>CAMTDV010000011.1:71268703-72003156 GCA_947069175.1 Scalesia atractyloides | reverse complement strand
GGTAATGCTTTATGTTATGCGTATTATCATTGTTCTGTTGATTCCATGCAAAACCCTAGACATCCAAAAAATCAGTTATTAGTTTTTCATGCCCTGATGAATATGTGATTTGTCATGCCCTAACCGATGGTGGAAACATCAGAGTGAGACGAACGAGATTGCTCGAGACTTTACAACGCTAATAAGTGATAAGTATTTAAATAACAAAATTTCATTTTATTACTAATATCAAGTACATTGTTTGAAAATGAACTTTACAACAAGCTTGGATCAAAATAAGATACAACAAGTATTAAAGTTTAAGGTGCGTTTCTAGGCATCCTACTAGGTTCAGTGAATCATCGTCAAAATCCTGCAAATACGTTTTAAAGTATAGTTCAATACAAAAGTATTGGCGAGCATATAAGTTTGAGTACTAGCATATATGTAAAGAAGGTTTGAACAATCCACATGACAAAAATAGTTAACTAGATTAATGTACTAACGCATGCAATTATACAAGTCAACCCAAAGTTTACCGCAAGCGTAATCTTATCTGTGCAACGATAAGACCGTAATGAATGAACGCCTTAACATAACCTCAAGAATACGGGCGGTGCGTTACTCCTATAACGCTATACATGTTAGGGGGAGGCTTTAAACAAAGTTAATGAGAAGTAAATCACATAAGAATGTTCCAAGAATACAAATTAAGTATCACATATTTAAGCATGTATGATTGGATTGTTTGTAATTGCATAAAGTATAAGTGATTGCGTGTGGTTAATAGTATAAGGTATTGCACCCAAAAGTGTAAAAGCAAAAGGGGTCATGTATACTCACAATTTTGCAAAGCTTTTCGATTATCCATGAGTGACGAGTTGTTTGAGAATGGGGAATCGAGGGTATAAGGTCATATGGGGTTTGTGGAGTGGTTTCAGGGGTTAAGTGCCCATTAGAATCTTAACGAGAGGTTCAAGTCTTAGATAATATAACCTATTACCATGAAAAGTAACCATGTCGATTATCATCAAGGGTTTGGTTATTTGTGTGTGTGTTATATATATATATATTTATATATAGTTTATATAATAATTCTAAGCTAAGTCCATCAAGAGTATCATAGATTGTCATGTAAGTCAGGCATGGAGGATTAACCTCATTGTTTGATTCACCAATACACAAATCATCACAAGGATGATTCGGATGGTCATGAATGAAACGAAAATGTACAACTTCTTACTATATCAAATAGCCATGTGAAGCTTTAACCTGGGTGAGACATTCCCGACATGGAAAGAGTTAACTAAGTGTCGGAGGCTAGACGAAGTTAAGATACTTTAAGTCTAGCGAACTACTTGAGATAGCAAGGTAAAAACATCAAGTGAGGTGGTGGAATGAAGTTAGGATAGCCAAGACTTCCAAGTATTCACACTTATACCAAAACACAAGTCTTGCCATAAACTTCATGGCAAGCTCGGATGGTTTCATCACTTGTGGGTTGCATAAACCTTGCAAAAACAGAAAGTTTAGAGGTGTTTGTACCTCTTAAACCCATAAGGATCTATTCCTAACAAGTCTCTCAACCTTAGATAAGCTCAAGAACATGTAGGCATAAGATTGAACCAAGTTTTAATCAAGAAAAAGCAAGATACAAAAGTATAAATGAAAGCAGAATTTTAGTCCTCATTTGGACCTCAAATGTGCTGAATGAAAGTAGAATTTTAATCCTCATTTGGACCTCAAATGTGCTGAGGTTTCACCTTAGTTTGCCAAGGCAAGCTTGTGAAAACCTTCCTAGAGGTTATCCAAGTAGAAAGAAAGAAAAAAAATAGAAAATAAGAAGAAAAGTGAGCTAAAACTCACTTAGAACACTTGAAATTTTCTGCCCACTTTTGGGGTGTTCTTGAGAGAATTTGGAGATGATTTGGAGAATTAGAGAGTGTTTAGAGAGAGTGTAAAGTGTTTAGATGGTGTGGAGAAGACCTATTTATATTGGGGTTATTAGGGTTTGGTTTTTAATGGTGTTAGTGAGGAGTTGGTGGTTGAAAAGTAGGAGTAAGTGCTGAAATTCGCGTGTTTCTAAGACAATTCTGCCAGCTCTGACGTTTTGGCATGGTCGTGCCATTCATAAGCATGGTCGTGCGAGCCATGAGCATGACCGTGTGAGTCTTGAGCATGGTCATGCGGGTCATGAATCTTCACGAGTGGTTATGAGCACTATCATGCGAGTCATGAGCATGGTCGTGCGGGTCATGAGCATGACCATGCAAGTCATGAGCATGGTCATGCTTCCCGACAGAATTATCCCAAATTTGCAGTTTGACCCCTAGAGTTTGATAATTCAATTATTTTATACTAGAAACTCATATTTAAGCATGTTTTTAGTTATTTCCAAGTGTATCAAAGTAACGTATGAGTAAAAAGCACGTATCATTGACAATTTCAAGTATTTCAAGTGTCGTTTTTTTGCGTATAAACACGTTTGTAAATGATCGGTTGTGCGAATAACAAATATGTATAAAATATGAATTTCATTATGATTAATGCCTCAAATTGTGATAGCGATGATGGAGTATGATTGTAAGGTTTCTAAAAATAGAATGTGAATATGAACTTTCTAAAAATAGGAATACGAGGCGTTACATGATTGTTGTTAGATTGAATGAATGCATGATTATTGCTAGACATTGGAACTATTATTGACATGCTAAGAATGCTAAATTGTTGTTTTAATTCGTGAAACCGTTGATTGCTGAGATTAGGGTTTAGACGTAGAATTGTTACATTTCGTTGTTGATTTTAGAAAACATGTTAGTCCGACTTTGTGAAGTCACAAAAGTCTGGGTTTATAATTTAGTATAAGGTTCGGGGTTACATATGTTTGTCCAAATTTATATGTCTGAAATTGATGAGTTTATATATGGTTTATGTCTGAGTTTAAGGATCAAGGGGGGGGGGGGTCCGGGTTTATTTATACATTGAATCGAGTTTATATGGTGTTATAATGGTCCGAGTTTGTTGTTTATATGTTCCGAAGTCTAATAGATGTTCAAGGATCCGAGTTTAATTATATATGTTGAATCCGAGTTTAATAATATATGATGAATCCGAGTTTATTGGTGTATGTTGAATCCGAATTTGTATGTTATGATGAAGTCCGAATTTATTATAAGTAAAGGGTGTTAGAGTTTAACTTTGATATGCTTTTCAGAGTTCAACTTTGTTATACTTTTAAGAGTTTAAATTTGGTGTGCTTTTTAGAGTTTAACTTTGGTATGCTTTTCAGAGTTTAACTTGGGTATGCTTTCCAGAGTTTAACGTGTTTATATATGCTATGTCCGAATTTAAACGCATGACTATGTTCATTCCGAGTTTACGCTTATGTCTGAACTATTTGATAGTGGATTCCGTGTTTAGGGATGGTTATCGTGGTCCGAGTTTATATAGTATGTGGAGTCCGAGTTTGATTGTGTATGTTGGTTCCGAACCAAGTTAGAATATACATGTGTTCAACTGGTCTGAGTTATGTACATACGTATGTGACATCTGCGTTTCCTAAAATCACATTGAATGTCACCAACTGATATCACCAACTAGAGAAATCCATTGTGTGTTACTGTATGATAAACATGTTTACCTGATCACATGAACACTGGGTTGTTTGGACAAATAGGGTATTGTTAAACCTACTCGTATACATACTTACATTCATTGTACATTAGGTCGAGTGTAATGGACCTAACACTTTATTAACGCATTGAAGCACGCTAATACTTACCGAGCAAATTAAGGTGAGTTCACTACTTTTTCACAAGCATCCGTCCCGGGGAAGAAACTAATATTCCTAGGAGGAATACTTTTATTTGTTATAGTCTAAATTCGATGTTAATTAATAAACTCAAACTCTATCATGAAAGTCCCTACTTACTACCGAGCTAGTTGCCTGGGAGGCAACGGGGTATTAATTGATAGCGCTATTAGGTTTGACAAACCTCACACCGTGCTGGGAGCCAGGCGTGAACTAAGGACCTTAAACACTTTGATCAATGCTGATAGACATTGATGAGGGCACAACAAACATAATAGTCATATCTGTACCGAGTTTATTATTCTTAACATGTTTTTACACTAAACACTTACATTACTTACGTAGAACCAAAACTATGAACTCGCCGGCTTTATTGCTGATACACTTGTCTACATGCTTGCAGGACGTTAGATATATCATTGAATTGGGACTTGCAATCTGAGGAGCTATAGCTGTCATGGGTTGCATCGCTTGAAGAAACATTTAATATTATGTTTTTGAAACGATTAGATTTCGATAGATTAAACGATTAACTTATGCTTCCATTGAACACATACTTTGTTTTTTAAAAAGTTTAATTTGAAGTACACTAATTATGTTGGACATGACATGTGTGTTTATACTTTACTATTAGTTCAATATGGTTATTGGCTAGATTATAGTACGTCACATGCCTCGCGGTGTCCACAGGTGGTAATTTGTGGGTGTGACAAAAGTACGCGATAATACGAACAATAGAAACAATAATATGCGATAATACGAACAATAGAAACATAATACGCCATAACAAACAATCTACGCACTAATATGACACTTACCGATGGTAAACGTCATAATACAAATGTCACCGACACGAACAGTACGACCAAAATACGCGATAGCACGGAACAATAGTGATAATAAACGTCATAATACAACATTTAATGACTAAATAAGTCAACTACTGATCCGGTAGGACATGTATACATGCTACATGACACGTTAGACTACAAGTGAAGTCAAAAGAGAATCACACAAAATCATGGAATACAACACACGGATCGAACCTATCCAGAACGTACCATATAGATCATAAACTTCCTAAAATGACGTGGAAAAATACGTCACGTTATGACATGTATAGGTGCGTTTTCTATTAAAATCAAAATAAAAAATAAAAAAGGCCAAAACGCCCCGCTTTGACCAAACCTAGACGTTTTCGGTTTTAAAATTTACATTTTTTACTCAAAGCGCAACACTTTTGGTTAAAATGCAAATTTTGAAATACTAAGTGCGGTGCTTTGGGCAAGGGGCGTTTTGGCCCTGCGTTTAAGCCTAAAGCGGCACAGCTTCAGTTCACACACAAACCAAACCACAAAACACACATAAATGGTGCGATATACACATACTTGACGGTTACGAGCTCGTTTGAAAACCATTTTCGATGATTCAACTTCTAAAAGCTGCGATTACTAGTCCTTGTTTATGTACATTCCTTTAAATTGTTATTTGATTGTGTTTTGAATCGAATTTGGGGGGGGGGATTCGTCGGCTGGGTTGGGTTTGTTTGAAGAACATGGGCCAAAGCGTATAACTTAGCCCAAAGCGCTGCGCTTTGCCCCTATTTTTTTAAAATAATAAAATTATCGTTTTTATAAATAATTTGTTATAAAATTGTTTTTAAATTTGTTATTAAATTTTTTAATTAGTTGTTTTTTAATTTGTTATTAAATTGTTTGAATAATTGTTTTTTAATTTGTTATTAAATTATTTTTAATATTGTTTTTTTATTTGTTATTAACTTGTTTTTAAAATTTTTATTAAATTGTTTTTAAATATTGTTTTTTAGTTTGTTATAAAATTGTTTTTGAACAATGTTTTTAAAAATTGTTTTTAAATTTGTAATTTTTAACACATAGATATGTATATCGATTTCGACATGGATATGGATTTCGACGAGGAGCAGCTACAGCAGGAGCAGCCCGCAGTTGATATACTCAATGGTCACGCGTATCTGACGTTCCTGGTGGGGTCAGATAGGCATGAGAGGTGCGCGAAGTTGCACACCATGGAGATAGGGGAATATTGGGGGATTGATTGGGACCTTTTAGAGACTGTGGAGGAGGTCGCGAGGACGAGGTAGCTAGTTAGGTTGGACACACCGTTTGTGCGTTTATTCCAGATTGTGACGGAGGACTCGTATCGTGAGATTACGGTTATGTTTATATCGTCATTTATTATGTGGAGGACCCGGACCATCCGGTTCATGAGATTACCTTCCGTTTGGCGGGGCAAGAGTTTGGGATGAGTCTTCAGGACTTTGCCATCCATTCAGGGTTGTACACACAGGCCAAGCTTGATACAGATATTTGCACACAGGTGGTTAGAGCCTTAGACAAGCAGATCCTTATTAGTTTTGGGATGGCTATTGTGAGGGTTCCCTTTGGGAAATCCTTGCAAAAGGCCACCGCCATCAGAGACCCCCCTGTACCGATACCTTCACCGCATTAATGGGTCATCGATCGTGCCGCCGTTTCACAGCGAGGACAAGGTCAACCTAAGTGACCTTTTCTTTCTTTACTGCCTGTTGCGGCACCAGCCGTGCGCGCTCGCTACGTGTTTAGCAGAGTATTTTGCTGGCGCATATCATAGGCAGAACCGTGGTAGGCTCCACAGCGGGTCCTACATTGCCACTATCACGCGTTAATTAAGTATCGTGCCTGAGAGTGACCCGCTACTATCCCCATTCTATTGACTAGATTAGGCAAGGCGTCAGTTTCGAGCATGCGTCTGACGCACACGTTTGACGTTGGTCCCAGTTGTTATTGAGCTTAGGGACAGAGTACTAGCGCCTGCGGCTATTTAGGCTGTGGCTCGAAAGGCTCAGCTTGTGGCTCTAGGTCTGGCTCAGCCTCAGGATCAGGCTTAGGGTTTGGCTCAGCCTCTGCCTCAGGCTGATCACGTCGTTGGCGACGAGGTTCCGCCGTTGCCGCCACCTCTGCACCCGCCACAGTACCCACAACATGTTTATGCAGACCTACCTCCTGCTACGCAAGCGGTGGCTCGGGAATTCTATCAGCGCCTCCGACGTTCCGAGCGACAACAGACGTGGATTATTGAGACGCTCATGGCTATCAGTGCTCATTTGGGATTGCCGCCCCATCCATTGCCACCGTTCCCACCGCAAGAGGATCAGTAGATTTAGTTTGTATTGTTTATATTTTGTATTAGATATTCAGTTGTACTTTTGTTTTGTATGCACAAACTGATTTTATATATATTTATGCAATTAATCTTTTATTTATACGATGTTTGTGTGGATTGTTTGCGCTTATTTCATACGTCTCTTTCGCGACTTATCGTACGGTGTTTTAATTAAACATGTTTGTGTAATTTATTAAAATAAAATTGGTTAACATCTATAAAAACAATGACATAAAGAAACATACCGTTTAACGTGAGTGTACCAGAGTGAAAAGGAATGTCACCCTTCAGGGCAATATTTGTTTTTTAAATTATAAATTTGCTTTTAAAATTATGATGTATGTTTTTAAAATTATAATATATGTTTTATAAAACAAACACAAATTTACAATTTTTCAACAAATAAACTCAGCCAAATACAACCAAACAACAAACCAACACCCCACTTTTTCCACCATAAACCCCCTTTTTCCACCCAAAAGCAAACTAAGACATCTATACGTTGCGCTTTGGGCAAAGCGCAGCGTTTAGGTATAAGGTCAACAGATAAAGTCTGACAGGTTCAGACCTTGTCTATAGACTTTAGCCATAAACGCTGCGCTTTGACCAAACCACAATATATAAGTGTGTAAAAAGCCAGGGGGCGTGTTTGAATAGCCAGACCCATATAAATTATTATTTTAGTTCATTTGTCCTTTGTCAGTTTGCCATAAATGTTTATTAGTCATAAGGTGATTTGTATCAAGACAGTGAAATACTCTACCCAAACCACTCAAATCAAAACCTTAAATCTATAAAAAAAAACAAAAAAACAAAACAAATAATGAACAAACAAGCAGTAAAGCTAAAAGTGAACTGACTCCAACAAACTCTATGTATGCTTTTAGTGAACCACAACCCCATAAGGAAAAACCAATTCAAAATGTGCAATATGCATACAACCTAGCCAAAGATCTCCCATATGGCTACCTATGAAAATTAAATTGGTGATGTGTAAAATTCTCATAATTGAAAATAATTAAAGTTAGTATAAATGGGTCAAAGAGGCAATTTAATTATGTTTATAGTTAAAATAGAAAAGGCTCGATGACTATGACCAAAAAATTAAGTTTGCCAGGTAGTAATCCATATGTCACTTGTGATGGCAGATCTTCCCATTGGACTGGGTAATCGCTCACGCTATTGCATTTAGATAAATAAATGGCCAGACAAAATATTATGACATAAATGTGTGTGTATTTTGGCTTATCGTGCAGATTATTTTGAGGGCCAAACCAACCCAACGCGTCTTGTACTAAAGGGTCTCTTTTTGCGCAAACATAAGAACCAAAACTGTTCACGTAATCACGTCGACTAAAAACTATAAGAGAGACGTAAGAGTTATAGCTGGTTACAGCCGCCTTTCCGTTAATTGACTCATTGTTTCTTGTGATGCCGAACGTTCGTGGTCCCACCTCATCAAGCACCATTTTTGCCTAAACAACAAAAATAATGCATCACTAAATGAGGTTATTAACATGTGAAACTTTTCATACTTGTGTAACCATTCAATCCATTTAATTGTACTCTACCATAGAGCTCAATTACAATATCGGAAGTAAAAAAAACATGTGTGACTTCAAAAGTGAAAACAAAATAAAAGCAATATCAAAGTAACCATTTACTACCCCTGCACAGCTTTAGCCATTCCAAATGCGGTTGCAGATGTTACGGCTCCAATCACACCGTTTGCTGGGCACACCAAACTGGTAATACGAAAAACTAAAGTACACAATATATTAGGGTTTACCACAAAGAACTTTATGAGGATTAAACTGGTCGGACAAAAAGGCTGAACAATTTGCAGGGCTGGCCCATTGTACCAGTTTTCCTCCATGTCTCCTCACTGTCAGACAGAACACGTCAAAAAACATGTATCAGTTTTTCAGTTTGTATAAATCATCTTGTTGTCTAGAAATCCAGGTTTGAAATACAAAAAAAGTACCTGTGGCTGTTGCTTATGTCGCTTCAGCCGGCAGTACACCCTAGATGCAACCATACTCATTCATCGAACGTCTCGTTTAAACTATTGAACTATAACAATTCAAATAAAAAAGGAAAGATCAATTCAAAGCGTCAAAACCAACTCGCCAAACTACAAAGCCACCTGTCCGGCTGACCCACCCAACCAAGCCAGTTTAGTTTGTTATTTTCTAAAACCATAGTTCACGATTTAGTCTAACTTTTTTACAAAACTGATTGAACCGAAGCATTTTTTTATTTATTTTCATCCAACTTATACGCAGCTCTTCGGGTGAGTATTCTTTAAACACATCAACGACTTTCATACCTTTAATCTCACTATGTGCAAACCCCAACCTGCGATCCTTCTCTGCAATACAAACCAACCCAAAACATCAGTCAGCTCATTTATCATAAACTCACCTTTCAGTGATTACACAGTCACTAAAACATACTAAAAAATCAGTCAATGGACAATGCTCTTTCATTAAAACACAAGTTTGATGCAAATGAGTTATGGAAGTAGGTTTTTTTTCTCTCTTCGTAATTTGGGTTATGTTTTTATCTCAAACCGGTGAATTTACAAAAACAAAGCTAAAAAGGACATATTTTAGTGCACACAGCTTGTTAAATAGAAAGTTAAATTATTACTTTAACAATATAGTTTTGAGCTGATGTTATTAAAAAATAAAAATACTTTCTCCTTCCGCAGGAAAAAGTCCCTCGACTTATTAAAGAATTTGAACTTGTTAAATGGGTGACAAGTAGTTAATGATGGATATCCGTGCTACATAAAATGTTTGAACCGGGTTCATATTTGTATGTATATTTATTTATTTCTAAGATTAGTCAAAACACTATTGACAAAAATGTATTTACAAATATATATATATATATATATATATATATATATATATATATAGGAGGGTTTAAATGAGAACATCCATCTTTTGTAAGAACAATGAGAACAAATCTTAGCCACTTATTTATTTCTTTGTATTTTAATTAAAATGGTAAATTGGTAAAAATGTTTAAGAATCATTCTAGGAATAACCCTGCCTGATCTCTTCATCTCCAACAGCGCACCAACAACAATTATGCAGCCCTCTACTACCATGGAACGCACAAGATCTTCGGAGGAGCTGATTGATCTTTGGTTTTTGTCGACGAGTCCTTGAATCGTTTAGGCCAGGTATCAATCGATCTCTTACTTTTGCCGGTCGATGTATGTTTTAAATTTTTTGTTTAAATCGCTTGATTTTCACTAGTTTTCTGAAATTGGCATTGTGTATTTGTCTTTTGACTTTTGAATTTGACCTAATTGTTGTTTTGTTGTCTCAATTTTAGGTGATAACTGGTGGATAGTGGATTTTGATATTAGGTGGTTCTTTAGTGATAACCAATTTTGGGTCATACTCACCATTAATTCAATATCAAGATCGTAGATTTATTGATTTAGGTGGCTATGTGATGTATTTTTGTGAGATATATTGAAACCTTCAAAATTGACACTTGTTTATTAATTAGATGATGAGATGAAATGAATATCTTTAAATAGGTTGTTCACGAACCTTGAAATTACTGGGCCTTTTTTTTTTTTATCTTTTTTGGGTGATTCTTTCATCTTTCCGTTAAATGTCTTGAGTTTGTTGAATTTAGGGATACTATATGGACATGGAAATGAATTATTGTATTAATTCTTATTGCACATAACCTGTTTGTTAAAATGCCAAGTGAGTTTTTTTTTGCTTCTAATTTGCATAGTTTAAATGAAATTCTAGTGGTGAAAAGCATTTATAAATTTGATATCCTATTAGCTAAAATAACGATTAAACTAATTGTGTTTACGTAAGTAATAGCTTGCATCTACGGTTTTTTATTTTAACTAAAGCTCATTTATATTTATGTAATAGGTCTAACACGTGTGTAAATTTGTTCACTGTCACGAGCAGGTGGCGAAAATCATATCAGTGTGGGTGGGGCTTGGAAAAGGATCACTGGTGAATGAGAGTATGATTGTTAATTGTGTGTTCAAAGACTTTTAACATATGCTACTACTGTAAAGACTATTTTAATGTTAGAAGATATGTGGACATGTATGCATACGCACGTATGATACGGAAGTGAAAAGGTTGCTTACAAGGATGCATTAGATGAATGTGAATGTTGATGGTGCTGCAAGGATTCTTATGTGTGTTGTCACACCCTCAATTTCCACTTGCGGAGTTTTACCGCGAGGCGTGTGAACAAACCAGAATCTGAGACACTAGTAATATCGAACGACTCTATATGATTTATTTAAACGTTTTCCAAAAACATTTGTTTAACCATTTATAGTTATTTTCAAGTTGTCTTAGTTTCAAAGTTTAGCGGAAGCATTAGTTTCAAAGTTGAACGGAAGCATTAGAGTAAAGTAAAGTAACGGGCGCCAACATAAACGCCAAAACCAAAAATTCCAAACAATATTCGTAAATAAGACTAGATAAAAATGTCTTGATCAAATGCAAGTGAGTGCACCTAGCGCTCCTAGCGTCCTGAGAAACATGTAAAGAAACAAGTGTCAACATTAAAGATGAGTGAGTTCACAGGTTTTTATAAGTTCATAAGTTCGGTTAAAAGTTTGTTTCCCCCGTTGTCCCTAACCCGGGATAACGATATAGTTCCATTATCCCTAACCCGGAATAATAAGGTTGGTTCCATTATTCATAACCCGGAATAATAATGTTGGTTCGTAATTAAGTTCAATGTTAACATGTAGGTAACGAGCCTAAAGTTACGTCACATAAGAGTTCGCGATCGAAGCTGACTGTTGTGCCTCAGTGTTGCCAGGCCTATCACTGACCATGGCGAAAGTTAGGCCAAATTGATCACTCGTTGACCATACCCGGTCGGCTAGCGCGACTAGCTCGGGTGGGGCTTGTCGGGCCCAGTAGTACTACTTATAATTTCCCCGCTATCTAACCCAATACTAACGATCCGAGAGTTTGTTGAGGACTTCCGTGATATAGCTACTTAGTGACCATAACGTACATTAACATTAACTTAGTTACCGAGTAGTTTAACGACGTTAATTTCGCATAACGTAAAAGATAGAGTTATAGAGTGTATACATGTTTCTCCCCCTGTTGTTTAAAACCGGATAAAATAGGGGCCGTGAACTCACCTTTAATTGCTCGGTTAGAGTAACACAAAAGTAGCAAATGGTGGGACCGCTAATCGCGTCCTAACATGTCAACCGATTTAAAGTTAGTGTGTGAACACACTGATACAAACCCTACGCATAACTAACACACAATGCGGCACACATAATAACCAATTCGAAAACACAATCATGCATGCAAAGTATCATCATACCAAAATAGTGATCAAACCAACTTGTCATAAACACAGATTAACTCATACAACACTTTGGTACACACAAACGCAAGTTATCATGTTTCAGCTTGTACGCTCATAACTAGGCTGTTTTCGAGGATTTTTATAAAATAGTTACAACGATTCAAAAATTTCAATTTTTTTACAGGAGGTGTCAACTAAACTTTAGAATTTTATGTAAACTTTTCAAGTCCTCACGCTTTACCAATTATTTATAAACATTTATATACTAGGCTGCAGTCAGATTCGTCGCTTTCTGACTGCAGTCCACGGGAAAATTATTTAAAAATCATCGTTCATCCAATTAACAAAATTCCAGTGGGAGTTTTCCGGAAATTCCCGTCTCCAGTTACTGTACAAATTTCATGACCCAACCCTCTACAGACTATGAGATCCGACTCGATAAACAACTAGCAAAATTTTCAGAATTTACGCAGCTTCAGCTGCTGCACTAAATGACCACTTAAAAATAGCAAACGACCTCAGAAAAATATGAATTCGGCACCATTAGAAGTGTTTTTCAAAAATACACGTTTTAGGCTTCAGAAAATCCACTTTTCGATAAATAATGATCAGGTTACAGCCAACTGAAGTTGGCTGTAAATGCCATTCAGCAACCTGTTTTCGACTTTTATCGCATTGGAACATGCTTAAACGATCAAGATGCTTAATGATAACGATTAAGAACAGGTTTATTTGTCAAATATCATCATGTATATCAATATTCATGCAAACCCTAATCATATAACATGATTTTTATCGCTAAAACGCAGCCTATGATTTTAGTATTCATCATAACATCACAATCGCAAAGACTCGCACAATTATCCGAACTAATCATAAATCACAACACTTTCATAACAATGATCCTACCATTACATATAATCATGATCAAGATTACACAAACCCTAATGTGATTTGTAAAACAATTAAAACCCTAACCTTGAAACGATGATGATTAGCGAACCGGGACAAGATTGGAATCAATCCGGGGTTGGAGGCTTGTGCGATCGAGAGAGGGGGGGGGGGCTGCCGTCGGTTCTCTTAGGACTAGGGTTTCTTGTTTTTTTTTGTTAAAACACAACTCATGCATTTATATAAAACAAGGGAAAAAGAAAGGGAATGGGGTGGGGGGCTCGCGCGACCGCAAAGGGGGGGGGGGGGTTTGGGTAAGTAGCTTGGGCCTCAAGTTTAGGTTAGTTCCTTGGGCCGCAAGGAGGTGAGGTCGACACGTTTCGCGGCTCGGTTCGGTTCGGCTATTTACTTATTATTTATTTTTATTTTTTTATAACTAATAATCTCGAAATCAAAACGTGATATAATAATTCTACAAACGTCTAATAACACATAGCACGTAATTCACCCAATGAATTCACAAAGTTAGCGTAGTTATTGCGAGCGTGTAATTTAATTCTCCGAATTAAATTAGCATAGGAATGAATAACCGTGAAGTAGCGCGTTTAAGATACCTGAAAAGCCGGGATGTCACATTATCCCCATGTTGAAAGAATTTTCGTCCCGAAAATTGAGTAAATGCGGTTTAGAATGCAACGCACAAAGATTCAGTTTGTTAGCAATGGTACAAGAAATTCCCAGGCTGTCACATCATCCCCATGTTGAAAGAATTTCGTCCCGAAATTTAGTTGGCGGTAATGTTAGATTGCTGCTCAGCTGCAAAAAGGTGTGGGTATTTGCTTTTCATTTGGTCCTCTCTTTCCCACGTGAACTCCGGTCCACGCTTAGAGTCCCAACGAACCTTGACAATTGGTATCTTGCTGTGCCTTCGAGTCTTCACGATCCATGATCTCGATAGGTTGTTCCACAAAATGCAGTTGCTCATCCACTTGAATCTCATCCAATGGAATAACTAGGGTCTCATCTGATAGACACTTCTTCAGATTGGACACGTGAAAAACGTTGTGAACTCCACTGAGTTCGGCAGGAAGGTCTTGATAAGCTACGGGCCCGATACGCTTCGAGATCACAAATGGGCCTACGTACCGTGGGTTTAGTTTGCCTCGTTTCCCAAAACGGATTACACCCTTCCAGGGTGACACCTTCAGTAGGACGCGGTCGCCTACTTGAAATTCGAGCGCTTTGCGTCGTTGATCAGCGTAGCTTTTCTGTCGATCTAGTGCCGCTGCCATGCGGTTTCTGATTTGCACAATCTTTTCAGTAGCCTCAAGTATCAACTCAGGACCTGTGAGTTGACTGTCACCGACTTCTGCCCAATAGACCGGTGATCTACATTTGCGACCGTATAATGCTTCAAACGGTGCTGCCAGAATACTCGTATGGTAACTGTTGTTATACGAGAATTCCACTAAAGGCAGATGGATTTACCAACTGTTCCCGAAGTCTACCACACATGCCCTAAGCATGTCTTCCAAGGTCTGAATTGTCCTTTCACTTTGACCATCCGTCTGAGGGTGATAAGCTGTGCTCATATCTAAGCGTGTACCCAACGCTTTCTGAAGTGACTGCCAAAAGTTGGATGTGAAAGGAGCATCTCTGTCTGAGATGATGGACGTTGGCACCCCGTGCCGAGAAACTACTTCCTTAATGTAGATGCGAGTCAACTTATCCATCTTATCTGTTTCTTTGATCGCTAGGAAGTGTGCGGACTTAGTTAGACGATCCACGATTACCCAGATGGTATCGCAACCACCTGGAGTTCGCGGGAGTTTAGTGATAAAGTCCATCGAGATCTGATCCCATTCCACACTGGGATCTCAGGTTGTTGAAGTAGCCCTGATGGCTTCTGATACTCCACCTTGACTTTCGCACAAGTCAAACACTTGCTCACGTAGGTGGCTATATCCGCTTTCATGTTGGGCCACCAGTACGCGACTTTAAGGTCTTGATACATCTTATCCGAACCAGGATGGACAGAGTATAGGGATTTGTGAGCTTCGTCCATAACTAGCTTTCTGAGGTCTCCGTAGAGAGGTACCCATATACGATTCATGAAATGCCGGGCAACATTGGGTTTTACTTCCCAATCGCGTTCCATCTTTCCCACAGATTCGGCCTTGATGTTTTCTTACTTAACTGCTTCTAGCTGCGCGTCGCGTATCTGTTCGGGTAACCCCGAATGAATGGTGAACTGTAGTGCTCGTACCCGACGAGGTTTCAAGTGCTCCTTCCTACTGAGGGCATCAGCTACCACGTTAGCTTTACCCGGGTGATACCGAATGGCACATTCATAATCGTTCAGGAGTTCGACCCAGCGACGCTGTCGCATGTTCAACTCCTTCTGGTGAAAGATATGCTGGAGGCTCTTGTGATCCGTGTAGATTGTGCACTTTGTTCCATATAGATAGTGTCTTCAAATCTTAAGTGCAAACACAACTGCTCCCAATTCCAGGTCATGTGTTGTGTAGTTTTTCTCGTGAACCTTCAACTGTTGGGATGCATACACGATGACCTTATCACGTTGCATAAGTACGCATCCCAATCCCAGAATAGAGGCGTCACAATATACCACAAAATCATCTGTCCCTTCCGGCAAGGACAAAATGGGTGCACTGCAATGTTTCTGCTTCAGCAATTGAAATGCTGCTTCCTGCTTGTCACCCCAAGCATACTTAGTGCCCTTCTGGGTGAGAGTGGTAAGCGGTTGTGCGATCTTTGAAAATCCCTCGAGGAAACGTCTGTAGTAACCAGCCAAACCCAAAAATTGGCGGATCTCTGTCGGTGTCCTGGGTGCTTCCCAGTTCTTGATAGCATCGATCTTGGCGGGATCAACGTGTATACCCTTTTCATTCACGATATGCCCGAGGAACTGAACTTCCCGAATCCAGAAATCACACTTCGAAAACTTGGCATATAGTTTCTCCTGTTGAAGTAGTTCTAGCAATAATCGCAGATGCTCAGCATGTTCTTCTTCACCCTTAGAGTAGATGAGTATATCATCGATGAACACGATGGCAAAGTTATCGAGGTACGGCTTACACACGCGGTTCATGAGGTCCATGAACACCGCGGGTGCGTTGGTGAGACCGAAGGGCATGACCAAGAACTCATAATGGCCATACCGAGTACGAAATGCCGTCTTGGAGATATCCTCCTCCCTGACGCGTAACTGGTGATAACCGGACCGTAGATCAATCTTGGAGTAGTAGCTTGACCCTTGAAGTTGGTCGAAGAGATCGTCGATGCGAGGTAATAGGTATCGGTTCTTGACGGTAACCTTATTGAGTTCCCTGTAGTCGATGCACATGCGGAAGGTCCCGTCCTTTTTCTTGACAAAGAGGACCGGGGCTCCCCATGGCGAAGTACTGGGTCGGATAAATCCTTTTTCCAACAATTCTTGAAGTTGGGTAGACAGCTCTTGCAGCTTTGCTGGAGCTAGGCGGTACGGGGCCTTGGCGATAGGAGTCGCATGGTTCGCCAATTCGATTTCAAACTCCACTTGTCGATGCGGTGGAAGACCAGGTAACTCCTCTAGAAACACATCAGAAAAGTCACGGACGACGGGGATATCTTCAATCCGCTTCTCGTCCTTAGGCTGCTCGGTGACCAGTGCGAGCAAAGCGAAGGAGTTCTTTCTCCGAAGATACTTCTAAGCTTGCATGTAAGAGATGATGTTTGTGACGGCGCCTGCCTTCTCGCCTTGCACCATCAAGATTTTGTCGTTAGAGAGCGGAATACGGATAGCTTTCTCGAAACAGAGAACTTCAGCTCGGACGTCGAATAGCCAGTCCATTCCGGCTACCACGTCAAAACTACCCAGGGTAGTTGTCATCAGATCGATGGTAAAGGTGTGATCCGCGAGTTTAAGTTGACAGCCGGTTACTAAATGGGTCACATCTACAGATTTACCATCGGCTAGTTCTATGACGTAAGGAGTCTCTAGGGGTTTAGGCGTGAGATTTAGGTTCTTCATAAAAGACTCAGATATAAAACTCTTATCCGCACCCGTATCAAAAAGTACAGTAGCAAAATGATCGTTAAGGGGAAACTTACCGGTGACCACGTTCGAGTCGTTTCTAGCCTCTCCGCGGCCCAGCGTGAATGAACGACCTTTGGCACCTCCTGTGCCACCATTTCCATTGTTGCCATTGTTGTTATTGTTGTTGTTGTTGTTGTGGTTGTTGTTGTTGTTCCCACCATTGTTGTTGTTGCGAAGCTGCGGGCAGTCTCGCTTGAAATGGGCAGTGCTACCGCACTGATAGCACCCCCGGTTAATACCTTGCTGTTGACCCTGGTGCTGATTCTGATTTTGTCGAGACATGATTTCCCCGCGACAATCCTTTGCCGCATGTCCCGCTTTACCACATCGTTGGCAGCGATTTCCGGCGCAAGGGCCATGATGATGGAGGTTACAACGATTACATTGCGGCTTTCGACCCGCATAGCCGCTTGAGTTCTGTGTGTTGTTGGCAGACTGATTATTGTGACCCGATTGTTGTTGAAATTGTTGGACCGCTTCTGGTTTCCTTGTTGTGGCTGGGCTGACGAAGACTGTCGAGTAGGTGAGTCTTCAAATTTTCTTTTGTTATCAGGGACAACTTCAGTTGCACCCCGAGATGGCAACTTCCTCTGCTCCACCGCCTTATCGGTGAGTTTATGCGCCAACCTAATCGCTTGATGCTCCATCGCAGGGTTGCTAGACATTACCATGCCCTGGATCTCAGGGACCAGACCCCAAGATAAAACTCAAGTCGTTTTTCGACGGTGTTAGCCAGATCGGGACATAGGAACACCAGATCATAATGTTTTGCCGTGTACGCTTCAATTTCAGACCCTACCATCTTGTGGTTCCATAACGCTTGCTCCAACTGCTGAACTCTGTCCGCGGACAGTACTCCTCTTTGATTAGGGCCTTAAACTCGGCCCAGGCCATTGCGTTCGCCGCAATAAGTCCACGCGTTTGGACTTGTGCGTTCCACCAGGTTAATGCCCCATCTTCCAACGTTGAGGCAGCATACTTGACCTTATTGGCCTCAAGGCAATTGCACATCTCGAACACCGATTCAGACTTTTCAATCCAACGGACCAGTCCTATGGGTCCTTCTGCACCCGTGAACTTGCTCAGTTTTGCATCAAGGAACATCTTGTAGGGGTTAAGACCCCTCCTGAAGACAGAGGATAGGTAGTCAGCGAGAAAGTCTACTAGCCCAACTATTAGATTTTCCCATGAAAATTTAATAATGGTTACCTGCTGGTGGGTTTTGAACACCTGCCAGAGCAGCATTCACGTGTTCTTGGATCATTGCGGCTAATTCTTCAGGTGTCATGTTGAGGTTTCCGCGACGTCCAGTTGCCATTTCAGATCTTCGCAAGACAACACAAACACACACCGATAAGTATATATATCCAATATAGTTATCATATTCCACACTTCAATCATCACACAAGTTATGTCAACCCAACAAATTAAACAATCAAAATGAACATTCGATTAAATAAATTGCAACGTCTCACAAAATACCAACCAAACATCTCAGTTTAATTATAAAATTTCAAGTTCAAACATAAGTGGAAAACAAACAGACTAAGGAAAACAAAGCGGTGATTGGCGAGACGAGTCAGTCTTCTACGTCTCCATCTCCCAAGTCGCTATCATTGCCGTCATCCTCTGCGGCGTTTTCAGCTTCAACAGTCGGGTCCTGTTCTGGCTCCTCTTCCTCCGGATCCTCCTCCGGGTCTTCATCTGGATCCTCCTCTAGGTCTTCCTCTGGATCCTCCTCTTCTTCCTCTACCGGCGCTGGAGGGGCCGGTACTGGTGCAGGTACTAGGACAGGTGCTTGATTCTGCTCCAGTTCTTGAATCCTCCAACTAGACTCAAGAACTCTGTCTTCGAGCCAGTCAGCCCTCAGCTGCTCAGCACGAAGATCCTTAGCTGAAATGTTTCAAACTTTCCTATTCTCATGTTGCTCTTCCTCGAGCCTTCCAGTTTTACCAGTTAGTTGACGTATCATCCATCCTGTGCTTCGATAGTCTCCTGCATTCTCTCTAGTTGTTCCCGTTGTTTTCTTAACATATCCCTAAGTAGGTCGTCCCCTACTTCTAACGAGTTGACCGGTTCGACCGGTATAGCGGTGGTCGGACGGGAGGACGACTCCCCTCCTAGAGCGAGTCTTTTCCTAGCGGCTGAGCGTGTCTCCATGCCATGAGGTGGTGAGGGTTCGACCATGGGTGCCTTCCCTGGCGCCCTTGGTTGTCGAGATTTGTCGGATGATGATGATGACATTGCCTGTTGGGTTGTGTAGTTAGTTACGAGTTGCGTGCATCACAATATACATATATATTTCACATAAAGCAATTGTAATATAACACATACAAGATATCACAGTTCAGTGCCAACTTAATCACCCGTTGACCATACCCGGTCGGCTAGCGCGACTAGCTCGGGTGGGGCTTGTCGGGCCAAGTAGTACTACTTATAATTTCCCCGCTATCTAACCCAATACTAACGATCCGAGAGTTTGTTGAGGACTTCCGTGATATAGCTACTTAGTGACCATAACGTACATTAACATTAACTTAGTTACCGAGTAGTTTAACGACGTTAATTTCGCATAACGTAAAAGATAGAGTTATAGAGTGTATACATGTTTCTTCCCCTGTAGTTTAAAACCCGATAAAATAGGGGCCGTGAACTCACCTTTAATTGCTCGGTTAGAGTAACACAAAAGTAGCAAATGATGGGACCGCTAATCGCGTCCTAACATGTCAACCGATTTAAAGTTAGTGTGTGAACACACTGATACAAAACCCTACGCATAACTAACACATAGTGCGGCACACATAATAACCAATTCGAAAACACAACCATGCATGCAAAGTATCATCATACCAAAATAGTGATCAAACCAACTTGTTGTCACACCCCGACCCACAACGGAATAAGAGTCGGGGCATAATTGGGTTATCACCAAAGCTCGTGATGTTTACTAATATGTTTCATATTTATTAAATTCAAATTACATCTCAAATGTTCAAGTCAAATTCATACAGTATAAGGAAAGGAAAATTAAATAAACAATCCAAAATATAAACTGTTTTATTCTTCTAGGCCGTCCTATATGTTTCTTGCTTCAGCTGGATCACCTGTATCATGTGTAAAAATGGGGGTTTTTGGGTCAACAAAAGTTGGCGAGTGAACCTTGTTAGAAAACATTTATTATTGATTTCTTGTTGTATTTAATATGGAAAAATTGTGCAATAATCATATGTGAGCAAACATAAATAAACATACAATAACAACAATAACAAACCACCTTGCATGAGTATATGACATGAATGATAATGTATATGTTGGCAACGTCACGTTCCGCTCATAGGTAATGGGGAACGGACGGCCTATGATGATGTATGTGCGATCAAGGCTCAATCAAACGGAGCCGATCGTATGTTGGCAACGCCACATTCCGCTCATAGGTAATGGGGAACAGACGAGCCTATGATGATGTATGTAATGAAAATGATAAATTAAATCTAAACATTAACCACACAAACAATTTATACATATTGGATACACATTTGGTCATGGATATGATGGATGCACAGGTGTTTAACTGTAATAAAAATAAGACACATGATACACCCCAAAAAGTGATTAAAACGGGGAATCTGTAGAGATTCACTCACATTGGGTGCGTTCGTTTGATGATGTTGAATGCGCACGAGTTTAGAGGGTTGATCGACGAGGAATAACTAACCTAAATAATAACGAAAAGGTACGGTAAATAAGTGGATTTTATTAACAATTTTAATAGGGTTTTTAGATTTATTTTTGTGAGTTTAAGGTCATTTTCTAACTTTAAAAATATTATTTTTAAGTATTTTTAATTGATTTTTAAATTAAATGAATAAATAAAAATATAAAAAAATGTTGACTTTTTGGTTGACCGTTGACCGTTGACCATTGACTTTGACTGTTGACCGGTTCGGACTTGTGTTTGTTTGCGCTGAGTGAGGTTCGAACTTGTGACCTCTCGTGCGCGTGCACGCAGCTCTACCAACTGAGCTACGTGTCTAACCCGAAATATTCTAAGTTTTAATTATATATATATACTAATTAATTTATTCGATTTATACTAAAAGAATTTAAGTGATTGAACCGGGTGCAGGGAAACCGAATCGAACTCGGGTCCCTTGGTTTGTAAGTGCACAGCCCAACCAGTTGGGCTGTGTGACTTATCTGTTAAACTTACAATTTAAATTAATCTTAAAAACAAACCTGGGTCCTACTCTAATTCAGTAACAAAAAAAATTGGTTTTAATTCGGAAAGTCGGTGTGTTGCAAGATTCGAACTCGTGACGTTTGTTTTGTTTGCGCACACAGTCCACCGCTGGAGTGTGTGTCTAACCCGGTTTAATATCTTGTTTTAATTAAACTTATACCTAATGTTCGACTTCACCTTCTTCGTTCAAAAACACAGACAACGATTATTCTACTGTTCTTGTTTAATTCGATTGACAGACATATAAATGATTAAAATGAACTGGATAGAGAAGGTTTTGGAAATGAATGTACCGAAAAGATGATTTTTCTCAGAACTCCGGCAAAGTCGTCGGCTCTGTTTTATGAATTCCGTCTGAGCGGACCAATTAACAGTTTTGATTAACTAATTGTGAAATTAAATGACTAAACAAGAGTTATCAGAGAGTTTAGATGCTCATACCGATTCACAGCGTGATTTCAGAATTTTCAGAAATTTCCCGGCGAGTGCTGAATATCCAACAACGTCGTCTGGGACCGATTCTGATTGAAGGATTTGAGTTAGTAAAAGTCTAACAATGGATAGAAGATGAAAGAATTGAGAAATTTACCGATTCGATGAATGTCATGGTTTTCCGGCGAAAGTCTGGCGATTTCAGAAAACGTTTCCGACGAACAGAAATTAGAGCGAAAGTGAAATTGGAGGTTCTGTGAGTGTTTTTGAGTTGTGAGATGATAATATTGTTAGTGAAAATCAGGAAGTAAATGATTTCGGTTTTCAACTCCAAAAATCATATAAATCAAAGGAATTGAGGGCTGAATTGATTAGAACGTGGGTTGCAAATGCTTTATTGGTTATAGTCAGTAACTCACGATCACTCAAACGTCTGGAAAGTTGAAAGCCGATTATCGGTTTCAGTTTTGGCGCAAACAGATAATTTCTCGGGTAGAAGTTAAGTTTTATTTGTTTCCTTGATTACACAAAACAGCAAGTGGCGGAGTGGTTAAATGTTTGATGATTGTGTCTTCCGGCTGACCCGGGTTCGAAACCCGGCAGCCTATTTTATTTTTAATTTACCTTATTTTTACTTTTTAACATTTTTAGTTTTCTTAATCTAAAATGTTTATTAATTATGTATCGTTTAAAATTAAAATGAGCATTAAATAAGCAACGAAAATTTGAAACTGACTATTCGATTAATAAACGAAGTAAGTTTCGAAAACCCGTTTTTCGACGGATGTTACACTTGTCATAAACATAGATCAACTCATACAACACTTTGGTACACACAAACGCAAGTTATCATGTTTCAGCTTGTACGCTCATAACTAGGCTGTTTTCGAGGATTTTTATAAAATAGTCCAACGTTTCAAAAATTCCAATTTTCTTTCAGGAGGTGTCAACTAAACTGTAGAATTTTATGTAAACTTTTCAAGTCCTCACGGTTTACCAATTATTTATAAACATTTATGTACTAGGCTGCAGTCAGATTCGTCGCTTTCAGACTGCAGTCCACGGGAAAAAGTATTTAAAAATCATCGTTCATCCAATTAACAAAATTCAAGTGGGAGTTTTCCAGAAATTCCCGTCTCCAGTTACGGTACAAATTTCATGACCCAACCCTCTACAGACTATGAGATCCGACTCGATAAACAACTAGCAAATTTTTCAGAATTTACGCAGCTTCAGCTGCTGCACTAAATGACCACTTAAAAATAGCAAACGACCTCAAAAAAATATGAATCCGGCGCCATTAGAAGTGTTTTTAAAAAATACATGTTTTAGGCTTCATAAAATCCACTTTTCGATAAATAATGATCAGGTTACAGCCAACTGAAGTTGGCTGTAAATGCCATTCAGCAACCTGTTTTCGACTTTTATCGCATTGGAACATGCTTAAACGATCAAGATGCTTAATGATAACGATTAAGAACAGGTTTATTGTAAAATATCATCATGTATATCAATATTCATGCAAACCCTAATCATATAACATGATTTTTATCGCTAAAACGCAGCCTATGATTTTAGTATTCATCATAACATCACAATCGCAAAGACTCGCACAATTATCCGAACTAATCATAAATCACAACACTTTTCATAACAATGATCCTACCTTTACATATAATCATGATCAAGATTACACAAACCCTAATGTGATTTGTAAAACAATTAAAACGCTAACCTTGAAACGATGATGATTAGCAAACCGGGACAAGATTGGAATCAATCCGGGGTTGGAGGCTTGTGCGATCGAGAGGGGGGGGGGGCTGCCGTTGGTTCTCTTAGGACTAGGGTTTCTTGTATTCATATTTATGTATGTGTAACAGTTGATTATACATATGTGTAGGTGTACGTTTTATGAATGTGTGAGTATCATGTATCTTTATGAGGTTAACCTTTATTTTCATGGGTTGTTTGTACACTGAATTCGGTTACATTTGAGACAGGAATATGCATTTAAAGAACACATATGGTTCATATTTCACTATCATATATTTTTGTTTGTTTTAAGTATATGTTGTTAAACTACATATGCATAAATTGTTCACTGTCACATATTTGTCTCAGTTTTACATATATGTAACTCATTATACATGTGTAAACTGGTCACTGTTACATATCTATGTATGTATTACATATGTGCAGCTGGATTACACATGTGTAAATTGTTCTCCTGTTACATATTTGTGTTTATTTTACATATGTGCAACTAAATTACACATGTGTAAATGAGCTGGAAATGTGTAAAACATAAACAATTAAGTGACCACAAAACAGTTTACACATGTGTAATTCAGCTGAAAATATGTAAAACAGAAACGAATAACTGACAGGGAACAAACATACACATGTGTAATACCCTTGAACCTATGTAAATCATAAACAAAAAAGTCACAGTGAACAATTTACACATGTGTAAAACACAAAATAAACATGTAAACATGTGTAGAATAAAAAACGAACGTTTACACATGTGTAAATCACAATAATTTTTAAAAATAAGCATAGACATGAAGGTTTGCACATATGTAAGTTTTTTACACATGTGTAAATTATCTTAGTTAATATTGTGTTTGAGTGATTAAGCAATTTACACATGTGTAAATAAGATGCTTATTATGTGTAATAAACAAAGATTTTTACAATGTACGGGCAGTGGGCTTCCCAGGATATGCCCTAAGGAAGACACCAACCCCAAACCTTTAGATATGGTCTAACAATTAGAACCTACCAAGGCCCCGACCATGAGCTAAACTAGGAATCAAAAAACAACCTATTCTAGACTTAAAGCCACAACCGGCCGAAGTCAAACATAAAAATAAATCTATACAATCAGGTTTCAAACAAGCTAAACCATCCAAAAAAAACAAAAACAATCAAGCACGACCAAAACATTAAAATAACATCTAAAGCATGGCATTAGAGAGTCCATCTTGAGCTTCCCAAGACCTTGAGCTCGACCAAGAAGCAACATCATCCTCATTCTTCAATCTGCCCAAACTCCAAACAGACATACACCAAAGAAATCACCTGCAAACACCAAGCCCAATCTGATTTTCACATCCCCAAACCAATATTTAAGTCACTTGTTTTACATGGCATTATAAACAAATAAACATTCTGACTTACACATGTGTAAATTCTCAGATACATATGTGTAAATTTGTTTTACACATATGTAAGTTTTAGTTTTACACATATGTAAATTCTCAGTTAAAGATGTGTAAAATTGTTTCACAAAGTTTCTGTTTTACAGATGTGTAAGTTCCTGTTTTACATGTGTAAGTGTTAGTTTTACATATGTGTAAGTGTTAGTTTTACACATGTGTAAGTGTTTATGTTTTACACATGTGTAAATTTTTAGTTTAACATGTGTATATTTATTTAGAAAGTATTTGTTTTACACATACATAAAACAAACACCAAATCTCATTCTTTAAAATGTCTCATGTCAATACCACTCTAATACTAACCTCAATAAAATGATAACTGATTAGACTCATAATTTATAAGCTTCTAATGACAAGAAATTGTACCTAAGCAAGCTTTAACATAGTTCTATTCCAACATATATACATAGCCTCACTACTAACACATATGTATGTCTTATGGTGGAGTTCCACATGCTAAGACAACCATTCTACCATATGGTCATTGAATGAGTGTCTAGTGTCAACATTACTTCCCTTGAGAAATCTGCAACTATTTTGTTAGAGGTCATAATAGTTTCTAGGCTTGACTCATGAACCAAATAAGACCAAATCCACAACAATGAACAATATAAAGTCAAACACCAGCTTACTTGTATAGCCATATTATGCCCAACATGTTTCTCACCACTTAATAGTGTGAAGGCAGGAACAGGGAGAACATGGTTTCCTCCACAAACAACTATTGAAGCAAACTAATGTTGCAGCAAACTAACTATTGTAATTAAATATTGGACATATGTTTAATGAAAGCACAATCATCAGTATTTGCCATACACATCTATCTAACTATAACAACATTTCAAACATCATATACACTAATAACTCGTGATATCTACTTCCTAGTCTAAAGAGTCCACTACTCTTAACTATAATACAAAAATACTCAAAAATTAAAATTCAAAATACACAGCTTTAAAGTTTCAGCTTTAGATTTTAGTCATCAAATTATTACAATTTACTATTAAAAATTAATACAACCACACTAGTTCTAACTAACTTTCATGTTTTGAAGTAAATCTCCAACTCAAGTGAACCTCAAAACTCATATAAATTGTCGTATTTCCACACTTTATCAAATCAAATAACCACAACTACAAAAAGTAAACACAAGAACTATTTAGATCCATAACCTATCAATCTAAATAACCTTAACCTAACGTTCAAGTCAGCTTAACATAATCAGAGCTATAATACCAAAATAAACACATAGAATGCAAAACCAAAAACAAACGAAATCGAAAAAGTACAATCGTCATTGAAATGTACAAAATCGGAGAAGAACTTACAGAGTCGTGAATGGAGATAATCATGTTGTTAGGGACGATGAAGAAGGAGACAAAACAAGGTGAGTGATCGATCGACCGGAGTGTTTTTGATTCATTCTCACAGATCGATTGAAGGGTTTGTGATTTAAAAATTGAAGGTTTTTTCATCTTTGGTTTTTGTTGAAAGATTTTGAGGGGTTTTTGTATTTTGATTTTTGACAATAATGCCCCTTTAGTCTTTTTAATTTAGTTTTTCTCCTCATTTAAACCCCTCTAATCTTAGCCCTTAATTTAGGATGATCAATGGATGGAAATTGTTCATAGTGTTCTCATAGAATCTTTGTTCTCAAGATAACCCCCCATATATATATATATATATATATATATATAGCAACGGAAGCATAGGTAACAAATGATTAAGATGAACACTTTTATACCAAGGAACATCCACAAGGGAACAAGATCACCTACATGCAAATACGAAATATAAACACACCCATAGGGGGTTCTAGGTATACCTTCGGTTAGTAATACCGCGTGAGATACCAAGGTGAGCTAGAACGGGTGAGCAACAATAGTGGTGGCGGCTATGGCCGGAAAAACGACAAAGGAAGCGGTGACCGGAAAGACGACGACGATGACGATCGGAGCAACGGAGGCTGACATCGGAAGGTGGCGGCAGGAGAAAGGGTGGCGGCTATAGTGGGTGTGGCAACCAGGGTTTTGTTTTGGACAAAACTCTAATGTCTTAACCCATGCTTAAGCTTATATAGCCAATGATTAGTTAAAAACTAAATACATATGGGCCAAAAGCCCACATCCTTTTCTTTCTTTCAGCCCATTAATAAAAGTCCATAATATAAAACTCAATCTGATTAGGTTTATTATAATATTTATTTTATAACTTTATAAAATAAAATATTATAAAACGTTCCGTTAATATGTGTCATTTAATCTAATTAAATGAATTACATCGTTGTCCTCGGTGTAACTCTTACGGGTCAAAACCCGGTCGGTAGCGTTGACTTTTCAAACCGGACATGAACTTCCAACAGCTCCCACTTGGACGGTTTCTGATAAGAACCCAACGTAGACAGCTAGTGGTGCACTAGCTACACATAGCTGCCCTCAACAAGTCATGACACTTCAAAGTCTCCAACCAAGGCATCTTCCCCTTAGCAATGACTTGTTGGTTGAAGACAGTAGACTTATGCCAATCATGTCATCTATCTTTCTGTAAAAGACATCAACTAAAACTAGTAGACATGGATCAAATCATTCTCATATTGTGTTTTGATGTACTAAAAATAGTCTAATAAAAATAAATGAAATTAACCTACATCTAGACTCGAAGAAATACTCTAAACTCCTAAAACTCGACTAAAACTACTAACCGGCAAGTGGACTGATCGATTGTAGTAAAGCTTAAGCAAGTCCAGATATCGAACCCACGAGACTCTTTAATTACGTTAATAACCGTATTTAAACTTAATTGACACAACTTGGATTATTTTATATCGGGGGGGGGGGGGTTACACAAATCCTAAAATTAGAATTAACCTAACTAAAATGACTTGAACCGGAATTTGAGGCGTAAACTTAATTCCATAATAATGAAACGACTACCTAGGTTAGAATCCTTATTACTATCGAATGGTTTTTGTTTGAATATTAATTTGATAGGCAATCGGGATCTTGAGATACTAAATCCTAAGAAATACCGAATAGGACCCCCGACCCTTCTCGGGAAGACACTTATGATATTCTAAAGAGAGTTTTGTTCACCAATTTATAAGATTTCCTTTCGGTTAGCAATATTTAATAAAGTGTCTAGGATATCTAACTATCTCTCAATAGTAAGCTTAGACTAACTAGGGTTCTTGGTTTGGTTTAACCGACACAAATATGGCAAGTGAACTAGAACCCGGTTTCTCTCAAAACCTAATCCTAGCAATTCACTTATTTAAATCAGTTGATAAACTATTATTTCTCAATAATTAGGTTTAGTATAATGTTAAGATATTTTTCACTTAATTGTTTATAGGGTTTATTGGCCAATTTACCATAAGATTACCGAACCCGCTAAGACTTGATAATCAACATAAACCTATTACGTGAAAGACATTCAACTAGATCTATGTGAAACAATCAAACAATCAATAATTAATTCAAAACATGCAAATACACAAAATCAATTTACCAAAGTTTACTACTTTATTAAAAATCCCATAAACACATCATTAATTCAATAAAAATCCAAACTTTATTAATAATTCATCAAAACCTAGGTAGTATAAAAGATCTAGCCAAGAAACGTTGTCTTGAAAGCAAATAAACAAGGTTTTAAAAATGAATTCATTGAACAAGAATAAGAAAGATAGAGAATAGAAAATTTGGTAAAATAAAACCCAGAATTTCTTGTTCTCTATGCTTCCAGCTTCAACTCCAATGATTTCCGAACAATCCTTGCTTCAGAAACTTGCCAAAATCTTCAGAATTCGCCTCTAACTCTCGAAAATCGTCCACGTTATCTTTTTCTGAATTAAACATCAATATATAACTCTTCTTCAACAAAGTCTGCTTAATTCACGTATCTTTCTGATAAAAACCTTCTCGTGGGCCGCGAGAGACATAATGTAACCGGCCGCGCCCCGCTACCGTGTGAATATTTCCCGGACAACCTTCTTCCTCTCGCCACCCGCGAGAAGCTTAACCCGATGCGGTCGCGGGCCGCCAGAGGGTTATTTTTACGTTTTTCGATTTGTTTCTTCTCTCGACTTCCAATTATGATCCGACTCGGTTTCTTCAACATTTTAACTCGTTTTATTCTCTTTCCAGCTATTTCCATGAACCAAGACGTGCGAAACATAAGGATTAAAAGTAGATAAATTCTCATAAAATTGAAACGAAAATTAACGAAACTTATACAAACTATACACGATAAATAGATGTATTATTCAATACATCAACTATCCCCACACTTACTCTTTTTTCATCCTTGAAAAAGATTTATGCAAACGGAATCAGAGATAAGTAAATATTTTGTTTCAAAAATAAGATTATTTTATTAAGGTTGAAAGTTGTGTTAACCGCGATTGCAAATACATGTGTCCACTTGAACCCAAAACCCAGTTCAAAGCCCCTATCATGTAAATTTAGTTTAAGTTCGGTCAATCTACCTAAGGTCTCAGACTAGAATCCACATTACACCTAGTCACTCCTCAAGCTTATGGAACAAAAGGATACTAAAAACAAGAGAATTTAAAACCAAGTAAATTTTCTTCTTCTTTCCATTTTTTTTTCTTTTGAGCACTTGATTTTTTGCATATCTAACCTAGAGGCTGTCTCAACCAGAGTCAGCATCCCCAACAAAATTACATAGGCCTCGTCTACTTTTTCAATCAAGCTCTATTTTTCTATATTTTTTATTTTTTATTACGTGATTGAAAATTCTAAATTTTTAGCTTATAACGGCATTCCTTATACTATTTCTGGCGGTTTCGGCTTCCCACTTTTCCTAGATGAGTACCCACTACTATACCGACATTTAAGGTATATTAATCTCAAAGGAACCTAGAACCGAATCGAGCCTACTTGCATATCCAAGCTATACACAAGCTCAATCTATATTAATTTATATTATCATTATTTGAAACCGAATAAAACCCGACTTTTCTATCATCTTCTGTTTTTTATTTTGCAAACTTCTTCTTCAAAACATTTTCGGATTTTTTAATTTTTTTTATATTCAAAACTAACTCTATGACTCAACTATCCCGTCCCCACACTTAAAATTTGCATTCTCCCTAATGCAAGGATGAGAATACTCACCTCAACTAAATAATAAAAACTGAAAACTAAATAAAAATATACAAAATATACAAGTGAAACGACTTAGCTGATATGCGAGACTGTCAATGTGCCAGTCAACATATGCCCTCCAATCCTATCACGCTCAGCAAACAATTTCTAATTCTCCCACGCGAACGGAAGCGGCCAACTTCAAACAAACCTATCAACCAACACAAATATATCCCAAACATAACACAATAAATAAATAATTGTCTAACAGAAACCATCCACCAACATCATCAACCAGTCCATCCCGACCTAATAAATTCAAATATTCAAAGTAAACATATAAACCATAAGAGGATGAAAACAACATAAAAACAAAATATATAAATCATAGAAACACTGCTACCTCCAAAAGCTAATCATCCTCTTCCTCCTCCTCCGGCTGCTCAAAAACCTGGTATGGTTTCACATCCTCCATACCATTGGATCCCGGCTGTTCCTGGTGCTGAAAGTATGACGGAACTCCCATATGCAAGTTCTCCATCATATACCTCATCCCATCCTCCAACCGCCTCTGACCCTGTTCATGCATCCTTCTACTCTCCATCATAACCTCCCTAACCCCACCAAACTCCTCATCAACATACCCACGCAAATCACCAAACCCTGTCTCAATCCTATCATATAACGAATCCAAAGTAAGTGGATATGGTCAGGGTTTGTCGCAAAGGGTACTGCCTGCCCGGTAACTCCTGGCGAATCACCGGCCTCTGATAACGAGGAGGAACAGCAGACTGCATATATGATGCGACATCATAACAAAGTGGAGGCTGAACCTATGGACCATGGCGAATGGGCTCCCAAGTAATCGGCTCATGAGACGACAAAATACTAGCAGCCTGCAGTCCCGCACACTCTTAAAACATGGAGATGGCCCCTCTCTCATCTTATCCCTTGGGTACCTATCAAACACCCCAAGACTCTTGGCCAACCAAGTAACATATGGCCCACAGTAAATACGAGCTCCTGGGCCGCCTCACCATAACCTCTTCATTAACCACGTAAAAACACTATCCGAATTCACAGGCCTCTGCTCCACCATGCACATCAAACAAAACAGACTGACCTGATTGACCTTATTGTCACCCTGCCCTCTACCTGCCCACGTGGCTGCCAAAATCTTATGAATAAACCAATAAACCGGATCAATGATATCACTAGCCACCATGTTGTTCAAATAAGGCGCAGACGAAATCGTACTTCAGAATCTGGCCAGCTCATCTGTCTGAACACTGTGCGGGTGTCTCCTCTTAAATACTCCCCTTAGACTCGTAGCAAACTCTTATGACTGAACCCCCTCCACAGTGTAGAACTGTGCAGCAATGGCAAACTGAGGAATGGTCATCTCATAAACATGCCTGCCAAGAGCAAAGGTCACAACATCCTCTCACCATAATTTCCCTGCTTATACTCAAAAGTAGAATGAAACTCCATAGTAATTTCCTTGTACTGCCTAGTATCACAGTCCAGCACTGTTCTAAAGTTATCCCCTAACAGCTGCTCAACTCTACCCCTCGAACTCAGATGGTCCAACATTTCCCAATCAATCCTCCTATAAGGTAACAGATCCACCATGATCAAATTAGCCAACCTCTGATTCTCAGGCGAGTCTAACTCAATCTGCAACAGAGGACTGTCTCTCAACCTCATACTCTGACCATGAGGAACACCGCCTCCTCTGTACCTCACACTTCGTCTTTGCCAAAAATTTGGTGGCAAGGGCTGAGTCTCCGCTAGGTCTCCCTGTGGCCGGGCGGCATGACCTCTCTCCTTCTTTCCTGGCCTACTCAACTTCCTATCATGCAACGCCTTCGTTTTCACCTTAATACTCCATGATCGTTCATAGGCTGCATCTCTAAGCGCTTCCAACTCATGAATTTGGAAATAACGTTTCTTATCCGCTTTGGTAAGGTCTAGATTTACGGTCTTAAAGGCTCAAAGTGTCCGGTGCTCCAGTTCTACTGAAAGATGGCAAGCTTTGCCATAAACAATTATGAACGGAGTGATACCTAAAGGTGTCTTATAAGCGGTTCTAAACACCCATAATGCATCATCGAGCTTGTCCGACCAATCCTTTCTACTTTTGTCTATCGTCTTCTCTAAGATTCTCTTCACCCCTCGGTTTGCATTCTCAACTTGACTGCTCATTTGAGGATGATAAGCGGTGGAAAAACGATGAGTGACACCGTAACGTGCTTATGCCTTCTCCATTACAGCATTACAAAAGTGGGTGCCATGGTCACTTATGATGGCTCGAGGTGTACCGACATGAGTGAATAACTTTTTAAGGAATCTCACCACCTAGTGAATAACTTTCCCGCTAGAGACTGGAAAAGGTCCCATGAAATCGATGCCCCAAACATCGAATATTTCAAGAATTTGGATCGGATTTTAGGGCATCTCATCCTTGGATGAGATATTTCCGGTACGTTGGCAACAATCACATGTCCTGACGAATTCTAACGCATCCTTAACAACCGAAGGCCAATAGAAACCGCAATCGAAAACTTTTTGGGCGGTGACATATGGACTGTGGTGACCTCTCGTCAACCCCTCATGAACATGCCTAAGGATTTCTATCCCCGCCTCTCGACTTACACACCTTCAAAGAATCTTATCTCGTCCTACCCTAAACAAAAATGGGTCATCCCATATATAACTCCTAACGTTCCTAAAGAATTTCTTCTTCTGTTCAGTGGTCATACCCTTAAGAACTACTCCATTTTCAAGGTAGTTTGCTAAATCCGTAAACCATGGCATACCTTCCTTCTCCGCCGCCACAAACTCCACCGATTCATGAGGGAATCTATCACCTATTTCCTCCTCACGAATCTCTTCTATATTCGGATCTTCTAGTCATGATAGATGATCGGCGGCTACATTCTCTGATCCTTTCTTATCCTTAATTTCTATATTAAATTCGGAGAGTAGAAGAATCCACCGTGTAAGACGAGACTTAGCGTCCTTCTTATGAAAGAGATAACACAAAGTCGCGTGATCGATGAAGACAATGGTCTTGGAAAGCACAAGGTATGAATGGAACTTATCGAATGCAAAGACTACGGCTAGGAGGGTTTTGCACGCGTAATAGTATAATTCTCTTGGGCTTCATTGAGGGTTTTGCACGGGTAATAAATAGGATGGAAGTGTTTATCTCGTCTTTGGCCCAAAACTGCACCAACTACAAAATCACTCGCATCACACATGAGCTCAAAAGGTAAGCTCCAGTCGGGTGATACGAGAATGGGGGCACTAACGAGTTTCTCCTTAAGATAGTAAAAGCCTTAAGGCATTCCTCATCGAAAACAAAAGGAACATCCTTCTCAAGGACTCGAGTCATGGGTCATGTGATTTTGGAAAAATCCTTAATAAACCGCCGATAGATGTCCGCATGACCAAGGAAACTGCGGATGGATTTCACACTTGTCAGTGGAGGAAGTCTACTAATGGTATCTTTTTTTGCTCTATCTACCTCTATGCCGTCTCTAGATATCTTATGGGCTAACACAATCCCCTCCGTCACCATGAAGTGACACTTCTCCCAGTTTAACATCAACTTCGTCTCAAGACATCTCTTCATCATAGATTCAAGATTACTAAGACATTGATCGAAGGAATTTCCATAGAAAAATCATCCATGAAAACCTCCATCAAATTCTCGATCATATCTTGAAAGATGGCGACCATGCATCGCTGAAAAGTTGTTGGGGAGTTACATAATCCAAAAGGCATGCGGCGGTATGCGCATGTGAGTATGGACATGTAAAGGTTGTCTTCTCTTGATCCTCTGAGGCGATGGGGATCTGAAAGTAACCTCAAAACCCGTCGAGGAAACAATAGAATTGTTGCCCCGCGAGACGCTTTAGCATTTGATCAATGAACGGAAGTGGTAAATGGTCTTTTCGAGTGGCGCCGTTTAGTTTTTGGTAATCGATGCACACATGCAAACCGGTGATTATATGCAATGGGATGAGTTCATTTTCTCATTCATGACAACTGTCATTCCCCCTTTCTTCGGAACAACTTGAGTTGGACTCACCTAGGAAGAATCTGATATAGGAAAGATTAACCCGGCTTCCATCAACTTCAGAACCTCTTTCTTGACTACCTCTTGCATATTCGGATTGAGACATCCTTGATGTTGTACCACTGGCTTGTAGACATCCTCCATGAGGATCCGGTGGGTATAGAATGTTAGGCTTATTCCCTTGATGTTGGATAGTTTCCACGCGATGGCTTCCTTGTTCTCTTTCAGAACATATATCAACTTCACCTTCTCCTCCATCGTCAATTTCGCAGAAATTATGACGGGCAACCTCGAACTCTCTCCTAGGAAAGCATACTCTAGGTGTGAAGGAAGGACCTTAAGCTCTAAAGGGGCTGGAGTATCTATGGGTTTACTCTCACTCGCCTCACGAATCTCATAAAAGTCTAACATTTCGGGGACCCAAAGTGGGTCATCCTCTATGTCCTCTTCTTCAAACTCCTCGTCAACTACCCCTCATTCACTAAATCGACTCCACTAATATAATCAAGACAATGATCCACGCACGAAATGAATGAATTGAGAAAATAGACGGAATGACATGGGCCACTATCATTATCTCCACCGCTAGGGTATTGCATAGACCTAGCGATTTCAAAAGTGACATTCTCATCCCCAACGCGGAGTGTAATCTTACCATCATGGACATCGATAATTGCCTTCGCGGTACGGAGGAATGGACGACCTAGAATGATGGGAACTCTCTCATCGGCCTCCATATCTAGAATAACAAAATCAATGGGGAAAACGAATTATCAACCTTAACTAGCAAATTTTCTATGATTCCCTGAGGATACTTAACTGATCGATCGGCTAAAGAAAGTGCCATACAGGTTGGAGTAAGACCTCCTAAGCCTAATTTCTCATAGAGCGAGAATGGAATCACGGTTTCTTTTCTGCTCTACTCTTGACTTGAGGCTCACGGTTTGGTGCGGTACTTTCTGGGTCTAGCCTATTTTCCACCCTAGGTGGAGCCTCCGTCTCTATCTTTTCCATCTACTTCTTCCTCATTATCCTCTATCTTAACTCTCTCTCTCTCTCTCTCTAACCACTTCTCCTAAACGCTTACCGCTACGGGTGGTGATCGCTTTTGCTTGTTGGTTTGCTAGGTTAGGTTGGGTGTTACCCGAGAACTGACCACGTGGTTGTTCTTGCAGTTGCTTAGCGATACTACCTATGGACCTTTGAAGATCTAAGAGTGTTGATTGCTGATTCTTTAAAAGAAGATCATGCTCCGCTAACGTTTTCTGAGTAAGCCGATCCTTAACCACTATTTGAGAAAGAAGTTCCTCGATCCTATCCAAACTAACTCCTGAACTTCCACTCCTGTTTTGACCCTCTTGGTTTGAACCCCCTCCACTAAACTGACCTTGTTGACCTGAACCTCGACTAGAGTAATGACCCTGCCCCCTGTTTTAATATTGACCTGATTGGAAACCAGGGGGGTTTACCGGAAGAACGAAAATTATTATTACGCTTGTTAGAGTTATTATTATTATTATTATAGGGGTTCGTTTGGCTTCGATTCTGACCCGTGATGAACTCAACTTGCTCGACAGTGAGCGTAGGGCATTATAGTATCATGACCTCCTCTACATACCTCACATCTATCTATCTTCTTTTTCAAATCTTGTATTTCCATAGTAACCTCTCGCTTAAAACTATCTAGTGCAGCAGCTACCTTTGTTTCCAAGCTAACTTGGTGTGCTCCCCGATTAATCGAGGTGGTACGAGATACAGGGATCGAATTCCTACCGGTAACGTTGTTATCTATATCAGAATGTGCGAAGCTCTCGAAGAGGTCGTTACATTCAACAACCGTCTTCTTGCCCATAAGTTGCCCTCCAGCAGAAGTGTCAAATCGGGCTCAGGTTTCGGGATGAGACCGTTGTAGAATTTCTCTACAAGTGCCCAATCAGACAAACCATGTTGAGAACAACGGGACACTAAAGTTTGGAAACGCTCCCATGCTAAATGGTAAGGTTCATCAGGTTCCATCTGGAACTAATGGATCTGATCGCGAAGACGAGATGCTTTGGCGGGTGGAAAATATTTCTTGAGGAAATCATCTCGAAGGGCGCCCAAGTAGTAAAGGTGCCGGCCGGTTGTGAGTCAAGCCAGACGGTGGCCCGGCCTACAAGAGAGAAAGGTAATACATGAAGGAAACGAGCATCGTTACCCGCACCTTCTACGATAAAGGTGTGACAGAGGCGGGCAAGGTGGTTAATGTGAGCGGGCGCATCCTCGTCATCACGTTCGTGAAATTGGCATGAGTTAGTTATAACAGTCATGATGTAAGACGAGATTTTCCAAGCTTTGTCATTATTCATTGAGGGGAGAGTGATGGGCAAGTTTTCAACGGTGAAACTGGTGGTTACATGCTAGTAAACTGTCTGATTGTTAGCCATGTGGAAACAGGTGGTGGGTTAGTGTTTCGAGAATGTGGTGAATATGGCGGCGAGGACTTCGATGTGAAGTCAAAGTTCGATGGTCTAGACGGAAGGGAGGAATCAGAAAAATTGAAGATGAGGATGAAGAAGTACTAACCCTATGCACGGAAGAGGGAGATGTGTCCGTTGGCGGCTTCGGCGGAGGTCCTTGCGAACGCGTATGGGGCATCCACTACAAACCGGAAAAGGGACAAGTGAGAAAAATCAAAAGAAATAATTAGCAAAAATTATATAAAATGAAGAAAATTTAATTAACTTAATTATTTAGACTTCTACGACTCAAACAAAACAGAAAAACAAATATGATGTCAATTAAGTCTAAACAAAGTAATCAACGCAATCGCCAAAGAGAAGTTCCCAGCAACGACGCCAAAAACTTATGCCAATCATTGTCATCTATCTTTCTGTAAAAGACATCAACTGAAACTAGGAGACATGGATCAAATCATTCTCATATTGTGTTTTGATGTACTAAAAGTAGTCTAATAAAAATAAATGAAATTAACCTAAATCTAGACTCGAAGAAATACTCTAAACTCCTAAAACTCAACTAAAACTACTAACCGGCAAGTGGATTGATCGATTGTAGTAAAGCTTAAGCAAGTCCGGATAATAAAATGACTACTTGGTTAGAATCCTTATTACTATCGAATGGTTTTTATTTGAATTTTAATTTGATAGGAAATCGGGATCTTGAGATACTAAATCCTAAAGAAATACCGAATAGGACCCCCGACCCTTCTCGGGAAGACACCTATGATATTCTAAAGAGAGTTTTGTTCACCGGTTTATAAGATTTCCTTTCGGTTATCTAATATTTAATAAAGTGTCTAGGATATCTAACTATCTCTCAATAGTAAGCTTAGACTAACTAGGGTTCTTGATTTGGTTTAACCGACACAAATATGGCAAGTGAACTAGAACCCGGTTTCTCTCAAAACCTAATCCTAGCAATTCACTTATTCAAATCAGTTGATAAACTATTATCTCTCAATAATTAGGTTTAGTATAATGTTAAGAAATTTTTCACTTAATTGTTTCTAGGGTTTATTGGCCAATTTACCATAAGATTACCGAACCCGCTAAGACTCGATAATCAACATAAACCTATTACGTGAAGACATTCGACAAGATCTATGTGAAACAATCAAACAATCAATAATCAATTCAAAACATGCAAATACACCAAATCAATTTACCAAAGTTTACTACTTTATTAAAAATCCCATAAACACATCACTAATTCAATAAAAATCCAAACTTTATTAATAATTCATCAAAACCTAGGTAGTATAAAAGATCTAGCCAAGAAACATTGTCTTGAAAGCAAATAAACAAGGTTTTAAAACTGAATTCATTGAACAAGAATATGAAAGATAGAGAACAGAAAATTTGGTAAAATAAAACCCAGAATTTCTTGTTCTCTATGCTTCCAGCTTCAACTCCAATGATTCCCGAACAATACTTGCTTCAAAAACTTGCCAAAATCTTCAGAATTCGCCTCTAGCTCTTAAATATCATCCACGTTATCTTTTTCCAAATTAAACATCAGTATATAACTCTTCTTCAACAAAGTCTGCTTAATTCACGTATCTTTCTGATAAAAACCTTCTCGTGGGCCGCGAGAGACATAATGTAACCGGTCGCGCCCCGTGACCATGTGATTATTTCCCGGACAACCTTCTTCCTCTCGCCACCCGCGAGAAGCTTAACCCGATGCGGTAGTGGGCCGCCAGAGGGTTATTTTTCACGTTTTTTTCGATTCGTTTCTTCTCTCGACTTCCAATTATGATCCGGCTCGGTTTCTTCAACATTTTAACTCGTTTTCTTCTCTTTCAGCTATTTCCACGAACCAAGACCTGCGAAACATAATTGGATTAAAAGTAGATAAATTCTCATAAAGCTGAAACAAAAATTAACGAAACTTATACAAACTATATACGATAAATAGTGTATTATTCAATACATCATGTTTCAATTATTCTTGTTCTCAATTCAGATTCATAGTTGTCTAATCAAACACACAGTCGATTTGGGTAAGGCCTCACACTTCTCCAGTATGAATCAACGAGGGCGCCTTAATGCCTACCTGATACATTTTAATGTAAGAGTATAGAATTCCCTATTGATCATATACAACTCCCATTGAACTTTAAACCATTCCCATCTAGAAGCCTTAATGACTGGCAGTTACACAACAACAGTTGGCTTTAATCAAAGAATGGTTGTTGGTAAACGAAAGTTCTAATATATATCTCAGGTCAATGGATCCCAGATGAGTATTCCCTATCAAAACATCTTATGACTGAATCTATGAAGATGATTTGAAGCGAGTTACATCCAGCGTCATTCATAATGAGGCCTGTGAATTAGAAAGTCAACCACTCGAGTCCAAATTCAGAAAAGTCTTAATTCAGAGTCGTTCCCATGAGTCTGATCGACCTCAGATAATTCAGAATACATCATTCATGGATTAAACGTATCAAAATCGAACATAGTTGTAGGATTCAGGAATTGCATTTAACTAGTAAATCAAAAAGAATGTAAGAGTACAACTGCTTAATGTTCGTACACCCACATACTAAATCAAAACATATCACTAGCTAATCTAAGCCCGATAGCGTCCATGTGACGATCATGTTTCTCTTGAGTCATTGGCTTAGTAAACGGGTCAGCTAAGTTTTGATCTATGTTAATTTTGCTTATAATAATGTCTTCGCGTTCCACAATTTCCCATATGTAGTGAAACTTTCTCAAAATTTGCTTGGCTTTGTGATGAGATGAAGGCTCCTTGGCTTGAGTAATAGCACCTATGTTATTAGAAAATATATGGTTGGGTTTCATGATGCTTGGAACCACATCAAGATCGGTTATGAACTTCTTCATCCAAGCATCTTCTTTTGCGGCATCCGATGCAGCAATGTACTTAGATTCCTTGGTGGAATCAGCCACGACACTCTGCTTGGAACTTTTCCATGAGACAGCTCCTCTGTTGAGATTGAACACGAAATCTGGTTGTGAGTGAGAAGTATCTCGGTCAGTTTGAAAACTAGCATCAATGAAACATTTTACAGTGAGCTCCTCATTGACTCCTCCAAATATCAAGAACATATCTTTTGTCCTTCTCAAGTACTTAAGAATGTTCTTAACTACAGTCCAGTGAGAAATCCCAAGGCTCTGCTGGTAGCCTCTGGACATGCTTAAAGCATACGAGACGTCTAGTCGAGTACATACCATAGTATACATGATAGAACCAATCGCTGAAGCATAAGGAACTGCTTCCATCTGCTTTATTTCATGGTCCTTAGAAGGAGATTGCAATTTGTTCAAGACAGTACCTTTAGTCATTGGAACACCTCCTTTTTGGAGTTTTCCATCTTAAAGCGTCTTATCACTTGGTCTATGTATGTACTTTGACTTAGCCCAAGAAGTCGCTTAGATATATCCCTATACATCTTGATTCCCAGAATGTAAGCGACTTCTCCAATATCCTTCATTGCGAAACAAGATCCTAACCATCGTTTATTTTCATTAAGCATAGAGATGTTGTTTCCAATGATTAATACGTCATCCATATACAGGATGAGAAATGATTAATACTCACACTAGCCTTTATGTAAACACAAGGCTTATCTTCATTTTTTACAAAGTCAAATTCTTTGACTTGCTGGTCAAAGCGAAGATTTCAGCTTCGAGATGCTTCCTTGAGTCCATAAATGGACTTGTTTAGCTTACATACCCTATTAGGATACTTTGGATCAATAAAACCGTCAGGTTGAACCATATAAACATCTTTAGAAAGATGCCTATTAAGAAAAGCGGTTTTAACGTCCATTTGCCAAAAGTTATGGCAAGCAATACCTAATCAATTTGATCATAGTGATGGACGAGAAGGTTTCATCATATTCAATACCTTGAGTTTGAGTGAAACCCTTCGCAACTAGCCGTGCTTTATAGGTATGTATGTTTCCATGCATGTTGGTTTTTCTCTTGAAAACCCATTCAAGGGGTAGCTCAACCAAGTTCCATACTTGATTATCACGCATAGACTGCATCTCAGTTTCCATAGCTTTTAGCCATTTCGTAGAATCTGGATTCAAAATAGCAGATTTGTAGCTAGTAGGTTTGTCATCAGACTCGGCTACTGTCAGGACCTCAGAACCATCAATATGCCATAGGTATCTATCGGGTTCTTTACGCGTCCCGATGCTTTGAGGGTTTGTGTTTAAGTCTGATTTGGTACCAACAACCTCTTGTGGTACAGAAGTTCCGACCTCCTCACCGGTTGTTTGTGGTTCTTGAACTTCTTCAAGGTCCACAATATTACTTCCAGTTCCTCAACTTAGAAGTTCAACTTCAAGGAATCTCTTAGCCTTCCTTTAGATGGTAATTGTATTAGCAGCAAGATGGTAGAAGTAATAACCGCTTTGGTTATAATATCTAACGAGAATTACCTTCTCGCCTCGAGGGTCGAGCTTGTCATCAGGATCACTTGTGATGTAAGCATCACACCCCCATACTCTTAGGTAACTCAAGTTTGGCTTACGCATATACCTATCACACCCCAACCGTGGTGGAAACATCAGAGTAAGACGAACAAGATTGCTCGAGACTTTATAACGCTAATAAGTGACAAGTATTTAAATAACAAAATTTCGTTTTATTGCTAATATCAAGTAGATTGTTTGAACATGAAATTACAACAAGTTTGGATCAAAATAAGATACAACAAATATTAAAGTTTAGGGTGAGTTTCTAGGCATCCTACTAGGTCCCTTGCAATCATCATCGTCAAAATCCTACAAATACGTTTTAAAGTATAGTAATACAAAAGTATTGGCGAGCACACAAGTTTAAGTACTAGTATATGTAAAGAAGGTTTGACAATCCACATGACAAAAATAGTTAAGTAGATTAATGTACCAAGGCATGCAATTATACAAGTCAACCCAAAGTTTACCGCAAGCGTAATCTTATCGTTGCAACGATAAGACCGTAATGAATGAATGACTTAACATAACCTCAAGAATACGGGTGGTTACTCCTATAGAGCTATGCATGTTAAGGGGAGGCTTTAAACAAAGTTAATGACAAGTAAATCACATAAGAATGTTCCAAGAATACGTATCATTAGATTGTTTGTGTTTACATAAAGTATAAGTGATTGCGTGTGTTTAATAGTATAAAGGTATTGCACCCAAAAGTGTAAAAGCAAAAGGGGTCATGTATACTCACAATTTTGCAAAGCTTTCCGATTATCCGTGAGTGACGAGTTGTTTGAGAATGGGGAATCGAGGGTATAGGGTCCTTTGGGGTTTATGGAGTGGTTGAATTCGGAATCTAGAATTTAAGTACAAAAAGTATGTATACACAAAGTAATTATCTAGTCTTAAAACACTCGTTTTTGACACTATATATCCTGTATGGGTTGTTGTGAATTCAAGGGTTAAGTGCCCATTAGAATCGTAACGAGAGGTTCAGTCTTAGATAATTTAACCTATTACTATGATAAGTAATCATGTCGATTATCCTCAAGGATTCAGTTATGTGTTTATATATATATATATTATAGTTTATATAATAATTCTAAGCTAAGTCCATCAAGGATATCATAGATTGTCATATAAGTCATGCATGGAGGTAGGAGGATAACCATCATTTAACCTTATTGTAAGATTCACCAATACTCAAATCATCACAAGGATGATTCGTATGGTTATGAATGAAAAGGAAATGTATGATAATTACTATACCAAGTAGCCAAGTAACCTTTAACCCTGGTGAGCCGGCACTGACATAGAAAGAGTTAACTAAGTGTCGGAGGCTTGACGGGGTTATGTCACTTTCAAGCTAGCAAACCACTTGGGATAGCAATTATAAAACATCAAGTGAGGTGGTGGAATAAAGGTAGGATAGCCAAGGCTTCCACGTATTCACACCTATACCAAAACACAAGTATTGCCATCAACTTCATGGCAAGCTCAGATGGTTTCATCACTTGTGGGTTGCATAAACCCTTGCAAAAAAAGAAAGTTTAGAGGTTTTTGCACCTCTTAAACTTACAAGAATCTATTCCTAACAAGTCTCATAACCTTAGATAGGTTTAAGAACAAGTAGGAACAAGATTAAGTCAAGAAAAATATAGTTTATAACAGTTTAACAAAAGTTCTTCCAAAACAGAAAGTTTGGACCTCAAAATGGTGATGTTCCACCTTGGTTTTCCATGGAAAACCTATAGAAACAATCCTAGAGGTGTTCCAAGCTTTGTAGAGGAAGATTTTATGAAGAAAAGATGGATAAAATTTGAGCTAACTTTTGCACTTGAAAGTAATCTGCCTTGTTCTTGAAATTCTAGAGAATTTGAGAGTGTTTTGATGATTTCGAAGTGTTTGGAAAGTGCAAATGAGATGTAGGAGGCTCCTATTTATAATGGGGAATTAAGGTTTAGTTAATTAATGAAGAGTGGTTGGGAGTTGGAAGAAGGGAAATGGAGCCAAAATTCGTGTATTTTAAAACATTCAGTCAGACCTGGTCATCAGGTGCATGGTTATGCGGATCGCAGTGTTCATGGCTGTGCACCATCTTCAGAATTTATCAAACTTTTTAGAATTTACAGTTTGACCCACAGAGTTTGATAATTCCATTATTTAATGCTAGAAACTCATAATTTAGCATATTTTTAGGTATTTAACGTGTGATAAAGTATAGTATAAGTGTATGCAAGTATAATTTGAGTATCAAGAAGGTATATATAAGTATAGGCACATATAATAAGTATCGGTTTGTGTATAAACGATTAAATTGTAAGTATAATAAGCATGTATAAGGTATTAATTTTTATTACGATCAAGGTCTCTGATTACAAAGTTGGAGTTGAAATACGAATAAGATACGATTACAAGTTTCCAAAACATAGAAATACGAGTACACTTTCTAAATAAGGAAGGTACATAAATGCGAAGCGTTACAATACCATATCTGATCATCAATAAAAAGTGCTTTGAAGATCTACTCATCCAAAGGCAATGACTCAACATCTACTACTCCAACATGTGCCCAAGCTAAAGTCTGTTTCACAAAGATCTGTTGAAGATAAGCTCTGCTTACAAGTCAAAGGTCTGCTAAAGAGAAACTCTGTTGTAATGATAAAGAATGGTCAAAGCTAAAGTCTGTTGTACCAATAGAGGTTAAAGCTCATCAGAGTTTCCTTCAACAGATGCTGGATCAATAGAGTTTATTATATTATCAATGTAGCAGTGTTTTAGCTAGCAGATGATAGAGGTCGTTAGATGTCACTATCAAGGTGACGTCAGCTTAGATTCCTCAGATGTTTACTTTGTACTATAAATAGAGCAGTGCTTGTACGGTTCTATGTCATCACTTTTCCTTGACATTTTGTGTACGAGAAAATTAGAGTGATCAGGCTGAGGGGGAATTGTATTCTCTCATGCAGTAAATTTCAATTTATAAAAGCATGTTGGTGAAAGCAATGTCTCAATTGTCGTGATTCAAAGTTTATTATTTCCAATGCATATTTCATCTCTGTTTTACTATCTTCCATTGATTTCCATATTAAACTACCACAACAAGTAAACTCAGATCCTAACAATTGGTATCAGAGCTTGGTCAATCAAATTTGATCTAAGCAATTAATTTGATATAAACAGATCAACTCCTACTACTGATATCGGTTGTTCGTTAGATTGAAAAAAGAGTAAAAGTTTATTTACGTTAAAAAGTTTTCTAAATAAAAACATATTTGTAAACAATAAAAAATGTCTCAAAATCCACAAGATCCACACAACACTGACACTATGTACAAACCTCCGATACTTGTCATAAATACAACATCTAGCAACGTCAGATGGGTCACATACTTCTCACCAGAACACCGGTTGCCGAAAATCGGTTATCTTTGGACCACATATTCCGATGGTACCGAGTGCTGAGGAACCAAATGTTTAAGTACCTAAAAAGCTAGAAAACTACTCCGAGCAAGATTTTCAGAAAATTGAGCTAGATGCAAAGACATTTAGTATCATTACTACGGTCTTGCTGAATGATATCTATGCTTACCTGTTGCATTGCAACAGTACTAAGGAGTTGTGGGATGCTTTGAAGGAGTAGTTTGGTGGCACAGAGGAAGTTATCAAAAACAACTAAGAAGTTTTAAACTAACAGTATGAAACATTTTGTCATGTTAAAGGAGAATCATTAACTCAACAGTTCGAAAGGTTTGTTATCTAATAAGTGAACTAAAACTGGTAAATGTTAATTATTCTAATTCAAATTTGAATAGCCGATTTCTAAGATCACTACCAGATAAAGGGGACACTATTGTTTTTGTAACCAGAAACTCTGTCGGTTTCAAAGAGATGAGTTTGACTCAGCTTCATGGTAGGCTCTCGACTTATGAGAGAGAGCTTAACCAGAAAAAAGAAGCTTTAAGAGTTAGGAAAAAGTTGCTAATGACTATGCCTTTGGGAGCACAACACTTTTTGGTCAAGAAGAAACCTCTGTTGGATGTAAGGATCAGGGTTATGATCATTTTATTGATATAACATCTAGTGGAGGATTTAACTCTGATTCTTACTCACCCAATTATGCTTTTAAAGCAATTGGGGAAAACCAAGTCTCTAACAATTTATCTTTTGAGTTAAATAATCTTCAACATTTTAACCCTGTTGATTTAGAAGAAATGGACATCCTGCACCAACTTGCCTTGCTAAGTGTTAGGACAAGCAAGTTTTACAAAAAGACTGATAGAAAGTTTACAGGGTTGCATCGGGGTTTGAAATTTGGGTTGAATAAATCAAAAATCAAGTGTTATAAGTGTAATAGGCTAGGCCATATTGCAAGAGAGTATAGGAGTCAAACAAGTGCTCCCATTGTCACACATCCAAGTCCTAGACCTCAAAACAATCAAAACACTGTCCATTATTCCCGATATACCCCTACTTCACACATGCAAAACATTGATCACTTTGCACACCCTGTAAACAATGTTCCAGTACAGTATGTCCAAACCACTGTTCCTCATATAGAATATATTCAAACCCCAGTTTCTCAGGTTCAAGTGCAACTTGCACCATAAGCTACACAAACCTCTGCTCAGGCAGAGAACAGTCAACAACGCTTCTTTACACAAGGCTTTGCTGACTGGAGTAGCTTACCTAATGAACTTACATATGAAAATTTTGCACTAGTTGCCAATACTGAAAAGAAACATGATGATTTTTTCTTTATGGCACTAGAAACAATATTAGAAGGGGTTGAGTCTGAGGAAGTGCTGTCCAATATTGATGTGGTTTGTGAAAATGTTGAAACAAATGTTTTAAAAGAAAAGGTTGGTGAAGAAAAGGTTGATGAAGAAATTCTTTCAAACCCATGGGATTCTAGTGTTTGTGAAGGAGAATGTGATTGTGCCATGATGGTTGCTGCTAAGGTATCACCTCAAGTCCTTAAAGACTTATGTTCTGAAAAATGTAGTATTGCTTTTGCAATCATTAAAGAGATGATGAAAACCTTAGTAACAAGATCTTAGAGGATGAAATTCAGTTTGAAAAGCTTGTTAAAGACTTTATATCAAAACTGTTTGAAAAAGATGATGAAATCAGCAGTCTCAAACATGAATCAAGCATAACAAGGACCAACTCCAAACTATGATAGAAAAACATCATAGTTGTAAAAAGAAGCTTGAATCTACCCAGATCACATGTAAAAAGTGGGTAGAGTCCTGCAAAGGTAATGAGTTGATGTCAGAAAAATAGATCAAAAGCAATGTAAAATTTGGCATAGGCTTTTGCAAAAATGACCAAGTTTCAGAAAACACTGCTATAAATGAGTTTGGGTTGGTCGAAATCGCTCCTACCAATATCGTTGGTCAAGAAATTAAAGTCACAGAATCAAATGGGAACAAAATTGTTTTAGAAAGACCTGAAGGATCCTAAACTTTTGAGAAAATCGAAAAATATCAATTCAAGCCAACATGGTCAGATGATGTGACATTCTTGAAAATTTTAAGCCAATGGATTTCACAACCATTGAGGGTGTGAAAACACCTAAAGTGAAAATCATTCCCTTAAAAGACCTTCCAGCAGATGTTATAACATCTGTTGACAAAAGGGCTGAAAAAGGGAAGAAGAGAGAAAAGATAACAAACTTGTTTTGTGACTTTTGTGAAAAGAAAAATCATGTTACAAAAAAATTGTTTTCACTTAAAGGCATATGATATAAACAAGACAAGTGTAATTGTTGCTACAGCTCATTGCATCATCTGTGGCAAGAAAAACCACAAAACTCAATAGTGTGCTTATCTCAAAGATTTTGATGTCAAGAAAAATGAGTATAAATCTAAAACACTTGAGAGTTCAAGAGCTAGTACTGAAAAAGGAAAGTCCAAACAGAACTTCGTCCCAATCCAAACATCTATTACCAAACAACTGAATATAACCTCTGCTCCCAAAGAGATCTAGGGAATAGATGCACCACCTGTAACATTCGTCGAAAAACGGGTTTTTCAAAACCCGCTTCGTTTATTAATCGAATATTCAGTTATAAATTTTCGTTGTGTATTTATTGCTTAAATGAATTTTAAACGATACATAATTAATAACTATATTAGAATATAAAAACCATATTTTATAAATAATCGTAAATTGTGAGAAAAAAATAAAATGGGGACGTCGGGTTTCGAACCCGGGCCGCCCACAAACTCAAACATACAACACACCGCTCCACCACACGCCTCCTTTGTGAAAATACTGAAACAAATAATACTTAAAATAAAACCCGAATTCAAAACCGGAGATCACCGCGCTCAGAACTCGCAATCACCGGAAAATCCGGCAATCCGCGAGTTTAGCCATTTTCCTTTTGACTAAAACACTATAACCGACTTCGACATCGGTTATAACCGACGTTTAACAGTTAATTGCGGTCGTATCCGCCGGAGAAACTTTGACCGCGAATCAAGACCAAAATTCAGACTCAATACATCCTGTTCTTCCCTATAAATACCCACCCAAACCTCTGGTAACCTTTTCGCTCAAAATCGCACAATCTCTCGAAGCTTTAGCACGTCGCCGGAGATATTCTGCATTCGTCGGACTTTCACCGGAAAACCGAGACTTACTTCAAATCGGTAAAATTCTCGACTCTTTTGTTTGCAATCCATTATTAGGCAAGTATTAACATAAAGCGTTCAACCAGAATCTGTCTCAGACAACGTTGCCGGGAATTCCTGCACTCGTCGGAAAATCACTGGAAATTCCGAAGTCTCACTGTCAATCGGTACAATCATCTAAACCCCCTGATATCCCTTGTTTAGTAACTTAATTGCACAACTCATTGATCAAAACTGTTAATTGGTTCACTCAGACGGAAGTCACCAATCAGAGCCGACGACTCTTGCCAGAAATCTGAGAAAAACATTCTGTTCGGTACATTTTACTCCGTAACCCTCTTTATCCATTTCATTCCAATCAATAATATGTTCGATGACCGATTTAAACAAGAACAATCGGACATAACTGTTTCTATGTCTTTGTAAACGAAGAAGACGAAGTTGAATATGTGTATAAGTATAATTAAAAACGGATATTTGAACGGGTTAGACACACGGTCCAACGGTGGACTGTGTGCACAAACAATGCACACGTCCCGGGTTCGAATCGCACACGTTACCGAATTTCAGAATTAAAACCAACATTTTTACAACTGAATCGGATCAGGTCACCGAATGTTAATAAGTATAATTTAATCCATAAATTAAACATATATGACGCACAGCCCAACTGGTTGGGCTGTGCGCACTCGAACCGAAGGACCCGAGTTCGAATCCGGGTCCCTGCAACCCGTTCGGCCATATAAATCGTTTTTAATAAAAACCCAAATAAGTTAAAAGTTAATTAGTGTATAAATATAATTAAAACAGAGAATATTTCGGGTTAGACACGTAGCTCAGTTGGTAGAGCTGCGTGCACGTAAACGAGAGGTCCCGAGTTCGAACCTCACTCAGCGCATAGAATAAACACAGTCCGACCGGTCAACGGTCAAAAAGTCAACCTTTTTATTTTATTTATTTATTTATTTAATTGGAAAATTAATTAAAAATTTTTAAAAATAAGATTTTTAAAGTTAGAAAATTTCCTTAAACTCACAAAAATAAATCTAACAATCCCATTAAGAGCACTAATTAAAAATATTAATCTCAAATAAAAGTTTATTTATTTACCGAATCATTTCATTATTATTTAGGTTAGTTTTTCCCTCGTCGGTTGAATCATAATATTCGTGCGCATTCATCGTCATCAAGGAACGCACCCACTATGAGTGAATCCTTACAAATTCCCCTTTTTATTCATGTTTTGGGGTGTATCATGTGTCGCTTTAATTATTTCGTTTATTCAAACTTGTGCTATTACCATTATATGACCGAAACTTATGATGTAAATATTGTTTGTTGTGATACGTGTTTACATTCTTGTCAAGTTGTGTGCAAATCATTCATTAGGCCCATCAGTTCCTCGTGGGAGACGAGTTGAGCATCAGGTACCTCATTTGATCGGCTCCATTTGATTGAGCCTTGATCTCATTGTTCATCATTTGGTGTGTGTGCTTGTGCATTAATTGATATTATGTTACAATTACGTTTATTCATATTTGGTTATGCACAATTTTATTCAAATAACCAACATAACTAATCCTTTCAAATATTTAAATAAGATTCACTCGCCAACTTTTTGTTGACCCAAAACCCTATTTTTACACATGATACAGGTGGACAGGTTGAAGCAAGGAACACATAGGAAATTGCCTTAGAAGAAAAATAATGAAGTTATGAAAAATGTATTTGAACATGTTGTACTTGTATGTTTATTGTAATGCTCTTATTTAAAAAGAAATAATAAATATGAAACTTTATAGTAAATGTCATGAGCTTTGATGAAAACCCAATCATGCCCCGACTACTATTTCCGCTACGGGTCAGGGTGTGACAGATTGGTATCAGAGCTTTTGACTATAGGGATATAGGATAGGTTATTAGACCCTTAGAGCCTATACTATAGTTGATTAGATTTTAATTGTTTATGTGGTTACATGCAAACTCATGATGTTTATTTGTTTCGTATTTATTACACACACAAATGCATGCAAACACTTCCCAATTATTTTGTGTGATACTTAATAAGTTATACTTATTGTCAAAACTTAACATGCTTACATATACATTCATCATGCATATTTCAATATTCACATATTCAAATCATCCTCATATTTCCTTTATTCAAGATGTTGTCGCATTTTTCATTTTTCAATCTCATCAAAGTGAGTTCTACGACGGGCATGTAGTAACTGTAAGGGTACAAGTACCGGTAGTCGGAACGTCCTGTCTAGGTTGGCATTCGTATAAATCCAATATAACGGACCAGTTTGCCTACCTGGGGACTGACGATGAGAGTACGAAGGACCTATTAGGCCAAAGCATGCCACACCAAACGTCGTTCGAACTAACCCCACTTTGAGGTATCACTGTGTCCACACCTGGATGCACTCCAAATTTCATACGTTACATTCATATTTCTCGATTTTCTCCGGGTTTTAGTGTACGTTACCAGGCTAACACATGCGAACCATATGAAAGCCCGGTAATCATGGGGGCCCACATGATTACGAAGGTGAAGTATGGCGGCATGCAAGGCCCAATTACAAGCAAAGCCCAAGACATCCTATGGATGTAGTAAATTTATTATTCTTCATTAATTTTATGAATGTTCATTTCTAAATACGACACATGACACCTAAAACGTCAAACTCATACTCTTGATACGTATTCCTTGTAGATGTCTTCTAGTCTCTCTCGTAGAAAAATGAGATCAGGAAAATCCCGCGAGCGCATGGCTGCCCAAATCGCTCAACAAATGGCTGCCGTAATACCCAACATCGTAGTTCAAGTTCAACAAGCCCTTACCGCTAATCCCGTCAACCCAATCAATCAAGAAGATCAAAACGTTGTCAACCCTCCCCCAAATACCACTAAATGCACCTTCAAGCATTTCAAATACTGCGACCCTCCAAAATACGAAGAGACTGAAGGTGTCACCGCTCTCCTCCATTGGTTTGAGGAGATGGAAAACACTTTTCTCAATTGCGACTGCCCCGATGATCGCAAGGTGCGATATGCTACCGGTCGTTTGTTCGGAGTAGCACTTACATGGTGGAATACAGAGAAGGCCAAGCGAGGTGCTGAGAATGCTATGACTTTGACTTGGGAAGAGTTGAAGGAAATCATGACAAGACGGTTCTGTCCAAGAAGCGAAATCAAGAAATTGGAAGATGAGTTCTATTCTTTGAAACAAAAAGAGGGCGACCACACCACATACAACAAGAGATTCCTTGAGTTAAATCAGATGGTCCCCAACTTGTTCAGTCCCCTCTACCGTTTGATCGAGCACTACATTCGAGGTCTTCCTTCAAAAATTCAAGACCCTGTAATAAGTACCACGCCTGCAACTTTGGAAGCAGCAATGGAGTTAGCTGCAGAGCTCACCGAAAACCACATACGGAATAAAGACTTCAAGGAGGAGAAGAAGAAGGATAAAGCATCAACCGAAACCTCAAACTCCAGCCAAACCGAATCCTCTTCTCAAACCACTCCTAAGAGAAAACGAGACGGGCAAAATTTCGCTATCACCCAAGGCAATCAACCAGCTTCACAAGCCATACCCCTACAAGCTATCCCAATCACTCAAGTAGCACCTAACTCTACTTACCCAAATAAGAAACCTTACATTGGACCTCACCCTCAATGCAACACTTGTTTTTATCACCATCCATCTACCGTACCTTGTCGACTGTGTGCAAATTGTGGGCGTTATGGTCATTTGAGCAAAACTTGTCGCGTTCCTCAAAACCAAGCCTCACCCCCTACTCAAAACATGATCCAAACATATCAACAACCCCAATACCCCATGTTTCCATATGTTCGAGCTTGTTTTAATTGTGGCGACCCTAACCACTTTAGAAACACGTGCCCTCGATTGGTTAACATCATAAACGCCCAAGCTCAAGCAAACCCAGTTAACCAAGCAAATCAAGAAAACCTAACCACTAGACCACCTGCAAGAGGAAGAGCTTACAACATCAACGCCAATCCTGTTGAAGATAATAACGGCCCAAACGAACCACCCAACTAGTCTTCCCTCACCAAGAATCAAGACTCAACTCCAACCGTCTAGTTTTTATGTTTTCCTTATGTTATCTCAATCTTTACGTATCTCAATTATAAATTGGAAATTTATGTATCCAAGAATCTTAATGCAAATTACTATTTCAGTTTTGTTTTATACTCACTGATTTAACGTTCATATCATCATACATCTCGACGTATCTCAATCTCATTATTTAAAGAAGTTGGGTTGTGTCTCACTTTTACATAGACTAACCCCTTCATCATAACAAACGAGAGAGGTACTGTCGTCATTCAATCATGTATCCTTTCAGATTTGAGACTCAAGCTTTTTCTGTTGTGTTTGTTTATGTTTTAGAGTCACATAGAACTAATCATAACTTACTGACAAAGTCAATGAAAATTTGATAAGAGTATGGTGGATACGCCGCTGGTACTTCTATATATAAGTATTCTTGCCAAAGGATCAGAGGCATTGACAGGTGGTTATGAGAGGTTCCGTGTAGGTTTTAATATCGTCATGGTTGAAGTTTTTGTTTATGATATAACCTTATCTTTCCAAACGTATCAATTCTCTCAAAACTCTTATGCATAAAATCATGCTTAGTCAATCAACTCTGTTTATCCATGTTCCGCATTCTTATACTTTAGGCATCAAAAAGCGATTCCTGTAGCAGGGTATTCAAACTTTACTAGGAACGTTACCGCCTCAAATAAAATTTAAACTCTCACCCTCTTCTAATTATGTAATTAAAACACCCTCCCTTCGAGTCAAACATACCACTACTTAAATTTCGGGACGAAATTTCTAAAAGTAGGGGATACTGTAACATTCATCGAAAAACGGGTTTTTCAAAACCCGCTTCGTTAATCGAATATTCAGTTATAAATTTTCGTTGCGTATTTATTGCTCAAATGAATTTTAAACGATACATAATTAATAATATATTAGAATATAAAAACCATATTTTAAAATAATCGTAAATTGTGAGAAAAAAATAAAATGGGGACGCCGGGTTTCGAACCCGGGTCGCCCACAAACTCAAACACACAACACACCGCTCCATCACACGCCTCCTTTGTGAAAATACTGAAACAAATAATACTTAAAATAAAACACGAATTCAAAACCGGATATCACCGCGCTCAGAACTCACAATCACCGGAAAATCCGGCAATCCGTGAGTTTAGCCATTTTCCTTTTGACTAAAACACTATAACCGACTTCGACATCGGTTATAACCGACGTTTAACAGTCAATTGCGGTCGTAACCGCCGGAGAAACTTTGACCGCGAATCAAGACCAAAATTCGGACTCAATACATCCTGTTCTTCCCTATAAATACCCACCCAAACCTCTGGTAACCTTTTCGCTCAAAATCGCACAATCTCTCGAAGCTTTAGCACGTTGCCGGAGATATTCTGCATTCGCCAGACTTTCACCGGAAAACGGAGACTTACTTCAAATCGGTAAAATTCTTGACTCTTTTATTTGCAATCCATTATTAGGCAAGTATTAACATAAATCGTTCAACCAGTATCTGTCTCAGACAACGTTGCTGGGAATTCCTATACTCGTCGGAAAATCACTGGAAATTCCGAAGTCTCATTGTCAATCGGTACAATCATCTAAACCCCCTGATATCCCTTGTTTAGTAACTTAATTGCACAACTCATTGATCAAAACTGTTAATTGATTCACTCAGACGGAAGTCACCAATCAGAGCCGACGACTCTTGCCGGAAATCTGAGAATAACATTCTATTCGGTACATTTTACTCCGTAACCCTCTTTATCCATTTCATTCCAATCAATTATATGTTCGATGACCGATTTAAACAAGAACAGTCGGACATCACTGTTTCTGTGTCTTTGTAAACGAAGAAGACGAAGTTGAATATGTGTATAAGTATAATTAAAAACGGATATTTGAACGGGTTAGACACACAGTCCAGCGGTGGACTGTGTGCACAAACAATGTACACGTCCCGGGTTCGAATCGCATACGTTACCGAATTTCAGAATTAAAACCAACATTTTTACAACTGAATCGGATCAGGTCACCGAATGTTAATAAGTATAATTTAATCCATAAATTAAACAGATATGACACACAGCCCAACTGGTTGGGCTGTGCACACTCGAACCGAAGGACCCGAGTTCGACTCCGGGTCCCTGCAACCGGTTCGGCCATATAAATCGTTTTTAATAAAAACCCAAATAAGTTAAAAGTTAATTAGTGTATAAATATAATTAAAACAGAGAATATTTCGGGTTAGACACGTAGCTCAGTTGGTAGAGTTGCGTGCACGTAAACGATTGGTCCCGAGTTCGAACCTCACTCAGCGCATAGAATAAACACAGTCTGACCGGTCAACGATCAACGGTCAAAAAGTCAACTTTTTTATTTTTTTTATTTATTTATTTAATTGGAAAATTAATTAAAAATGTTTAAAAATAAGATTTTTAAAGTTAGAAAATTTCCTTAAACTCACAAAAATAAATCTAACAATCCCATTAAGAGCACTAATTAAAAATATTAATCTCAAATAAAAGTTTATTTATTTACCGAATTATTTCGTTATTATTTAGGTTAGTTTTTCCCTCGTCGGTTGAATCATAATATTCGTGCGCATTCATCGTCATCAAGGAACGCACCCATTGTGAGTGAATCCTTACAAATTCCCATTTTTATTCATGTTTTGCGGTGTATCATGTGTCGCTTTAATTATTTCGTTTATTCAAACTTGTGCTATTACCATTATATGACCTAAACTTATGATGTAAATATTGTTTGTTGTGATACGTGTTTACATTCTTGTCAAGTTGTGTGCAAATCATTCATTAGGCCCATCAGTTCCTCGTGGGAGACGAGTTGAGCATCAGGTGCTTCATTTGATCGGCTCCGTTTGATTGAGCCTTGATCTCATTGTTCATCATTTGGTGTGTGTGCTTGTGCATTAATTGATATTATGTGTTTTGTGATTAAATTTACAATTACGTTTATTCATATTTGGTTATGCACAATTTTATTCAAATAACCAACATAACTAATCCTTTCAAATATTTAAATAAGATTCACTCGCCAACTTTTTGTTGACCCAAAACCCTATTTTTACACATGATACAGGTGGAAAGGTTGAAGCAAGGAACACATAGGAAATTGCCTTAGAAGAAAAATAATGAAGTTATGAAAAATGTATTTGAACATGTTGTACTTGTATGTTTATTGTAATGCTCTTCTTTAAAAAGAAATAATAAATATGAAACTTTATAGTAAATGTCATGAGCTTTCATGAAAACCCAATCATGCCCCGACTACCATTTCCGCTGCGGGTCAGGGTGTGACACCACCAGCAAACAAATTTCCAAGTGGATATGGCCAACCACCTTATAAAAGTGTACCACTTGGGTATGAGGTCCACAAAAGACCATCAAAACCAAGAGTGAACGAGCATCCTCATGGTTACAACCACTTGACAGGAAAGGATCCATATCAGATATTACAAAAATCTGTTTAAAACTCTGATCATTCTCCTAAACTTGACGTTGGAATGTATGTGACCCCATGGCTTTGGACACTCAACAAAACTAATTTGTTACTGATGTGTAGGGAGCTTCTACTTACCTTGATAGTTTATGGTATTTAGTAGTGGAGGCTCCAGGTATATGACAGGATGCAGATTCATTTTCAAAGATTTTGTAGCACATGGAGGGGTGATATATCCTTTAATAACAACTCAAAACTGTGACATTTGTGCTTTTTCAATCATTGCACAATTACAAACAATTTCGTATTCAATGAAACCCTGTGTTTTATTTCCAAAATTCTTTTATTCAATAAAATCTTGTATTTTATTGATGAGAATGCAAAAATGTCAATTGTTGCACAATTTCGATCATTTTCGTGTTCGTTAAAGCGTTTTACGCATTTTTACGCAACGCGTAACCGTACAACCAAACGAACCGACATCCACGACATTTTCAGTCATAATCCAAGTTACACATGTCTTAACACCTTTATATAACCTAAATATTAGGTTAAAGGAGTTAAAGATGGCAAACAAGTGAAAATAGAAGTCCAAGGGCCAACAATGTCAAAAAAATAATAAATATTTTTGCTTCTTCACCAAGTTTGCCACCTATCTCCAATTTTTTACACCTAGCACTCACTTTGCCACACTTAATTTGGTGTTGACACATGTTACAACACTAATCCACACTTGAGGACACTTGTCATCACCTCCTTAACCCTAAAATACTATAAATACCCCATGATTCTTCCATTCTTTTCACACCACCTCAAAACACTTCAAAGCAAAGTGTGAAGTTCTTCTTTCTATCCTTCTTGGAGCTTGTTTCCAGCCTTTGGAAGCCTCTAATCTTGAGTTTCGAAAGTGTTCTTCAACACGAGTAAGTACTTTTCCTAATTCTTTCATTTTTTAGCTATTTTGAGCTAAAAGTCTAACAGTTTGGCAAACTGATTGAGTTATGGTATTGACCATATTTGGTCAAGTCAAAGTTCAATTGAACTTTGAAACGTGATAATAATCACGAAGGTTATAATCCCTAACGATTTCACCTTCTGATTACCGCGTTTACTAGTCGAAGTGACGAGTCAAAGTTTTGGTAAAAAATGCGCATGATGTGCATTTTACGACGGAACTATTTTCGGGTATCAAAACACCAAGTTTTGATACCAAATCAGTTTAATAAACTTAGTTAGATATATTTTGACATATCTAACTCATCACTTCTAGTTTAGTGCTTATTTAGGGTCGTAAGTCGAGCGGTCTTGACCACCACTTTGACTTTTGAATCCGACCCATTTGGTCAATCTTAGGATCCGACCAAACACATATTTATCACCGTAGATATATAGGGAATAACCTACTGAGGTTATACCTTATAGTCACGTTGTTTGGTTAATGTTATGATAAGTTACTTCTATGTTCTTAAAAAAATGATGACCCAAATGCCCTTTTGCGCATAAATCCATTTTAAACACCTGTAACCAAATTTTTATCATATAAACTGATGTTATAACATTTTCAAACATGTTTGGGGCATTTAAGACTTATCATAGGACGATCACGCCTTTACGCTAATGACCCGTTAAATAGCATAAACTACCTTAACGAGTCATAATGGGTCAAAAGCACTTAGGATCCTTTCCAAATCAGAATGTTAAGTTTGGTAAACCATATCACATGACTTGTTTGGTTTATAAGACTTCATTCTATCCGATCTCCTGTTTGTAGTCTCGACACGCTAACATATTTATCTGACACATTAGGACACGTTTGAGCTTTGTTTATTTTGTTGCTTAAGAACAATTTCACAATCCCAAGTGAGTACATAACCCCCCCACTTTTACGTTTTCAAATGTTTTGGGGTGAATCATATGTGCTTATAATTATTTTCAAAATTTCTAAACAATATGCATGGTTTATGTATACAAAAATGATTTTCAAAGTGAGTTCATACTTCCCCTTTTTTACATTTTTCAAATATTTTGGGGTGACTCATATGTGCTAAACTATCTTTTCAAGTCTACATATTTACTACGCAAGGCTTATGTGACTACATAGCCCCCCTTTTACGTTTTCAAATGATTTGGGGTGATTCATATGTGCCTATAATTATTTTCAAAATTTCAAAACAATATACATGGTATATGTATACAAAAATGATTTTCAAAGTGAGTACATAGTTCCCCTCTTTTAAGTTTTGCAAATGTTTTGGGGTGACTCATATGTGCTAAACTATCTTTTCAAATCTACATATTTACTACGCAAGGCTTATGTGAGTACATAGCCCCCCTATTATGTTTTCAAATGATTTGGGGTGATTCATATTAATTATTTTCAAAATTTCAAAACAATATACATGGTTTATGTATACAATAATGATTTTCAAGTGAGTACATAGTTCCCCTCTTTAAGTTTTGCAAATGTTTTGGGGTGACTCATATGTGCTAAATCATTTTCAAGTTTTCAAAAACAATGTCTATGGTTCATATATAAAACAATACGATTTCAATAATGTGAACAACTTGTTGATGTGTTATCCATAACACGAATGCCATTCATTAGCTTTGGCCGAGCCGACCAGTAGTATGTTATGGTACCATAGGAATGACAATCCCATTATCAGACTGTTCACTGGATTTGGGGGAAGTTTGGGTAATGATAGAAACTGTTTCTGATTAACAAATCATTTGTTAATTTGTTAGTCTAGTTAAAGAGACCCTTTAGTGGTCTATTAAAGATACCGTTTGGTGGTATAGTCAACACAGGTTTGAATGTGTTTATTAAAGAACGATCAAAAGTTTTCACAATTAAAAACCTGGACGATTTGTTTATGACATGGACAATTGGTTTTTGACACGGACGATTGATTTATAACACAGACAAATGGTTTATAACACGAACAAATGGTTTTGAACAATGTCATGCAATGATTTTCATTTAAAAATACAAACCATACGATGTTTTCTTTTGAATCAATCTATTACAAGTTTATTTTACAAAAGAAACGTTTTGGTCAAGATTCATGGCTACAAGGTTTTCACATCTCTGACCAACTTGTTTTAGTTGATTAATTGTATTTCAATATCAAACACTTTTTATACGAGGTTTTCACTTAACGACTCTTGTAGTCGGACGAGGTGTTGCAATATGTATACAAAGCCACGAATTTGACATACTCACAAAACCTATGTACTTGCCGGCATTATTATGCTGACTCTCTTTTCACATATGTTTCAGGAGTCAATGCTTGATAATATAATGCATGCTTCACGTAGGAATGGACGTGGGCCTTAGTGACTTAAAACATGAAAGAGAGATTATTTATGTGTTGTTCTTGTTTATCCTAAGACAATGTAAACATTTAACTTAATAAAACTAAATTTTAAATTCCATGAGTTATGAAACAATAGTTCTATGACATGACTCCCCGACGTTTCCGCCGCGGTTTGTTGTTTTACGCGGTCGGGGTGTTACAAGTTTGGCTTACTGATTGACTTTTGGTTCTGGCCATATTTGGTCAAGTTAAAGTTCAATTGAACTTTGCAACGTGATCGTAATCACGAAGGTTATAATCCCTAACGATTTCACCTTCTGATTACCACGTTTACTAGTCGAAGTGATGAGTCAAAGTTTCGGTCAAAAATACGCATGATGTGCATTTTACGACGAAACTATTTTCTGGTATCAAAACACCAAGTTTTGATACCAAATCAGTTCTATAAACTTAGCTAGACATATTTTGACATGTCTAACTCGTCACTTATAGTTTAGTGCTTATTTAGGGTCGTAAGTCGAGCGGTCTTGACCACCGCTTTGACTTTTGAATCCGACCCGTTTGGTCAATCTTAGGATCCGAACAAACACATATTTATGACCATAGTTATATAGGGAATAACCTACTGAGGTTATACCTTATGGTCACGTTGTTTGGTTAGTGTTATGATAAGTTACTTCTATATTCTTAAAAAAGGATGACCAAAATGCCCTTTTGCACATAAATTCATTTTAAACACATGTAACCAAATTTTTATCATATAAACTGATGTTATAACATTTTCAAACATGTTTGGGCATTTAAGACTTATCATAGGACCCGTTAAAGTAGCATCAACTACCTTAACGAGTCATAATGGGTCAAAAGCACTTAGGATCCTTTCCAAATCAGAATGTTAAGTTTGGTAAACCATATTACATGAGTTCCAATACTCGTTTGGTTTATAAGACTTCATTCTATCTGATCTCCCGTTTGTAGTCTTGACACGCTAACATATTTATCTGACACATTAGGACACGTTTGAGCTTTGTTTATTCCGTTGATCAAGAACAATTTCGCAATCCCAAGTGAGTACATAGCCCCCCCCTCTTTTACGTTTTCAAATGTTTTGGGGTGAATCATATGTGCCTATAATTATTTTCAAAATTTCAAAACAATATACATGGTTTATGTATACAAAAATGATTTTCAAAGTGAATACATACTTCCCCTTTTTTACGTTTTGCAAATGTTTTGGGGTGACTCATATGTGCTATCTTTTCAAATCTACATATTTACTACGTAAGGCTTATGTTAGTACATAGCCCCCCTTTTACGTTTTCAAATGATTTGGGGTGATTCATATGTGCCTATAATTATTTTCAAAATTTCAAAACAATATACATGGTTTATGTATACAAAAATGATTTTCAAAGTGAGTACATAGTTCCCCTCTTAAGTTTTGCAAATGTTTTGGGTGACTCATATGTGCTAAATCATTTTCAAGTTTTCAAAAACAATGTCTATGGTTCATATATAAAACAATATGATTTCAATAATGTGAACAACTTGATGCCTTATCCATAACACGAATGACATTCATTAGCTTTGGCCGAGCCGACCAGTAGTATGTTATGGTACCATAGGACTGATAATCCCATTATCGGACTGTTCACAGGATTTGGGGGAAGTTTGGGTAATGACAGAAACTGTTGATGATTAACAAATCATTTGTTAATTTGTTAGTCTAGTTAAAGAGACCCTTTGGTGGTCTATTAAAGATACCCTTTGGTGGTATAGTCAACACAGTTTTGAATGTGTTCATTAAAGAACGATCAAAAGTTTTCACAATTAAAAACATAGACTATTTGTTTATGACATGGACAATTGGTTTATGACACGGGCGATTGATTTATAACACAGACAAATGGTTTATAACACGGACAAATGGTTTTGAACAATGTCAGGCATTGATTTTCATTTAAAAATATAAACCATACGAAGTTTTCTTTTGAATCAATCTATTACAAGTTTATTTTACAAAAGAAATATTTTGGTCGAGATTCATGGCTATAAGATTTTCACAACTCTGACCAACTTGTTTTAGTTGGTTAATTGTTTTGCAATATCAAACACTTTTGATAGGAGGTTTTTATTTAACGACTCATGTAGTCGGACGAGGTGTTGCAATATGTATACAAAGCCACGAATTTGACACACACACAAAACCTATGTATTCGCCGACATTTTTATGCTGACTCTCTTTTCACATATGTTTCAGGAGTCAATGCTTAAAAATATGATGCATACTTCACGTAGGAATGGACGCGCCTTAGTGACTTAAAACATGAAAGACAATTCATTTATGTGTTGTTTATGTTTATCCCAAGATAATGTAAACATTTAACTTAATAAAACAAAATTTCAAATTCAATTAGTTGTAAAACAATAGTTCTGTGACATGACTCTCCGACGTTTCCGCTGCAGTTTTTTGTTTTACGCGGCCGTGGTGTTATTGAAAGATTGGTATCAGAGCATATGGTTGTAGGGAATTAGGTTATTAGTAATGCTTTAACCTAGAGTATAACCTTCCTAGGACCCTAACGCGAGTTATCTTGCGTTTAGATTCTTAAAACAATACCATCACCTATCCTTAGGTGATTACCAAAACAAATAAACAAGTTACAAATGTCACATCCTGATAAATCCATCACATCAGAGCTGGGCGTGAACTCTGGTATTTCATTGCACAACCGCTTACTACCCTCACCCAGAAAGGCATCAAGTATGCTTGGGGTGACAAGCAAGAAGCAGCATTTCAATTGCTGAAACAGAAACTTTGCAGTGCACCCATTCTGTCCTTACCGGAAGGGACAGACGACTTTGTAGTATATTGTGATGCTTCCATTCAGGGATTGGGATGCGTACTCATGCAACGCGATAAGGTCATCGCGTATGCATCGCGACAACTGAAGGTTCACGAGAAAAACTACACGACGCATGACCTGGAATTGGGAGCAGTAGTTTTTGCACTTAAGATTTGGAGACACTACCTCTATGGAACGAAGTGCACAATCTTTACAGACCACAAGAGCCTCCAACACATCTTTGATCAGAAGGAGTTGAACATGCGACAGCGTCGCTGGGTCGAACTCTTGAACGATTATGAGTGTGCCATTCGGTATCACCTGGGTAAAGCTAACGTGGTAGCTGATGCCCTCAGTAGGAAGGAACACTTGAAACCTCGTCGCGTACGAGCACTACAACTCACTATTCATTCGGGGCTACCCGATCAAATACGCGACGCCCAGTTAGAAGCAGTTAAAGGGGAAAACATCAAAGCCGAATCAGTGGGAAAAAATGGAACGCGATTGGGAAGTAAAGCCCAATGGAGCCCGGTATTTTATGAATCGCATATGGGTACCTCTCTACGGAAACCTTAGAGAGCTAGTCATGGACGAAGCTCACAAATCTCGATACTCTGTCCATCCGGGTTCGGATAAGATGTATCAAGACCTTAAAGTTGCGTATTGGTGGCCCAACATGAAAGCCGATATAGCCACCTACGTGAGTAAATGTTTGACTTGTGCAAAAGTCAAGGTGGAGTATCAAAAGCCATCGGGGCTACTCCAACAACCTGAGATCCCAGTGTGGAAATGGGATCAGATCTCCATGGATTTCATCACCAAACTCCCGCGAACCTTGGGTGGTTGCGATACCATCTGGGTGATCGTGGATCGTTTAACTAAGTCCGCACAAGAAACAGATAAGATGGAGAAGTTGACTCGCATCTACATTAAGGAAGTAGTTTCTCGGCACGGTGTGCCAACGTCCATCATCTCAGACAGAGATGCTCGCTTCACGTCAAACTTCTTGCGGTCACTCCAGAAAGCGTTGGGAACCCGCCTGGATATGAGCACAGCCTATCACCCTCAGACTGATGGTCAAAGTGAAAGGACCATACAGACCTTGGAAGACATGCTTAGGGCATGCGTGGTGGACTTCGGAAATAATTGGGAAATTCACCTGCCTCTAGTAGAATTCTCATATAACAACAGCTATCACACGAGTATTTCGGCAGCACCGTTTGAGGCATTATACGGTCGTAAATGTAGGTCACCAGTCTGCTGGGCAGAAGTCGGTGACAGTCAACTCACAGGCCCTGAGTTAATACTTGAGGCTACTGAAAAGATTGTACAAATCAGAAACCGCATGGCGGCGGCACGAGATCGACAGAAAAGCTACGCTGATCAACGACGCAAACCGCTAGAATTTCAAGTAGGCGATCGCGTCCTACTAAAGGTGTCACCCTGGAAGGGTGTAATCCGCTTTGGAAAACGAGGCAAACTTAACCCACGGTACGTAGGCCCGTTTGAAATCTTGAAACGTATTGGACCCGTGGCATACCAATTAGACCTTCCTGCCGAACTCAGTGGAGTTCACAACGTATTTCACGTGTCAAATCTGAAGAAGTGTCTATCAGATGAAACTTTAGTTATTCCATTGGATGAGATCCAAGTGGATGAACAACTACACTTCGTGGAAAAGCCTATTGAGATCATGGATCGTGAGATCAAGACTCGAAGGCACAGCAAGATTCCAATCGTTAAAGTTCGTTGGGACTCTAAGCGTGGACCGGAGTTCACGTGGGAAAGAGAGGATCAAATGAAAAGCAAATACCCACACCTCTTTGCAACAGAGCAGCAAACTAATGATACCAGTAACTAAATTTTCGGGACGAAAATTCTTTCAACATGGGGATGATGTGACAACCTGGAAATTTCTCATACTTTCGTGTACTATTGTTGACTAAATTCTTGTGTATGACACTTGGGAACTTCTTGTAACGTTGCGTACCATTATAAACGAACTAACTCTTTGTGCGTGGCACTCTAAACATGTACGCTACATGCTAAACCGCGTTTACTCAATTTTCGGGACGACAATTCTTTCAACATGGGGATAATGTGATATCCCGGGTTTTTCGGATAACTTACACGTGACACTTGTCGAATAATATATGTGCTAAGTATTAAACGTGCATGAATTAAATACGTGTTGTGGTTGTGTAATTGTTTTAGTTATACAATATATGTATGTATAATAAATATGCACACGAACCGAACCGTGACACAAACACAAACCGAACTCGTTGTGAAACTAGGAAACCTGAAACTCAAGTTTTCGGCCAAAAGAAAACAAGGATCAAACCTAGACCTAAAGTTCTAACTACTCGGCCGAGAACAACCTAAACCGAAAACCATTGCATGCCAAACCTAGAACCATTCGGCCAAAACCCCAAACCAAACCAACTCACCCTAACCTTTGGCCGCGAGATCAAGCCCAAACCCAAACCAAACCAACCCAAGTCCCTCGACCACGAATGCTTATCTAAAACCGCAACCCTCATCTCCCTCCTTGCCTATATATATCAACTATGCATGCTCCATTCAGAATTCACAAAACCCTAACAAGAAAACTGCAAGTCGGAGGCTTCCTCCTTCTAACCGATCGGGATAGCTTTTTCTTCATCATCTCAGTCGCAAAACAGCCCTTTACTTTTCCCTTGATCGCCAGATCAGTTTTGATACACTCCATCACGATCACAAACAGCTTAACCACTCTCTCGGTCGCTAACAGCCGGTTACCTTCAGTCCCGTTCAGTCTCGGTCGCGAGATCAGTTTTTCTTCCTCTCGGTCGCAGCAAGCAGCAGCCCTCGCCATCTTCCCTCATCATATTCACGGTTCGTTTAACTTGTTATTAAAAGATTAGAAGTTATCGCTGATTTCAGGATCATGTTTCGGATATATATGTATGCTTAAATGTTTAAGTTGTCTCGGATTATATGTATGCTTGAATGTTTAAGTTGTTTCGGATTATATGTATGCTTGAATGTTTAGTTGTCTCGGATTATATGTATGCTTGAATGGCTAGCTATTTCGGATATATGTGTCTTGATTGTTGCTGTTCTCAGATCGCATGACGGTATAATTTCGGATTGTTAATACAAGATTGAGAGTTGGAATGAGTTTGAAAGCTGAATACATATAGGCTGTGTTTTGTTTATAATAACTAGAAGTAAGAACTAGGGTTTGCATGGATGAAATATTGGTATTAATCTAGGATTAGAAATCGGTTTTAGATTGCCTAGATTAATTGCATGAACGGGATTACACAAGTTTATGATAAAGGTATGCTGAATCAGTTGCTGAGTAATAGTTACAGCCGACTTCATCAGGCTGTAACTCGGTCGTTAGTTGTCGAAAAACAGATTTTCTGATGTCTAGAACGTAGAGATTTGAATAAGGAATCTAATGGCGCTGAATTCATAATTTTCTGAAGTCGTTTGATATTTTTAAAGGGCTAAACAAGTTCAGTAGCTAAAGCTGTGAAAATTCTGGGATTTTGTTGGTTGTTTATCAAGTTGGATTTTAAAATCAGTAGGGAGTTGAGTCATGATTTTTGTACAGCAACTAGGTATAGAAATTTCCGGGCAACTCCAACTGGAATTTTGTTAATCGGACGATCAGTGATTTTTAAATAAATTCTTCCGTGGACTGCAGTCAGAAAGCGGTAAATCTGACTGCAGCTTAATGAATTAATATTTATGGTTAATTGGTAAAGATTTAGGATTTGGAAAAATTATATACATTTCTATGGTATAAATGTCACCTACTGTAAAAATATGGGAATTTTTGGAATGCTATAACTATTTTATAAAAATCCTAGAAAACAGCTGAATAATTGAGTGTTAAGCAGAAAGCTGATAACTTGTGATTTTATGCATTAAGGTGTTGCATGGATTTGGAATATGTTCATGATAAGTTGTTTGATTACTATGATCACATGAGAATACTTGCATGCATGTTTGAGTGTTAGATATGTGGTTTGTGTGTATCACTTTGTGAGTAAATTGCGTGTGGAATTTGTATTGGTGTGATTACACACTGACGTGGAATTAATTGGTTTGTTAGGACGCAACTAGCGGTCCCATCTCTTATAACATCTTTGCTACACTAACCGAGCAAATAAAGGTGAGTTCACGGCCCCTAACTTTATCCGGTTTTTAAACAACAGGGGGAGAAACATGTATACACTCTCAAACTCAATCTCTTTACGTTATACGAATTTAACGTCACATAACTATACGGTAACTAAGTTAATGTTAATGTAATGTTATGGTCACTAAGCAGCTTTATCACTTAAGTCCTCGACAATCTCCTCGGATCGTTAGTATTTGGGTTAAATAGCGGGGGAATTATAAGTAGTACTACTAGGCCCGACAAGCCCCATCCGAGCTAGTCGCGCTAGCCGACCTGGTATGGTCAACGGGTGAATAATTGGCCTAACACCGCCATGGTCATGTGATAGGCCTGGCAAAACGGAGGCACAACAGTCAGCTTCGATCGCGAACTCTTACGTGACATGACTTTAGGCTAGCTACCTATATATATTAACATTGAACTTAATTACGAATCAACTTAATATTCCGGGTTTGGAATATTGGAAACATCAACTTATTATCCCGGGTTGGGGATAATGGAATTAACAACTTATTATTCCGGGATTGGAATAATGGAACTGATACGTTATCCCGGGTTGGGGATAACGGAGTAATCAAACTATAACGGAACAAACGAATTTATGAAAACCTGTGAACTCACTCATCTTTAATGTTGACACTTGTTTCTTTACATGTTTCTCAGGACGCTAGGAGCTCTAGGTGCACGCACATGCATTGAACAAGACATCTTTTATCGAGTCTTATTTATCAATATTGTTGTGGGGTTTTTTCATTTGTTTTGTCGTTTGTGTTGGCGCCCGCTTCACTATTTATTTTATGCTTCCGCTCAACTTTAAAAACTAATGCTCTGCTAAATATTGGTAATTAGTTTAGACAATATAAAATCTACAACAAATGATTTTGGAAAACGTATTATCAAATCATATAGAGTCGTTCGACGTACTAGTGTTTCAGATTCTGGTTTGTTCACACGCCTCGCGGTAAAACTCCGCAAGTGGAAATTGAGGGTGTGACATCATTAATGTTTTGCAAGGACATTAATATGTGTGACGAAATAGGAAGTGCTCAACCCTAGACGATTTCTACCTGTCCACCCGGCTGGGGGAGGAGTCGCAGTACATGCGGGCACACAAGGACCCATGAGTGGGGCTCACTACACCCGATAGATCTACCACTCTTGTTCCTCGGTCTTATAAAAGATTAATGGCACTTAAGAGATACCCTATTCGCACATGATCTAATATTTCATTCCATAGCGAAACCATGCCATTAAACAAGTATCCCCCCCCCCCCCGTGAGTTGTAAAACTTAAAACGTTTTTAGAAGAAAGGGGGCCTAAAATCATGGAGTCTTTGTGCCTCGCACAAGTGAGAATGGGCCTAGCCCGTTTGAGTCTAAAAGTAGGACCAACCAGTCCTCTTATTTGTATCCTGGACACCCAGTCCCGTTGTAACTAGGACAATCCCGTCCCTAGTCATTAAACTCATGCACGTTTTGAAAATACGCGTGTGTTTTATAAAATCGGTATGTTGAGCACAAAACCTTTCGTAAACCATTTGAGTTTATTGAAATCCATTCGTGAGATGGTTTAGAAATACGACTTTTCGTCATCGAAATTTTGTGTACTTTTGCAAAAATTGCATGTCTTTCCACCCCCCGAAAACATTTATAAAAATGTAAAACTGTAAAAAGAATGGGGATTATGAACTCACCTCGAGATCCAGTGCAAAGCTAGCTTAATATGATTCCATAGTGTCGTTTCCAAAACGTGACTCGCTAGCATGCAATCTATAACATTCCTATCAAGGAATAACTTATAAGTTTCTATTGAAATGTAGCTAAACTACGTGTCACCAAGCTCTACCGAATCACTAACCAATGATTCGAGGGGAAGATGTTAACTTGATAGAAACAATATTATTATACTCGTCTAATCCCATTTATTATCGGTGATAAATACTAAGTCTTGGGAACACTTAGTTTCCAAGAGGTTTAGAATATATTTATATATAAATATAAATATATTTACAAAGTCGTGTTAGTAGTTCCGAATGGTAGTGCGTGTATGTAACGAATATGTATAATAATAAGTTGTCGTAACTCGTATAATGTATTCGCGCATTTCCCGAATAGTCGGCATATACGTTGACGGATAATAATACGACTCATCATAGTGTTTAGTAAGATGTAGGCATATATGTATATGTATATATATATGTATATATATATATGTATGTATGTATGTATGTATATATGTATATATGTAAGCATAAATGTATATGTATATAAACGTTGTGTCTCATGGATAATTATTGAAAATAATTATATAGTTGTAGCTTGTTAGGATCGGCTTCATTTGCTTGTTTATCAAAACGACGCAAATGATAATGTGTTGAGATCGTTTGGTAATATACCGTATGCCATCTAGGCGTTAGAAATAAATACTTATACGTATTTTATAAAATCTTCAGTTGTAAACGTCAGAATAATTATAAATAATTATATTTATTTTTATACAGTTCCCGAGTTTTGTTATCTTACAAATCGTATTCGAAGAAATGTTGTAAACTTGTTTTGCGACTTCTAAAGAGTCGTTGAAAATAAATACACACATATCTTTATTTTATAAAGTAGTTTGAATTATGATACGTTTTCGTTAATTTTGAATCAAGTATATATTTATTTCTAACGAAAACTGGGCAGAGTTTCCTCTATTTTAGACGATCCCGACAACACAAGTTGCGATATATTTGTCAAAACTCAACAAATGATGTAACTACAATATAAAATGTTTTCCTCATATGCTAAAAACGTACGCTTTTGTCTTATATAATTTCAACATATAATTATATGAAAATATCGCGTGTCGGTTTAGTTTTTAACTAGTATGCATGTATATTTATATAAACCTCGTTGTTACGCATGTACAAGTCAAAGTGGTTAGAAAATTTCACGTGTAATCTTTGTCGTTTTCATTAGTCGGGTCGGTTTAGAGCTCGGTTTCCCGCAAAATAATATTTATATAAATAATCTAATGAAAATTCACGTCGTAAATGTTTTACCGAACTCGTGTCGACCCGCAGACTGAGTTTGACCACAGTTGACCATGTTGACTGAGTTGACTGCGTTGACCAGTTGACCGATAGTTGACCACGGTTGACCGGCAGTTGACCGGGTTTGACCGAACCCAAAACTAAATCGAGGCACCAAAAATGACCCAAAACTGTCCCTTGACCTGTGTTTGACCTGTTGACCGAGTTGACCCGAGCCCGAAAGTGTCCTGAAATTTATTTTTCACCTGAGACGAAAGTGTTTCGTATGGACTCTACAGGTTACTAGGAGCCCAAAAATATATTTTTTGTTGAAAACGGATGCCCGGAACCTCGCAGAACCATGGCAGAAGTCGGAATTTCGCTAGAGTAAAATTTCACGAAAACTTGCAGAAACGTCTCTAACCACCCGATCTAAACATGCACGAAGTGAAAAGTCCAAAACGGGTTCTCCGGAGATTGGCCAGAATGTCGCCGGAGTTTCTCCCGAGCCCAAACGACTTTGAATCTTCTAAAACCAACATAACAACGCGATCCGGAACGTCGAAGATAGTCGACAAAGTATACTCTTGGCTGGAAAACTATTGCCGGAAAGTTCGCCGGAAAACCTCCATGGCGCCGCCGTCGGCGGTGGCGCCACCGTCGGTGGCCACTGCTCGTTGCCGGACTTTGGTGCCGGAAATGTTTTCTAGGGAGAGAGAGTAGAGAGAGTTTTAGAGTTAGAGAGAGAAAATGATAGGTAAAAATAAGAGAAAAGGGGGGTAAAAGGGTTTATATAAGTGGGTTTGGGCCCAAGGCCCAAAAGCACGTTTCTAGTGTTTTGAGTCGCCCGATCGTGTCTACGAGGTCCGTTTCGAACTTGAACTTCATGCAACATAGTGTAACATCATTTTAGGTTCAAAAACATGTAAAAGGTGTCGGTATACGATATTAATCGCGTGCGTTCCTCGGTTTCATTAAAATGCATAAAATGCTCCGGTTTCGTTTCTTGTCTGTTTTTCGATCCGATTTCCTACGAAGCTAAATATATCATAATATATTAACATCGAGGCATAATGATGTAACTACAATATATAATGTTTTCATCATATGCCAAAAACGTAGGCTTTTGTCTTATATAATTTCAACATATAATTATATGAAAATATCGCGTGTCGGTTTGGTTTTTAACTAGTACGCATATATATTTATATAAACCTCGTTGTTACGTATGTACAAGTCCAAGTAGCTAGAAAATTTCACGTGTAATCTTTGTCGTTTTCATTAGTCGGGTCGGTTTAGAGCTCGTTTTCCCGCAAAATAATATTTATATAAATAATCTAATGAAAATTCGCTTCGTAAATGTTTTACCAAAACTCGTGTCGACCCGTGGACTGAGTTTGACCACAGTTGACCATGTTGACTGAGTTGACTGCGTTGACCAGTTGACCGATAGTTGACCACGGTTGACCGGCAGTTGACCGGGTTTGACTGAACCCAAAACTGAACTGAGGCACCAAAAATGACCCAAAACTGTCCCTTAACCTGTGTTTGACCTGTTGACCGAGTTGACCCGAGCCCGAAAGTGTCCTGAAATTTATTTTTCACCCGAGATGAAAGTGTTTCGTATGGACTCTACAGGTTACTAGGAGCCCAAAAATATATTTTTCGTTGAAAACGGATGCCCGGAACCTCGCAGAACCATGGCATAAGTCGGAATTTCGCCAGAGAATAAAATTTCACGAAAACTTGCAGAAAGGTCTCTAACCACCCGATCTAAACATGCACGAAGTGAAAAGTCCAAAACGGGTTCGCCGGAGTTGCTCCCGAGCCCAAACGGCTTCGAATCTGCTAAAACCACACCTCACCACGCGATCCGGAACATCGAAGATAGTTGAAAAAGTATACTCTTGGCCGGAAAACTGTCGCCGGAAAGTTCGCCGGAAAATCTCCATTGCCGCCGTCGACGGCGGGATCGCCGCTCGTCGCCGGCCGCCGCTAGTCGCTGGACTTCGCTGCCGGAAATGTTTTCTAGGGAAAAAGAGTAGAGAAAGTTTAGAGTTAGAGAGAGAAAATGATAGGTAAAAATGAGAGAAAAAGGGGGTAAAAGGGTTTATATAGGTAGGTTTTGTGGGTTTGGGCCCAAGGCACAAAAGCCAGTTTCTAGTGTTTTGAGTGGCCCGATCGCGTCTACGAGGCCCGTTTTCGAACCCGAACTTCATGGAACGTCGTGTAATATTATTTTAGGTTCAAAAACATGTAAAAGGTGTCGGTATTCGATATTAATCGCGTGCGTTCGTCGGTTTCGTTAAAATGCGTAAAATGCTCCGGTTGTCGTTTCTTGTCCGTTTTTCGATCCGATTTCGACCACGAATAATAAATTCGATACGAAGTTAATATATCATAATATATTAATATCAAGGCGTAACTCGAGTCCGTTGCTTCCGTTTTGCTGTCAGTGCGTTCCTGTGGACGCGTTTTTCGTTCACGTAAGCGTTTTGTGACGTTCGAAGCATGATAATTCATCAAAACCAAATTCTTACGCATAAATTGTACATGTAAATTTCGTATTTGTTGGCGTTGTTAGTATTTTTCCTGGTGTCAGATCGTTACCGTTTGACGTTCAGCAGTTTTCCCACAAATCACCATTCGCATACCGAAAAGTCCGATAGACGTTCCTAGGCATTCCAAAGGCCTGATCAAGTTAATTTATGTCTAATGATGCTACTTATGATGTTTTTAATGTTTGTTATGCGCGTAATTACAACCGAAAAATGCTGGTTGTCACAACAAATTCGTTTTGAAAATCAATCATCTATCCTTAGATGATTTGTTTTGGCTTATAGCCTTGTAAGTTTTCAAAATCCCGTCAAAGTTTGTGTTTTATTAAAGTGACACATGCAATCTGGAAGGGTGGATGCTTGTGCCCTGAGTTTTCTGTCTAACGCTAGAGTGTTTCGTACAAATCCACATTATCGGACCAATCACTCTTACCTGGGAACTCTTGGGGTGAGTGTCCACTTATAGGCTAAAGCATGTCTTCGCGGTACATTATAAAGACCCATTTACTTTGATTAGTCACCGTGCGTTGTTTGTTTATTTTAAGTAACGAACGAATGACCACCATCCTTATATTTTGTTGATATTTTTAACATCTCTCTTGATTATCCAATGTCAATCCCACATATTTTCCCTCATGTTTTATTTTAAGGATGCCTAGAACTAAACTAGGAAAACCCTTAACGGTGGAAATAGCTAGTGGTGAACCCCTTGTGCTTGACTATGTCATTCGTAGTTACGAATTGAACCTGCATAACCACATTTTTCCCTTTGACCTCACACAAATGCAACTCGGGAGTTTTGACATAATCATAGGAATGGATTGGTTAACCAAAAACCATGCTGAGGTGATCTGTTTCAACAAGGTTGTTCGTATACCTCTTTTGTCTGGCGAAACCTTAGAAGTTCACGGAGAGAAACCCTCTAGTAGCCTAAAACTCATGACGTGTACCAAGGCCCAAAAATACCTACGAAAGAATTATGTAGCCTTCTTGGCACATATCATAGAAGAAAAAGGCAAGGGCAAAACTGTTCAGAACATCCCTGTTGTTCGAGAATATCCTGAGGTGTTTCCTGAAGAGCTGCCTGATTTACCCCTAATTCATCAAGTGGAGTTTCGTATTGACCTTGTACCTAGTGCCAACCCAATTGCCAAATCTCCTTACCGTCTTGCACCGTCTGAAATGTAAGAGTTGTCAAAACAACTCAAAGAACTTTCAGACAAGGGATTCATTTGTCTGAGCTTTTTACCTTGGGGCGCTCCTATCCTATTTTTGAAAAAGAAGGATGGATCCTTCTATATGTGTATCGATTACCGTGAGCTCAACAAACTCACGATAAAAAATCGATATCCCGTACCTCACATTGATGATCTCTTTGATCAGCTAGAAGGTGCGACTTGCTTTTCAAAGATTGATCTGCATTCTGGGTATCATCAACTTCGTATACTAGAAGAAGATATTCCCAAGACTACTTTTCGCACTCGATACGCCCATTACGAGTTCACTGTCATGCCTTTTGGTTTGACGAATGCTCCTGCCGTCTTCATTGACTTAATGAATAGGGTTTGTAAACCTTATTTAGACAAGTTCATCATTGTTTTCATCAACGACATCCTCATTTATTCTAAGTCTCGAGCCGATCACGAACAACATCTCCGTCTAACGATGGAACTCCTGAAGAAAGAACAACTTTACGCAAAATTCTCCAAGTGTGAATTTTGGCTAAAAGAAGTTCAATTTTTGAGACACATTGTTAACGAACAAGGTATATATGTAGATCTCACCAAAATCAGTGCGGTTAGGGATTGGAGTACGCCTACTACTCCTACCGAAGTTTGTTCATTTCTTGGTCTTGCTGGATACTATCGATTATTCAATCCATCCTGGTGCAGACAAAATGCATAAGGATCTCCGTACCCAGTATTGGTGGCCAGGTATGAAGAAGGACATTGCCTTGTATGTGTCTAAATGCCTAACTTGTCTTAAAGTGAAGGCAGAACATCAGCGCCCATCTGGTTTACTGGAGCAACCAAAAATGTCGGTATGGAAGTGGAAGAACATTGTGATCGATCTCATCACTAAACTACCATACACACCTAGAGGTCATGATGCCATTTGGGTAATTATCGATCGTCTAACAAAGTCAACACACTTTTTGGCAGTTAGTGAGGATCTATTTGCTAACAAATTTGCCAAGATCTACGTTGATGAGATTGTATCTCGTCATGGTGTTCCTTTGAACATCATATTCGATCGAGATGATCGATTCTCATCTCACTTTTGGAAGACCATGCAATCTCCCATGGGAACCAAACTCAATCTGAGCACTGCTTATCATCCTCAAACTGATGGACAATCTAAAAGGACAATTCAAACACCGGAGGATATGCTTAGAGCATGTGTGATCGACTTTGGTGGTAGTTGGGATTCGCATCTACCATTGGTCGAATTCTCCTACAACAACAGTTATCAAGCCAGCATCAATATGGCGCCTTTCAAAGCTCTTACGGTCGAAAATGTTGTTCACCTATCTGCTGGAATGAGGTCGGTGAAGCTCAGCTCACTGGACCTGAACTCATTCACGACACAACAGACAAAGTCAAGGAAGTTCGCGATAACCTTCTGACAGCTAGAAGTCGTCAAAAGAGTTATGTAGACAAAAGACGCAAGCCCTTGGAATTCCAAGTTGGTGATTACGTCCTTGTCAAGGTATCCCCTTGGAAAGGTGTGATTAGATTTTGAAAGAAAGAAAAACTTGCACCAATATATTGGACCATTCATGATCGTTGAGAGAATCGGAAAGGTGGCCTACCGACTTGAGCTACCTCCTGAACTTGGAAATATTCACCCAACATTCCATGTGTTCAATTTGATAAAAGTGTTTAGCCGATACAAACCTCCACATTCCCCTTGACGAAAGTCACATTGATAACACTATGCACTTTGTTGAGAAACCTGTGGAGATATTGGACCGTGAAGTCAAGAACCTCAAGCGTAGACGTATACCAATAGTTAAAGTTTGTTGGGAATCCAAATGTGGCCCAGAATTTACTTGGAAACAAGAGGATCAGATGAAAGCGAAATATCCACATCAGTTTTCCCAAAGTTTCCTTTAATTAAATTTCGGGACGAAATTTCCAAAAGTAGGGGAGACTGTGACATTTGTGCCTTTTCAATTATTACACAATTGCAAACAATTTCGTATTCAATGAAACCCTGTGTTTTATTTCCAATTATTTTTGTATTCGATAAAATCTTGTATTTTATTGATGAGAATACGAAAATGTCAATCGTTGCACAATTTCGATCATTTTCGTGTACGTTAAAGCGTTTTACGCATTTTTGCGAAACGCGTAACCGTACAACCGACATCCACGACATTTTCGGGCATAATCTAAGTTACACATGTCTTCAAAAATTTATATAACCTAAATATTAAGTTAAAATGAAAAACAAGTGAAAATACAAGTCCAAGGGCCAAAAATGTCAAAAAAATAATAAATATTTTTGCTTCTTTACCTAGTTTGCCACCTATCTTCAAGTTTTTACACATAGTACTCATTTTGCCACACCTAATTTGGTGTTGACACATGTTAGAACACTAATCCACACTTGAGAACACTTGTTATCACCTCCTTAATCCTAAAATACTATAAATACCCCACGATTCTTCCATTTCTTTCACACCACTTCAAAATACTTCAAAGCAAAGTGTGAAGTTCTTCTTTCTATCCTTCTTGGAGCTTGTTTCCAGCCTTTGAAATCCTCCTATCTTGAGTTCCGAAAGTGTTCTTCAACACGAGTAAGTACTCTTCCTAGTTCATTCATTATTTTAGCTATTTTGAGCAAAAAGTCGAACAGTTTGGCTTCCCAATTGACTTTTGGTTCTGACCATATTTGGTCAAGTCAAAGTTCAATTGAACTTTGCAACATGATCATAATCACGAAGGTTATAATCCCTAACGATTTCACCTTCTGATTACCACGTTTACTAGTCAAAGTTTCGGTCAAAAATGCGCATGATGTACATTTTACGACGAAACTATTTTCGGGTATCAAAACACCAAGTTTTGATACCAAATTAGTTTTATAAACTTAGTTAGACATATTTTGACATGTCTAACTCGCCACTTCTAGTTTAGTGCATATTTAGGGTCGTAAGTCGAGCAGTCTTGACCACCGCTTTGACTTTCAAATCCGACCCATTTGGTTGATCTTAGGATCCGACCAAACACATAGTTGTGACCATAGTTGTATAGGGAATAACCAATTGAGGTCATACCTTATGGTCACGTCGTTTGGTTTGTGTTATGATAAGTTACTTCTATGCTCTTAAAAAATGATGACCAAAATGCCCTTTTGCGCATATATCCATTTAAACACATGTAACCAAATTTTTTACATATAAATTGATGTTATTACATTCTCACACATGTTTGGGCATTTAAGAATTATCATAGGACGATCACACTTTTATGCTAATGATCAGTTAAAGTAGCATAAACTACCTTAACGAGTCATAATGGGTCAAAAGCACTTAGGATCCTTTCCAAATTAGAATGTTAAGTTTGTTAAACCATATCATATGAGTTCCAACCACTCGTTTGGTTTATAAGACTTCATTCTATCTGATCTCCCGTTTGTAGTCCTGACACGCTAACATATTTATCTGACATAATAGGACACATTTGAGCTTTGTTTATTCCGTTGATCAAGAATACTTTCGCAATCCCAAGTGAGTACATAGTTCCCTTCTTTTACGTTTTCAAATGTTTTGGGGTGATGCATATGTGCCTATAATTATTTTCAAGATTTCAAAACAATATACATGGTTTATAGATACAAAATGATTTTCAAAGTGAGTACATAGTTCCCCTCTTTTACATGTTCTAAATGTTTTGGGGTGATTCATATGTGCCTATAATTATTTTCAAGATTTTAAAACAATATACATTGTTTATATATACAAAATGATTTTCAAAGTGAGTACATAGTTCCTCTCTTTTACATTTTGCAAATGTTTCAGGGTAACTCATATGTGCTAAATCATTTTCAAGTTTTCAAAAAAAAAAACAATGTCTACGGTTTATATATAAAACAATACGATTTCAATAATGTGAACAACTTGTTGATGCGTTATCCATAACATGAATGACATTCATTAGCTTTGGCCGAGCCGACTAGTAGTATGTTATGGTACCATAGGACTGACAATCCCATTACCGGACTATTCACTGGATTTGGTGGAAGTTTGGGTAATAACAGAAACTGTTTCTAATTGACAAATTATTTGTTGATTTGTTAGTCTAGTTAAAGAGACCATTTGTTGGTCTATTAAAGATACCCTTTGGTGGTATAGTCAACACAATTTTGAATGTGTTCATTAAAGAACGATCAAAAGTTTTCACAATTTAAAACACGGACGATTTGTTTATGACATGGACAATTGGTTTATGACACGAACGATTGATTTATAACACGAACGAATGGTTTATAACAAGGACAAATGGTTTTGAACAATGTCACGCAATGATTTTCACTTAAAGATATAAACCATATAAAGTTTTCTTTTGAATCAATCTATTTTAAGGTTTTTACAAAAGGAACGTTTTTGTCAAGATTCATGGCTATAAGATTTTCACAACTCTGACCAACTTGTTTTAGTTGGTTAATTGTATTGCAATATCAATCACTTTTGATACGAGTTTTTTTTTAATGACTCTTGTAGTCGAACAAGGTCTTGCAATATGTATCCAAAGCCACGAATTTGACACACTCACAAAACCTATGTACTCGCCGACATTTTTATGTTGACTCTCTTTTCAGATATGTTTCAGGAGTCAATGCTTAATAATATGATGCATACTTCACGTAGGAATTGATGCGGTCCTTAGTGACTTAAAACATGAAAGACAATTTATTTATGTGTGTTTCTGTTTATCCTAATACAATGTAAACATTTAACTCAATAAAACAAATTTTCAAATTCCATTAGTTGTGAAACAATAGTTCTATGACATGACTCCCCGACGTTTCCGCCACAGTTTGTTGTTTTACGTGGTCGGGGTGTTATAAAAAGGAAAGGTGTTAGGGTCAGGGACAGTCCAAGCAGGAAAACTCAAGTTTGAAAATGTCAATCTTATTGACAATCTTAAATTTAATCTTCTTAGCGTGTCTCAAATGAGTGATAAAGGCTATGGGTCATTCTAAGAAAACTAGTAAGATTGTTGGGTCAGTAGTGGTGAAAAAGATTGAAACAAGTATAGCTGAGAGTAAAGCACAGCTTGTTGCTCACAGTAGTGGCAATGTGTATGTGGTTGATATGTTGAAAGATAACCCAATGTCTAATTGTTGTCTGTTCTTAGTTGCCTTAAATAAAAAATACAAAACAATGGCATAGAAGACTTAGTCACACAAATCTCAAAACTATCACCACACTCTCAAAACAAGGTCTTGTAAAAGATCTTCCACCAAAACAATTCACATGTGATGAACATTGTGTTTCCTATCTAATAGGTAAACAACATAAAAGTTCATATAAATCCATTGATGAGTCTAAAACTAGTCAGTGTTTACAATTGTTATTGTTTTGCCTTGTTAGAATCATGAGTTTTAAAAAGAAGATGTATTGTCTTGTTATAGTTGATGATTTTTCAAGGTACATGGACTTACTTTTTGCACTCAAAGTATGAGACTTTGTAAGAAAAGTTGAAAAGCAATTTGATCTGCTAGTAAAAGTCTTCAGGAGTGACAATGGAACAATATTCAAAAATAAGGAGTTGGATGATTTCTGTGTGTCAAAAGGGACTGTAATGCAATACAGCATCCCAAGGACACCAGAACAAAATGATTATTTCCTTGGATACTCAACTACTACCAAATCCTACAAAGTGTTTAACACAAGGGCTAGGTGTGTAGAGGAGACCTTGAATGTAAAGTTCAAAGAACTTTCTTCATTAAAAATCCTAGCAAATCCTTCTGAATTGTTTGACCTAGATAAATTTACATTTGAAGATGTGTCTTTCAAGACTAACCATGCAGGTAAACCACAGTCTTCTCGTCAAGATTTTGGATTTGACATTGTGATCCCACAATATAAAGTCACTTCCACCACCAGAGAAACAGATGCTCATAACAACTGTCAAAACTCTGCCACTTCTACATCAAAAGTTGTTGATCCTCAAAACTCTGTCACCTCATTAAGTCAAACCACTATTGACAAAAGTCCATCTTCTGTGACCAAAAGTCAACCCATTTGACACCTATCCCACCCATACCTCCACCTCCATTTCAAACTGATGTTGGCTCTTCAAAATTGCCAACAGATGTTAGCTCAGATGATTCCCATCTGCAACCTTCACCTCTTAATGTCATCATTCCATACAAGTGAGATCTAATCTACCTTAAAGATCATCCACCAGACCAAGTTATTGGTAACATCAATGAAGGGGTACTCACAAGAAGTCAATTCCAAAACATTTATATTTTTGCTAGTTTTCAATCACTCACACAACCTTTCAAGTATCAAGAGCCACTGAAAGAGAACAGTTGGGTAGAGGCTATGCATGAAGAGCTCCTACAGTTCAAAAGATAACAAGTATGGGAACTTGTACCATTGCCTAAGGATGTATGTCTAATTGGCACAAAATGGGTCTTCAAGAACAAAACATATGAAAGGGGCATTTTTGTAAAAAAACAAAGCTAGGATTGTGGTTCAAGGCTATAAACAAGAAGAATGCATTAATTATGATGAAACATTTGCTCTTGTAGAAAGACTAGAGGCCATCAGATTGTTCTTAGCTTTTGTTGCCAACCAACATCAAGGTGTATCAAATGGATATCAAATGTGCATTTCTTTATGGAAAGATCAAGGAAGAGGTATATGTATGCCAACCCTCTGGTTTTGAGGATGCCTTATATCCACATCATGTTTTCAAGCTTAACAAAGCTTTATATAGCTTTAAACAAGCACATAGAGCCTTGTATGAAACTCTATCCAACTTTCTCTTATCCATAGGCTTCACAAGAGGTAAAATTGATAAACCTTGTTTTTAAAATGGAGAGGAAAGGATTTGATGCATGTCCAAATTTATGTGGATGACATCATTTATGGATCCACATGCAATGGCATGTGTGAAGAGTTTAGCGAACTCATGACAGTAGAGTTTGAGATGAGTGCCATGGGTGAACTTCAATGCATTCTTGGTCTCCAAGTTAAGCAATTGCAAAATGGTACATTCATTCATCAAAACAAATGTCAAAGAACTACTAACAAAATTTGATATGAATGATTATAAACTATGTAGTACACCCATGTCCACTTCAAAATTGATCACTGTTGATGATAAAGATGACTTGGTTGATCAAACACCTTATAGAAGCATGATTGGGTCTTTATTGTACCTAACTACATCAAGGCAGACATCATGTTTGCCACATGTGTTTGTGCCAGATCTCAATCAGCATCTAGAAAGTCTAATCTTATAGTTGTGAAAAGGATATTCAGATACATTAAAGGTGCTCCCACACTTGGTATCTAGTATCCTACTAATGGGAATATTGAGCTTTTAGGTTACTTAGACAGTGACTTTCCTGGTTGTCATGCAACAAGGAAGTCAACTTCAGGAGGTTGCCAGTTTCTAGGCAATTGCTTAGTTTCTTGGCAAAGCAAAAGGCAGGCTGCAATATCAACATCAACAGAAGAGGCTGAGTATATTGTTGCTGCAAGCTGTACATCTCAACTCCTTTGGCTTCAAAACCAATTGCTGGATTTTGGTGTAACTGCTTTAAAGACTCCTCTCATCTTAGATAGTCAAGCAGCTGAAAATATCATTAAAACTCCAGTCTCTCATTCCACAACCAAGCACATTGACATCAGACATCACTTTGTGAGGGATTTCTATGAAAAAGGTTTGCTTTCTCTACATCATGTTCCAACTAAGGATCAGCTGGTAGATGTGTTGACAAAAGCTTTAGACACATCTACCTTTGAAAGCTTGATCTCTAGGATTGGCATGTTAAACATGGATTAAAAGCAAAAAATTGTTTTCCTTGAATAAAAAGCATTAAAATGATTTCAGAAATAAAAAATCCATCCTTAAAAAATAGTTTAAATTGAATAAATTTTCAAAAATCTTTATAGTCTGTTCAAAACCACTGTTTAAAAATCCTCTATTTGGTTATTATCTATCCTCTATTAAAAAGGTATCTTATGTTCTCTATATCCACTGTCCATAACCACTGCTTATCCCTAACCTCTGATAGACTAAAATCAACTGCTCATATCCACTGTTTCCAACCTATGTTACCTTCCAAAAGAGGTTACCTAACAACTGTCATCCATTACAAAACAGAGGTTACCACGTGGACAGATGTTAGCCATCAAATCTTTTAAATAGATGCCACGTTAGAATTCACTTTTTCGTTTTTATAAATATCCTTGTTCTATCCAAAAAGAGTTTACACTGCCGTCTCAAATTCAAAATTCTTAAAAGCAGTTTCCATTACTCTCATCTTCTTCACTATTCCTCACCAATCATCGGCTTCACACCTCAAACTCCCTCATAACTACCTCCCTACTTTCGAGAAAAAACGACAAAAATACATCATTTCACTCAATAATTGATGTTTTGACAGCATCAAACTACAAAACAATACTCACTGCTAATGCACCAATCTATGTGGATACGCTTCGACAATTCTAAGGTAATGCTGAAGTCCAAATTCAGAATAAAAAGCTCTATGCTATCACGTCAAAGGTCGGAGAAATCCTTGTTCAAATATTCCCATCTTCCATATCCACCGCATTTGTTTTGAACGACCTAGAAGGTAATAATTCTTTCGCAAAACATCCATTTCACACAGAGTTCGTAGAACGAGGGTATGAGGGTCAATTGTCAGGAGTTACAATTTACAAACCTCAAGTTCCTCCTTAAATGAGATATTTTTTCCATACCTTACTGATATGTATCTCACCCAAGACAACCTCATTTAATGAGATTCCACAAAAGGTTCAATATTTGGGATATGCAATTTTGACAAAATCAGATTACAATCTATCCCAGGCATTGTTCCTGGACATGGTTGCAAATGTGAATTCTATAAAAGGAAACAAACCTAAAGCTTTTCTTATGTACCCCAGACTTTTAAGCTGTTATCTTCAAAAACATGTGTCTGAAAGGGATTTTCAACAAGGAAATGTTTTTAAAATGAAAAGTCTTACACATGAAACTTTTACAAGAATGCAAGATAAAGAGTCAAAAGTTTCCAAAACACAAGCAAGGGGGATGAGCCTATTTTAGATGCTTCCACATCCGCTGCTCAAACCTCTGTTGCTGAGCCCACTTCTCCTGGTGCTCATGACACCACCAACTGGTGTTGTGAAACCCATACCAGCAAAGTCTAAATAGAAACCTTCCACATCCATAAAAACTCACCAAACCAAAACAAAATAAAAAGGCACATCTAGAAGATGAGATCCCAGAGGATAACCTTGGGGCATCACCAAAGCCACTAGAAACCATTGTTGCTACTTCCTCACAACAGATGGAAAGATCTCCACCTAAAACCAAAACTCCTCTTGCATCCTCACAAAAGGATGTAACACCTTGTAAATTCGTGTCCAATAGTATAGTGACACGTGTTGTATTTTAATTTAGTCTATTAAAGACTAATAGGGACTAAATGTGTCAACCTGCTCAAACTGAGCCTCTGAGTGACTGATATGTCAACATGCTTAAAATAATTGCCTCGGAGTGACTGATATGTCAATATGCTTAATCATTAGCCTCTGAGTGACTGATATGTCAACATACTTAAACTTGGCCTCTGAGTGGCTGATATGTCAACATGCCCGGCCTCTAAGTAACATCAGAGTCAACATGCTTAAAGTGGGCCTTTGAGTGATCCTTTACGAAGTCGAGACTCTCATATGTCCCATTTGTTGAATGAGAGGGATTAAATATGTAAACATGTGAAAGTTGGATAATGGAGGGGTTAAAAGTATCAACATGTTAATTTATACCTCTAAGTGAGCTTTTAACGAACTGAGAGCTCGAAAATGTCTGGCCATACTCCCGGGTATGCCAAATATTGGTTACGGAAGGCTAAATATGCTAAAAAGGTGTTTTAGAAGGTTTTATAAGTTAAGGGGCTAAAAGTGTCAAACTTTGAAACTGGACGTGGGGCGCTCGTGGGGCGCGAGAAGCAAGGCCTGTGCCTCTCGCGGGGCGCGAGAGGCCTATGTCTGCAGAAAATTTGCTTGGCCTCCACACAAATTGCCAAAAACCAATGTATTCGAAACTATGGATTCCCAAACAGCTATGTCATGTTTTAGGACACTTGTAAGCTCCCTCTTACACCCCTTAACTCTCCAACTATAAATAGGTGCCAAGGTTCACCATTTGAACTTGCACCTTTCTCATTCACAACTCTATCTCCCTCCTCTAGAAGTTCCTAACTGAAAGGAGCATACAAGTTAGTTCTATTGCATCCTAGGAACCACTTGTAAGTGTTCCTTCCTCTTGCATTTTCGTTTATAGGCTTTTATAGCCAAAAGTCAAGCGTTTTATGGAAAACGCCTTGACTTTCGGTTAAGACCATTATGGTCTAGCCATTGTTCGAAACGAACATGGCTAAGTGATCGTAATAAGGTAGGTGTTAGTCCCTATAAAGGGCACCTCCTGAAGATCACGTTTGGTAGACCAATTGACGGGTCAAAGTTATTGTATTAAAAAGTCAAACAGGCCATTTTTCAGAAATGTTATAATTTGAGCTTATATATGTTATGAAACATGTTTTGACACTTAAACAAGTTGATAGTAATTATTAGAACATGTAAGAACATGTTCAGCTCATCAATTTGAGTTCTAGGGTCAGTTCGCAACCGAAAGTCGTGAAGTTTGACTTCTGCCTTGACTTTCGACCGACCCGATTTAGATTAGTTAGCTACTAATCTAAAGTTGCATTATGATCATAATACAATGTAGCATAACCTTCTGAGAATATATTACATGATCATAATCAAAATCTGAGTTTATGCGCATTGCAACATCCGTCAAAAACGGATTTACCAAACCCGCTCCGTTTATCAACCGAACAGTCAGTCAAAAATTTCGTTGCGAATTAAATGTCCAAAATAATTTTAAACGATACATAATCAATTATTATACGGGAATATATAATTAGTTTTTGAAAAACTGTTAAAAAACGCAAAATAAAAATAAATTGTTCCTGCCGGGTTTCGAACCCGGGTCGGTACCGAACCAGCCAACAGATTTAACTCACACACACAAACCACTGCGCCACAGATTTTGTTTGTTATATATTGAAATCATTTAATTGATATAATAACGTTACGAATTCAAAACCGGCGCCTAATAGTTCAGTCGTCGGAAATCCCGGAAATCTCGCGAGTTTTAACGACAATTTACGTTATAACGTAAACCATTAACAAGACATCGGTTATAACCGACGTCTGAGTCCGCGACCAAAATTATAACCGCCGGAGAAATTTAAATCAATGAATCCAGTTGGAAATCGGGCCAAATACATCGACGATTTGCCCTATAAAAACCACCTCGAACCTCTGCAAACATTTTCGCTCAAAACCACACCCTTTCTCGGCGAAAACTCTCTCGCCGGAATTTTTCTGTTCGTCGCCGGAAAACCGGTTTCCTCATTTCTGAACCTCACTGAGCCTCTGAGCTTATACCGGAGATACCCACACCCTTTGTAAGCTTCCTGGAGACTCGCTGCTACAAGGAACACGTCGCCGGAGGTGATTGCTGTCGCCGGAGTTTCTGCCGGAAAACAGAGGAAAACGAGTCGGTATACCTCACGCTTATTTTCTTTTCTTTATACTCATATCTCACCTTAATGGACTGTAAGACGCTAAGAAACCGATTAAAACTTCGAACCAGACTGTTACCGATTCTGGTTAAATCTCAACGAGGAAGACGATGTTTCGGTAGTTTATAAGTATAATTAAAATCAACTTATTACTCGGGTTAGACACACAGTCCAGCGGTGGACTGTGTGCACAATAAACACTAACGTCTCAAGTTCGAATCCTGTTTCACGCACGTCGCCTTAATAAAAATGATTTTTTTTATTAACCGAATCGAAGTCGCCACAAATATATGTTAAGTATATTAATAACCGGAATAATAACCAAGTTAGACACACAGTCCAGTGGTGGACTGTGTGTATGTTTATATCACAGGTCACGAGTTCGAGTCCGGTCTTCTGCACCGACTCGGACAATTATCTATTCTTTTTAAATAAGGCAGAAAAGGAAATAACTAATTTGTATGTAAGTATAATAAAAATCGGATTATATAACATGTTAAACACACAGTCCAGCGGTGGACTGTGTGTTAGTTTAAGCCACAGGTCCCGGGTTCGAGACCTGTGGAGCGCACCGTCCGAATTGATTTAAACTGTTTTTAAAATAAAATGATTTTCGGTTTAAACTAGTTAATATATATATATAATTAAAATCAGATATATAACGGGTTAGACACGTAGCTCAGTTGGTAGAGCTGTGTGCACGCGTACGGGAGGTCTCGGGTTCGAGCCTCACTCAGCGCACTTGTATTCCGAATCGAACCGGTCAACGGTCAGGTCAACGGTCAACGGGCAGGTCAACGGTCAGAAAAAAATCAAATTTTTTTATTATTTTTATTTAATTATTTTAATTAAAAAGCAATTAAAAATACTTAAAAATAACATTTTTAAGGTTAGAAAATAGCCTTAAACTCACAAAAATGCACCCAACAATCCTACTGAAATAGATTAGGCCCCTCAGTTCCTCGTGAGAGACGAGTTGAGCATCGCGTGCCTCTAAATGTTCCATTATTGTTCATGTGTGTTTCATTTAATATCTTATGATTGTTGTTTAAGTTTACATCTATTTTTACTCATGTTTGGTTGTGCACATATTTCATAATCAATTTAAATAAATTTGTTCAAATGTTTTCCATAGGATTCAATCGCCAAAATTATGTTGATCCAAAAACCCTTTTACACATGATACAGGTGAACAGGTTGAAGCAAGGAAAACATAGGATATGCCTTAGAAGAGAACGAAGAAGTTTAGATTGTTAGTTAGAACAGTTGTAACCTTTATTGTAAATTTCCATTTAATTTGTATTAAAGAATATGAAACGCATAATAAATGTCATGAGCTTTGATGATAACCCAATCATGCCCCGATCACCTTTTCCGCTGCGGGTCGGGGTGTGACAGATTGGTATCAGAGCCATGACTATAGGGATATAGGATAGGTTATTAGACCCTTAGAGCCTATACTATAGTCTGCCTAAATTTTAATTGATTAGGTGGTTACATACAAACTTGTGATATTTATTTGTTTCATATTTGTTTACATTTCAGTCAAACATACATGCTTATATACATATTCATTATACATATATATACATATTCATTATACATATATCGATGTTCATGTATTCAATTTATTTTCATGCTCTCATTATCCAAAGATTTTGTGCAATTTTCAAATCTCATCAAAGTAAGTTCTGCGACGGGCATGTAGTAACTGGAAGGGTACAAGTACCGGTAGTCGGAACGTCCTGTCTAGGCTGGCATTCGTATAAATCCAATATAACGGACCAGTTTGCCTACCTGGGGACCAACGATGAGAGTACGAAGGACCTATTAGGCCAAAGCATGCCACACCAAACGTCGTTCGAACTAACCCTACTTTGAGGTGTCACCGTGTCTACACCTGGACACATTCCGAATATCACACGTTGTATACATATTTCTCGATTTTCTCCGGGTTTTTGTGTACGCAACCTGGCAAACCCGTGCGAACCATATGAAAAACCGGTATTCATGGGGGCCCACATGATTACACAGGTAAAGTATGGCGGCATGTAGGGCCTAACAGCGAGCAAAACCCAAGACATCCTATGGATGTAGTAGATTCATTTATTTATAATTATTTTATGAATGTTCATTCCTAATGCGACCCATGAACCCAAAAGCATCCAACTCATACTCTTGTCATGTATTCCTTGTAGATGTCTTCTAACCTCGCCCGTAGGAAGACGAGAGCAAGAAAAGCCCGCGAGCGCATGGCTGCCTTAATCGCTCAACAAATGGCTGCCGTAATACCCAACATTGTAATCCAAGTTCAACAAGCACTTACCGTTAATCCTGTCAATCAAGCAAACCAAAACATTTTCAACTCTTCCCCAAATACCACTAAATGCACCTACAAGCATTTCAAATCATGCGACCCTCCGAAATACAAAGGGACTGAAGGCGTCACCGCTCTCCTCCATTGGATTGAAGAAATGGAGAACACATTTCTAAATTGCGATTGCCCTGACGATCGCAAAGTGCGATATGCTACCGGTCGATTATATGGGATAGCACCTACTTGGTGGAACACAGAGAAGGCCAAACGAGGTGTGGAAGATGTTATGTCCTTAACTTGGAACGAATTGAAGGAAATCATGACCAGACGATTTTGCCCAAGGAGCGAAATCAAGAAGTTAGAAGATGAATTTTATTCATTGAAGCAAGTGGAAGGAGACCACATCACCTACAACAAAAGATTCCTCGAGTTACATCAAATGGTTCCCAACATGTTCACTCCCCTCTACCGTTTGATCGAGCACTACATTCGTGGTCTTCCGTCAAAGATTCAAGACCCTGTAATAAGTGCCAAGCCTGCAACTTTGGAAGCAGCAATGGAGCTAGCAACAGAGCTCACCGAGAACCGAATCCGAAACAAAGACTTCAAGGAGGAGAAGAAGAAGGATAAAGAATCGACTGAAACCTCTGACTCCACTCAAACCGAATCCCCTTCTCAACCCAATCCTAAGAGAAGAAGAGTCGGGCGACTTTTCGCTGCTACCCAACGAAATCCACCAGTTTTACACGCCATACCCATCCGAGCTATCCCAATCACCCAAGTGGCACCCAACTCAGCTTACCCAGATAAGAAACCATATCTTGGACCTCACCCTCGATGCAACAACTGTTTTTATCACCATCCCCATACCCTACCTTGTCGTCTATGTGCAATTTATGGACGCTATGGTCATTTGAGCAATGTTTGTCGCACCTTTCAAAACCAAACCTTTTCCCCTACTCAAAACATGGCCCAAACTCATCACCAACCCCAATACCCCATGTTCCCATATGCTCGAGCTTGTTTCAATTGTGGCGACCCTACCCACTTTAGAAACACATGCCCTCAATTGGTTAACGTTATCAACACTTAAGCCCAATCAAACCCAGTTAACCAAGTAAACCAGGAAAACCTAATCGCTAGGCCGCCAGCAAGAGGAAGAGTCTTCAATATCAACGCCAATCCTGTCGAAGATAATGACGGCCCAAACGAAGATACTCAACTAGTCCTCTTCGCCGAAGATCCAGATTCAACTCCTATCGTTTAGTTTTATGTTTTCTTTATCACATAGAACCAAACAAAACTTAAGGATAAAGCCAATGAAACTTTGACAAGAGTACGGTGGATACGCCGATGGTACTTCCTATATATAAGTATTCTTGTCAAAGGATCAGAAGCATTATCTGGAGGTTATGAGAGGTTCCATGTGTAGACTGTTAGAGTAATTATTGTATATTATATATTGTTTTCAGTATATGCATTTGCCGAGGCCGTGGCTCCCCATCCATTGAGGTTGAGTTGGATCCCCATTTTATTATGCGGTTGATCTTGGCGTGCCCGCACGATCGGCTCCGTTTGATTGAGCCTTGATCGGTCATTTCATTTTACATTTCAATATATGCAATACGTTCGGCTCCGTTTGATTGAGCCTTGATCGGTCATTTCATTTTACATTTCAATACATTCAATACGTTCGGCTCCGTTTGATTGAGCCTTGAGCGCACATACAATTTCATTATCAGTATCTTATGGTTGTGGTGTTTGTAGTAGAGTCGCATCGAACTAACCATAACTTGCGGATAAAGTCAATGAAAATTTGACAAGGATATGGTGGATACGCCGCTGGTACTTCCTATATATAAGTATTCTTGTCAAATGATCGGAGGCATTATCAGGCGGTTATGAGAGGTTCCATGCATAGGCTGATTGTGTGATGGTTGTTTAGATTAAGTTGTTCAATTTCAGTACATTCAATACGTTTGGCTCCGTTTGATTGAGCCTTGAGCGCACATACAATTTCATTTTCAATACATTCAATACGTTCGGCTCCGTTTGATTGAGCCTTGAGCGCACATACAATTTCATTATCAGTATCTTGTGGTTGTGGTGTTTGTAGTAGAGTCGCATCGAACTAACCATAACTTGCGGATAAAGTCAATGAAAATTTGACAAGAATATGGTGGATACGCCGCTGGTACTTCCTATATATAAGTATTCTTGTCAAATGATCGGAGGCATTATCAGGCGGTTATGAGAGGTTCCATGCATAGGCTGTTTGTGTGGTTAAGTTATTCATTTTCAGTACATGCAATACGCTCGGCTCCGTTTGATTGAGCCTTGAGCACACAGACAATTTCAATTTCAGTACATTCAATACGTTCGGCTCCGTTTGATTGAGCCTTGAGCGCACAGACATATCATTTTCAGTACATGCAATACGATCGGCTCCGTTCGATTGAGCCTTGATCGCATAGATATATTTCATTTTCAGTAATTTATGTTTGTTGTATTGGTTGTAGAGTTATAGGACTAATCATAATTCACTGATAAAATCAATGAAAATTTGACAAGAATATGGTGGATACGCCGCTGGTACTTCCTATATATAAGTATTCTTGACAAAGGATCAGAGGTATTATCGGACGGTTATGAGAAGTTCTATGTAGGATTTATTAGTTTCTTGGTAACTAATCATAACTTGTGGGTAAAACTAATGAAAATTTGGCAAGAATACGGTGGATACGCCGCTGGTACTTCCTATATATAAGTATTCTTGCCAAAGGATCAGAGGCATTATCAGACGGTTATGAGAAGTTCCATGTAGGATTTAGTATTGCCTTGGTTGGAATTTGTGTTACATTTATATCATCATGTTATTTAAAGAGATTGGATTGTGTTCCATTTCTACATAAACTAACCTCTCTATCATAACAAACGAGAGAGGAACTTCCACCATTCAAACATATATGCTATCAGATTGTGGATTCAAATATTTGCTGTTGTGTTTATTCATGTTCAAATATTTGCTGTTGTGTTTATTCATGTTCAAATATTTGCTGTTGTGTTTATTCATGTTCGAATATTAGCTGTTGTGTTTATTTATGTTCAAATATCAGCTGTTGTGTTTTTAATTATGTTCCATATAGGATGTAGTGTTAGAAGTTTTGCCTTAGGATATAACCATACTTTCCCAAACGTATCTAAACTCTTATGCATGATATCATTTTTAGCAAATCATTTCTGCTTATCAATACTTATACAGTAGGCAACAAAAAGCGATTCCTGAATAGGGTACTTAACCCTTACAAGGAACGTTACCGCCTCGAACAAAAACTTAAACCCTTATTTTTCTAAGCATACAACTGTCAAACTAAACATCATCATCCTTTTTAGTCAAAATATATCATTATTTAAATTTCGGGACGAAATTTCTAAAAAGCAGGGGATACTCTAACATCCGTCAAAAACGGATTTACCAAACACGCTCCGTTTATCAACCGAACAGTCAGTCAAAAATTTCGTTGCGAATTAAATGTCCAAAATAATTTTAAACGATACATAATCAATTATTATACGGGAATATATAATTAGTTTTTGAAAAACTGTTAAAAAACGCAAAATAAAAATAAATTGTTCCTGCCGGGTTTCGAACCCGGGTCGGTACCGAACCAGCCAACAGATTTAACTCACACACACAAACCACTGCGCCACGGATTTTGTTTGTTATATATTGAAATCATTTAATTGATATAATAACGTTACGAATTCAAAACTGGCGCCCAATAGTTCAGTCGTCGGAAATCCCGGAAATCTCGCGAGTTTTAACGACAATTTACGTTATAACGTAAACCATTAACAAGACATCGGTTATAACCGACGTCTGAGTCCGCGACCAAAATTATAACCGCCGGAGAAATTTAAATCAATGAATCCAGTTGGAAATCGGGCCAAATACATCGACGATTTGCCCTATAAAAACCACCTCGAACCTCTGCAAACATTTTCGCTCAAAACCACACCCTTTCTCGGCGAAAACTCTCTCGCCGGAATTTTTCTGTTCATCGCCGGAAAACCGGTTTCCTCATTTCTGAACCTCACTGAGCCTCTGAGCTTATACCGGAGATACCCACACCCTTTGTAAGCTTCCTGGAGACTCGCTGCTACAAGGAACACGTCGCCAGAGGTGATTGCTGTTGCCGGAGTTTCTGCCGGAAAACAGAGGAAAACGAGTCGGTATACCTCACGCTTATTTTCTTTTATTTACACTCATATCTCACCTTAATGGACTGTAAGACGCTAAGAAACCGATTAAAACTTCGAACCAGACTGTTACCGATTCTGGTTAAATCTCAACGAGGAAGACGATGTTTCGGTAGTTTATAAGTATAATTAAAATCAACTTATTACTCGGGTTAGACACACAGTCCAGCGGTGGACTGTGTGCACAATAAACACTAACGTCTCAAGTTCGAATCCCGTTTCACGCACGTCGCCTTAATAAAAATGATTTTTTTTAATTAACCGAATCGGAGTCGCCACAAATATATGTTAAGTATATTAATAACCGGAATAATAACCAAGTTAGACACACAGTCCAGCGGTGGACTGTGTGTATGTTTATATCACAGGTCACGAGTTCGAGTCCGGTCTTCTGCACCGACTCGGACAATTATCTATTCTTTTTAAATAAGGCAGAAAAGGAAATAACTAATTTGTATGTAAGTATAATAAAAATCGGATTATATAACATATTAAACACACAGTCCAGCGGTGGACTGTGTGTTAGTTTAAGCCACAGGTCCCGGGTTCGAGACCTGTGGAGCGCACCGTCCGAATTGATTTAAACTGTTTTTAAAATAAAATGATTTTCGGTTTAAACTAATTAATATATATATATAATTAAAATCAGATATATAACAGGTTAGACACGTAGCTCAGTTGGTAGAGCTGCGTGCACGCGTACGGGAGGTCTCGGGTTCGAGCCTCACTCAGCGCACTTGTATTCCGAATCGAACCGGTCAACGGTCAGGTCAACGGTCAACGGGCAGGTCAACGGTCAGAAAAAAATCAAAATTTTTTATTATTTTTATTTAATTATTTTAATTAAAAAGCAATTAAAAATACTTAAAAATAACATTTTTAAGGTTAGAAAATAGCCTTAAACTCACAAAAATGCACCCAACAATCCTATTGAAATAGATTAATAAAATCCGTTTGCTTACCAAACCATAATGCGATTTATCTAGGTTAAATCTCACTCGTGGTTAAAACCACTTCGCGTGCATTCAACATCATCAACCGAACGCACCCACTGTGAGTGAATCTTACAACTCCCCCTTTTAAATTACACGTTTTGGGGTGTGTCATGTGTTATGAAAATAAATAACTTATTTATTTAAACTTGTGCCATACCACATCATGACCTAAACTTAGATTGTTTATATTGTTGTGATTACTTATTTCCTTTTGTCAAATTATATGAAACTCAATCATTAAGCCCATCAGTTCCTCGTGGGAGACGAGTTGAACAACGCGTGCCTCAAATCAAATTCATTATTGTTCATTGTGTGTATCATTGAGTTTATATTGTTTGTAGTTGTGTCATTTATATTATCATGTTCATGCAATTCATTCATTAGGCCCCTCAGTTCCTCGTGAGAGACGAGTTGAGCATCGCGTGCCTCTAAATGTTCCATTATTGTTCATGTGTGTTTCATTTAATATCTTATGATTGTTGTTTAAGTTTACATCTATTTTTACTCATGTTTGGTTGTGCACATATTTCATAATCAATTTAAATAAATTTGTTCAAATGTTTTCCATAGGATTCACTCACCAACATTATGTTGATCCAAAAACCCTTTTACACATGATACAGGTGAACAGGTTGAAGCAAGGAAAACATAGGATATGCCTTAGAAGAGAACAAAGAATTTAGATTGTTAGTTAGAACAGTTGTAACCTTTATTGTAAATTTCCATTTAATTTGTATTAAAGAATATGAAACGCATAATAAATGTCATGAGCTTTGATGATAACCCAATCATGCCCCGATCACCTTTTCCGCTGCGGGTCGGGGTGTGACGCGCATGTTCCGTAATTATGCCATTTTGACTAAAATGCCATTTTTGCATAAAATGAGGTTTAAATGATAATGAACTTGAAAATGAGTTTCCTACTAATGTAATATTATAAGTAGCATTATTTGGGATGTGAAACAAGATTATAAACTGAGTTTATGAACAAGTCCTAGTATTATGTTGATAAATGACGATAAAGCCCTTGTGGCTTATAAAACGGTTTCAATCACATCTTTTCAAAGTTAATCTTTTACCTACTGATATGTGATATTAAATAAAATATATAAGAGATGTTAACCTGAGCTCAATATTAGTTTTTCGTTAATCATCGCATAAATCATCATTTTACGACATAAGCATCGTTTCGGCGCATAGTATGGTTTTAAACCATATTTACCAACCAAGACTTGTTACCTACTGATTTTAAAACTTATTTTAAATATTTTTACAGTAGGTACATAATATAAACTCAGAATCCCAAATAATTTATAAACTATGTGTAAAATGACCAAAATGCCCATTCGGTGCATAGTTTGGTCACAAAAGATAAATTACACATATAGTTAATCCTACTGATATTATATCATAAATAAGTTATTTTTCAAAAATACTTATGGTTAAAACATTAAATTATATCAAGTTCCTTTGATACGGTATAAAATTACCGAAACACCCTTGTAAGGCATAGTTTCACTTTAAAACCGCAACGGATATAAAAGTTGATATCCTACTGATATTAAAACTTATTTAAAATATAATGGTATATAGAACTGGTCCATGACTTATCCGGTTAGCCGATATCGCTGATATGCGTACGGTTAAGCCTATGTAACCAGTTAACGAAAATTAACCGAAACGGTTCTAACCTTGTCATTTAAGTCTCAAAATCCAGAATGTTTTTAGTTTATCCATATTACACAAGTCAAGGTACTTGTCGGGATTAAACTACATTCTTTCCATATTACACAAGTCAAGGTACTTGTTGGGATTAAACTACATTTTATCCAATCATCGTTTAATCTAGCGTTATACGTTTTGATCAAGTACGCTAGTCGGTCTAAGTCTAGACTTAAATAAGACCGTTAGTATTTAATTGCTTAGCTTATGCCATAATCCAAACTAGAGACTTGCCGGTAAATGCTATCTTCACTTAGTACTTTTATGTACGGCTGAGTTAATAAATCTTGCGTTAAACAAAAAATAGCTCAGGTAAATACTCTCGACTTATTTCCCCTATACGAGCTTGGGTTACAGTAAACTATTACCGCTTGGTAGAAAACGGGATCAATCGAATGCTGGATTGTGGCTAGTAAATCCGCATATTTCGTTTTAATCAGTTTTGTTTTATAACTTAAACATCAGGGGTTAACTACCGTGTCCTGGATATCCTCGGCTCATTACAATAGAAAATGGCCACGACCTTAGCGCGGGTGTAGGCATACACCCGATAGACGCTCAAAATGCATTACCCTCAAGGTTGGAAAGAAATGACTCCTTCGTGAGTCCAAAGTGGTGTGTACGTAAATCATGTCTCGGTCTCTGTACCGGGCCCTGTATGTATGGACAAACATGTGAATCTATTAACAAGGTTGAACGGTCAACTTTCCCAAGTTATGAAAGATTTTGTGATGATATGCACTTAAAACATATTTTTAAATATTTTCAAAATGAGTCAGTTGGGTGTATTTACCATTGAAAACTGACGTATTTTCAAAAGACTAAGCTTTCAAGTACAATACGAAAATAGGCTGGAAGTGATCGGTAGTGATAAGAGGATCTTGCAAATCCTAGATCTGCCCAAAGTATGTTTTACATTCTTTTGTACAATTTATGATCCGCCTGTGGATCTTCTATTACGAGCCTGTATATTATTTTGTATTTCGAACATTTTGTTTGTAATAGTAATTTAAATCCAAGACTTCCTCTGTGCTCTGTTTAATTGACTATGATGATATCAACTTTCGTCACGATATTCCCTACCCGGGCCCACCGGTGTCTGGATTGGCTGTGGAAAGCCAGGGTGTGACAGGTTGGTATCAGAGCTAACGTTTGAGAGAATTAAACACTAGCCTTCTTGTGTTTAATCTCAAACTTACACAAGCACATTCCTTAGACTTTCGAGTCTGGGCTTTGACCTAGGATTTACTCATCTCATTATTAAGTTATTGGTATTCTTTTTGAATTGATTTTTAACAGGAAAATGCCGCCAAGAGTAAGAGGAAGAGGTAAAGGACCAATGAGGGGAGGACCTTCAGGACATATCCCTTCACATCCCCATCACCCGAACCCCTATGAGGATTCGGGGGATTCATGGCCGTTGTCGCAACATTCACCTTCTCATACTCAAAATTCATACCATTCCTATCATTCGCATCATTCACGCCACTTCTATCATTCCCATCATTCTTATCATGATGAATTTAACCTTAACCAATATTTTAATACACCCCCAGCTGACTAAAACCACTTAGACCAACACAATCCCATGGACGAGGACGAGGACTCCGATCTAGAAATGCCGCCGTCGGGATCATGCACGCATCCATCGAAATCTCAAGCGATTCGAACTCTTACGCTGGATCGCCATACCAAGGTCCAAATGAGTGGGACCAATATTGGAACCAATTTACTCTCGCGATGACTCCTTCCCATCATTCCCAACCACCTCCTGTGCAAGAAGATGTGTACATGGAACCGGTGGAACAACCCCAATCACCACCCGAACCGCCAGGGAGGAAAAGAGGAGCACGCATATCAGTACGTGTGGGCCAACGGTCGGGATAGTTGCCACCTTTGCCCAAACCCTACCCTACTATTCACGAGGACCCACAAATGGGTGGACCCTCCAATGTTTCACCGGGGTGGAACCAACACCACCACTAGTGGTTCAACCACCACCATCGGGTTATAATAACCTTATCCCAACATATCCGGATACGTCTGGATATGATCCTTTTAACCATCTACACCTGTTGATTACCAAGCATTGTCGCATGACCCTTACATGCAAGAAGTCATTCATAACACACTTTACCCGTCTCCTTTCCCATCTGTTTATCCACCTACTGTAAATCCAAGTTATGGATACCAGTATCCTGTTATTCTACTACCACAACCACAACCCCTGCCGCCACTTGAGGCCATTAACAGGCCTTAGAACGAATGAAAGAAATGCAACAACAAGCGGAGAAAACGAAGAAGAAGACAAAAAGTTCTTCACGAAACACTCCAAACTGGTTAAGGGAAGGAAGGACGAGTGAAGTCTCTTCTAATATATGTTAGTCCCTGCGAGCACATTATTATTTCTTTAGTCCCTGCATGGACATTTTTATTTATTTAGTCCTTGCATGGACAGTTTATTTTATTTGTTTCTAGTATTGTAATTTCTATTGGAATTAAATGATGTATTTTTGGAATTATATATATATATATATGTATTCATCCTCTTCAAGCGACCGTCTCAATTTTATTCGAAATTTTCGCTCTGCTATATTATTCTAAAGGACCTTAATGGATTTGATTATTGTAACACCCCGACCGCGTAAAACAACAAACCGCGGTGGAAATGTCGGGGAGTCATGTCACAGAACTATTATTTACAACTCATGGAATTTAAAATTTTGTTTTATTAAGTTAAATGTTTACATTGTCTTGGTATAAACAAGAACAACACATAAATAAACTGTCTTTCATGTTTTAAGTCACTAAGGCCCACGTCCATTTCTACGTGAAGCATGCATCATATTATCAAGCATTGACTCCTAAAACATATGTGAAAAGAGAGTCAGCATAAAAATGCCGGCGAGTACATAGGTTTTGTGAGTGTGTCAAATTCGTGGCTTTGTATACATATTGCAACACCTCGTCCGACTACAAGAATCGTTAAGTGAAAACCTCGTATAAAAAGTGTTTGATATTGCAATACAATTAACCAACTAAACCAAGTTGGTTAGAGTTGTGAAAACCTTGTAGCCATGAATCTTGACAAAAACATTTCTTTTGTAAAAACCCTGTAATAGATTGATTCAAAAGAAAACTTTGCATGGTTTATATCTTTAATTAAAAATCATTGCGTGACATTGTTCAAAACAACTTGTCCGTGTTATAAACCATTTGTTCGTGTTATTGATCAATCGTCCGTGTCATAAACCAATTGTCCATGTCATAAACCATGTATATTGTTTTGAAATCTTGAAAATAATTATAGGCACATATGAATCACCCCAAAACATTTGAAAACGTAAAAGAGGGGGGCTATGTACTCACTTGGGATTGCGAAAGTGTTCTTGATCAACGGAATAAACAAAGCTCAAACGTGTCTTAATGTGTCAGATAAATATGTTAGCGTGTCGGGACTACAAACGGGAGATCGGATTGAATGAAGTCTTATAAACCTTCAAGTGTTGGAACTCATGTGATATGGTTTAACAAACTTAACATTCTGATTTGGAAAGGATCCTAAGTGCTTTTGACTCATTATGATTGGTTAAGGTAGTTTACGCTACTTTAACAGGTCATTAGCATAAACGTGTGATTGGATGGTTAAACATGTCCTATGATAAGTCTTAAATGCCCAAGAATGTTTGAAAATGTTAAAACATCAGTTTATATGTTAAAAATTTTGTTACATGTGTTTAAAATGGATTTATGCGCAAAAGGGAATTTTGGTGATCATTTTTTTAAGAACATAGAGGTAACTTATCATAACACTAACCAAACTATGTGACCATAAGGTATAACCTCAGTAGGTTATGCTATATAACTATGGTCACAGATATGTGTTTGGTAGGATCCTAAGATCGACCAAACGGGTCGGTTTCGGAAGTCAAAGCAATTGTCAAGACCACTCGACTTACGACCCTAAATAAGCACTAAACTAGAAGTGACGAGTTAGACATGTCAAAATATGTCTAAATAAGTTTATAAAACTGATTTGGTATCAAAACTTGGTGTTTTCATACCCAAAAATAGTTTCGTCATAAAATGCACATCATGCACATTTTTGACCGAAACTTTGACTCGTCATTTCGACTAGTAAACGTGGTAATCAGAAGGTGAATCATTAGGGATTATAACCTTCGTGATTACGATCACATTTCAAAGTTCAATTGAACTTTGACTTGACCAAATATGGTCAGAACCAAAAGTCAATCAGGTTGCCAAACTGTTCGATTTTAACTCAAAATAGCTAAAAAAGTAAAGAACTAGGACGAGTACTTACTCGTGTTGAAGAACACTTTCGGAACTCAAGATAGGAGCCTTCCAAAGGTTGGAAACAAGCTCCAAGAAGGATAGAAAGAAGAACTTCACACTTTGCTTTGAAGTGTTTTGAAGTGGTGTGAAAAAAAATGGAAGAATCATGGGGTATTTATAGTATTTTAGGATTAAGGAGGTGATGACAAGTGTCCTCAAGTGTGGATTAGTGTCCTAACATGTGTCAACACCATGTTTAGTGTGGCAAAGTGAGTGATAGGTGTCAAAAATTGGAGATAGGTGGCAAACTTGGTGAAGAAGCAAAAATATTTATTATTTTTTTGACAATTTTGTCCCTTGGACTTGTATTTTCACTTGTTTGCTATTTTTAACCAGTTTAACCTAATATTTAGGTTATATAAAGGTGTTAAGACATGTGTAACTTAGATTATGCCCAAAAATGTCGTGGATGTCGGTTTGTTCGGTTGTACGGTTATACGTTTCGCAAAAATGCATAAAACGCTTTAACGAACACGAAAATTATCGAAATTGTGCAACGATTGACATTTTTGCATTCTCATCAATAAAATACAAGATTTTATTGAATACAAAATATTTGGAAATAAAACACATGGTTTCATTGAATACGAAATTGTTTGTAATTGTGCAATGATTAAAAAGGCACAAATGTCACAATTATGCCAAGTGGCGTAGACCACACATTGGCCAAGAAATGATAGTTAAGGACAAGGGGCCTTCTATCAAGATAGTTAAGGGAAATTATCCTTCTATCCAGAGGTGGTCAACTAGGTTCAAGGTGACCGGGACCATTAAATCAAACATTAAGGTACTCTTATGTTAGCATTAAGGAATGTTCATACTCCTGGTAGTGTGACTTGAGGAAGTACACTAGCCGTCTAGATAAAAAGGACTACGTCCTAGGACCTATTATATAGCCTATGTGATCAATGTGATCCCGACTAATGTCATCAATAGGCCAATGTGCCCAATTATTATGTCCAAAGTGACATGCCAATGTGCCCAATTTATGTCCAAGGTGACAGGCCAATGTGCCCAATTTATGTCCAAGGTGACATGCCAATGTGCCCAATTTTATGTCCAAGGTGACAGGCCAATGTGCCGAATTTTATGTCCAAGGTGACAGGCCAATGTGCCCAATTATTATGTTCAATGTGACAGGCCAGTGTGCCCAATTTTATGTCCATTGTGACAGGCCAATGTACCCAAATTTTATATCCAATGTGACAGGCCAATGTGCCCAATTTTTATGTCCATTAGTGACAAGCTTATGAGTTGTATATAATTGTCAATTATGACAATGATAGTTGTGACCTTACGATCATATTGTAATTTACCTTTGATTGTCCTATTAAGACCTAGGCCAAATACAGATATGATAAGCCTAAGAGTTGTGATGCTATTCACACTAGCTCAAATAGGGGATGGATTGTTATATCCAATAATTAAGCCAATATGGTTGTTATACCATGGCTAAGAGAAAATCGTGTTTGATGTTTAGAGCCAAAGCTTCAAAATGGTAAACTCGGATAAGGCACAGAGTAGCCACCGAGAGATTAGCCCTAACAAGGCTGAAAATATAGCTGTTAATAACGATGACTTCCAAGCTCGCATAGATGCAGCTGTGGAAAAGGCCATGGAAAAGGCCATAGAAAAACTTAGGGAGTCGAGTGCTACTCGCTCCAGACCATTATCAATCATGCTATCCTCAGCTCATAAGGAGAGCTCAGTTCATTCTTCAAATGCGAAGAGTGAACAAAAGAAAATAGAATTTGCTGATAGGTCCTGTTCTTCAAAAGTCGGATGTACCTACAAATATTTCGTCTCCTGTAAGCCCCAAGATTTCAATGGGGAAAAAGGAATAGTAGAAGCCTTTAAATGGCTAGACGAAATGGAGACGATAGTAGATATCAGCGGATGTGCTGATAAGGATGTGGTAAAATATGTATCACAGTCCTTCAAGGGCGATGCCCTCATTTGGTGGAAGGCAATGGTTCAATCTACAGGTAAGATACACCTGTACAACTTAGGATGGTCTAAGTTTGTCGGTCTAGTCAAGGATACTTACTGTCAACCTCATGAGGTGGAGAAATTAGAGACAGACTTTCTGACTCTTTCAATGAAGAACCTAGACTGTCGGAAGTGTGTTTCTGACTTCAATTCCCTGTCTGGGTTAGTTTCATACTTAATAACCCCTGAATCCAAACGAATTGCGCGTTTCATTAACGTGGTAGCACCCAAGATAAAGGGCATGGTATAGGCTACTCAGCCTAGTACCTATAGGTACGCCGTCAGTTAGGAGTGAAACTGACAGAAAGAGGAAACAGGAGGATAATAACTCCCAAAGGTTCAAAAAGAAAGGAAATTTCGGGTCAAGAAGAACTAGCACACGTCTAATGACAAACCTCTATGCAAGAACTGTAAATATAGACATTGGGGATAATGTAGTATATATCCACAGACTAAACCCTGTGGTATCTGCAAGACAAAGGGACATAAGACCCTAGAGTGCAAGGAGCTTAAGGATGTTATTTGCTACAACTGTAATGAAAAGGGGCATATTATGTTCAATTGCCCCAAGAACCCCAAAAGTAATGATACAAAGCCTGGAGAGGCTAAGAAAGGGAATGCTCGTTCCTTCCAAATGAATGCCAGGGAGACCGTTAATGACAATAACGTCATAACAGGTACATTCCTCATCAATGATGTATATGCTAGAGTTCTTTTCGATTCGGGTGCAGATAAATATTTTGTTGATCATAAGTTTAGTAAACTATTAAACTTGCCCATAAGAACTCTAGATATAACTTATGAAGTAGAACTCGCTGATGGAACGTTAGAGACAGCATCTTCTATTCTTGATGGATGTCCTATATCCATTAAGAATCATTCTATCCATATATCTCTTTTGCCAATGAAATTGGCAGGGTTCGATGTAGTCTTAGGCATGGATTGGTTGTCCCATAACCAAGCCCGCATTGCCTGTGATAAGAAACTCATCGAAATTAAAACCCCATCTGGTGAAACGATCACCATCCCTTGAGATTTACACTACAGATTGCCAGACAAGGTGTTGTTATTTAATGCATCCAAGTGTTTGGGGAGAGGTTGTGTCATTTATATGGCACAAGTAACCATCAATGAGCCTAAACCAAATATAGAAGATCTTCAAGTTATCTCAGAACATTCCGATGTTTTCCCCGAAGAATTGCCAGGATTGCCTCCAGATAGGCAAGTAGAGTTTAAAATTGATATCCTACCTGGATCAGCACCTGTAGCTAGAGCTCCATATCGGTTAGCACCGACGGAAATGAAGGAGTTAAGAGTTCAACTAGATGTACTTTTAGAGAAAGGCTTTATCCAGCCTAGTTCATCACCTTGGGGAGCTCCTATTCTTTTTGTTAAAAAGAAAGACGGTTCAATGCAGATGTGCATTAATTACCGAGAGTTGAATAAGATAACAATTAAGAACCTATACCCTCTGTCCAGGATCGACGACTTATTCGACCAACTTCAAGGGGCTAGTTATTTCTCTAAGATCGAGTTAAGATCAGGATATCATCAGCTGAAGGTTAAGAACGAGGATGTTCCTAAACTGCCTTTAGGACCCGATATGGTCATTTTGAATTTATAGTGATGCCTTTTGGGCTTACAAATGCAGCATTCATGGATCTCATGAATAAAGTCTACAAAACGTATTTGGATAAGTTTGTCATTGTCCTCAAAGACGAAATACGTATCTATTTACGTAATCAAATTGATTACGAGAAACACCTTTGGTGCATTCTAGAATTGCTAAGGCAGGAAAAGCTTTATGCTAAATTCTCTAAATGTGAAGTTTGGCTTAGAGAAGTCCAATTTCTTGGACATGTTGTAAGAGAGCGTGGTATCCAAGTAGATCCCGCTAAAATAGAAGCTATAATGAATTGGGAAGTACCCAAAACCCAATCGGAGATTCGTAGTTTCCTAGGATTGGCTGGTTATTATAGGAGGTTCATTGAGAATTTTTCGAGGATAGCCACTCCTTTAACTACTTTGACTCGTAAGAATGTCAAGTTTGTTTGGGGTCCAAAACAACAAGAATCCTTTAAGATTCTAAAGCACAAGTTGAGCAATGCTTCTGTGTTATCTCTACCTGAGGGTATTGAGGATTTTGTAGTTTATTGTGATGCTTCGCACACTGGCGTGGGTTGTGTGCTAATACAAAAAAGTCAAAGTAATTGCTTATGCATCACGACAATTACTAGTGCACGAAAGGAATTACACCACCCATGATTTGGAATTGGGTGCCATTGTATTTGCACTAAAATTGTGGAGACACTACTTATATGCCACAAAGTGTATGATATACAGTGACCATAAAAGTCTCCAACATCTGTTCAATCAGAAGGAATTGAACATGCGACAACTCCGTTGGATGGAAACACTCAATGATTATGATTGCGAAATTCGCTATCATCCCGGCAAGGCAAATGTCATTGTTGATGCCTTGAGTCGCAAGGAAAGGGTTAAGTCCATTAGGATTAACGCCAAGAGCATTGGGCTCAGAACTAGCTTGAATGAGAAGCTATTAGATGCGCAAAAGCAAGCACTATTAGAGGCTAATATTCCAAATGAGGGATTAGGCGGAACTGTTGATCAGTTAACACCTGGAAAGGATGGAATCCACAGATTTAACGGAAGAATTTGGGTTCCAATCTTTGGAGGACTTAGAGATCTAATCTTCCAGGAAGCACATAATACAAGAAACTCAGTTCATTCGGGTGGTGACAAGATGTATCAGGATCTGAAAAGAATTATTGGTGGATGGGTTTGAAGAAATCCATAGTCACTTATGTAGCTAAGTATCTGACGTGTTCGAAAGTTAAGACCGAACATCAGAAGCCGTCAGGACTTCTACAACAACTTGAGATTCCCACTTGGAAATAGGAAATGGTAACTATGGACTTGATTACCAAGTTACCTAAGACCAAACGTGGTAATGACACGATTTGGGTCATTGTAAAAAGGCTGACTAAGTCAGCGCATTTCTTGCTAATTAAGGAAACATATAAATCAGACAAATTAGCTAAGTTGTATGTGGACAAGATTGTGTCCCTACATGGTGTGCCAATATCTATTGTATCTGATAGAGATACTAGATATACCTCTCATTTTTTGGAAAAGTTTCCAACAATATTTAGGCACAAGATTAAACTTTAGTACGGCTTACCACCCGCAACCGGATGGACAAATTGAGCGTACTATTCAACCTTTGGAAGACATGCTTAGAGCATGTGTGATTGATTTAGGTGGAAGTTGGGATTACCACTTACCCCTAATAGAATTCTCCTACAATAATAGTTATCATACGAACATCAAGGCTGCTCCTTATGAGGCCTTGTATGGGAGAAAGTTGGGCAGAAGTTGGGGAAGCCCAACTATCAGGACATGAGATTGTCCTAGAGACCATGGATAAGATTGTGCAAATCCATGATTGTCTCAAGGCTGCCCGTGATAGGCAGAAGAGCTATGCTGACAAGAGGCGTAAACCTCTTAAGTTCCAAGTAGCGGACAAAGTCATACTAAAAGTATCACCTTGGAAGGGTGTAATAAGATTTGGAAATAAGGGCAAGTTAAGCCTGAGATATATAGGACCATTCGAGATAATCGAATGTGTCGATAGTGTAACTTATAAGCTTAAGCTGCCAGAGGAGCTTAGTGGAATTCACGATGTATTCCACATATCTAACCTTAAGAAATGTCTAGCCGATGAGTCCCTAGCAATATCACACAAAGATGTGCAAATAGATGAAAACCTGAGGTTTGTTGAGAAACCAATTTAGATCGAGGATCGACAGGTTAAGAAGCTCCGAAGGAAATTAATACCTATAGTAAAGGATAAGTGGGACGCCTTTAGAGGTCCCGAGTATACATGAGAGGTTGAGTCCACTATGCGACAAAAGTACCCCCATCTTTTTGAATAAAATCTCGACGACGAGATTTCTTTTAAGAGGGTGAGGATGTAACACCTCGTAAAATCGTGTCCAATAGTATAGTGACACGTTGTCACACCCCGACCCGCAGCGGAATAAGAGTCGGGGCATAATTGGGTTATCACCAAAGCTCATGACATGTACTAATATGTTTCATATTTAATAAAGTCAAAGTTACATTTCCAAATATCCAAACATGTTCATTCATTACAAAGAAAATAAACCAAACATAACAATCCCAACTCTAAATCGTTTTATTCTTCTAGTCCAAGTCCTATGTGTTCCTAGCTGCTGCTGGTTCACCTGTATCATGTGTAAACATGGGGGTTTTTGGGTCAACATAAGTTGGCGAGTGAACCTTATTAGATAAACATTTATTAATGAATTACTTGTTAGTTCATCAATGAAAAACTGTGCATAATCATACATGAGCAAATGTAATTAATCAAGCAGTGGCAAATAGCAATCACAACTATAACATACAATAACATGTGATAGCATACATTAACATACCAACAACATACGATAACTAACATAAATGAAACTGTGCGATCAAGGCTCAATCAAACGGAGCCGATCGTATTGCATGTACTGAAAATGAAAATGTCTGTGCGATCAAGGCTCAATCAAACGGAGCCGATCGTATGTGGGCACGCCAGGTTCAACCTCATAATGAAATGGGGAACATGCTCAACGCTCATAATGTAATGGGGAGCGGCGGCCTATGAAATTGCATGTACTGAAAATAATAAATTGCATTCAACAATAACTACACAACAGAAACAAACTGAATACACATGTTCATGATATGATGTATGCACAATGGTTTAACTATAATATATATACAAAGACACATGATACACCCAAAAACGTGATTAAAACGGGGAATTTGTAAAGATTCACTCACATTGGGTGCGTTGGATTGGAGATGGTGAGATGCGCACGAATTAGATGAACGGAACAACGAGGAATACTAACCTAAATAATACCGGAAAAATATATATTAAATGAGTGAATTTTATTAAGGATTTTAATGAGATTTTTAGATATATTTTTGTGAGTTTAAGGCTATTTTCTATCTTTAAAAAAAATGTTATTTTTAAGTATTTTTAATTGATTTTTAAATTAAATTAAATAAATAAAATATAAAAAAAATTGTTTATTTTGCGTTGACCGTTGACCGGTTGACTTGTTGACTGGTTCGGTCAGTGACATAGTTTGCGCTGGGTGAGGCTCGAACCCGAGACCTCCCGTACGCGTGCACGCAGCTCTACCAACTGAGCTACGTGTCTAACCCGAAATAATCTTGTTTTTAATTATATTTATACACTTATTCAGTTTAACCGAAATTCTTTTAATTGCAAAAACATTTTAATTCAACGGACCGGTGCTAGTGACGGGTTTTGAACGCGCGACGTATGGCTTAATGTTGCACACAGTCCACCGCTGGACTGTGTGTCTAACCTGGTTATTATCTCGGTTTTTATTATACTTAACCACTAACTGAGTTAACCCGGTTTAGTTTTTAAACAAAAAGGCATTTTATTATATAAGGAGTGCGTATAGCAGGAATCGAACTCGGGACATGCGTATGTATTTTGCACACAGTCCACCGCTGGACTGTGTGTCTAACCCGTTTAAACTACCAATTTTAATTATACTTATAGTATTGTCAACGTTCATCTTCTTCGCTGGATTTTTACCGACAGCAGTTTACATCATTGAAACTTATTAATTCGATTGCTAAGCATTACACAAACTGATAAGAGATAGCAGGGATGACAATTAGAGGAAAAACATACCGGTGAACGATTGGTTATAGAGTTCCGGCAGGCGTCGGTCTCTGTTTTTGTGCACCTCAACTGAACAGACGATTAGCCGTTTTTGATTAGTCCATTGTGGAATTGAAGTGATAAACAAACGTTAACGATGTGTTTGAAGGTCCTTACCGTTTCACAGACGGAAATAAAGACTTTCAGAATCTTTCCGGCGAACTGAAATTAGTTGAGTACAGCGCCTGAATTCGATTTCAATTGAGTGGTTTAAGTTAGAAATAGCTTAAGAATTGTTGAACTACAACGATATTGAAAGATTTACCGTTTGCGGATGAATATGGTTTTCCGGCGAGTTTTGCATAAAATTCCGGCGAGCTGATTTAAGCGTTCTGATGATCTGAAATGTGACGAAAATGAAATGGGATGCTGGTATGATATTTCTGAGTCGCGAGAGTGGTCTGGAATTGAAGTAATTGAGACTTTGATTCCTTTCGGTTATAAAAACCGATAGTAATGGAAATTGATGTTCAATCACCTCTGAATTGATTAAAGACATCGGTTCATCGGTTATGAACGTGAATGCGCGAGTAATCAAACGATCTGACGATTGATTTGCCGATTTCCGTTTCTCAGTTGGCGCAACCGGTTTTAACCGAGTTTGTGTATAAATCTCATTTGCTTCCTAGAAATAACAGAAAACACAAAGTGGCGGAGTGGTGATGTGAGTGTGTGTTAAGGCGTGGAGTTGTTCTTGGCTGACCCGGGTTCGAGTCCCGGCAGCAACATAATTTTTTTATTTATTTTGTTTTAACTTTTTATCGAATATAATTTTTATAGTTTAGTTTATTTATTAATTATGTATCGTTTTAAATCAAAATAATCATAAATATTCAACGTAACTTTTATAACTTGATATTCGATTACAAAACGGAGCGGGTTTTGAAAACCCGATTTTTACAAATGTTACACACGTGTTGTATTTTAATTTAGTCTATTAAAGACTGATTAAGGACTAAAGGTGTCAACATGCTCAAACTGAGCCTCTGAGTGACTGATATGTCAACATGCTTAAACTTGCCTGTGAGTGACTGATATGTCAACATGCCCGGTCTCTGAGTGACATCAGAGTCAACATGATTAAAGTGGGCCTCTGAGTGATCTTTTACGAAGTCCTAACTCTCATATGTCCCATTTGTTGGACGAGAGGGATTAAATCCGTAAATATGTGAAAGTTGGATAATGGATGGGCTAAAAGTGTCAACATTGGTTATACCTCTGAGTGACCTTTTAACGAACCGAGAGCTTGACAATGTCCGGGCATACTCCCGGGTATGCCAAATATTGGTTACGAAGGGCTAAATATGCTAAAAAGTTGTTTTAGAAGGTTTTATAAGTTAAGGGGCTAAAAGTGTCAAACTTTGAAACTAGCCATGGGGAGCTCGCGGGGCGCGGAGGCAAGGCCTGTGCCTCTCGCGCGGCACGAGAGGCATGTGCCTACAGAAAATTTGCTTGGCCTCCATACAAATTGCCAAAAACCAATGTATTCGAAACTATGGATTCCCAAACAGCTATGCCACGTTTTAGGACACTTGTAAGCTGCCTCTCCAACTATAAATAGGTGCCAAGGTTCACTATTTGACCTTGCACCTTTCTCATTCATAACTCTATCTCCCTCCTCTGGAAGTTCCTAACTGAAAGGATCATCCAACTTAGTTCTATTGCATCCTAGGAACCACTTGTAAGTGTTCATTCCTCTTGCATTTTCGTTTATAGGCTTTTGTAGCCAAATGTTATGCGTATTAGGGAAAACGCCTTGAATTTCCATTAAGACCATTATGGTCCAGCCATTGTTCGAAACGAACATGGCTAAGTGATCGTAATAAGGTAGGTGTTAGTCCCTATAAAGGGCACCTCCCGAAGATCATTTTTGCTAGACCAATTGACGGGTCAAAGTTATTGTAATAAAAAGTCAAACATACCATTTTTTAGAAATGTTATAATTTGAGCTTATATATGTTATGAAACATGTTTTGACACTTCAACAAGTTGGTAATAATTATTAGAACATGTAAGAACATGTTCGGCTTGTCCATTTCAGTTCTAGGGTTCAGTTCTAGGGTCGGTTCGCAACCGAAAGTCGCGAAGTTTGACTTATGCCTTGACTTTCGATTCCGACCCGATTTAGATTAGTTAGCTACTAATCTAAAGTTGCATTATGATCATAATATATGTAGCATAACCCTCTAAGGTTATATTACATGATAATATCTGAGTTTATGTGCAAGTTTCGTAATTATGCCATTTTGACTAAAATGCCCTTGTTGCATAAAATGAGGTTTAAATGATAATGAACTTGAACATGAGTTTCCTACTAACGTAATATTATAAGTAGGATTATTTGGGATGTCAAACCAGATTATAAACTGAGTGTGAACGAGGATCGGGCTCCTCCGATGAGCAACTGATCTGATCTAACTCAACTAGCAGAGGCGGAATTAGTTGCTAGAGAGGTTGACAAAACAAACAAGATAAAACTTACTGTTTAAGTGCTCTGTTGTATTCAAAGACGTGCAAAGTACAGACGCGAGTAAACAAACTAGCAGGGCTTCGCCATACTATCTGAACTGACTACTAGCTCTGACACAACACTCCTATATATATAGATCGACATGACTCGTACTGGAGTGTGTGTTAAACAGAGATGTGTTTCGTACGAACAACTGCTCCGTACGAGTGATTGAGAGTCACTCGTACGAACCATACAATCTCGTTCGTACGAGCTATACAAAATGTATAAATAAACATTTAACATATATACATTCGACTCTTAAGCCCTATAAACAATACAGACACATCCTAGACGTAGGCAATAGACATAATGCACCAACAAACTCCCCCTTGGATGTTGTCGTAGTCTGGATAGTCTTCAAAAAAATCTTCAAATGATTTGACCCTAACGCCCAAAGAATCTCTTCGGGGGCTTGTGACGCTCCTCAGATGCAATCGGCGTTTGGTCTGTTGGAGGAGGTTGTTTCGTTGTATTGCCAAACCGAAAGCTCCTAAGCGATGCTATACGAGCACGCTCTGCAATCCAAGCTTCATTCTTCTCTTTCTTTTTCTTCTCTATCTCCTCAAGCTTCCTCCATGAGGTGTTCCATGTCGATCCCGAGTGAATACCATTGGCAAAGCAGACATTGACGATCTTCCGGAATTGGAGAGCTTGTTCCTTATCCTTCTCCTCAAAGCTTATCTTGCTATAGAATAAACATTCAATATCCTTCTTAGTATAGTTGACTAGCCACATAGGGTCTAGCACTCGAATGCCACACCATAACCCATATATACGTTTGTGGGCTATAACGGCTTCGGTCAGCTCCTCAGCAATATTCCATGAATCTTCTTCAGGGTGTACACAGATGACAACCTCTCCTGTATTAGAATCGTAATGCCACCACTTGAAGATCGTATAAAAATCTTGCTCCATTCGTATCATTGGCATGTTTTTCATCACTTTAGGCCTTTTGACGACGAGCGTTATATCCTTCTCTTTTGTTACTGGATCAATCTTTACGATACGTCGAGGAAAGTGAGGTTTCTAGTAGGTAAAACCATGTAGAGCCTCCAGCTTGATCAATTTCCATAACCGCTGGTCCTGAAACTTCATCTTTAGATTTATCATCTTTGTTTGAACCAATTCTTTGATATCCCAGAACGACAAGGATTTGATGTCGCGTAGATATCTGAAATATTGAATTCCAAACTCCATCTTCACCGCATATACTTTTAATTCCTCGATCCAACCCCAGCTAATAATATCCCCTAAAGATATGTCAGCATCACGTGTGAAAAAAGCTAGGGGACGCTTGAACTTATGCTCGACTGGTACATTTCGAAACCACTTCTTTCTCCCTTTAGCAATTTGAGCACTCGACATTTGTTGAGGAATTGTTCCTTCTTTTGCAGCTTCAACAATCTTTCTCTTCAACATATCAGAATTCTCAGCTTCAAATAACTCAGCGAAAGTTTGGGAATCATCTGTACTCAGATCAGCTAGATTTGCATTGTCATCAGAATCATCTTCCATGACAACTTTGTCATAATCATTTACATCTGCAACATTCTCTAACACATATTCATTTGGCTTGAACGTGCCAATGTCGTTCAGCTCATTCTCAAAATCAAATTCGAAATTCTCTTCATTCACCCCAACATCTCGGCTATCTCTTCCTTAGTATAACAATGAAAAAATTCTCCCTCTTCCACATAATGCTCAAGATAAAATACCTTAGGTTTCTGCACGACAGGATCGGAAGATAAGTCTATCACCGGGAAGATTCCTGTCTGCTGAGCATTAACAGATTCACCAACTCTATCATTCCCTCCTTCCTCTGTAGCCTGATTAATATAGTCATCAAGGTACACAGAAAAATCAATTTTGTAGGTCCCTTAATCCGTATGGATTGTCATAGAATCATCTATCTAATCTAGAATGTGGAATCCCCTAGATCAGATTTCACATAAAACCGAAACAAGAACACGAACACAATTACTTTCAAACTGTCTTCTATTGATTATCCAACATGAATGTTTACAATCAATTCAAGACTCACAAGAAATCTCTCAGCCACTCTTTGTAGATTTCTCACACTCCTCTTTGTCTCCTTTTTTTTCATCATCCAAAACCCTAATGCACAACATATATATATACTACATGTCTGCATACTAGGCTTTAAACTGGGCTAGGCCATTCTCCAAGCCCATTACAACTCTAAAGAAGCTAAACATAAACGCTAAGCCCAAAACAAAATATCAAAAGACTAAACTATTAAACTATTAAGTTGTTGTCACAAATATGCACCAACAGACTTTCCCTTGACAATAGCTTCATAGTGTAATTTTGTCTTCAAACATCTTGTGATCTTTTGGTCTTTGGATAGCTTCAGCTACACACCAATTTTGACATCAACAGACTCCCCCTTTGTTGATGCTACCAATCTCCAAAACTTTCATTCGTTGTAGATTAGCGAACTAACATTCTCTGGTTAAGCTCTTATATCTAAATTCCTCTATATCTCCCTTTACAATGTAGTAGAAGGATCCTACCATGCATCTTCACACACTTTGCACTCCATTCTTAAAATGTACTTTACTTGAATTCTGCACTTCATTTTGATAACTGCATCAATCTATTTAGAAACACAAGAAAGTAACTCAAAAACCCATTAGTTCTTTTCCACATTAAAGATAAACCAATATTTTATCTTAGCATGCAAAAACAACACCTTATCAGTTCAAACTGGGAAACTTTAAAAACAAATCTTTTTATATTTTTATATTTTCTGAAAAATAACTAACAAGAAAATAACACTCTATTTTTGTGAGAATCACCGGCCAGAAGATCAATCAGCAACATCAAACTGTTTTCACACTATTTGATAATTCTATATGAAATATTCATGTAAAACAGTTCAAGATGATTACCAGTATTGTTTATCCACTTAAACAAAATACATGAACATTTCAAGTACCATTACATAGTGATATGTTAAGATAATTTATACTGATATACTAGTGTGTCCCACTTCAGGACTGTCACACCCCGACCCGCAGCGGAATAGGAGTCGGGGCATAATTGGGTTATCACCAAAGCTCATGATGTTTACTAAAATGTTTCATATTTATTAAATTCAAATTACAACTTAAATATTCAAATTAAATCCATACAATTACAAGGAAATGAAACTAAGTAAAACAATCCCAAGCTTAAACTGATTTATTCTTCTAGGCCTTCCTATGTGTTTCTTGCCTCAACTGGATCGCCTGTATCATGTGTAAAACGGAGGATATTTTGGGTCAACAAAAGTTGGCGAGTGAACCTTGAGAAAACATTGTTATTAATTTCTTGTTGTATTTAATATTTAAAATTTGTGCAATAATCACATGTGAGCAAACATATATATATAAAAAAACATAAACCACTTTGGATAAGTAAATGACATGAATGATGATGTATATGAGATCAAGGCTCAATCAAACGGAGCCGATCGAGTGACATGAATGATGATGTATGTGAGATCAAGGCTCAATCAAACGGAGCCGATCGAATGAGGCACCTGTTACTCAACCCGTATCCCATGGGGAGCTGATGAGCCTAATGAAATGCATGCACTGAAAATGATAACTTCAATATAAACATAATTCACACAACAATTGATACATATTTGATACACATTTGATCACGGATATGAAGGATGCACAAGTGTTTAAATATATTAAGGAATTAAACGACACATGATACACCCCAAAATGTGATTAAAACGGGGAATTGGTAGAGATTCACTCACATTGGGTGCGTTCTTTGATGACGTTGGATGCGCACGAATTTTAGGATTTGATCGACGAGGAAAACTAACCTAAAATAATAACGAAATGATTCGGTAAATTAGTACTTTTAATTCATACTCTTAATGTGATTTTTAGATTTATTTTTGTGAGTTTAAGGAGGTTTTCTATCTTTAAAAATCTTATTTTTAAGTATTTTTAATTGATTTTCTGATTAAATAAATTAATAAAAATAAATAAAAAAATTTGACTTTTTGACCGTTGACCGTTGACCGGTCGGATTGTGTTTAGTTATGCGCTGAGTGAGGTTCGAACTCGAGACCTCTCGTTTACGTGCACGCAGCTCTACCAACTGAGCTACGTGTGTAACCCGAAATATTCTCTGTTTTAATTATATTTATATACTAATTAATTTTAAACTTATTTGGTTTATTTAAAAATGGTTTATATTGCCGAACCGGTTGAAGGGACTCGGAGTTGAACTCGGGTCCTTCGGTTCGAGTGCGCACAGCCCAACCGGTTGGGCTGTGTGTCAAATCTGTTTAACTTATGGATTATATTATTCTTATAAACATTCTGTGACTTAATCTGATTAAGTTTTAAAAATGTTGGTTTTATTTCTGAAATTCAGTAACGTGTGCGATTCGAACCCGGGACGTGTGCATTGTTTGTGCACACAGTCCACCGCTGGACTGTGTGTCTAACCCGTTCGAATATCCGTTTTTAATTATACTTATACACATATTCAACTTCGTCTTCTTCGTTTACAAAGACACAGAACAGTGATGTCCGACTGTTCTTGTTTAAATCGGTCATCGAACTTATAATTGATTGGAATGAAATGGATAAAGAGGATTACGGAGTAAAATGTACCGAACAGAATGTGTTTTCTCAGATTTCCGGCAAGAGTCGTCGACTCTGATTGGTGATCTCCGTCTGAGTGAATCAATTAACCGTTTTGATTAATGAGTTGTGCAATTAAGTTATTAAACAAGGGATATCAGGAGAGTTTAGATGATTGTACCGATTGACAGCGAGACTTCGGAATCTCAGTGATTTTCCGGTGAGTGCAGGAATTCCCGGCAACGTTGTCTGAGACAGATTCTGGTTGAACGATTTATGTCAATACTTACCTAATAATGGATTGCAAACAAAAGAGTTGAGAATTTTACTGATTTGAAGTAAGTCTCGGTTTTCCGGTGAAAGTCCGGCAAATACAGAATATTTCCGGCGACGAGCTAAAGCTTCGAAAAAGTGAGCGGTTCTGAGCGAAAGGATTTCCGGAAGATTGAGTGGGTATTTATAGGGAAGAACTGAGTGAATTTGGTCCGTTTTTGGGTCTTGATTCGCGGTCAATGATTTTCCGGCGGTTACGACTAAAATTGAGGGTCAAACATCGGTTATAACGGACGTCGAAGTCGGTTAACGTGTTTTGGTCAAAAGGAAATTGGCCAAAGTCGCGGATTGCCGGATTTTCCGGTGATTGCGAGTTCTGAGCGCGGTGACCTCCGGTTTTGAATTCGGGTTTTATTTTAAGTATTATTTGTTTTAGTACTTTCACAAAGGAGGCGTGTGGCGGAGCGGTGTGTGGTGTGTTTTGTCTTGTGAGTGACCCGGGTTCAAAACCCGGCGTCTGCATTTATTTTTTTTCATTATTTATTAATAATTTTAAATGATGGTTTTTAAATTCTAATATATTTATTAATTATGTATCGTTTAAAATTAACTTGAGCAATGAATATGCAACGAAAAATTATAACTGGTTATTCGATTAAAAAACGAAGCGGGTTTTGGAAACCCGTTTTTCGACGGATGTTACAAGGACATACCCCCACGATCAAGGTATGCACAAAAATTCCTCGTGTGAGTATATCGCAATTCATCCTTTTGAATTACAACGTTAGATAATTGGTGATCAGGTCAGTACTTCCGCACAGCAAAGAGACCAATATCCAACGAGGGTTAGGGCAAATACCAAATTTTGGTACGAATAATGCAATTTGCACATTTGAATGACTCTCTAGGAGAGCTTCTTCAGGTTTTGGGATTTGGCATTTTAGCTCTTTTAAGATATCCTGGTTGTGCCTAGGTCAGCATATATCTGGATGCAGCAGAAGGACAACCCTTATACTCCGGATGAAATAACCGATATAAAGACCTAAAACCTTAGATTTTGGCAATCTATCAACGCAAGATTCAAGGTTATAAAACCATACGCCACTAGTTTTACCCACTCATACACAGTTCGTTATATTTATATCACCAAGGTAAGTTGATTATTTCATGCGTTTTGCCTACTGGTACATCATATGATGAAGCTGCTACCACACTTAAGAAATTTTAGTTTTAATTTAAGTGTGACAATATAACTTGCTGATGTCTATCATTTCTTCTTTTTCACACAATGAAAACTCATTTTTGATTTTCTATTTTTTTATGTTTTTTATTTTTGAAAAACAGTAAAGTTAGTTAAAGAATTCTTATGGAAAAATGGTTATTCAGGATTTCTCATCCCGTTGAGTTCGACTAAATGTTCAAAGCAAGCCCTGTCAAACGCTTTTGTGTAAATATTTGCCAGGTTATCTAGTGTGTCGACTCGATGCAGTGTAATTAATTTCTTTTTAGTACAATCTCGTATAAAGTGATGACGAATGTCAATATGTTTTGTGCGACTGTGTTTTACAGGATTGTTCATGATTGAAATAGTCGCATTATTGTCTATCATAATAGGAGTACGAGTGAAATTCAAACCATAATCGCGCATCTGCTGTTGGATCCAGAGAACCTGAGAGCAACAGCTACCCGCAACAATATATTCAGCTTCACATGTCGAGGTAGACACACAAGACTGTTTCTTGCATTGCCATGACACGGGCCTCCCTCCTAAGAACTGAAAACCACATGTGGTAGACTTCTTTGTTAATTTGCATCCGCCAAAGTCGAAATCAATGAAGGCAACAAACTTTAAATCACTAGCAGTTGGATACCATAACCCAAGTGTAGGTTTCCCCTTCAAGTAATGAAGAATCCGCTTCACCGCTTTCATCCTTTGGATTCGCTTGATATCTTGCACAAAGACACACTGCGAACATGATGTCTGGTCTTGAAGCAGTCAAATACATCAGAGAACCAATCATTGCCATGTATTGAGTTGGATCAACATCCTCCACACTCTCATGATCTGGACCAAGATTGTGATTCTCACAGATAGGTGTGTTGAAAGTAGCGCAATCTTCCATTTTGAAACGAGACAAAATATCGTACACATACTTTGTCTGATGTATAAACATCCTATCCTTCTTCTGTTCAACTTGTAAACCCAGAAAGTAAGATAGCTCACCCATCGCACTCATTTCAAACTTGCTCTTCATAACCTCCTTGAAATCACACATGTTCTCATCAGATGACCCAAAAATGATGTCATCTACGTATACCTGTACCAGCAGAAAGTCTTCCTTCTTCCTTTTAATGAAAAGTGTATTGTCAATCTGACCTCTTTCAAAACCATTCTTTAACAAATGTGCTGACAGTGTCTCATACCATGCCCTAGGTGCCTTATGCAATCCATACAATGCCTTATCAAGTCGACAGACTCGATCTGGATAGTCTGGATCAGTATACACGTCTGGTTGTGAGACATACACAACTTCTTGGACTTTCCCGTAAAGAAACGCACTCTTCACGTCAAGTTGGTAAACTTTGAAGCCCTTGAATGAAGCAGAGCTAGGAACAAACGATTTGCTTCCAACCTTGCTACTAGTGCAAACACTTCATTGTAATCAATCACCTCTTGTTGATTGAACCCTTTCACTACCAACCAAGCCTTATTCCTTATTACGATCCCTCGATCGTCTTTCTTGCACTTGAACACCCACTTAGTGCCTATTTCCTTCTCTCCTTCAGGCAAGTCAACTAGCTCCCAAACTTTCAACTTCTTAAACTGAGCTAGTTTCTCTTGCATAGCTTTAACCCAACAATTGTCTTTTAGAGCCATATGAACATTTTTCGGCTCCTCTTGGGCAATAAAGCAGCTATACAAGCACTCATTTACCATTCCAGTCTTCTGAATCGATGTAAACAAACAGGAACCTGCAATCACACCTCTTCTTGCCTAAATACCTACAGCAACATCACCTATGATGTTTGCAACTGGATGATCTCTGTTTACACATGTGGTAGCAATGGTGTCAACAACCAGATTATCACCAGATTCGATCCAATCTCCCCCTGAATGTTAGTATTAGCAAACGGATTAGTGAAGTCCTCCCCCTGAATAGGTTCAGACTCACTATCGCTGGAGTGCTCTAGAGTTGCACTTGAAGAAGTTTCTGAAGCATCTGTCATCGATATACTCGATCTAGGCATGAAGTCACATTCTCCATCTTCACTAATCACATATTGAATCACTTGAGACTCATCTGCATTCGAAAAATCAGGAATACTAAATGATTTAAAAACACTGTCATAATCATATAATATAGGAGGACCACTCGTTGATTGTTGAGGTGAATAACTAGTGATTTCCATGTTAAACACAACCTCAATTTTACCAGTTTTTAGATTAAAAACCCTTTTATTCAGTGTTCCAGGCATATAGCCTAGAAAGTAACCCTCATCAGCTACCTTACCAAATTTTTGCTTATCTTTATTTCGCACAATGGTGCAGGGTAATCCAAATGGTTTAAAGCCTTTTAAGTTTGGTTTTCGGTTAAACAATAGTTCGTGACATGTTTTGTTAAACCGTTTAACCGTCAAAACTTTGTTCAGGACATAACAAGCTCTGTTCACAGCTTCTCCCCAGAAAAGAACTGGAAGCTTTGAATCAGATAGCATAGTCCTTGCAGCTTCAATCAACGTCCTTTTTTTCCTCTCAGCGACTCCATTCTTTTGAGGTGTTTAAGAAGCAGAATATTGATGTTCAATTCCCTTGCGAAGACAATAGAGATCCAGAATCTGATTCTTGAACTTCGTGCTATTATCACTCCTTATCCTCTTGATATGTGCATCATGGACATTTTCAAATTTTGTAAAAGATCTATCAGCATCTCTGCTATCTCATCGTTTGTACCTAAAAAGAAAACCCATGAATATCGTGAGTAATCATCTATGACAATAAGCAATAGTACTTTCCACCTATGCACCTTACGTTCACCGGACCGAATAGATCCATATGAAGTAATTCATAAGGGGCATCTATGAAATTTACTATTTTAGACTTGTGAGGTTTCTTATGTTGTTTCCCTTTTGACATGGAAGACATTTATCTTCCACGTGAAACCTCTGCACTACCACCCCTTCCACTAAACCATTTTTAATAATATAGTTCATTTTTCGGTAGTGGATGAGGGCCATGCGTCTGTGCCACAGCAATGACTCAGCCTCAAATGCTTTTGATAATAAACACGCCACCACATCCGAAGAATCCTTAGCACCCATTTCCATGACATAAGTGTCGTTTCTCCTTGACGCTCTTATCACTATCTAGTCATCCGGTATCACCAAACCAGGTTTCAACACCAAAGCTTCAAACTTTGTAAAGTGGACCGAGTGACCCTTGTCGCAGACTTGAGACACGCTCATCAGATTGTGCTTCAGCTGCTCAACATAGTTCACTTTGTCCAATGTGATCGTCCCATTGGTCACTTTTCCTCGACCCGTAATGTGCCCTCCTTTTGCACCTGCAAAATTCACATAACCACCATCTATATTCTCGAACTCAGTCAAAAATCTCGCATCCCTCGTCATGTGCCTGGAGCAGCCACTATTAACATTCCACAAGTTGATAATCCTCCTTAGCAGCTCCTGCACAACCCAACAAAAATTAGTTAATTTGGGGGACCCAAACCTTAATGGTCTTGGGTCTTCCAGATTCATCAACCACAGAAACATCCATCCAATATCCATCACTCCTAACATGAGTCTTGAGATCTTAGACCTGTTGATGGAAATGGTTTTTGATTTCCACTAGGTCTCTGGTCCTGAGGTTTCCTAAACATGTTATGATTTTGGTTCCATGAATTTTGATGATAAATAATTTCTAAAGCCATTGTTATAAAAATTTCGACTACCAACATTCTGGCATCGAGTTTGATATTGACCTTGACTTCTGAAACTACTTGATTGACCATTAAAGTTATTCATTATTGGTGAACTACTTCTAGGTCTTTCATATCTGCCCAATGTAAATTCAGGCTGAAATTTTGTTGATTTCTTTGAAAACGAGGAACTTGGTGAGTTCCTTTTTCAGCCTTATCTACATTCACAGCAAAACTCTGTTGCCTGGTAGCATATATCTTTGGTGAGTTAACCTTCTTCTCACCATCACCACTTTTTGCTGGTGATTTTTCTCTCTATCTCTCACTTACCTGTGCTTCACTCTTTTTGTTAGGACAGCAGCTAGCTACATGTCCCTTTTCATGACATTTGAAGCACGATTTTCTAGCCGATGACTTCTTAACTGAAGTCTCTGGTTTAGAGTCATCAGGTGATGATGATAATGATGATGATGATGATGACGATGATGATGCCTTTGAAGGATCTTGTTTAGTTTGCTTAGTTTCTGATTTTTCTTTGTTTTTATTTTTAGCAAACTACACATTTGACTCTTTTGTAATAACAGTGACCTCTTCATTCATATCACTCCCTTGAACAAAATCAACCTTTTTAATAAAAACTTGCTTTTGATTCTTAGGGTGGATATTCTTTGTTTTCAAAACGGTTTCTCTGTTATTATCCTTCTTGGCATTCTCAATCACATCAACATCCTCTGATGTGGAACTACCAGGTTTAGTTGACACAAAGTCTATAAACTCTTTTCATCTGGCAAGAAAGAATAGTCGTGACCAAGAGGTAGTGGAACTTCATTTAAACCTTTGAAGCTCACATAGGTCTTGTCATTACTCTTCTTCAGGCCATTCATCATGAGTTTCATAACAAAAGATGAATCTCTGAATTGATTTAATTTCTTTTCAAGTTCACAAATTTTAAGTTGTGCTTCAGACAACTCTTTGCATTTTTCAGAAATTTCTTTTGTTTTCTCACTCATCGTATCATAAGCTAAGTCAATAATTTGAAGCTTTTCATTAAGCTTATAGGTTAGAATATTGATTTCTTCTTCATAACCTTTAATTTTCTTCAAATATAACGACTCATTTCGTTTTACGAAAGAGTTTGATTCTTTTAGGTTTGAGAGCTCATTTACCAGACTTTGGTTTGTTTTGTGAACGTTTCAACTTCACTTTGCAGTTCATGACATTTTAAACAAACAGAACTACCAGAGTTAGAATGTACCTCTCCTGTTGATTTGCTTAGATCGGCCATGAAAGCAGCAAAATCAGCATCCATCTTTTTCTCTGCAGCATTCTGTTCTCCATCAGCTTTTTCAGCTACCGTCTCTTGCTCTGCCTCAGCATCAGCTTTCACTTCTTCATCAACAACTAGGGCTATCTCAGCTATGAACGCCTGAGAGGTATTATTATCACCCTCCAGATGAACACTCCAATCATAGGAACCCTCTCTAGCAATAGAGATCAGGGCCTTTGATCTAGTGTTGGTTGACGTATTCCTGTTGCTTGAACCATGACCAGGAGAATCATGAAAGGATGAGTTAGAACGAGATTCAGCTTTTGGTCGTTGACATTCTCTAGCAAAATGTCAGTAGTTTTTGACAATTGTAACACTTCACTTTAGACTTGTCAAAACCCACACTCTTTCCAACGAACTTCCTGCCCGTTCTGTTCATGAACCTCTTCACTCTTCTAGAGATCATGGCCATCTGCCATTGCAAATCCATCTCCTCTAGGTCATCAGGGTCGATCTGATCATAATCTTCATCAAACATAGCAGGATCAGATATTCTTCCCTGAATGTAGTTCTCGTAGGAAGCAACGAAAGAAGCAAGCAATGCCAGATGATCTTCAGCACTTTTGACACTCAGACGCATAGACCTAGTACTGCTGTTACTATTACTTTATTATTGTCTCTTTGCCCCTAACGAGCCTCCTGAAGCAGCAACAAAGCATACTTCACCATCAAAATTTGTCACAATCTGCTCATTTTCACATGAGAGAAACACAGTTGCAGTATCACTTGAAGCATTGTTGGAAGATGAAGGTGTAAGCCCTTTATAAATCCCTGGATCTTGAACCTGATCATATCCAGTCTCCTTCTTCATATTGAGCTCATAGGCTCTCAGTTTCCCAACAACCTGCTAGCGAATCGGAATTGTATGGAATGTCCTACAATAGGACCCTAGTTGGACAATAGTACCCCAGGGTCATCAGGTGATCATATATCTTTGCGCCGCCAATATGTGGGCTTCCTCGAGAACCTGCTGCACATCCTCGGCTTCGTTGTTTAGTGGTAACGAGTGTGCGCCCCTTTAGAGATAGGGGTGAGCAGCAAGCAGCCCCTAGTATAGGGTTCCAAACCTATCTTCCTAATAAGAAAAAGGGGGGAGATTTTTTGACAATCGGTCATAGATTCCCTGGCTCCAAGTCTTTCGTTTCATAGTCAGCTTCACCCTTTATCATCAACGTATAAATATACCACTTTGCAGGAAAAGCATCTAGCAACTTATCGTTTATTTCAACATTCGTGTATCCCTCTATGTCATAATTATCCATTTCTGACATCAGATGATAATATCTCATGATAATATCTTCAAGGGATTGATTCCTCATGCCTTTAAACACAGCAAACTGTTTCTTCAGCAGATCAACCTTGTTCTTTTTCCATCAGTATTGCCCTCATACCTCTTCTCTATGGCATCCCACATCTCTTTCGATGTAGCATAACACTGAATGTATGTTTGATGCCATCAGGTAACGACATCTTTATAGCAGCTAAGGATTTCTTCTCAGACTCATACATTCACTTTTCAGCTTCAGACATATTCATATAAACAGTGACACGTCGTATGCCCTCAAAATCATGAGTGGGGTTAGCATACCCATCTTGAATACAGATCCACATCGGTGTGTCCTGATATTCAATGAACGATTGAAGCCTATCCTTCCATGTAAGATAATTTTCTACTTTCAGCATTTTTGGAGGTTTGTTAGTTGTGCCAGCCTCGTGCTCCATTCTTAACAGTTCATTTAGGTTAGACATATTCGACATTTTACCGAACCGGCTCGTTAAAAACGTTAAAAACTTGTCCGAAATGAGTGGTCACCAAATTATACTGTTAGTCTCGGCTCGAAGATACGAATCCAATGATGTATATTGTTCGATTATGATTTTCGGAATTGTCTACAGATCAAATTCTATGTCCGAAAATGTTTAACTCCGGTAACGTCAGCTGATTAAATTTCCACCTTTTTGTATCAAACTCGGAACAGTACCAAATCTGGAACAGTAACTCGGATAAACAATCCGAGATTCGGAATAGTGATCTGAGATGGAATCCGGAATGTACTATTCTGATCCGAAATGGAATCCGGAATAGACTATTCTGATCCGAGATGGAATCCGGAATAGACTATTCTGATCCGAGATGGAATTCGGAATACACTGCTGATTCGAAATTCAATCCGAGATGGAATCCGAGATAGACTTTTCTAATCCGAAATGTAACTCAGATGATCTGAATTGCAAGTCTGATGATCCGAATTGCAAGTCTGATGATCTGAAATGCAAGTTTTCGATCCGAAATTCAAGTCTTCAACTCGAATTGCTTCCCTTTTTGATCCGAGATGCAAGACTTTAATCCAAAATCCTTGCTGTTAGTTCGAAATCGCTGCAAAAACCCTAGAACAGCTGCCGAAACCCTAGAACAATCGTCACAACTTCGAAACAGCCTCCAAAACGTCTAAAAACCCAACTTTTTCTGCTGTTACGATTCTGAACCGAGCAAAAACAAGAGCCGAATGCTTTGATACCAATTGTAGGTCCCCTAATCCGTATGGATCGTCACAGAATTATCTATCTAATCTAGAGTGCGGAATCCCCTAGATCAGATTTCACAGAAAACCGAAACAAGAACACGAACACAATTACTTTCAAACTGTCTTCTATTGATTATCCAACATGAATGTTTACAATCAATTCAAGACTCATAAGAAATCTCTCAGCCACTCTCTGTAGATTTCTCACACTCCTCTTTGTCTCCTTTTTTCATCATCCAAAACCCTAATGCAAAACATGTATATATACTACATGTTTACATACTAGGCCTTAGACTGGTCTAGGCCATTCTCCAAGCACATTACAACTCTAAACAAGCTAACATAAATGCTAAGCCCAACACAAAATATCCATAGACTAAACTATTAAACTATTAAGCTGTTGTAACAAATATGCACCAACAAATTTCTTCATTAACACTCGATTCAGTAACCCATATACATGTTCCTCCTACATTGTCATCATTATCATCATCACTATCAGAACTACTAGAACCATCAACACCTATCTCTGCATCATCATTTTCAGCATCCACTTCAAATTCTTCACTGCTTCTTCTATCTCTTTTCAAGCCTTTTCTTTAGCAGCCACTAATGATGCCTTTGAGAAAGATCTAACGAGTCAATATCAACATCTGTCGCTTCCTAATAAGAATAAACTTGTTCGGCTCTTGATAAACCACAATATTTGTGCATGTAACTGGCGTAGATTCAGCTTCTGGCTCAGTTTGTACAATGATAGGATCCTCAACAACTTTAGCTTTGCCTTTACCCTCAACAACTTTAGCTTTGCCTTTACCCTCAACAACTTTAGCTTTGCCTTTACCCTGTGCGTCAGACTGTTGGCGAGTCCCAAAACATATTCGGATCACAGTGGTTGATTGTTTTCACCCAAACAACTATGGATTAGTTGTTTGAATGTGCAAATACTAAGAAAAACCAAGCAAAGAAGATGAAGAATCTTGTTTGGATCAAACAACTAGTGTTGTATATGAAATCCCAATAACATGTAATCAATAACATCACCTGGATATTCGGATGAGAGCACAATAGCAAAACTCACAACACAAGAAGATCACCAAAATTTGTCCAAGAAACTTGGACATACATCCATTGATCATAGTATATATACAAACTGATCACCCAGCGTATTTATTAAATACGCTGGGCAACTAAATACGCCGCGTACATGCATGTTTCCCAAAATATCACTTTTGACCCTTTTAATTGTCTAACTATTACAAACTTACTCAAACTATGGATTATCCAAGCACCAACGGTCTCAAAAGTTCTAACAATATCCCCCCTAGACCGTTGCGTGCTTGGGCTTCTTCAATCTTGCTTCTGAGCTTCACGGTCTGCGGCTAGACCTTGATCTTTGTCTTGTGCAGCTTGAATGGTGGGTTGATCTGTGGTTGCTTCGATTTGTTTCTTCAGAGCTTAGATTAACAATAGCCTCACTTGAGGGTTGTTGTAACTCCGTAGTGGCTTCATATGTGGATCAAACCAGAGTTTGAGGGTGAGCTGCAGCTTGAGATGGTGAGGAGGCTTTCGGTTGCGAAGATGACTTGTGCTTTCTTTTTCTTTTTCTTGCCTCCTCCTTTTTTGTCTGCTTCTCAATCCTGAGAACAATTTCCATCATTTCTATCTTCCTCTCTCGAGCCCATTCCACAGCCTTTTGGAATAACATTCCTTTTTCTCGGTACTCATTTTTGGCTGACCATAGAGAATGTTGAGATCGGAGAGGTAGAACATGAAAACATCCATCGGGTCTAGAATTCGAATATCTTTGTTAGACACTAATCGGATCACTGCTTCTCATGTCTTCCCATCGTAAAACCATTTCTTGAAGTGTGTAAGCATGACGGGCTGTTCAGGTGGAATTTTGACTTTTGTTTTGACCTTCGCAGGATCTATGACCCATGTAACCATTCCCTTTCCTATGATGGGATCTTTTGTAGTCTTTGACACTCTTCTTCGGGGTCGTTGCGGCTTGAAAACTGTGAAGCCCCGATTGCATTCTCTTAAAATGAGTCTTTCAAAGTCAGATCCGATGCTGCTGTTGGTCGGGTTTATCAGGTCTAGCCTCCCCAGTTCTCGAATGTCCCATCTTGGAAGGCTTTTCATGTCAGCTCCGGTCTTGAAATGCTGAATAACACCACCTCGTCTCTTTACGATGAACATCCCTTTGAGATAGCAGTACTTCCAGCTTATTATTCTATCAGTGACTTCAGATTTTTCAATGGTGACCACGTGATAGAAATCTGGAAGCTTTTCCCTTTCTTTTCTAAACCATTCAGGATGCATTGGAGTTACTGCGTCACCGTCCTCAGTTTCATAAATAGAATCATCTTCCAAACCCCACTCAACAAATCTAGCTAGCATTTCATCTCTGTCTACCTCCTCCTCTTCACTTTCGTCATCCTCACTGACGTTCACGGCCGATTCTAAGTGCTTTTTCTTCTTTTCTGTTGCCTCAGATTTTTGTCTTTCCTCTTCAGCCTTGAATTTCTCATAATCAAAAATATCAGTAGATGAGAACATCAGTGGTATGTTCACTTTGGTGCAAAGTTCTCTGATCATACGATGCATCTTTTCCATCCCATCTTGCTGAAATCTCACAAATCTCGTCTGTTCTTTGACGTATGCGTGAAGATCTTTGTTTTTCTTTATTTGTTCCCTCAGCTTCTCGCGAATATCGTTTGTGTTGCTTACTTGATGCTTCAACAGACAGATTTCCTGAGCTGGGCCTTTCCCAATATCTTTTGCTAGCTTATCGTACAACTCCTGAAATGGACGAGGTCTTCGAGGAGCTTGTTGCGGCATTTGTCTTGTTGTTTTCCTCTGTCGAAGGTCCTTCCCCTATTTTGTTACGCTTCTGCGGGGGAGATAGACTTGGGGCTTCCGGATCGATAATCAACTGTTCAACAAACTCGTCTAACTGCTCTTGCTCGGTAGTGACCGTCATCGGTGTTTCGGATTCTGTCATGTGACGCCTCTTTCTTCTAGCTTCTCTTTTCTCACTTTCTTCGGCCTCATGACTCGCACGCAGATTCTCAATATGCTCGCGATGTTCTCTGGTGCCTCCGGCCCTGCAGCTGCTTTCCATCAATCGTTCTTGAGGAGCAGTATCTTTCCGTTTCTTCGAGGAGTCCCCTTCCTTCATGATTTTCTTTCCTTTATTCTTTCTAACCAGCTGCTCGGTTTCCTCTTCTTCCTCCTCCACTTCCTCATCACCATCTCCTTGTCTCTTTTTCTTAACACATCCTCTGTATTTCTCATAGGCTGCTTTCAAGACAGGATATCTTTCCTCCCTATACATCCACTGATGTAACAGCACCCATTCCTCGGTTTTTAGCTTGGTAATCTGACGCCCTGTTGACAGCTGGAACTTGTATAGGTCACCATCATGAGGAAGATTTGGATGTTGGTCATTGATGAGGAGCTGAACAAAACGAGGGTACATGGCCCATGTGGAGGAATTAGCATTATCAACCATGCAGTAAAAAATAAGACCAGAGATATTGAATCACTACTTTGTGCAGAGGCTAAGCATAGCAGCCGACCATTCCAAGTTCAACCTGTCATATCCTCCTTTCCTATGTGCCAAGCTCATAGCGAATACATGAAGAATGAATCTCCAGTCCTTTGTAAGCCCCTTTCTTTTGATCTCATTTTTCTCTCTGAAGTCTCCAATATACCTCATCCCCTTAAATCCATCTAGGATGTCGTCCTTCTTCATTCTGAGCAGATCACTGTTCTTGTCTCCAAGACTGAGGACTCTGCGTACGTTCTCCTCTGTAACTACGATCTTCTTATTTCTGACTGTAGCTGTGATTCTTTTAACTTCGTTTACGGTCGACACTTTGGTTGTCTTCCAAAACTCTTCGATGTGGATGTCGTAGATGATCGGATCGGCTGGTACAGCATAGCTGATCCTACTATCATTTATCCACTCTGCTACATCTTCAAAATCGAATGGAAGTGGGACCAGTTTGCATGGCTGATTATGCTTTCGAGTTTTATCCCAAATAATCTCCTTCACCATTTCTAAAATCGAAAACGAACTAAGTTAGATTTATGTATATAGAAGTATTTATATATATATATATATATACAAAAATATAATAATAATGCAAAGATATATACACAAGAAACTGATAATTCACTAAAATTTACGCCGGGCCAAAACAACTAAGTTCGCCAGATACATGACAGTGCAAGAGACTACGCTGATTAAGGGTTATTTACGCTGCACAGGAGTAGCGGATTTAAGATTTTGACTCGAGAAAGAATCCAGCGAAGATGATTATCTACGCTAGATTACCTGCGTAATTATCAATTACGCCGGTTGCTTGAACTCGCGTTCAAGACTTAAATCCGCTGACTCAATGGTTTGACCTAATTACGCCACATTCAAACTATCTACGCTATATTTAAATTAAAAACGTTGGCTTCAAGATTTTCTTTATAAACCCAAAGAACGGGAAAAAATTGAATTCAAATATATGTGTACAATACAGCATCATTTGAAATCAATGCACAACCTCAACAATCAAACAAACACTTATCATTTTAAATCCGGAATCATACCGATTCGATTTCAAAAGTGTCTGAACAGATTACTAAGAGGTGAAAGAGAGTATGAGTTTTGATTGCGAAGAAGATGATGAAAGTTTAGATATTTGAGAATCTTGCACAAAAACGAAACTGAAATATATATATATACATGATTACTTTCCATCGTATTTATTAAATACGCTGGATCAGTAAATACGCCGCGATGATGCATTTGTGAGATATCTTCATCTTTAAGAAATCTTAGAAACAAATACGCTAGAAAATTTTAACTTTTCTCGAAAAACGTGCCCCTTTTTGATTAAGAATAATGCAAGAATTTAAAAATAAGTTTAAGAGAAATGAAAAATTGCAATCTGGATCCTGAAAGTTGTTTTTTAGTACGGAAGCCTCCTTTTTCACACAAAATTTATGCTAACTGACTTGAATCCTGTGACATTCCTGCAAAAGATCATACTGGTAACACTTCGGTCGTTTGAGATAAAATATTAGATATATTAAATAGTTAAGACACAAGAAAAATTGTCAGTATGTTTGTCCTTTTAAATCCATGTACCTATCTTTCAACATGCGATCAGAGATCCCTTTTATCATGTTGCGGTAATATTGACAAGAACTTCAATTGTTCCCCGCTAATGCTGAAACAGTCAGAATGTTGTGCCCATGAGTCCTACGTCAGGACATACCCCCGCGATCAAGGTATGCGCAAAAATTCCTCCTAACAGGTGAGTATACTGACTTCATTCGTTTTTGAGATTTCAACGTTAGACAATTGGTGTTAAGGTCAGTACTTCCGTACAGCAAAGAGACCAAGGTCTAACGAGGGCTATGGCAAATACCAGATGCGGTACGATTTAAGCACTTGAATGATTCTCAATGAGAGATTCATTTGTGTAGGGTTTTGGCCGCATAGGCTCTTTTAGAAAAGATATCATAGCTGTGTCTAGGTCAACATATATCTGGATGCAGCAGAAGAGCAACTATGATATCCCCGAATGATTAGCCAATATAAAGACCCGAAATCTCAGACTTTGGCAATCTATCAACGCAAGATTTAAGACCATTAAGCCATATGCCGCAACGCGTTACCCGCAAGTTGCACAACATTGTAGGTATTCAGAATTCTTGTGTGATCATTAGAGTTTGTCTCCGTTTCACAGTTTACTACAAGGTATTGCTGAATCTACCGACACGTCGTTGCTTGAGGCCTTAATCTTTTTCTATTTTAAGATCAGAACAAAAGTGTTAGCAGTTTTTCTATCATTTCTCGTACAGGTGCCAAAGAAGAAATCAGTCTCAACAATATTTTCTGGAAAACTTCCCCCCATAAAATTTTATTTTCGAGAATCCATCGCTTGAAAAGAAATTTTAACCTTGCATAAAATCTTTTTGTTGGACACATTTTATGAGATTGTTATTTATTTTAAAGACCTTTTTTTTACCAAAAGTCAATTCCACTCAAGGAAGTTCAGCATTTCCAACTAGGTTACCAACTGGTTGAATCGAGATTTATCGGAGGCTTTCATTAATATATCAGATTTTTGTTGCACTGAATCCACTGGCACCACTTGGATGTATCCTTTCTCGTACGCATCTCTAATCGCATGAATACGAATTTCGATGTGTTTTGTTCTTGAGTGGTGGATGGGATTCTTCACAATCCCCAGACACACTTCATTGTCGATGAATATCGGAGTCTTCGTGATGTTGATCCCATAATCCAACAACTGATTTTTTATCCAAAGGACTTGTGAACAGCAACTGTAAGCTGCCGTGTATTCAGCCTGAGTGGTAGATGTAGAGACTGTTGTCTGCTTTTTGCTCTGCCACGAAATAAGATGATTTCCCAAGAATTGGCAGCCTCCAGAGACAGATTTTCTGTCTACTTTGCAACCTGCATAATCACTGTCAGAGTAAGCTATTAGATCAAAGTTACTATCTTTAGGATACCACAAACCAAGCTTTGGAGTTCCTTTGAGATAGTGAAAGATTCTCTTGACGACATCATTATGCGATTCTTTGGGATTTGTCTGAAAGCGGGCACAGAGACAGACATCCCACATTATGTCAGGCCTACTAGCGGTCAGATACATTAACGACCCAATCATTGAGCGATAGAGAGATTTGTTCACTAGCTTTCCTTGAAGATCTGAAGTGAGTTCCGTCTGAGCAGCAAAAGGAGTGCTGGCGGATTTGCAGTCATTCATGTTGTATTTGGAAAGAATATCTCTGATGTACTTAGCCTGATGAATGAGGATGCCATCCTTTCTTTCATTGCTTCACTTCTAGTCCTAAGAAAAACGTGAGTTCTCCCATCATACTCATTTCGAACTTCGCTTTCATCACCTTCTCGAATTCTCTGCAAAGGGCTTCATCTGTCGACCCAAAAATGATATCGTCTACATAGATTTGAACCAACATCACATCTTCTCCAATCCTTTTTGTGAAGAGAGTCATGTCTATTTTGCCTCTTGAGTATCCACACTCCAGAAGATATGTTGACAAAGTCTCGTACCATGCTCTAGGAGCTTGGCGAAGACCATAGAGAGCTTTGTCAAACTTGTAGTATTTCGTGGGAGAATGAGGATCTTCAAAACCTGGAGGTTGACAAACATAAACTTCTTCATTCACTTTCCCATACAGAAAAGAACTCTTTACATCCATTTGAAACACCTTAAAGTTTTTAAACGAGGCATAGGCTACAAAGATTCTGATGGCTTCTAAGCTTGCAACCGGTGCAAAAACTTTCTCGTAGTCAATCTCCTCTTCTTGTCGAAACCCTTGAACCACTAATCTAGCCTTATTCTTGATAAAAACACCGCGATCATCCTTCTTGTTGCGAAACACCCACTTTGTACCAATTGGATACTTTCCGTCTGGTAGGTCAACGAGTTCCCAGACTTTAAGTTTCCAAAATTGGACTAATTCTTCTTGCATAGCTTGTACCCAACTTGAATCTAGAATAGCTTCTTCGATATCTCTTGGACAGACTGAGAGAGAAAAGCTGCATATAGTCCTATGTTGATGGTATGAGTTTGTCCGCGTGTTCGAACTCCATCTTCAATAGAACCGATGACATTTTCAATTGGATGGTTTCGATTGGTCTTGTACCCTGCATTGGTGTGAGCTTCAATTTGTTGAGGCAGATTAGAAAAGTGTTCATCGACGTAGATAATTGGAGTTTCGTCTTCTTTGGGTGGTTCATCCACAGCCTGCTGTGAAGAAGAATCATCATGTGCGGATGCATTCTAAGCAGATGTGTCACCATTTCCTTCGAACACCGGAAGAGTAGGAGAGGCAGAGGCAGGGGTGAAACGGGTTGCAAAAGGAGTAAAACCAATGTCTGAGTCATCAAACAAAGGTTCCAACGGAGTGGATTTTGCAGGTTCGGATTTAGTGATGGGTTCATTGATGCTGAAAGAGTTGAATATAATATCCACGTCATAAAACCAGTTCGGAGCGCTTCCAGTGTTAGTGGAGTTTCCTTCTTGAAAATCAACGTAGTATGATTCAATCACCATCTTGGTCCGTTTTTTGTAGACTTGATATGCCTTTTGAGAAGATGAATAGCCCATGAAGTAGCACACGTCACCGACTGCTTCAAACTTGATAAGATTGTCTTCAGTGTTGAGAAGTGTGCATGAACACCAGAACGGTTTGAAGAAATCTATCAGAGGCTTCCTTTTGAAAAGTAATTCATAAGTTGTCTTTCCGTGAGGTTTGACGATAAGAACACGATTCAAAACATAGAATGCTGTGTTGACCGCTTCAGCCCAGAAGATTATGGGAAGCTTAGAGTCGACAAGCATAGTTCTTGCAGCTTCGATGAGAGTTCTGTTATTGTGTTCTGCTACCCCATTTTGCTAAGGAGTTCTGGCAGCGCTGTATTGGAGGCGAATTCCCTTATATTCACAAAAGGAGACAAACGTATGATTTTTAAATTCAGAACCGTTGTCGCTTCTGATGGAGATGAATTTCAGCTTGATCACGTTTTCAATCATGGGAATGAGGCTCTTCAGAATGGATGTCGTTTCGCTTTTAGCTTCAAGAAAGAATACCCATGAAAACCGTGAGAAATCATCTGTAATCACCAAACAATAAGATCTTTTAGCTAAACTTTTAACGCTAATTGGGCCGAAAAGATCCATGTGAAGTAATTGCAGAGGGGCAGAAATCGTATTCACTGCTTTGGACTTATGAGGCTTTTTATGTTGTTTTCCTTGGGCGCATGCGATACACTTTTCAGAAAAAGGAAAATCTTTCATAGGTAAACCTCTTACTAGATTTAATTTTGAAAGTTTATTTATGTTCTTAAAATTCACATGCCCCAAACGCCTGTGCCACAACAGTGATTCCGATTCAGATGCTTTTGACATAAGACATGTCATTGGCTCATTTGATTTGGCATTCTTCATATTTAGCACGTAGGTGTTATTTTGACGGGGAGCTCTAAGCATGATTATTTCTTTAGGGACGGAGTAACCGGCTTTGAGGAATAAGCACTCCGTGTCATTGAACAACACCGCGATTCCTTTGTCACAAACTTGTGAAACACTCATAAGATTGTAACACAATTCTGGAACATAGTTCACATTCTCCAATGTGAGTGCTTCTGACACGACGTCACCCATTCCGACGATTTTTCCTCCCTTTTCGTCTCCGACAAAGGATACAAAGTCACCATCAATAACTCGAAAGTTGGTAAGCAGATCCTTTAGCCTGGTCATGTGCCTGGAGCAACTGCTGTCAACGTGCCAGATATACTCCATGAGCATCCGAAGCCATTTCTGAATTTTATTCTGTTATACAACAACAACAACAACAAAAATATGTACAAAATTAGCTAGCTTTTGGAACCCAGACTTGCTTTACAATAGTTCTATCATGATTTTGAGCAAGAGAGTTCTTTTCTTTTCCAAAAACAGGTTGAATCAACTATGCATTTTACTGATTTCTTTAAATTGTCAAATTGATCAGTAAAACTTTTAACGAGATCATGACTAGGTTTAGAAAATTTCTTGCTTTTGCAATGTTTCGCCGTATGTCCTAAATGACCATAGCGAAAACATTGTTTTTGACTCGATCTTTTCTTCCTGGGAGCTGAGTGTGGAGATGATGTATGTGATGAGAGTGTTGAGCATCTTGAGGAGTTTGATGATGTAACGTGGCTTGAATCTTTAGCTTTCTTCAGATTCTCTTCAGGATGATGTTTATCTTCAATGTTTGTGCTCACTGTGTGATGAGGAAATTGATTCTTGACTTTCCTCTGATCTTTCTTCATCGCTTTCTAAAGTTGTTGTGCTTGAATCTTCAGTGAAATCTTTATCAGTCTGTAATGTACCTGCAACTGATGGAACAAATTCTGGAATTTCCTCTGTAAGGAATTTTCCAAAACTGTTTTTCTTTAACTCTGGCACAAATACAGGAGATTCAAGCATAACATTTTCATCATTGAGAGCAAAGTTTAGGTCATGACCCTCAACCTTGGCAAACCCTTGGTTGTGAGCCTTAAGTGTAGGCACATTGCCATTACAGTCATCCTGAATTGTCAATTTACGCATACAGCCATTACAATCATCCATCATAGATAAACTATTACAGTTATCTCGAATAGAAATATTGTTCGTCTTATCACAATTCCAGGCGAACCAGTTAACAGTTGAATAATTTTCGCCTGAATAGCCTATTCCTATTTCCATCCCTCCACAATCATCTTCCCCATCACACACATCTTCCTTACTCTCGCACAGATCTACATTACTTTCAGAAAGGTAAGTGTTGTTTTCGGATTTATAAAAAATACTTTGATCCAAAAGATCATTTTTATTGATTAAGTCGTTCTTAGGATGAGGAGATGGCATAGGAACATAATTTTTGCTATGCGGAGGAAGAAATAATTTTCTTTCGCTTCCGAATTTATCTTTATATCCAATTCCATCCTTTATGAATGTCAGTCGTTGGCAGTTTACAATGTCAACCAGTGCTTTTTGGCTAATTTTCCATTTATCAATAATGATTTGTAACTTATTGTTTTCGTTTTGAGATTTTTCTAGCTTTTCGGTCAAATCATTTATGATAAAATCTTTTCTGAAAACAAATTTCTTTAGAGTCTGCATTTCAGCTATGGTTGAATTCAACTTTCGCTGATATGTAGCCTCATTTTCTTTTAGTTCATTTATTTTCAAAACTTTTTCTTTTTCTTTAATTATATCACGGTTGAGTGATTTGTAGTGTGCCACGACGTTCAAACATGGTTTTGAGCACAACTTTGCTTTAAATTCATATGGAATGCTGTTTACCAAATCCTTATCCTCGGCTTCTGATTTCATGACGGTAGAGGATGTTCCAACCACTTCATTCTTGCTGGTGCTAATGTCTTCTTGAACAGCAGGCTTCGACTCATTCATTTCAGCTTTCTATTGTCTCTTCTCTGAGGCAGGAGACATGATGCTTTTCAAACTAGTGTCATCTTTTGGAATCTTGGAGGTTTGTTTTTCAACACCATTTGAAGCAGACGTGGCAGAGACAGTGGTAATGTTTGCCATGAGGGCCTTGTTTACTTCACCTTTTGGCTCAGCTATCTCCTCGACCAATCATAGTCTACCGCCACTAAAGCCTTATGGTTATTGTCAGCAGCATTATTATTCCTTCAATGGCGATCGGCCTCCTTGTCGGGTTGATTTCGGTATTCTCATTCTTCAGCAACGAACTGTCACACCCTCAATTTCCACTTGCGGAGTTTTACCGCGAAGCGTGTGAACAAACCAGAATCTAAAACACTAGTACGTCGAACGACTCTATATGATTTGATAATACGTTTTCCAAAAATCATTTGATTAACCAATCATCGTAGATTTTAGATTATCTTAGTTAGTTACTAAAGTTTAGTGGAAGCATTAGTTTAAGTGGTTGAGCGGAAGCATAAAATAAATAGTGAAGCGGGCGCCAACACAAACGCCAAAACAAATGAAAAACCCCAAAACAATATTTGTAATTGAGACTCGATAAAAGATGTCTTGTTCAATGCATGTGAGTGCACCTAGAGCTCCTAGCGTCCTGAGAAACATGTAAAGAAACAAGTGTCAACATTAAAGATGAGTGAGTTCACAGGTTTTCATAAATTCGTTTGTTCGGTTATAGTTTGTTTTCCCCCGTTATCCCTAACCCGGGATAACGATTTAGTTCCATTATTCCCATCCCGGAATAATAATGATGTTGGTTCCATTATTCCAAACCCGGAATAATAAGTTGTTGTTTCCATTATTCCAAACCCGGAATAATAAGTTGTTGTTTCCATTATCCACAACCCGGGATAATATAATTGTTTCGTAATTAAGTTCAATGTTAAAATATATAGGTAGCTAGCCTAAAGTTATGTCACGTAAGAGTTCGCTATCGAAGCTGACTGTTGTGCCTCCGTGTTGCCAGGCCTATCACTGACCATGGCGAAGTTAGGCCAAATTATTCACCCGTTGACCATACCCGGTCGGCTAGCGCGACTAGCTCGGATGGGGCTTGTCGGGCCCAGTAGTACTACTTATAATTCCCCCGCTATTAAAACCCAATACTAATGATCCGAGAGATTGACGAGGACTTAAGTGATATAGCTACTTAGTGACCATAACATTACATTAACATCAACTTAGTTACCGAATAGTTATGTGGCGTTAATTTCGTATAACGTAAAGAGATTGAGTTTGAAGAGTGTATACATGTTTCTCCCCCTGTTGTTTAAAAACCGGATAAAGTTAGGGGCCGTGAACTCACCTTTTGTTGCTCGTTTAGTGTAGCAAAGAAGTCGTAAAGGATGGGACCGCTAATTGCGTCCTAACAAACCAATTGATTTCACGTCAGTGTGTGAACACACCAATACAAATTCTACACTTAATTTACGCACAAAGTGATACACACAAACAACATATCTAACACTCAAACATGCATGCAAGTATCCTCATGTGAACCTAGTGATCAAAACAACTTATCATGAACATAATCCAATCCATGCAACAATTTGGTGCACACAATCACAAGTTATCAAATTTCAGCTTAACACTCATAATTCAGCTGTTTTCTAGGATTTTTATAAAATAGTTCCAACGTTCCAAAAATTCCAATATTTTTACAGTAGGTGCCATTTATACTGTATAAATTTATATAAATTTTCCAAGTCCTAAATATTTACCATTTAACCATAAATATTAATATACTAGGCTGCAGTCAGATTTGTCGCTTTCTGACTGCAGTCCACGGAAGAATTTATTTAAAAATCACTGATCGTCCAATTAACAAAATTCCAGTTGGTGTTGCCCGGAAATTTCAATACCTAGTTGCTGTACAAAATTCATGACTCGAATCCCTACTGATTATAAAATCCAACTAGAAAAACAACTAACAAAATTTCAGGATTTTCACAGCTTTAGTTACTGAACTTATTTGGCCATTTAAAAATATCAAACGACTTCAGAAAATTATGAATCCAGCGCCATTAGATTCGTTATTCAAATCTCTACGTTCTAGACATCAGAAAATCCGTTTTTCGACAACTAATGACCGAGTTACAGCCAGATGAAGTCGGCTGTAACTATTACTCAGCAAACTGTTTCAGCATATTGTTGCCATAAACTCGCATAAACCGTTCATATGATTAACCTAGGCGATCAAGAACCGGTTTCCTAATCATAGATCAATACATATAACATATCCATGCAAACCCTAATCAACATCTCTAGTTTTTATAAACAAATACAGCCTACGATTTCTGATTTTTGAACAAACATCCAACTTTCAATCTAGCATTAACAATCCGAAACAACACAATCACTTCATTCAATCATACAATCCGAAAACAACAAAATCAAAACACATGTATTCCGAATATGATCTTGTAACATATGATAAATTCTAATCTTTTAACGATAAGGTAAACGAACCGTGAGTAAGATAAGGAACCGGTGATCAAAGATGCTTGCAACCGAGAAGATCCGTGACCGAGAAAGGAGGTTGTTTGCGACTGAGAAGAAGTAGTAGGCTGTTTTGTGATCGAGGGAGTGAACAAGTGGAAGAGATGGGCTGTTTGCGATTGAAGGGATGAAGGATCGGCTGCTCGCGATAAATGGAACAAGCGGAAGCTGCCGACGGCTGATTAGATGCTAGGGTTTTGTGTGTTGTGAAGAAAGACCCATGCATGTGTTTGTATTTATAGGCGCAAGAGATGAAGATCACGGTTTTGGCTTGAGCTCGTGGCCGAGGAACTTGGGTTGGTTCGGTTTGGGTTTGAACACAATGAGTTTGCGGTTTGGGCTTGATCTCGGCCGAGAGTGATTTGGGTTGCTCGCGGATATGGTCTTGGGTTTTGGATAGAAAGCATGGCCGAAGAGACTTGGGTTTAAAGTTTAAAACTTGGTTAACTCCTAGAGTCACAAGGAGTTTGAGGTTGGTTCGTGTCGCGGTTCGGTTCATGTACATATTTGCCATGATTATTTTATAACAAACACAATCACATAGTCGCACATCACGTATTCACTAACTCGTACACGTTTAATACATAGCATATAATTCACTCGACAAGTATTACGTTTAAGTTGTCCGAAAAACCCGGGATGTCACACGAACACTCTCTTTTGAAATGGACCAAGTCTTTGCAATTATAAATCTAAGCTTGGACTTGTCAAATCCAGCTTTTCCAAGAGCCAACCTCTTTCCTGTTTTATCTTGGAATTTCTTCAACCGTAGAATGGTTATTGCCATCCGCCACTTCAGATCCATCTCCTCCATGTCGTCTGGATCTACTTGATACATGTCCTCTGCTGTTAGGAATTCCCTCTTCAACTCTCCTGATATAAGCGCCTCATAGCTACTTAAGAAAGTATTAAAAAGAGCTACATGTTCTGTGGAAATTTTAAGTGCTTGAGTGTCGCTGGCCATGGTGGTCTTCTTGGAAGATGACGAGGCCTTCACAGAGTTTGCGGAAGCATTTGAATAGGATTCGACAGCACTTTGGGAATTTGATCCACATGAGGTGACAGGAGCCAGAAATGCCATATTCTTGGGGACCGAGGTTGCAGCAGCTTGCTGAGACGTCTTTTGAGAATATCTAGTTTGATTCATCTCTCGTTTCACGATGTCCATTTCAAAGGCTTTTAAAGTGTTAATCAAATCTAAAAGAGTAACTAGAGTTGTGCTGGTGAGGAAATTCTATTAATCATCATGCATTGAAGACTCCATTCTTTTGGTAGAGAATCTAGCAGCTTTTTTATCGATGCATAATTTGCAACTGGGTTTCCCACCTTCTTCATCTTGATCAACACCCCCAGAAATCTGCTTATGTGGCCGGACAAGCTTTCGCCATGAATACTTCCAAACATATCATATTCTTTCTGCACCATGTCTCGCTTGTTCTCCCTGAGTTCCTCATTGCCTTCATAATGGTCGATTAGAGCCAACCACAGTTCATGTGCCGAGGTGTATTCTTCAAACATATTGTTATCATCCTTTGACAGAGCCATAGTGAGAGCAGCGTGAGCCCTCCGGTCACGTTGAATGAGTGTAAATGTTGAAGGATCTTCATTGATAGTACGGATGTCGTCACGTATTATCATGGGAACATGCGGGCCCACAGTGATTGACATCCATTGAGTATAATCGGTATACTCAAAGAAGGACTTGATCCTGTTTTTCCAGCTGCTGAAATCTTCCGAACCTTTCAACTTTGGTGGCCTTGTAGCAGTTCCAGTTTCTATTTCGGCTTGAGCAATCAGATTGAGTTGACTTAGAGACATGATGGATGAATGATGATCAATTACGCTGGGATTTGCTGAATCAGAAAACAATTACACTCGCTAGGAGATAAAAACGCTGGACAAGAGATTAAATACACTTCACTTGGAGACAATTACGCTAATGGGATCGGTGATTATGTCCTGCAAAATGCTAAATCCGCTGGATATATGAAAACAAGCAAAGGTTTAATAAATTTCGCTGAACACCATGATAAAATCGCTGAGGATTAGTATCACTGTTTCAAAGTCGCCTTCGATTAAATTCGCTGGAGCAATTACGCTGGCAATCGTATAAATCCGCTGGTTAAGAACCAGCGTATTTGTTAACTACGCTAGACTCAAGTTAAATACGCCAACTTCAAAGATAATTACGCTATCTTCAAGAATATCTACGCTGGCTTTAAGAATAATTACGCCCAGAAGGGTTTTAGTACGAATAAAAACCCTCTAATCACCAAAAACGACCCAAAATTCATGTTTCTTTGCAGCTCATGACCAAAATGTTTACCAAACTACTGATTAACAATAACCCAAAGATTAAACGCACCAAATCAATCCATTTTAATCCCAAAATTTGAAAAACCATGAAACTTTGAAAACTTTTGTAAGAACTTCAAAACTTGACAAATCTTAACAAAAACTCAAACAATCAAGAGCACAAAGGCTCTGATACCAAATTGTGAGTCCCAAAACAGATTCAGATCACAGTGGTTGATTGTTTTCATCCAAACAACTACGGATTAGTTGTTTGAATATGCAAATACTAAGAAAAACCAAGCAAAGAAGATGAAGAATCTTGTTTGGATCAAACAACTAGTGTTGTATATGAAATCCCAATAACTGTAATCAATAACAACACCTGGATATTTGGATGAGAGCATAATGCTACATTGTATTACGATCATAATGCAACCATAAATCAAAAGTAAACTAATCTAAGTCGGGTCAGATTCGAAAGTCAACGCAGAAGTCAAGCTTCGCAACTTTCGGTTGCGAACCGACCCTAGGACTGAAATTGACGGATCGAACATGTTACCACATGTTCTAATAATTATTACCAACTTGTTTAAGTGTCAAAAACATGTTTATAACATATATAAACTCAGATTATAATATTTATGAAATCTGACCCGTTTGTCTTTTTAAAACATAAACTTTGACCCGTCAATTGACCTAGTAAACGTGATCCTTAGGAGATGCCCTTTTAAGGAGTTAATACCTTCCTAATTATGATCATTTAGCCATGTTCATTTCGAACAATGGCTGGACCATAATGGTCTTAACCGAAAGTCAAGGCATTTGTCAAAAATGCTTTACTTTTGGCTATTAGAAGCCTATAAAAAGAAAAGAGCAGAGATGGAACACTTACAAATGATCCAAGGGAAACTTAGAACTCAAAGGGAAGCTCCTAAATGGTCAGGAACTTCCAAGAGTGTAATAAGAGAGGAGAAGAATGAATGAGCAAGGAAATGAGGTGAACTAGTGGGCTATTTATAGTGCAAAAGGGTGTGTGAAGATGAAACCAGGTGTTAGAGGTGTTGTAGGATCTTCCCAAGTGTTCCAAGGTATCAAGAGCTGCAAGAGTGTGGCATTTTGTAGGAGAGGTGGCATCTTGATAGAATTTTGGGGTTTTGACTTTTAGTCCCTCAAGATTAGTTTTGTGGATTGTCATGAATTGTCCCTTGACTTATATCCAATGACATAATGATACAACTTGGTCTTTTAATTCAATACGAGATGCATTGAAGAAGAGTACGATTAAACGAACATTAACGGGTGTCACACTAGGTGTTCTTACAACTTATAAGTGTTTACTAGCTTAAATGTGAAAGATACGAATACTTATGGTTTCATGGTTTAAATCACCCAAGCTAGTAAGGTTTAAGGTTCGTGAAAATGTGCGATACTCAAGAATGGTGAATTAAAAGATATCACCTTAACCGGGAGTCGTTCGGGTCGAAAAATGACTTGGTTATGCAAGGAAATGTAATAATAAAGTCTAGGAGCCTCTAGGTTATTATTTGAAAGTTAAAATGGTGTAAAAGTGATGTTCTGGTGGCCCGCCGTAAGCTACGGTCACCGGACCATAGCTTACGATTTGTTTAAAACCAAACCAGAAAGCTTGGACCGTAGCTTAGGGTCCATGACCGTAAGCTACGGTCAGGTTTAAAAATTTTTTATTTATTTATCTTTTTTAGATTTTTGGATTCGTTTAAGGAGTTGAGTGGCTAACTCATTTGAGGTATTATTTGAGGGCATTTACACGTGTCGGTTTATTATCGAACACAAATTTTACGAGGTGTTACATTCTCACCCCCTTAAAAGAAATCTCGAACTCAAGATTTTATTCAAAAAGATGGGGGTACTTTTGTCGCATAGTGGACTCAACCTCCCATGTATACTCGAGGCCTCGAGGGGCATCTCACTTAACCTTTACAATAGGTATAAATTTCCTTCGGAGCTTTTTAACCTGTTGATCATCGATAGAAATTTGTTTCTCAATGAACCTCAGGTTTTATCAATTTGTACATCTTGATGTGCATTGCTAGCGACTAATCGGCTAGACATTTCCTTAAATTAGATATGTGGAACACATCATGGATTCCACTGAGCTCCTCAGGCAGCTTGAGTTTATGAGCTACAGAACCGACACATTCGATTACCTCGAATGGTCCAATATATCTCGGGCTTAACTTGCCCTTCTTTCTGAAGCACATCACACCTTTCCAGGGTGATACCTTCAATAATACATTGTCCCCTATTTGGAACTTAAGAGGTTTTCGCCTCTTGTCTGCATAATTTTCTGCCTATCACGGGCAGCTTTTAGACGTTCACAGATTTGCATTATCTTATCCGTGGTCTCTAAGACAACCTCAGGTCCAGACAGTTGGGCTTCCCCAACTTCAGCCCAACAAACAGGCATTCTACATTTTCTCCCATACAAGGCTTCAAAAGGAGCAGCCTTGATGCTTGTATGATAACTATTATTTTAGGAGAATTCTATTAGGGGTAAGTGGTCGTCCCAACTTCCACCTAAATCAATCACACATGCTCTAAGCATGTCTTCCAAAGTTTGGATAGTACGCTCACTTTGTCCATCCATCTGTAGGTGGTAAGTCGACTAAAGTTTAATCTTGTGCCTAATGATTGTTGGAAACTTTTCCCAAAGTGAGATGTATATCTAGTATCTCTATCAGATATAATAGATACTGGCACACCATGTAGGGACACAATCTTGTCCACATATAGCTTTTCCAACTTATCAGAATTATAAGTCTCTTTAATTGGCAAGAAATGTGCTGATTTAGTCAGCCAGTCCACAATGATCCAAATCGTGTCATTGCCATGTTTGGTCTTAGGTAACTTGGTAATCCAATCCATAGTTACCATTTCCCATTTCCAAGTGGGAATTTCAAGCTGTTATAGAAGTCCTGACGGTTTTTTATGTTCACCTTTAACTTGCGAACACGTCAGACAATTAGCTACATAAGTGGCTATGGATTTCTTCAAGCCCATCCACCAATAATTCTTTTTGAAATCTTGATGCATTTTGTCACCATCTGGGTGAACTGAGTTTCTCAAATTATGTGCTTCTTGGAGGATTAGTTCTCTAAGTCCTCCAAAGATTGGAACCCAGATTTTTCCATTAAATATAAGGATTCCATCCTTTCCAGGCGTTAACTGACCAACAGTTCCGCCTAATCCCACATTAGGAATATTAGCCTCTAATAGGGCTTGCTTTTGCGCATCTAATAGCTTATCATTCAAGCTATTTTTGAGCCCAATGCTCTTGGTGTTAATCCTAATGGACTTAACCATTTCCTTGCGACTCAAGGCATCAGCAACGGCATTTGCCTTGCCGGGATGATAGCGAATTTCGCAATCATAATCTTTAAGTGTTTCCATCCAACGGTGTTGTCGGATATTCAATTCCTTCTGATTGAATAGATGTTGGAGGCTCTTATAGTCAGTGTATATAATACACTTTGTGCCATATAAGTAATGTCTCCATAACTTAAGTGCAAATATAACATCACTCAATTCTAAATCTTGGGTGGTGTAATTCCTTTCGTGCACCTTTAATTGTCGTGATGCATAGGCAATTAGTTTGCCTTTTTGCATTAGCACACAGCCCATGCCAGTGTGCGAGGCATCAAAGTAAACAACAAAGTCCTCAATACCCTCAGGTAGAGATAACATGGGAGCATTGCTCAACTTGTGTTTCAGAATCTCAAAAGATTCTTGTTGTTTTGGACCCCAGTCAAACTTGATATTCTTGTGGGTCAAGGTAGTTAAAGGAGTGGCTATCTTTGAAAAGTTCTCAATGAACCTCCTATAATAACCTGCTAATCCTAAGAAACTACGAATCTCCGATGGAGTTTTGGATTTCCAATTCATTATGGCTTCAATCTTAGCGGGATCCACTTGGATACCACACTCACTTACAACATGTCCAAGAAACTAGACTTCTCTAAGCCAAAACTCGCACTTAGAGAACTTAGCATAAAGCTTCTCTTGTCTTAGCAATTCTATGATGCACCAAAGATGTTTCTCGTGATCAATTTGATTACGAGAGTAGATAAATATGTCGTCTATGAAGACAATGACAAACTTATCTAGATACGGCTTGCAGACTCTATTCATGAGATCCATGAATGCTGCAGGTGCATTTGTGAGGCCAAAAGGCATCACCAGAAATTCATAATGACCATAACGGGTCCTGAAGGTAGTTTTGGGAATATCCTCACTTCTAACCTTCAGTTGATGATATCCTGATCTCAAATCGATCTTAGAGAAGTAACTAGACCCTTGAAGTTGATCGAACAAGTCATCGATCCTGGGCAGAGGATAACGATTGTTGATCGTTATCTTGTTTAGTTCATGATAATCAATGCACATCCGCATTGAACCGTCCTTTTTATTAACGAAAAGGATAGGAGCTCCCCAATGTAAGGAACTAGGCTGAATGAATCCTTTTTCTAAAATTCATCTAATTGTATTCTTAATTCCTTCATCTCTGTCGGTGCTAGCCGATATAGAGCTCTAGCATCAGGTGCTGCTCCTAGTAGGATATCAATCCTAAACTCCACTTATCTATCTGGAGGTAGACCTGGTAATTCTTCAGGAAAGACATCAGAATATTCCGAGATGATGGGAAGGTCTTCAATGTTTGGCTTAGGCTCATTAATTGTGACTTGTTCTATATAAATGACACAACCTTTTCCTGAACACTTGGATGCCTTGAATAACGACACCTTGTCTGGCAATCCATAGCATGAATCTCCAAAAATGGTGATCATTTCACCAGATGGGGTTTTAATTTCAATGAGTTTCTTATCACAGGCAATGTGAGCTTGGTTATGGGATAACCAATCCATGCCTAAGACTACATCGAACCCCGCCAATTTAATTGGCAGAAGAGAAATAGGAATTATATGATTCTTAATGGATATAAAACATCCATCAAGAATGGAAGATGTTGTTTCTAAGGTTCCATCAGCAAGTTCTACTTCAGAAATTATGTCTAGAGTTCTTATGGGTAAGTTTAATAGTTTGCTAAAGTTATAGTCCACAAATGACTTATCCGCACCTGAATCAAAAAGAACTCTAGCATATATGTCATTAATGAGGAATGTACCTGTTATGACGTTGTTGTCATTAATAGCCTCTCTAGCATTCATCTGAAAGTCACGAGCATTTCCTTTCTTGGCCTCTCCAGGCTTCGCATTATTACTCTTGAGATTCTTAGGAAACTTAGTCTTAATATGCCCTTTTTCATTACAGCCATAACAGACGGCATCCTTAAGATACTTGCATTCTAGGGTCTTATGCCCCTTTTTCTTACAAATACCACAGGGTTTAGCCTGTGGATAAAAATTACACTGTCCCCAGTGCTTGCGGTTGCAGGTCTTACATGTCGGCGTCACGCCCGACTTATCTTGGTTCCTTCTGAACCCAAATATCCCCTTATTCATCTTATTAAATCTTTGGGAGTTACCATCATCTCTCTTCCTTTTCCCGTCAGTCTCAGTCTTGACTGACTTTTGTCTCACTAGATCTAAAGTGAGAGAGAGATAGGTTAACAGCAGACCTATAAGTAGTAGGCTGAGCAGCCTTCACCATGCCTTTAATCTCAGACGCTAACCCATTTATAAAACACGCGATGCATTTGCGTTCGGGTGAAATCAGATAACATACTAATCTGGATAAGGAATTAAAGTCGGTAACATACTTCCGACAGTCTAGATTTTTCATTGTAAGAGTCAGAAAATCTGACTCTATATTCTCCACCTCATGAGGTGGGCAGTACGTTTCCTTAACAAGGTCCGCAAACTTGGTCCATCCAAAGTTATACAGGTGTACTTTTCCTGTTGACTGGACCATGGCCTTCCACCATATTAGGGCATCGCCCTTGAAGGATTGGGATACAAACTTCACCACATCCTTATCAGCACATCCGTTGATATCTACAATAGTTTCCATCTCATCAAGCCATCTCAAGGCTTCTACTGCTCCCCTTTCTCCATTAAAATCTAGGGGCTTCCGTCTTTAGAGGAACGGGAACTATCATTGAAGTCTAGTTTCTTTGGTTCACTTTTCGCATTTGAAGAGTGAACAGAGCTCTCCTTTCGAGCTGATGATGGTGGAATAGATAAAGGTTTGGATCGAGTAGCGCGCACTTCCTTAAATTTCTCCATGGCTTTCCAACAGCTGCATCAATGCGAACTTGGAAATCATCATTATTGACGGCTATATTTTTAGCTTTGTCAGTACTATTATCACGACGACTACTTTGCGCCTCATCTGAGTCAGTTATCTCTGATGTTTGGTACTATATACCAAATCAAATTTTACATTAGCCATGGTAATAACCATATAGGCTATAAAGTTTGGATATATAAATCCATTGCCTATTTGAACCAGTGTGCATGGAACCACCACTGCCAAGCTTAACATTTTAAATGAATGTTATCTATATTTGGCCTAGGTCTCAAAGGAACATCAAAGGTAAATTAAAATTTGGACATAGTCCATATATTATTAGACAGTGGATCGTAATGTCACAACTGTCATTGTCATTAGACAATTATAAATAGCTTATAGGCTTGTCATGAAGGACATTAAAATTTAGCTCATAGGCCTGTCACACAGGACATTAAAATATGGCACATTGGCCTGTCACTAATGGACACAAAATACGACACACAGGCCTGTCAAAAGTGAACATAAAATACGGCACATTGGCTTGTAAACAAATCAATTAACATCACCTAGATGTTAAGATAGATAATCATCATACTTGATGATATTAGTCATGATCTCATTGATCATATAGACTATGAGGCTTGAGTACTCACCATCTTGGACATGGAACCATAAAGTTACAACTGTCGCTGTCTTAATTGATAATATAATATTGCACGAAGGCAAATCATCACTAATGGATGTTTATTTATGGACCATAGGCACTACATCACTAATGGATATTCAATTATGGCACATAGGCACTACATCACTAATGGATGTTTAATCATGGCTCGTAGGCACAACATCACTAATGGATGTTTAATCATGGCTCGTAGGCACTACATCACTAATGGATGTTCAATGATGGCCCGTAGGCATTACATCACTAATGGATGTTTAATTATGGCACGTAGGCATTACATCACTAATGGATGTTTAATTATGGCACGTAGGCACTACATCACTAATGGATGTTTAATCATGGCCAGCAGGCACTACATCACTAATGGATGTTTAATCATGGCCCGTAGGCACTACATCACTAATGGATGTTTAATTATGGCCCCTAGACATTACATCACTAATGGATGTTTATTATTATCATCGCATTGATGATATTAGCCGAGATCAAATTTGATCACATAGGCTACATAAGGTTAGGACGTAGTCCATTACCTAGACAGCTAGTGTGGTTCCTCAAGTCACACTACCAAGAGTATTAACATTACTTGAATGTTAACACAGATTATCCTAATGGTCGATTAATAGTCACGGTCGCATTGACCTTATCGACTTGGAGGCTTGAACATAGTCCACTACCTCTGGATAGAAGGCTAAATCTTCCTTAACAATCATGATGGAAGGCTATTCATCCTTAACTATCATTTATAATTTGGCCAATTATTATGGACTTTGCCATTTGGCTAATCAAAACCATTAAGATCTTTTGGAATTATATAGCTGATCATAAATTTGGAGTAAAATCGAGACGATCGCTTGAAGAGGATGAGTAAATATATATAAATATATATATAATTCCAAAATATTTCATTAAATGACAATAGAAATTACAATACTGGAAATAAATAAATAAAACTAATTGTCCATGCAAGGACTAAAAGAAATAACTTGTCCACACAGGGACTAAAGAAATAACAATGTCCATGCAGGGACTAACATATATTATTAGAAGATACTTCACTCGTCCTTCTTTCCTTAACCAACTTGGAGAGTTTCTTGAAGAACTTGTTTGTCTTTTTCTCTGTTTTCTCTGCTTGTTGTTGCATTTCTTTCATTCGTTGGCCTTGAGTGGTGGCAGAGATTGTGGTTGTGGTTGTGGCATAACAGGATACAGGTACCCATAACTTGGATATCCAGTAGGTGGATAAACAGGTGGGAAAGGAGACGGGTACAGTGTGTTATGCATAACCGCTTGCATGTAAGGGTCATACGACAATGCTTGGTAATCTACCGGCGTAGATGGGTTAAAAGGATCATATCCAGATGTATCCGGATATGTTGGAATAGGGTTATTATAACCCGAATGTGGTGGTTGAACCACTGGTGGTGGTGTCGGTTCCACCATAGGTGAAGCATTAGATGGTCCACCCATTTGTGGGTCCTCATGAATGGTTGGGTAAGTTTTGGGTAACGGTGGAAACATCCAGACTGTTGACCAGCACGTACCGACATACGCGCTCCGCGTTTCCTCCTTGGTGGCTCAAGTGGTGGTTGGGGTTGTTCCACCGGTTCCATATGTACATCTTCTAGTACAGGAGCTGTTGGGCAGTGATGGGAAGGAGTGTTAGCAAAGGTAAATTGGTTCCAATATTGGTCCCATTCATTTGGACCATGGTATGGCGATCCAGCGTAAGAGTTCGAATCGCTTGAGATTTCTATGGGATGTGTGTGTGATCCCGACGACGACGTTTCTGGATCGGAGTCCTCATCCATTGGATTAGGTTGATCCAACTGATTCTAATCAGCTGGGGTGTGTTAAAGTATTGGCTTGGGTTAGACTCATCATGATATGAATGATGAGAATGATGAGATTGGTACGAATGGTACGAGTGGTACGAGCTTCGGGTGTGGGTAGGTGAATGTCTTGATAGGGGCCAGGAATCCCCCGAATCCTCATAGGGGTTCGAATGATGAGGTTAACAAGGGATGTACCCTGATGGTCCTCCCCTCATTGGTCCTTTACCTCTTTCTCATACTCTTGGCTGCATTTTCCTGTTAATATCAAATAAAAACAATACTAATAACTTAATAATGAGATGAGTAATCCAAGGTCAAAGCCTAGACTCGGAAGTCTATGGAATGTGCTTGCGTAAGTTTGAGATTAAACACAAAAAGCCTAGTGTTTAATTCTCTCAAATGTTGGCTCTGATACCAACCTATCACACCCCGTATTTTCAACCAAATACCGGTGGGCCCGGGTGGGGAATATCGTGACGTAAGTTGATGATCGATATCAACATAGTCAATTAAACATAACACATCGGAAGTCTTGGAGTTAAATTACTATTACAAACCAAATGTTCAAAGTACGAAAAATAATATGCAGACGGCTTGTAATGAAGATCCACAGGCGCATCGTAAAATGTACAAAAATGTATAACAGACTTTGGGCAGATAAGGATTTGCAAGATCCTCTTATGTTACTACCGAGCAGCTTCCAGCCTATTTCGTATTGTATCAGAATCTTAGTCTTTTGAAAATACGTCAGCTTTCGCTGTTAAATACACCTGACCACTCATTTTGAAAACATTTTAAAAATTAGATTAAAGTGCACATGGCACAAATCTTTTATAACTTGGGAAAGTCAGCTTTGTAACCTTGTTAACAGCTTTACATGTTTGTCAATACATATGGGGCCTAGTACAGAGACCGAGACATGATTAACGTACACACCACTTATGAACCCACGAAGGAGTTATCCCCAACTTGTGGGGAAAAATAATTTAGCATTCGCATATGTCAGGTCTATGCCTACACCTCGTGCTTTGGTCGTGGCCATTAACTAAAGTAATGAGCCAAGGATATCCAGGACACGGTCGTTAACCCCCAATGTTTAAGTTATCAAACAAAACTGATCAAAACGGAATATGCGGATTTACTAGCCACAATCCGGCATTCGATTGATCCCATTTCCGACCAAGCGGTAATAATTTACCATAACCCAAGCCCGTATAGGGTAAATAAGTCAAGATTATTTACCTGATCTAGTCTTGGTTTAAAAATGCAAAATTTAATATCTTAGCCGTATTCAAAATAAAATAAGTGCAGATAGCATTTACTGGAAGGATCTAGTCTTTATTATGGCATAAGCTAACCAATTAAAATGCTAACGGTCTTATTTAAGTCTTAGACTTAGACCGACTAGCTTAAAGGATAAAAAACGGTACGATACGCTAGATTAAGCGATGACCGGATAGAATGTATTTTAAACCCAAAAAGTACTTAAGACTTGTATAATATGGGTAAACAATTAACATTATGGAATTTGAAATTAAAATGATAAGATTAAACCCGTTTCGGTTAATTTTCGTAAACTAGTTACATATACTTAACCGTATGCATATAAGGGATATCGGTAACCGGATAAGTTATGAACAAGTTCTATATGTCATTATACTTTAATAAGTTGTAATATCAGTAGGATATCAACTTATATGCCCGTTGAGGTTTTAAACGAAACTATGCCTTATAAGGCGTTTTTGACCATTAAATGTCGTATAAAAGGAACTTGCATGTATTCTGATGTTATGATCATAAACATTCTGGGAAAAATACTTAATTTGTGATATATTATCAGTAAAAAGTCCCACATAAGTGTGGTTTACGGTTTAAGACCAAACTATGCACCGAAAGGGCATTTTGGTCATTTAAAACGTATAGTTTACGATATTATACTAAAATTAGTTTATGATCAGAATATTTACATCGTAATACATTAATTCCATAAACATATCAGTAAGTAATTCATTTGCAAGTTCATATTTGATTAAAACCTTGTTTTATGTAAAAAGGGCATTTTAGTAAAAATTGACATTTTACGGAACTTGTGCATAAACTCAGATTATTATTATGATCAAGTAATATAACCTCAGAGGGTTGTGCTACATCGTATTACAATCATAATGCGACTATAAATAAAAATTTAAATAATCTAAGTCGGATCAGAATCTAAAGTCAAAGCAGAAGTCAAGCTTCGCGACTTTCGGTTGCGAACCGACCCTAGGACTGAAATTGACGGTTCGAACATGTTCCCACATGTTCTAATAATTATTACCAACTTGTTTAAGTGTCAAAAAAGTGTTTATAACATATATAAACATAGATTATAATATTTATGAAATCTGACCGTTTGACTTTTTAAAACATAAACTTTGACCCGTCAATTGACCTAGTAAACGTGATCCGTAGGAGGTTCCCTTTAAGGGGTTGATACCTTCCTAATTACGATCACTTAGCCATATTCATTTCGAATAATGGCTGGACCATAATGGTCTTAACCGAAAGTCAAGGCATTTGTCGAAAATGCTTGACTTTTGGCTATCAAAAGCCTATAAAAAGAAAAGAGTAGAGATGGAACACTTACAAATGATCCAAGGGAAACTTAGAACTCAAAGGGAAGCTTCTAAATGGTCAGGAACATCCAAGAGTGTAATAAGAGAGGAGAAGAATGAATGAGCAAGGAAATGAGGTGAAATAGTGGGTTATTTATAGTGCAAGAAGGTGTGTGAAGATGAAGCCATGTGTTAGAGGTGTTGTAGGATCTTCACTGTCACACCCTGACCCGCAGCGGAAACGGTAGTCGGGGCATGATTGGGTTTTCATCAAAGCTCATGACATTTACTATAATAAAGTTTCATAGTTATTATTTCCAATTTAAAGAAAAATTACAACAATCATACAAGCACAACAATATTCATAAACTCTTTATATTTCTTCTAAGGCAATTTCCTATGTGTTCCTTGCTTCAACATGTCCACCTGTATCATGTGTAAAAATAGGATTTGAGTCAACAAAAGTTGACGAGTGAATCTCATTTAAATATTTGAAAGAATTAGTTATATACCAAATTAAATTTTACATTAGCCATGGTAATAACCATATAGGCTATAAAGTTTGGATATATAAACCATTGTCTATTTGAACCAGTGTGCATGGAACCACAACTACCAGGCTTAACATTTTAAATGAATGTTATATATATTTGGCCTAGGTCTCAAAAGGACCATCAAAGGTAAATTACAATTTGGACATAGTCCATATATAATTAGACAGTGGATCGTAATGTCACAACTGTCATTGTCATTAGACAATTATAAATAGCTTATAGGCTTGTCACGAAGGACATTAAAATTTGGCTCATAGGCCTGTCACACAGGACATTAAAATATGGCACATTGGCCTGTCACTAATGGACAAAAAATACGGCACATAGGCCTGTCACTAATGGACATAAAATACGGCACATTGGCCTGTAAACAAATCAATTAACATCACCTAGATGTTAAGATAGATAATCATCATACTTGATGATATTAGTCATGATCTCAGAGTTCCTAGAGCTCTTTGTAAAGCTTGTTGGAAAACCCGTTGTCGGACTTGATATTGATCATATAGACTATGAGGCTTGAGTACTCACCACCTTGGACAGGGAACCATAAGGTTACAACTGTCACCGTCTTAATTGACAATATAATATTGCACGAAAGCAAATCATCACTAATGGATGTTTATTTATGGCCCGTAGGCACTACATAACTAATGGATGTTCAATTATGGCACGTAGGCACTACATCACTAATTGATGTTTAATCATGGCTCGTAAGCACTACATCACTAATGGATGTTTAATCATGGCCCGTAGGCATTACATCACTAATGGATGTTTAATTATTGCACGTAGGCATTACATCACTAATGGATGTTTAATTATGGCACGTAGGCACTACATCACTAATGGATGTTTAATCATGGCCAGTAGGCACTACATCACTAATGGATGTTTAATCATGGCCCGTAGGCACTACATCTCTAATGGATGTTTAATTATGGCCCCTAGACATTACATCACTAATGGATGTTTATTATTATCATCGCATTGATGATATTAGCCGGGATCAAATTTGATCACATAGGCTATATAAGGTTAGGACGTAGTCCATTACCTAGACAGCTAGTGTGGTTCCTCAAGTCACACTACCAAGAGTATTACATTACTTGAATGTTAACACAGATTATCCTAATGGTCGATTAATAGTCACGGTCGCATTGACCTTATCGACTTGGAGGCTTGAACATAGTCCACTACCTCTGGATAGAAGGCTAAATCTTCCTTAACAATCATGATGGAAGGCTATTCATCCTTAACTATCATTTATAATTTGGCCAATTATTATGGACTTTGCCATTTGGATAATCAAAACCATTAAGATCTTTTGGAATTATATAGCTGATCATAAATTTGGAGTAAAATCGAGACGATCGCTTGAAGAGGATGATTAAATATATATATAAATATATATATAATTCTAAAATATTTCATTAAATGACAATAGAAATTACAATACTGGAAATAAATAAATAAAACTAATTGTCCATGCAAGGACTAAAAGAAATAACTTGTCCACACAGGGACTAAAGAAATAACAATGTCCATGCAGGGACTAACATATATTATTAGAAGATACTTCACTCGTCCTTCTTTCCTTAACCAACTTGGAGAATTTCTTGAAGAACTTGTTTGTCTTTTTCTCTGTTTTCTCTGCTTGTTGTTGCATTTCTTTCATTCGTTCCAAGGCCTCGTTAATGGCCTTGAGTGGTGGCAGAGATTGTGGTTGTGGCATAACTGGATATTGGTACCCATAACTTGGATATCCAGTAGGTGGATAAACAGGTGGGAAAGGAGACGGGTAAAGTGCGTTATGCATAACCGCTTGCATGTAAGGGTCATACGACAATGCTTGGTAATCTACCGGCGTAGATGGGTTAAAAGGATCATATCCAGATGTATCCGGATATGTTGGAATAGGGTTATTATAACCCGATTGTGGTGGTTGAACCATTGGTGGTGGGGTCGGTTCCACCATAGGTGAAGCATTAGATGGTCCACCCATTTGTGGGTCCTCATGAATGGTTGGGTAAGTTTTGGGTAACGGTGGAAACATCCAGACTGTTGACCAGCACGTACCGACATACGCGCTCCGCGTTTCCTCCTTGGTGGCTGGGGGTGGTTGGGGTTGTTCCACCGGTTCCATATGTACATCTTCTAGTACAGGAGGTGTTGGGGAGTGATGGGAAGGAGTGTTAGCAAAGATAAATTGGTTCCAATATTGGTCCCATTCATTTGGACCTTGGTATGGCGATCCAGCGTAAGAGTTCGAATCGCTTGAGATTTCTATGGGATGTGTGTGTGATCCCGACGGCGACATTTCTGGATCGGAGTCCTCATCCATTGGATTAGGTTGATCCAACTGATTCTAATCAGCTGGGGTGTGTTAAAGTATTGGCTCGGGTTAAACTCATCATGATATGAATGATGTGAATGATGAGAGTGGTGCGAATGGTACGAGTGGTACGAGCTTTGGGTGTGGGTAGGTGAATGTCTTGATAGGGGCCAGGAATCCCCCGAATCCTCATAGGGGTTCGAATGATGAGGTTAAGAAGGGATGTACCCTGATGGTCCTCCCCTTATTGGTCCTTTACCTCTTCCTCATACTCTTGGCTGCATTTTCCTGTTAAAATCAAATAAAAACAATACTAATAACTTAATAATGAGATGAGTAATCCTAGGTCAAAGCCTAGAGTCGGAAGTCTAAGGAATGTGCTTGCGTAAGTTTGAGATTAAACACAAAAAGGCTAATGTTTAATTCTCTCAAATGTTGGCTCTGATACCAACCTATCACACCCCGTATTTTCAACCAAATACCGGTGGGCCCGGGTGGGGAATATCGTGACGTAAGTGGATGATCGATATCTTCATAGTCAATTAAACACAACACAACGGAAGTCTTGGAGTTAAATTACTATTACAAACCAAATGTTCAAAGTACGAAAAATAATATGCAGACGGCTTGTAATGAAGATCCACAGGCGCATCGTAAAATGTACAAAAATGTATAATAGACTTTGGGCAGATAAGGATTTGCAAGATCCTCTTATGTTACTACCGAGCAGCCTTCAGCCTATTTCGTATTGTATCTGCATCTTAGTCTTTTGAAAATCTGTCAGCTTTCGCTGGTAAATACACCTGGCCGACTAATTTTGAGAACATTTTAAAAATTAGATTTAAGTGCACATGGCACAAATCTTTTATAACTTGGGAAAGTCAGCTTTGTAACCTTGTTAACAGCTTTACATGTTTGTCAATACATATGGGGCCCAGTACAGAGACCGAGACATGATTAACGTACACACAACTTATGAACCCACGAAGGAGTTATCCCCAACTTGTGGGGAAAAATAATTTAGCATTCGCATCTGTCAGGTCTATGCCTACACTTCATGCTTTGGTCATGGTCATTAACTAAAGTAATGAGCCAAGGATATCCAGGACACGGTCGTTAACCCCCAGTATTTAAGTGATCAAACAAAACTGATCAAAAGGGAATATGCGGATTTACTAGCCACAATCCGGCATTCGATTGATCCCATTTCCGACCAAGCGGTAATAATTTACCGTAACCCAAGCCCGTATAGGGGAAATAAGTCAAGAGTATTTACCTGATCTAGTCTTGGTTTAAAAATGCAAGATTTAATATCTTAGCCGTAATCAAAATGAAATAAGTGCAGATAGCATTTACTGGAAGGCTCTAGTCTGTATTATGGCAAGAGCTAACCAATTAAAATGCTAACGGTCTTATTTAAGTCTTAGACTTAGATCGACTAGCTTAAAGGATCAAAAACGGTATGATACGCTAGATTAAGCGATGACCGGATAGAATGTATTTTAAACCCAAAAAGTACTTAAGACTTGTATAATATGGGTAAACAATTAACATTCTGGAATTTGAAATTAAAATGATAAGGTTAAACCCGTTTCGGTTAATTTTCGTAAACTAGTTACATATACTTAACCGTATGCATATAAGGGATATCGGTAAACGGATAAGTTATGAACAAGTTCTATATGTCATTATACTTTAATAAGTTGTAATATCAGTAGGATATCAACTTATATGCCCGTTGAGGTTTTAAACGAAACTATGCCTTATAAGGCGTTTTGGACCATTAAATGTCGTATAAAAGGAACTTGCATGTATTCTGATGTTATGATCATAAACATTCTGGGAAAAATACTTAATTTGTGATATATTATCAGTAAAAAGTCCCACATAAGTGTGGTTTACGGTTTAAGACCAAACTATGCACCGAAAGGCCATTTTGGTCATTTAAAACGTATACTTTACGATATTATACTAAATTAGTTTATGATCAGAATATTTACATCATAATATGTTAATTCCATTAACATATCAGTAAGTAATTCATTTGCAAGTTCATAGTTGATTAAAACCTTGTTTTATGTAAAAAGGGCATTTTAGTAAAAATTGACATTTTACGGAACTTGTGCATAAACTCATGATCAAGTAATATAACCTCAGAGGGTTGTGCTACATCGTATTACGATCATAATGCGACTATAAATAAAAATTTAAATAATCTAAGTCGGATCAGAATCTAAAGTCAAAGCAGAAGTCAAGCTTCGCGACTTTCGGTTGCGAACCGACCCTAGGACTGAAATTGACGGTTCGAACATGTTCCCACATGTTCTAATAATTATTACCAACTTGTTTAAGTGTCAAAAACGTGTTTATAACATATATAAACTCAGATTATAATATTTATGAAATCTGACCGTTTGACTTTTTAAAACATAAATTTTGACCCGTCAATTGACCTAGTAAACGTGATCCTTAGGAGGTTCCCTTTTAAGGGGTTAATACCTTCCTAATTACGATCACTTAGCCATATTCATTTCGAACAATGGCTGGACCATAATTGTCTTAACCGAAAGTCAAGGCATTTGTCGAAAATGCTTGACTTTTGGCTATCAAAAGCCTATAAAAAGAAAAGAGCAGAGATGGAACACTTACAAATGATCCAAGGGAAACTTAGAACTCAAAGGGAAGCTTCTAAGTGGTCAGGAACTTCCAAGAGTGTAATAAGAGAGGAGAAGAATGAATGAGCAAGGAAATGAGGTGAAATAGTTGGTTATTTATAGTGCAAGAAGGTGTGTAAAGATGAAGCCAGGTGTTAGAGGTGTTGTAGGATCTTCACTGTCACACCCTGACCCGCGGCGGAAATGGTAGTCGGGGCATGATTGGGTTTTCATCAAAGCTCATGACATTTACTATAATAAAGTTTCATATTTATTATTTCCAATTTAAAGGAAAATTACAACAATCATACAAGCACAACAATATTCATAAACTCTTTATATTTCTTCTAAGGCAATTTCCTATGTGTTCCTTGCTTCAACATGTCCACCTGTATCATGTGTAAAAATAGGATTTGAGTCAACAAAAGTTGACGAGTGAATCTCATTTAAATATTTGAAAGAATTAGTTATATACCAAATTAAATTTTACATTAGCCATGGTAATAACCATATAGGCTATAAAGTTTGGATATATAAATCCATTGCCTATTTGAACCAGTGTGCATGGAACCACAACTGCCAGGCTTAACATTTTAAATGAATGTTATCTATATTTGGCCTAGGTCTCAAAAGGACCATCAAAGGTAAATTAAAATTTGGACATAGTCCATATATTATTAGACAGTGGATCGTAATGTCACAACTGTCATTGTCATTAGACAATTATAAATAGCTTATAGGCTTGTCATGAAGGACATTAAAATTTGGCTCATAGGCCTGTCACACAGGACATTAAAATATGGCACATTGGCCTGTCACTAATGGACACAAAATACGGCACACATGCCTGTCACTAATGTACATAAAATACGGCACATTGGCCTGTAAACAAATCAATTAAAATCACCTAGATGTTAAGATAGATAATCATCATACTTGATGATATTAGTCATGATCTCATTGATCATATAGACTATGACGCTTGAGTACTCACCATCTTGGACATGGAACCATAAAGTTACAACTGTCGCTGTCTTAATTGATAATATAATATTGCACGAAGGCAAATCATCACTAATGGATGTTTATTTATGGCCCGTAGGCACTACATCACTAATGGATGTTCAATTATGGCACGTAGGCACTACATCACTAATGGATGTTTAATCATGGCTCGTAGGCACTATATCACTAATGGATGTTTAATCATGGCTCGTAGGCACTACATCACTAATGGATGTTTAATCATGGCCCGTAGGCATTACATCACTAATGGATGTTTAATTATGGCACGTAGGCATTACATCACTAATGGATGTTTAATTATGGCACGTAGGCACTACATCACTAATGGATGTTTAATCATGGCCAGTAGGCACTACATCAAATCATGGCCCGTGGGCACTACATCACTAATGGATGTTTAATTATGGCCCCTAGACATTACATCACTAATGGATGTTTATTATTATCATCGCATTGATGATATTAGCCGGGATCAAATTTGATCACATAGGCTATATAAGGTTAAGACGTAGTCGATTACCTAGACAGCTAGTGTGGTTCCTCAAGTCACACTACCAAGAGTATTAACATTACTTGAATGTTAACACAGATTATCCTAATGGTCGATTAATAGTCACAGTAGCATTGACCTTATCGACTTGGAGGCTTGAACATAGTCCACTACCTCTGGATAGAAGGCTAAATCTTCCTTAACAATCATGATGGAAGGCTATTCATCCTTAACTATCATTTATAATTTGGCCAATTATTATGGACTTTGCCATTTGGCTAATCAAAACCATTAAGATCTTTTGGAATTATATAGCTGATCATAAATTTGGAGTAAAATCGAGACGATCGCTTGAAGAGGATGAGTAAATATATATAAATATATATATAATTCCAAAATATTTCATTAATTGACAATAGAAATTACAATACTGGAAATAAATAAATAAAACTAATTGTTTATGCAAGGACTAAAAGAAATAACTTATCCACACAGGGAATAAAGAAAAAACAATGTCCATGCAGGGACTAACATATATTATTAGAAGAGACTTCACTCGTCCTTCTTTCCTTAACCAACTTGGAGAGTTTCTTGAAGAACTTGTTTGTCTTTTTCTCCGTTTTCTCCGCTTGTTGTTGCATTTCTTTCATTCGTTCCAAGGCCTCGTTAATGGCCTTGAGTGGTGGCAGAGATTGTGGTTGTGGTTGTGGCATAACAGGATACTGGTACCCATAACTTGGATATCCAGTAGGTGGATAAACAGGTGGGAAAGGAGACGGGTAAAGTGCGTTATGCATAACCGCTTGCATGTAAGGGTCATACGACAATGCTTGGTAATCTATTGGCGTAGATGGGTTTAAAGGATCATATCCAGATGTATCCGGATATCTTGGAATAGGGTTATTATAACCTGATTGTGGTGGTTGAACCACTGGTGGTGGTGTCGGTTCCACCACAGGTGAAGCATTAGAGGGTCCACCCATTTGTCGTGAATGGTTGGGTAAGTTTTGAGTAATGGTGGAAACGATCCTGACTGTTGACCAACACGTACCGACATACGCGCTCCGCGTTTCCTCCTTGGTGGCTCAGGTGGTGGTTGGGGTTGTTCCACCGGTTCCATATGTACATCTTCTAGTACAGGAGGTGCTGGGAAGTGATGGGAAGGAGTGTTAGCAAAAGTAAATTGGTTCCAATATTGGTCCCATTCATTTGGACCTTGGTATGGCGATCCAACGTAAGAGTTCGAATCGCTTGAGATTTCTATGGAATGTTTGTGTGATCCCGACGGCGGCATTTCTGGATCGGAGTCCACATCCATTGGATTGGGTTGATCCAACTGATTCTAATCAGCTGGGGTGTGTTAAAGTATTGGCTCGGGTTAAACTCATCATGATATGAATGATGAGAATGATGAGAGTGGTGCGAATGGTACGAGTGGTACGAACTTTGGGTGTGGGTAGGTGAATGTCTTGATAGGGGCCAGGAATCCCCCGAATCCTCATAGGGGTTCGAATGATGAGGTTAAGAAGGGATGTACCCTGATGGTCCTCCCCTCATTGGTCCTTTACCTCTTCCTCATACTCTTGGCGGCATTTTCCTGTTAAAATTAAAAAAAACAATACTAATAACTTAATAATGAGATGAGTAATCCTAGGTCAAAGCCAAGACTCGGAAGTCTAAGGAATGTGCTTGTGTAAGTTTGAGATTAAACACAAAAAGGCTAGTGTTTAATTCTCTCAAATGTTGGCTCTGATACCAACCTATCACACCCCGTATTTTCAACCAAACACCGGTGGGCCCGTGTGGGGAATATCATGACGTAAGTTGATATCATCATAGTCAATTAAACACGGCACAGCGGAAGTCTTGGAGTTAAATTACTATTACAAACCAAATGTTCAAAGTATAAAAAATAATATACAGACGGCTTGTAATGAAGATCCACAGGCGCATTGTAAAATGTACAAAAATGTATAACAGACATTGGGCGGATAAGGATTTGCAAGATCCTCTTATGTTACTACCGAGTAGCTTCCAGCCTATTCCGTATTGTATCTGCATCTTAGTCTTTTGAAAATCTATCAGCTTTCGCTGGTAAATACACCTGACCGACTCATTTTGAAAACATTTTAAAAATTAGATTTAAGTGCACATGGCACAAATCTTTTATAACTTGGGAAAGTCAGCTTTGTAACTTTGTTAACAGCTTTACATGTTTGTCAATACATATGGGGCCCAGTACAGAGACCGAGACATGATTAACGTACACACCACTTATGAACCCACGAAGGAGTTATCCCCAACTTGTGGGGAAAAATAATTGAGCATTCGCATCTGTCGGGTCTATGCCTACACCGCGTGCTTTGGTCGTGGCCATTAAGTAATGTAATGAGCCAAGGATATCCGGGACACGGTCGTTAACCCCCAATGTTTAAGTTATCAAACAAAACTAATCAAAACGGAATATGCGGATTTACTAGCCACAATCCGGCATTCGGTTGATCCCATTTCTGACCAAGCGGTAATAATTTACCGTAACCCAAGCCCGTGTAGGGGAAATAAATCAAGAGTATTTACCTGATCTAGTCTTGATTTAAAAATGCAAGATTTAATATCTCAGTCGTATTCAAAATGAAATAAGTTCAGATAGCATTTACTGGAAGGCTCTAGTCTAGATTATGGCATCAGCTAACCAATTAAAATGCTAATGTTCTTATTTAAGTCTTAGACTTAGACCGACTAGCTTAAAGGATCAAAAATGGTACGATACGCTAGATTAAGCGATGACCGGATAGAATGTATTTTAACCCCCAAAAGTACTTAAGACTTGTATAATATGGGTAAACAATTAACATTCTGTAATTTAAAATTAAAATGATAAGGTTAAACCCGTTTCGGTTAATTTTCGTAAACTAGTTACATATACTTAACCGTATGCATATAAGCGATATCGGTAACCGGATAAGTTATGAACAAGTTCTATATGTCATTATACTTTAAATAAGTTGTAATATCAGTAGGATATCAACTTATATGCCCGTTGAAGTTTTAAAACGAAACTACGCCTTATAAGGCGTTTTGGACCATTAAATGTCGTATAAAAGGAACTTGCATGTATTCTGATGTTATGATCATAAACATTCTGGAAAAAGTACTTAATTTGTGATATATTATCAGTAAAAAGTCCCACATAAGTGTGGTTTACGGTTTAAGACTAAACTAAGCACCGAAAGGGCATTTTGGTCATTTAAAAAGTATAGTTTACGATATTATACTAAAATTAGTTTATGATCAGAATATTAACATCATAGTTAATTACATTAACATATCAGTAAGTAATTCATTGCAAGTTCATAGTTGATTAAAACCTTGGTTTATGTAAAAAGAGCATTTTAGTAAAAATTGACATTTTACGGAACTTGTGCATAAACTCAGATTATGATTATGATCAAGTAATATAACCTTAGAGGGTGATGCTACATCGTATTACGATCATAATGTGGCTATAAATCAAAAGTTAACCAATCTAAGTCGGGATAGAATCAAAAGTCAAAGCAGAAGTCAAGTTTCGCGACTTTCGGTTGCGAACCGACCCTAGGACTGAAATTGACGAATCGAACATGTTCCCACATGTTTTAATAATTATTACCAACTTGTTTAAGTGTCAAAAACGTGTTTATAACATCTATAAACTCAGATTATAATATTTATGAAATCTGACCCGTTTGACTTTTTAAAACATAAATTTTGACCCGTCAATTGACCTAGTAAACGTGAGCCTTAGGAGGTTCCCTTTTAAGGGGTTAATGCCTTCCTAATTACGATCACTTAGCCACATTCATTTCGAACAATGGCTGGACCATAATGGTCTTAACCGAAAGTCAAGGCATTTGTCGAAAATGCTTGACTTTTGGCTATCAAAAGCCTATAAAAAGAAAAGAGCAGAGATGGAACACTTACAAATGATCCAAGGGAAACTTAGAACTCAAAGGGAAGCTTCTAAATGGTCAGGAACTTCCAAGAGTGTAATAAGAGAGGAGAAGAATGAATGAGCAAGGAAATGAGGTGAAATAGTGGGTTATTTATCGTGCAAGAAGGTATGTGAAGATGAAGCCAGGTGTTAGAGGTGTTGTAGGATCTTCACTGTCACACCCTGACCCGCAGCGGAAATGGTAGTCGGGGCATGATTGGGTTTTCATCAAAGCTCATGACATTTACTATAATAAAGTTTCATATTTATTATTTCCAATTTAAAGGAAAAATTACAACAATAATACAAGCACAACAATATTCATGAACTCTTTATATTTCTTCTAAGGCAATTTCAGATGTGTTCCTTGCTTCAACCTGTCCACCTGTATCATGTGTAAAAATAGGGTTTGGGTCAACAAAAGTTGACGAGTGAATCTCATTTAAATATTTGAAAGAATTAGTTATATTGATTATTTAAATAAAAATGTGCATAAACCAAGAATGAGTATATGCATATGTAAATTTAACCGTAATCCACATAATATCAATCAATGCACACACAAGCATGACAAATGATGAACAATGAAATCAAGGCTCAATCAAACGGAGCCAATCTAATGAGGCACCTGATTCTCAACTCTTATCCCACGAGGAACTGATGGGCCTTAAATGAATGATTGCACGCAACTTGACAAAAATTTAAACACACAATACAATATATAACATTGCATAACACGTATGACCATATAATGGTAATAGCACAATTGTTTAAATAAACGAAATATATGAAACGACAGATGATACACCCCAAAACATGAATAAAAAGGGGAATTTGTAAGGATTCACTCACAGTGGGTGCGTTTCCTTGGATTGATGACGAACGCGCACGAGTTTAGGATTTAACCGACGAAGGAAACTAACCTAAATAATAACGCAATAATTCGATAAAATAAATAAAGTTAATATTTTAATTTATTACTTTTTATAAGATTTTTAGATTTTTTTATAGTAATTCATACAAATTTTTAAGTTTTAAAACCTTATTTTTTATGTATTTTTAATTAATTTTTAGTGAAAATTAAAAGATTTTAATATTAAAAAAATTACCCTTTTTCAGGGTTGACCGGTTCTAACCGGTTTGACCGTGATTGTTTTTGGCAGAGTGTGAGGTTCGAACTCGTGACCTCCCGTAGACGTGCACGCAGCTCTACCAACTGAGCTATGTGTCTAACCCGAAATAATCTTTGATTTAATTATATTTATATATTAGTTAGGTTATTACACAAATTAGTTAATTTTAAAAAGATTTTAGAAAATATTGAACCGGTGCATAACCCTGGAACCGAACCCGTGACCATCGCTTTGCTTTGCACCCAGCCCACCAACTGGGTTGGGTGTCTAACCCGTTATATTCTGAAATTATTTTATATTTATATTACTTGTAGAGAGGCGTTCTGAATGAGTTTTAAAAAATGGTTTTTATTTTAGAAAAGTCGGACACATGTGCGATTCAAACCCGGTATGTGTGTAATGTGTTTGCACACAGTCCACCACTGGACTGTGTGTCTAACCCGATAAATACACTAAATTTAATTATACTTGTATATTATATAAACTTCATCTTCTTCACTTTAAAAACCCAAAAACAAAAAAAAACATGATTTCCGATTTAGACAGGTTTGATCAGCTTTAGTTAATCAAATTAAGATTGAAAGCATGCTACATAATGGATTACAGAAGGATGTGAAGGATTTTACCGACTCGAACTGATGACCTCGGTTTTCCGGCGATGCTTTCCGACGATTGCCCAAAATTTCCGGCGAACACAGAAATTGGAGAGTTTGAGCAGAGGGTGAATTTGCAAGTGGGTGAGTTTAGACAGAATGATGGGTCGATATATATAGTGTTCAATAACAGTTTCGAATCTTCAATTTTTCTTTTAAAGGTCATGATTACTTTGCGGTTTCAAATAAATTGATTAAAATCTTATCTTTCGGTTATAACTGATTATTCAAAATCGATTATAAGTTACATTTAATCATAAGTATCATTAATTGATTTGATTGCGGAGATTTACTTTTGACGACAGTTACAGACTGAAAGCTTTGAATATTCAGGTTAGTGTTTTGTTTGGGCATAAAACTTACTAAATTTCAAGTTTATTCAAATGTGTACGTGTGGTCTGGTGGTGTAAGTTGTGTGTGCAGGGTTTGTGGGGAAACCCGGGATCGACTCCCGGTTCCCTCCTTTTTATTTATATTTATATTATTTTTAAATTACTTAATTTATATTTTTATAGGTCTTAATTATATAATTATTTACTAACTATAAATAGCAAATTAAATATCACAACTAAATAAATGTGCAACGAACTTCGAATAAATATTTGATTTTCAAACGGGGCGGGTTTTGAAACCGTTTTATGACAAATGTTATATTCACAAGTGTCTAGCAAGGTATCAAGAGCTGCAAGAGTGTGGCATTTTGCATGAGAAGTGGCATCCTGACAGAATTTTGGGGTTTTGACGCTTTTAGTCCCTCAAGATTAGTTTTGTGAATTGTCATGAATTGTCACTTGACTTATATCCAATGACATAATGATACAACTTGGTCTTTTCGTTCAGTACGAGATGCATTGAAGAAGAGTACGAGTAACCGAACATTAACGTGTGTCACACTAGGTGTTCTTATGACTTATAAGCGTTTACTAGCTTAAATGTGAAAGATACGAATACTTATGGTTTCATGGGTTAAATCACCCAAGCTAGTAAGGTTTAAGGTTTGGTGAAGATGTGTGATACTCAAGAATGGTGAATCAAAAGATATCACCTTAATCGGGAGTTGTTCGGGTCGAAAAATGACTTGGTTATGCAAGGAAAATGTAATAATAAAGTCTAGGAGCCTTTAGGTTATTATTTGAAAGTAAAAATGGTGTAAAAGTGAAGTTCTAGTTGCCCGCCGTAAGCTACGGTCACCGAACCGTAGCTTACGATTGGTTTAAAACCAAACCAGAAAGCCTAGACTATAGCTTAGGGTCCGGGACCGTAAGCTACGGTCAGGTTTAAAATTTATTTATTTATTTATGTATTTATTTATTTATTTATTTAGATTTTTGGATTCTTTTTAAGGAGTTGAGTGGCTAACTCATTTGAGGTATTATTTGAGGGCATTTACACGTGTTGGTTTATTATCGAACACAAATTTTACGAGTGTTACAGTATTGCCCCAAAAAGTTAGTATATCTATCTATCTATCAACTTTGTTATTTAATCAATTACTAGTGGGATCCCCGCGCGCTTCGTTGCGAGCTTTTGGTCATTATCGGTCTGGTTCATTACAGTATCAGTACGATACCGACACTCAATCGACACGTTTTTTACATCAACTGAAAACCCATAAAACGAATACCTGTACAAGTATCGGTGTTGTTTGGTTGGTATCGGTCTGTTACGATACGGGTATCGTACAGATACTCGATATAGCTTACGATACCAAAAAATACTTTATTGCGAATATTACTTTGTGTTCAATGAATTTTATGCCGCCACGTTGAACATTCTATAAAAACGAATGCAGTAACGGTACCAATGTTGTTCAGACAGTATCAATATTATTAAAAAAGATCATTAAAAGTTAAAATTAAAGAAATATGTTTAAGGTTAAAAGTAAATACGATAATAATCTATTTTAATATTGAAATGATAAAAATATAAAAAAAAAGAAACTATATATTATAAAAACCAAATAACTATTCATAAAAAATAACTGTATATAGTATTATATAAATCAAATTACTATTTATGTTCAGTTTTCTACTATATATAATATATAATATATATATTGAAATGATAAAAATATGAAACAAAAACTATATAATATGTATATGTATATATTAAAATAATAAAAATATTAAAAAAATATATATTATTAAAAAATCAATTTACTATTCATGAAAAAAACTGTATACATATTATATAAATGAAATTACTATTTTTGCTTACTTTTCAATTTTCAATTATATATAATAATAATAATAATATTAATAATATATTAAATTAGTGTGGTTACAGAATAAATTTGTTTATTTCACTTGACATTCAACCACTAAGTAATTATTAACCATAAAACGGTGCTGATTGTGTTTAATGTTGGGTTTTCAGTGAAGTTGTTAAAGCCCGTTGCCTCTTGTTAAAGATCCAGACCTTGATTATGAGATTGATAGTGATGAAGAATGGGAAGAAGTATGTTTTGCTCATCATTAGTTCTTGTGTATGTCCGATTTTCGTGATCTGTTTGATGACGACATAGGAGGAACCTGGTGAAAGTTTATCAGATTGTGAGAAGGAAGTTGAAGAAGATGATGATGAAAAAGCTGCTGATGATGAAGATGAAAGTGAAGATGGGTTTTTTGTACCTGATGGATACCTTTAAGAAAACGAGATTTATTCCACGGTGTTGAAGTAGACAGAATGGATCATGCAAAAAGTTTACCTGATTAGAAACTGCAGAGCTTTCTCTACTCTTAAAAAATCAAACATCTTAACACATTGACTGATCATGCTCTTGGAAAGAACACACATTTTCTAATTTTGACTCTGATGCATGAAAAGTCAAAGTTAAGTTTAGAAAGTGAACAAATGTGCGTTCAAGCTTTGAGAATCCCGTGGTTTCCCTGTGGGCCCATCTGTTGAGATTTTAGCTGGTGGTGATATGGAAGAAGGCCGCCCTTCGGGCAGTGTCCATCCCATCTCAGCTTCAGATTTGCTTGAATTTGTAAGTGCATGAAACTCATTACATAATAAACATAACCCAAACCGACCCAGTTATAAGTAAATGGGTCATTTATCAACTCTGAATGGGTAATTATTATTATTATTTTAGGTTTCTGTGATTCAGTCATGTCCACATGGGATTAATAAAGTGGTGGAAGCTTTGCGTTTGAAGTTCCCAAATATCCCAAAATGTCAGCTGGGAAGTATTTAGTGCGTAAAATACCTGTTTTTGCAGATAACCGATGGCAGGTTTCTTATTTTATTGTATGACTTCGTTCATAGATTTTTATGGTCCTTGTTTCAATGTTAACATAGTATAAGCTTGGGACTTGACAGATTGAATAGGTAAAATGACCAAAATGCCCTTGACTTAACGTTGAAAACAGACGAAGTTTGTGAATTTGACAAAAGTTAGGAACACAGATGAGACAAAAACAAACTTTTTGGACTTAAGTTCATATCTGACCAAACCATATGCACTAAAATGGCAAATCACTCTTTATAAATAAAACGGTTAATACAGTATGTAGCATGTCAAAAACTCTGACACTTGGTTTTTTAGTAAACTTTGTCTTTACATACTCTTCAATATTAAGAAAATAGTGGCAATGTTTAGAGATGAATAATGTTGATGAAGAAGGCAAGAATAATATTTAATTTTTGCAGGTCAAGAAAGATATCCTAGTCAAATTTGGCTTATCATCTTCTCCAGGTATAGTGTCTTACCCTTAGCTTTATTTAGAATTTAAAAAAGTTATCGGGTTGGGTTATGGCCCGAAACACCCTTTGTTTCATTTTTGTTTCTGCAGAACTAATTTGCATATAAAAATAAAACACACTTTCACTCATATCTATTCATAAGTTAACTGTTAACGGTTTAAATTTTCCACCTCTAACTGTCAAGTTTTCCTATAATCAAGTATGATCACTAAATAGCACTATTGCAGTAATAATCTAATCTAATTCCTGGAATTAAATGTTTTATACATTCACAAATACACCTTGAGTGACTTGTGACCCACCTGATTGTCATCTCCCGCTTTTAGTTTTATTTACAAGTAGGAAATTGGTTGAGTTGGGAATGGGTCAAAACATGTATATTTAGTACTGATTGAAACGGTTTGAACTAACTGGACACGAAACACCTTTTGCCTAAAATATTCATTTTCTTTTAAATGATGTGTGGGTTAAGTATATTTACAAAAAAAAATGTGATATTACTCTCAGAATCTAATTTTCTAAAGAAAATGACTTGAGAAGTTTTATGCATTAAAATACATTTTGGACCATTGGGTCTATGTTTTTCTTTTTCTTTTTAAGCTATGTTTTGGGTTAAATTCCAATAATAACTATATAAATTTGTTAAATAAAGGGGTGTAAGAGGATTTTGCATTAGAATTACATTTGAACGACTTTTAATGGTTTTACTATGTTATTTGCTAACCTTTTCTTTACAAACCAGAGAAAGGTACAAGAGGAACAAAGTCTACAGCTGCATTGTTATTTGTTCTCTAAAAGGTGTCTACCCCCTGCTGTTAACACAACAAACCCTAATCAAGTCTCTCCTCAACCAATGGAAAAAACCTCACGATAAGTTGGTATTTTCATGTGTTTTTGTGTTGACCATGATGTTGTGGTCAACTCATGTAAATATTCAACTTGGATGGGTTATGTAATCTTTTTGCCTTTATGCTTAAAGGGGTGTTTAAGATTTGCTTATTTTAATCGTTTATCTGCTTTTTTCCCTTCAAAATGACTAGTTTCAATTAGAGGGGTGTAAAAACATTCTTTAGATCGACCCATTAAAAAGCTTGAACCGAACCAGCTTAAACGAGCTCAAGGCAAGTGTTGAACCGAACCAGCTTAAAGAGGAACAAAGTCTACAGCTGCATTGTTATTTGTTCTCTAAAAGGTGTCTACCCCCTGCTGTTAACACAACAAACCCTAATCAAGTCTCTCCTCAACCAATGGAAAAAACCTCACGATAAGTTGGTATTTTCATGTGTTTTTGTGTTGACCATGATGTTGTGGTCAACTCATGTAAATATTCAACTTGGATGGGTTATGTAATCTTTTTGCCTTTATGCTTAAAGGGGTGTTTAAGATTTGCTTATTTTAATCGTTTTTTTCCCTTCAAAATGACTAGTTTCAATTAGAGGGGTGTAAAAACATTCTTTAGATCGACCCATTAAAAAGCTTGAACCGAACCAGCTTAAACGAGCTCAAGGCAAGTGTTGAGTCTTTATTGGAGATCATTTAAGAAACAAGCTGACATGTTATGTGTGCCACCACCTTGGTTGACGATCCGGCAACGTGGCTAGTGTTATGACACCATAAAAGTCAAATGTGATGTGCGATGCTGCAGGAGCGCACCTCCCCAACTTCACCGGCCCGTCCTTGACCAGGTTCACAAACTCATCCGGCTAGCTGCCACCTGCATCGGCGAGGGAATCATGAGGTTCGTCCGGTAACCTCCGACATTTCCGCTGACAATTGAGATCGAAAGATCACTGACCGGTACCTCATGCAACGCTTCCCGGCCAGAAAATATGTGCTTCTTCACATCGCCAGAGCCGACTTACGAGCAGCCTTGGTGGATTATCTGGCAGTTTGTTTGGTACAGGCCATTTAGAAGCAATCGAACTTAAATATGAGGAATTTGGAGTAAAACTCTTATGGGTGGATTACGGGAGTGTTAATATGATGTCTGTCTATAGGGCAAAGGTTTTGATGAGCGGGAAGTTCTGAAAATTTTGAAGGTTTTGGGGAAGATGGAGCTGATGATGTGAGGTGAGGCCTTGGATTATATTTTAATCGGAAGGTTGTAAATGTTGCCACTCCGTTGATTGGATCCGTGTTGTATTTTTCTAACTAATCAAAGAGCAATACTATAAAGAGAAAAAGACATGATTTCTAGCCAATTAGAGAACAATACTCTAAAAAGAAAAACATATATAAGTTTATGCATGTAAAGTTGTATATTGTGATTATTAAGTTGTACACCTCTTAAATTTTCAACGTCTAACCATTCTCTCACCAATATCTATTTTATATATATAGAGAGAGAGAGATATAAAGATTTAAATGAGAATGCTAAACATTGTGAGAATCGTAAAAACGAATGAAAAACTACAAAAATTAGATCAAAAACATTTCAAACTCAAATTTTTTCACGTATCATTATTATTGAAGACAATGTTAGAAATTTTATTTACACATTTAAATTTACGTAATTTCGTATATATATAAAATTTACACATGTTTAAGTTTGTCATTTACACATATATAAATTTGTTATAATTACGCATGTGTAAAAAATCTAATAATAGTGATTTTGTGAGGATAAGTGACTTATTTGATGTTGTAAATTCTTTTTTTGATGTACTTTAATTACAATGAGGTTTGTATTAAAAAAGTTGGTTTTGATTGTTTTTTCATTCGCTCTCACGATTCTCACAATATTTAGCGTTCTCAATATAACACTCCCCTATATATGTTTTATTTATTTAGGATCTTTTTATCATTTATTATATGTATTTTTATGATTACATACATATTAAAAGTAGTTTACATATTTGTAATTATAAAATTACATATAAAAATGATAAAGTTACTCTTAACATGTATGTAATCATAAAATTACACATGGTAAATGATAAAATTATCCTAAACATATTAATAAAAAGATTGTTTATTAAGAGTTTTGCGAGTTCTGTAAATATTTAGGGTTCTGAAATGATTTCACCCTATATATATATACACACACACACACACATATAATATATATATGTGAAGAATAAAACGAAAACCCACTTGAGTTGGAAAAACCTTTATAAAAACCCCATCTAACATTTTTATTTTTTTATAAAAAATTATGAAATGTAACATACATATATTTAAATATTTTTATAAAAGAAACACAAAAAAATGCCAAGTAATTTATTTTTTAAAAAGTATTAAAAATTTAATGTTACATAATATATATGTCCAAAAAATGTAACATACAATTTTTGAACATTTAAAAAAACAAGTAGGCGCTTTTACATTTTTTTATAAAAATGATCAAATACATTAATGTTACATTCCCCTATTTTTTTTTAGAAAAAAATAAAAATATTACATAGGGTTTTCTCAACTCAAACGGGTTTTCGTTTTATCTTTCACCTATATATATAAATATATATAGATTGGGTAAAATAAGAATCATACTGAGTTATAAGAACCAAAAGAGTTTTTGTGAGCCCTTTATCAAGATGGTTGTAATTTAGTTTTTGCTAATTACATTTGACTTTTATACTTTTAAATAAAATAATCATTTCAAGTATAAATAAGAGCACTTTTGACATTTTACAAGCAAAACTTTATGAGGCTACATATTGTCCCATCAACCTATTAAAATCTTGTGTACACAACATCAAATCTCACAAAATTATATATTGCCTGATGCAAAAATTATATTTGTAAATACAAAAATTTCTAAAAACAACTATTGTAAAAACAAATTAAAAAATATAAAACAAAGAAGTTCTTCGCTCTTTGGTCTTCATCATCGTTGCTCACAAAAAAAAAAAAAGAAAAACACTTCATCACCTACGAAGACAACAAAAAAAAAAGAATTTCCAGGATGTTAGCCACATTTTCTAATATATTATTGGTCAATGATTTGTTCATCTAGTTTTTACCAAAAAAAAAAATCATCATTTTCTCGTGACCAAAAGCACAACAATTGTTTTTTACTAGGCTGGTTATTTCAAGATATTCCAAACATATCGCACTCCGTCTTTTACCGGTTTTTTAGTAGGGGTGTAAAAATTACTTTTACCGTATGTTGAAAAAAAAATTATTTACATTCGATACTATGCACCAAAATTTATCTTACATTCAACAACGTACGTAAAAACATTTTACAAACATATGTAAAAACTAAAAAATTACAAACGTGAATTTTCAAAGCGTATGTAAAAACCAAAAATTTACAAACGTAAAAACATTTTTTTACCGTATGTAAAACAAAGAGTTTACATTCGTCACCGTACACACAAATAAATTTACATTCAACACCTGCGTAAAAACATTTTACAAACGTATGTAAAATAACCATTTTTTACAACGTGCGTAATAATAGATTTTCATGTGACGTTTATAGGAGCTCGAGTTGGCGATCAGGGGCGTAGTTTTTTTTTTACATTCTGACACCGTGCACAATTTTTTTACATTCGACACCCGTACATAAAAACATTTTTTAAACGTATGTAAAAACTAAAAATTTACAAACGTATATAAAAACTAAAAATATGTAAAAATTAAAAATTTTACAGACATGAAAACATTTTTTACCTTGTGTAAAACAAAGCGTTTACATTCTCTACCAGACTCGCAGAAAAAAATATTACATTGGACACAAGTTTAAGTCTAGAAAAATGGAGTACATGTAAATCTTATTTAAATGAAACTTTTTATCATCATTTAAATAATGTTTTTGCAATAATTTTTATATGATTTTTTTACGCTTGTGTAAAAAAACACTTACCCACATTATACCTGTTTACCCAGTTAGAATCATCACATAAACCATTAATACATCAAAGTTGGTATCAAGTACTTTAAATGAATTTTGAAATGGATTTCAAACATTAAATCACTAAAGTCACCAAAGTGGACTTTCCAAACCTGCAACGTTGCATATATCCCTCCCTCTTTTTTTTTTATCAATTTTCAATAAATGGTACCCTACTAATGCTTTATTACTTTCCGATTTACACCTTTCAGAGATATTTTAAGAAAATCAAGCTAATTCAATTGTAAACTTTTATACCCCTTCCCACACTAATATTTAGCCAACAATTTCTAGTAGTTGACCCATAAAACGAGACTATAAACCCAAATAATCAACCGCACAAAATATTCAACCCAAAAGAACCCAAAAAAGGAACAAGAAAAGTTAAAGATTGTGAGAAAGTGCATACCTTCATTAAATAACCCGAAATACAAGTGTGTGTCGGAAAAGGTTTGGCCGGAAAACGTTCTGTCACGGGACCCTAGCCGTCATCGATCCCCTGTTGGACCACCATCTTCAACCCCAGATCTTAACGAGAACCCAGGTGCTACCATCATACCTCTATCGGACCACCAACTTCAAGCCTCAGATCTGAGCCACCATCTTCAATCCATATACGACGTAGATTTGAACCACCAACCATGCGACCCAACCACAATCTCTAACCCAGACAACTTATGATCGGAAAACTAGCCGCCATCAAACGAAACCTAAACACGATGCACTCAGACGACCCGGATTTGAAGCCCTCTCACCAACACCCGCCATTAAAGCTTGATATATCTAGAAATGTATCTTTACAAGAGAGAGAGAGAAATAAGAGAAGAAGTCGGATCTAGGAATACATAAAATAGGGAGAGAGAGAAAGAGATTGGTTTTTTATAAAAGAAAGAGTAGACATAAAGTGGGTGAAAGCAACAGGAGAGAGAGTGTAAAAATGACTATATCGCCTCTTTGCTAAAGAAGATTTGGTAAATGATGTGTCATAATGTTAGTGGTTAACAAAAGTTCTCATGGTTCTCACAACTTAGGTTAGTTCTTCTTTGAACTGAATCATATATATATATATATATATATATATATATATATATATATAATATATATATATGTTAGTGGTTAATAAGAGTTCTCATGGTTCTCACAACTTAGGTTAGTTCTCCCTTGAACTGAATCATATATATATATATATATATATATATATTACACCCTCGTAGTCGAAGTGAGAGGAGGTCGAATGCTTAGACTGGATCTAAAGTCATCAAACATAACTTTGGGTAAACCTTTGGTGAAAATGTCTGTCACTTGAAAATGAGTTGGAACATGGAGAACTCGGATGGAACCTCGTTGAACAAGATCACCAACAAAGTGTATGTAACTCTATATGCTTTGTGCGTTGATGTTGAATCGGATTTCCAAACAAGTAAATAGCATTGATGTTGTCACAACCAAACTAGCAGTGGTCGCTAGTTTATGAAGCTCCACTAACAAATTCTGAAGCCAACAAATTTCGGCGATCACATTTACAGCCCCGCGGTATTCAGCTTTAGCACTAGAACGAGATATAAAAACTTGGCGTAAAGAGGACCAAGATAGTAGATTAGGGTTGAGATAAACGCAACAGCCTGATGTGGGTCAGCGTGAGCCAGCCAGTGAACGTCAGTGCAGGCGTATAATGTCAAATCAGATGATGAGTCAAGTGTTAACGGTACGAAGACCTGCAAGTATTTGATTATGTGTTTCAATGCATTCCAATGATCAATACAAGGGGGTGCATATGCATACAAATCTGCTGAACCGCATAGCTAATGTCAGGTCTTGTAAAAGTTAAATACTGAAAAACCCCTGCTAGACCTCTATACAAAATTGGATCATCAGACTCAGGATTGGAAAAATCATTTATTTTCGGTTTTGAATCCATATGTGTGGTGATGGGTTTACAGGAGGAATTACCAGCCTATCAATGTTGTCCTTCGCATAAACCTGTTGAGAAAGAAATACCTTTCCACACTATCTAGTAACATGAACCCCCAAAAAATGACTAAGAGGACTAAGATCCTTCATATCAAATTCGTTAGCAATCTTTGACATTAGTTACAATCGTAACTGATCAGTAGAGGTGTTAAGATTAATATCATCAACATAGATGGGCAAGTAGGTTGTTAACTGTTTGTGGTGATAAATAAACAGAGAATTATCACACTTACTCTATCAAAACCCCAATGTGAGAACAAAACCCGTGAACCTTTAATCCCACGCTTGCGATGACTGTTTAGACAATAAAGAGATTTCTTTAATAAGCACACATGGTCCGGAAAATACCGATGTCGAAACCCTATGGGTTGATACAAATAAATTGTCTCATTTATATTGCCATGAAGAATTGTGTTTGTAATGTCCAATTGATGGGTAAGCCATGACTTAGACAATGCAATAAATGTCACACCCTAACCCGTAGCGGATTGCTACGGGACATGATGATTTTCCATAGCTCATGACAACTATTATAAGTTTGAATATGTAAAACATCGAAATTAAACTGTCACACATAATCATAGAACTAATTCAACAATTTTCAAACATAAATCCGTAAGATGTAATTCATGAATAATAATCTGTTTCATTACTGACGCACATCTTATATATCTTCAACTTAAAACCCTCATACTTGTGTACCTGTATCATGTTAAAAAAATATTTTGGTCAACAAAAATTGATGAGTAATCCATATTTTTATAAAATGATTTCTATATTATTTTCAACAAAAAGTTCTAACATGCTTCTCAAGGGTTAATATAAAAAGCACAATTTATCCACAACGCAAACAACGAAAACATGTATACAATGAGAACATACAAACAAGTGAATATATGACTCTACAACTGTATGAGTGTGTGAGACTCAAGCCCCGAAGAGCGAATCTAACAATGGTGGCGATACTAGGCTACAAACCATGACCGTGAGTAAGGCTGTTCATTTTTATCCAAAACCCGAAACCCGACCCGAATTCAAAACCACCCGAACCCGAATTAGCGAATATCCGAAAAACCCAAACCCGAGAAACCCGAACCCGACCAACCCGAACTTTAAATGGTTCGGTTATCGGGTCAGTTTTCCCCACCAAAAACCCGAACAACCCGACCCGAAAAACCCGAAACACGAAACCCAAATAAAAACCCGAACATTTATTGTTTTTTTTTCTTATAGAAATGTTTTGGTTTGGAGTCTTTAATATATGGAAATTAAGTTTTGGGACTTTTAAATATTATAATAGCATGTTGTCAAATAATGTTTGAACTTTGATGATATTTTTAAAGTATCAGTATGAATTTTGATTATATTTTGTAAAAAAAAAACATTTATTTTTCATTTTACATCTAACCCAAAAACCGAATAACCCGACCCGAATTAATCAGAACCGAATAACCTAAACCCGACTTACCCGAACTTTAAATGGGTCGGTTATCGGATTATTTTTTCCTAGACAAAAACCCGAACAACCCGACCCAAAAAACCCGAAACCCGAAGAAAAACCCCGATGAACACCCCTAACCGTGAGGAACCTAGTCAGCCGTGGATCCACAATAACATGATAGAATACAATAGGCTGCTGCATCACATAATAAATAAATAAATCATAGCTAATCATCCATATAATAACACTTTGAATTTTGCATGTTAATAATAATGTGAATATATGTAACACGATACACCCCAAAAGCTTTAAGTTTAAATAGGGGGAAGATGACATAATTACTCCTCGGTTGAGAAGACTAATCCACGAGTATTACCGCACGATAGGAATGGGTAGATTCTAAAATAATAACAATAATGACCCTAAAATATCTCAAAAAAAAACAAGGTACCAAACGAACTGACAAAATATTAATTTTAGGAAATTAGGTTCTCCTAATTGGGGACTTGAAATATGTAAAATGTATTATTTAACGTAATATACAATCGGTATATCTGAAAATAAATAATCGTGATTAGTTTAATAATAACAATTTAATATCTTATCATATTTTATAAATGCTAAAAATTAGATAAATTAATAAAATTCATCTAATAAATTTGTATATCAGAATTAATTTGTTTAACAATTCCATAAATCTTTTAATTACAAGAATATTATAAAAAGCCAAATTAAATTCAGGTTCCCAAAAATAAAATGAAAATCCTATAAAATTTTCCATCACATTAATAGCACCTATCTAAATCATTGGACAAATTTATTGTATTTATTTATAACATATTGGTATTTTTAATTGATTTACCACATGATTGAAACATGTATAATTCACAATAACAATAAATCCAAATGATATCTAAAAATTCCCAAAAATTACCTAAAAATTACTAACATGATATATAATTGTATCCTACTTTGAATTTCACCAAAACACAGATCTAGCATCAAAACCGCTAAATTCTATGTACGTAGAACCTTAATCTCAACTATAATCACATTTGAGTTCATGTGCCCTCTACATTGAAATTCATAAAGGACTTTTGTAGAGAATGGAAAATTAAACGCAATGGGCTTTGGAATTACCTGAAAAGGTTAAGTATTGAATGAGAAATCGTCGTTTGAAGTTACGAGCCCTAGAATGATGTTTGACTAAATCCGAGTTGCACGATTGATGGAATGATGGATTCTAAGTGGGGTTTTGCTTAGTTTTGCAGTGGAGTAAAATGGTATAGGTTTTGTAACTTGATTCTACAATTTGCATAAAAATCCAATATTGTTCATGAAGCTTGATAATGAAGTTTAAGGTTTTGAATTGATTAAGATGATTTGTGCAGGAACTAAATGATTCAGTGATCCCCTCTTTATTCTCTATAAAAACGACTTAATTAGGACCGGTTCGAGTGAAATGGGTTACATAAAAAACAAGGAATCGTCGAGTCGAGTTAGGTTTTGCTTCTATTTCAGGTTGCGCTGGATGAGGGAGAAGGAGATGCAGGTTGGGTTTGGATTTTAGTATTTAATTAAAACGCGGAGGGTTATGTCACGAAGTGCATGGGTGGTCCAGTGGTTTGTGTTATGCATTATACTGTGTTTTCTCGGTGGAGACCTTTGTTCGAACCCCGGCTCCGCCCAGTTGTTTTCTTTTTAATTCTTTTCAAGTTTCAATATTTATACTAAGGCCCTCTGTAATTTGTTAACTTGACTTACCTAGTTTAATTAATAAACTAACCTAGTTAGTTGGTTTATTTTGTTTTAAAGTTTCAATAACAAACAAGAGCAACCCTTTATGTTTAACTTTAATCAACCAGTGTAATTAACACCATTAATACTCCCCTTATATAAATCTAACCAAAGTAACTGAAAAAACTTATTCATTTAAGGTTTTAGCCCGGTTTTTATCCAACGCAATACGTGACGTAAATTAAATAATAAAATATTAAAATAATAAATGTTATTAAAAATTCTTATCTTTATTTATTTCAAAGAAGGTTCAGTTTTACAATCCGGGTCGGGTTTTGGAGACCCAATTTTGACGGATGTTACAATAGATAACATGGTATGTATAGTAAGTAGTAGGTTTAACAATTGGACTAAATGTTTCACCACAATCTACCCTAATCTGCTGATTATCACAAACTAATCGAGCCTTATAACTTTCCGATGTACCATCTTATCGAAATTTATGATGAAACAACCACATGTTTCTAATAACATTCATATAAGGTTGTCTAGGAACTAGCTCCACGGTCTTATTTTTATTAAGGGCACTGAATTCGGTGGTCAAGGCATTATGCCATTCTGTAGTGGACAGGCTTCCTTAAGATTCTTAAGTATAGGGATGGCGATACAGGATGAGAGATTAAGAATGCACTTTGGTTTCAAAATACCATCCATAAAACACTTATGAATGGTTCCAAAGGGAGGTGAATGAGGAGGTGAGTGAATAATAGGGGAGGCCTGGTTTGTTTCTAGTTCGGGTGGCGGGTTGGTTGGTTTGTTTGTTACCTACAAAGAAGGCCTGTGTCATCTAGAATATGTGAGTATGGGTGGCGAAGTGGGTTGGGAAGGAGGCTGATGTTGTGGTGCTGAGGGAGTGTATTATTGGGCGATGGGCCTATTATAACACATGTAAAATCGTGTCCAATAATATAGCGACACGTGTCATATTTTATTTTAAGTCTATTAAAGATTAACAGGGATTAAAAGCATCAACATGCTTAAAACATAGCCTCTGAGTGACCATTAGTGTCAACATGCTAAACTTGGCCTCTGAGTGACCGTTGTGTCAACATGCCCAGCCTCTGAGTGACATCGGAGTCAACATGCTTATAATGAGCCTCTGAGTGATCTTTTACGAAGTCCTAACTCTCACATGTCCCATTTGTTGGACGAGAAGGATTAAATCCGTAACTTTTTAAAAGTTGGACACTGGAGGGGTTAAAAGTGTCAACATGTTAATTTATACCTCTGAGTGACCTTTTAACGAACCGGGAGCTCGACAATGTCCGGGCATAATCCCGGGTACGCCAAATATTGGCTACGAAGGGATAAATATGCTAAAAAGGTGTTTTAGGAGGTTCTAGGAGGTTTAATAAATTAAGGAGCTAAAAGTGTCAACTTTTGAAAGTGGCCTAGGGGCGCTCGCGGGGCGCGAGAGGCAAGGCCTGTGCCTCTCGCGGCCCGCCAGAAGACTATATCTGCAGAATTTTAACTTGGCCACCACACAAAGTGCCAAAAAACCATTTGATTCGAAACCATGGTCTTCCAAACTGCTATGCCACGTTTTAGGACACTTGTAAGCTCCCTCTTACACCCCTTAGCACCTGGCATCACCTCCTTCAAGCTCTCCAACTATAAATAGGTGCAAAGGTTCAACCTTTGAACTTGCACATTTCTCATTTTCAACTCTTCTCCCTCCTCTGGAAGTTTCTAATTGAAAGGAGCATCCAACTCAGTTCTATTGCATCCTAGGAACCTTTTGTAAGTGTTCCTTCTTTGTGCATTTTCGTTTATAGGCTTTTATAGCCAAAAGTCAAGCGTTTTACGGAAAACGCCTTGACTTTCGGTTAAGACCATTATGGTCCAACCATTGTTCGTAACGAACATGGCTAAGTGATCGTAATAAGGTAGGTTTTAGTCCCTATAAAGGGCACCTCCTGAAGATCACGTTTGCTAGACCAACTGACGGGTCAAAGTTATGATATTAAAAAGTCAAACATGCCATTTTTTGGAAAAATCATAAATTGATCTTATATATGTCATGAAACCTATTTTGACACTTAAACAAGTTGGTAATAATTATTAGAACATGTAAGAACATGTTCGGCTTGTCATTTCAGTTCTATGGTCGGTTCGTAACCGAAAGTCGCGAAGTTTGACTTCTGCTTTGACTTTCGATTTTGACCCGATTTAGATTAGTTAGCTACTGATCTAAAGTTTCATTATGATAGTAATATAATGTAGCATAACCCTCTAAGGTTATATTACATGATCATAATCAGAATCTGAGTTTATGCACAAGTTCCGTAATTATGCGATTTTGACTAAAATGCCCTTTTTGTATAAAATAAGGTTTAAAAGATAATGAACTTGAGAATAAGTTTCCTACTGATGTAATATTATAAGTAGGATTATTGGGATGTTAAATCAGATTATAAACTGAGTTTATGAACAAGTCCTTGGAATATGCCGGTAAATGACAATAAAGCCCTTATGGCTTATAAAATGGTTTTAATCATATCTTTTCAAGGTAAATCTTATACCTACTGATATGTTATATTAAATAACATATCTAAGACATTTTAATCTGACCCTAACATCAGTATTCGTTAAACATTTCATAAATCGTCATTTTACGACATAGGCGTCGTTTCGGCGCATAGTATGGTTTTAAACCATAGTTATCAACCAAGACTTACTACCTACTGATTTTAAAACTTATTTTAAATATTTTTACAATAGGTACAAGATATAAACTCAGAATCCCAAAAATATTATAAACTATGTGTAAAATGACCAAAATGCCAATTTGGTGCATAGTTTGGTCATAAAATATAAATTACACATATAATTGATATCCTACTGATATTATATCATAAATAAATTATTTTTCTAGAATACTTATAATATAACATTTAATTATATTCAAGTTCCTTTTATACAGTATGAAATTACCGAAATGCCCTTATGAGGCATAGTTTCATTTTAAAACCTTAATGGGCATATAAGTTGATATCCTATTGATATTAAACCTTAATTAAAGTATGATGGCATATAGAACTTGTCCATGACTTATCCGGTTACCCGATATTGCTAATATGCATACGGTTAAGTACATGTAACTAGTTTACGAAAATTAACCGAAACGGGTCTAACCTTGTCATTTAAGTTTAAAAATCCAGAATGTTATTGTTTACCCATTTTAGACAAGTCAAGGTACTTGTTGGGTTTAAACAACATTCTATCAGATCATCGCTTAATCTAGCGTATCGTTTTTGCCATTACGCTAGTTGGTCTAAGTCTATGACTTGCATAAGACTATTAGCATTTTAATTGGTTAGCTTATGCCATAATCTACACTAGAGCCTTCCGGTAAATGCTATCTGCACTTAGTTCATTGTGAATACGGCTGGAATATAATCTTGCATTTTTTCAAACAAGGCTAATTCAGGTAAATACTCTTGATTTATTTTCCCTATACGGGCTTGGGATACGGTAAATTACTACCGCTTGGTCGGAAATGGGATCAATCGAATGCCGGATTGTGGCTAGTAAATCCGCATATTCCATTTTAATCAGTTTTGTTTGATAACTTAAACATCAGGGGTTAATTACCCTGTCCTGGATATCCTAAGCTCATTACATTAGATAATGGCCACGACCTTAGCGTGGGGTGTAGGCATACACCTGACAGACGCTCAAATGCAAATTACCTAAGATGTTGGGGATAACTCCTCTGTGAGTTCTACGTGGTGTGTACTTAATCATGTCTCGGTCTCTGTACTGGGCCCTGTATGTATGGACAAACATGTGAATCTGTTAACAAGGTTACAAAGTAACTTTCCCAAGTTATAAAAGATTTGTGCCCTGTGCACATAAATCAAATATAAAAATGTTTTAAAAATGAGTCAGTCGGGTGTATTTACCAGCAAAAGCTGACGTATTTTCAAAAGACTAAGCTTGCAGGTACAATATGAAAAGGCCGGAAGCTGCTCTGTAGTGAAATAAGAGGATCTTGCAAATCCTTAGATCTTCCCTAAAATCTGTTTTATATTCTTTCTTTGTACATTTTATGATCCGCCTGTGCATCTTCTATTACGAGCCTGTATATTATTTTGTGTTTTTGAACATTTGGTTTGTAATAGTAATTTTATTCCAAGACTTCCGCTGTGCCGTGTTTAATCGACAATGATGTTATCAACTTACGTCACGATACTCCCCACCCGGGCCCACCGGTGTATGGATTTGGAATGGAAATCCGAGGTGTGACACCTAGCGAAGAAGGGTGCGGACCAGTAGTGCTGTGGGATGTGTTGTGGGCCATTGGGCCTAGTGTATATGGTGTCAAACTAGCAGCAATGTAGGTTGTGTTGGTCGATGAAGTATGGGTAGTGGAGGTGGGGTTTGGCTGAGTCCAGAGGGCAGGATGAAGGTTATTGTTAAGAAAAATGTAAGAGTGTGAGAAGGGTTTAGGGTGAGTAGCGAAGGGAAATGTATGTTCTTCTAAAATCACATGTCAATTAATGATAATTTTATGAGTAGAGAGGTCTTAACATTTGTAGCCTCAGTGGTTAGAGGGGTAACCACTAACCAAGGAATACACACGGTATATAACGGTAGGTGAGTTTATGGGTAGTGGTATGGGGAATGAGTGGTTAGCAGAGGCATCCAAAGACATGTAGATGAGCTTATGATGGGATGTATTGATACAAGGTCTGTGTGGGAGATTTATTTTTAAGAATTTTACTAGGTAGAATGCTTAAAAGGTAAGTGAAAACCTCTAGAGCGTGATTCCAGTAGGTGTTAGGTAAGGACGAATGAGCTAATAAGGTCCGAGTAACATTGTTAACGAATTGTATTTTGTGATAGGCTTTTCCATTCTTGGATGAAGTGTGAGGGCAAGAGAACCTAAATTGCATTCTGTTTTGTTGGTAAAATTGTTGGAACATAGAGTTATCATATCTCTACCATTATCACACTGGAATTGTTTTATTTTACGCTCAAATTGTGTGTCATTGAGATTAGAAAAGTTAGTGAACATAGAGAAAACTTGTGATTTATTTGATAACGGGCACGTCCATAAGAAATTTATGAAGTCATCAAGAAGGAAAATATAATAATGGTGACTGCCCGTGCTTAATACAGGGGAGGTCCACTAATCATTATGAATTATATGAAAAGGCAAAGTAGTAGCATTAATGGAATCAACAACGGAAGTCTAATATGTTTACCAAACACACAAGATTGACAAAACTTAGGTTTAAAGAACCATACTAATTAGACTAGGGGTTTTAAGTGACTGCAATAAAGTAGATCCTGGATGGCCGAAACGTTCATGCTAGGTATCTTAAGTGATAACCATAAGGGCTGTAGGAGAAGTGATCTTGGAGACTTTGTAGGATCAAAGGTATAAAGGTCCCCATAGTTATTGCATCGTAGGATAGGGGTCCGGGTCTTGAGATCCTTCACCAAAAAACCAAAAGGGTAAACTCAATAGAAAATTGATTATGAGTAGTAAAACGACATATATATAATAAATGTTTAACTAAGAAAGGAGCGTAAAAGACTTGGTTTAGTTTAAAAGGTGGGAGGGGGGAGAGGTAAAGTTAGGTCGCCTTAACTATAAACGGGGATGGTTTCATTGCCCACAATTATATTATGAATAACACCATTATTAAAAGTTGACGAAAAAAGTAGAGTTGGGAGTCATATGATTGAGAGACATTGCATAAAGGGCCTGGTGCCCTGATCTATGTTTGTTGTAGCATACTAGCAGCATATGATCGAGCGGGCTTTGGCGGCAAACCTGCACCAGAGTTTTGGGCCGCGGAGTATTAGGATGAGGACATGGAGGGAGTTGATTCAATGTGGTCCATGGAGCTTGGGTGGAACCAGCAGTTAGGACAACCTAGTTGTTAAAGTGAGTGGGCCAAGGTGAGAAATTTTGTGAAGGCTGGTTAGAGGCAATACCACAGCCGCAACCCCTCCCATGAACTCTCCCTCGCCCACGTTCAATATTTTTGGTCCTGTTTTCTTGACGGGAGTTACCAGAGGAGCCTTGGTCAGAAGACGCCATCAATGTGGTACCGACCTCTTAGGCAGCAGTCTTTTCCTGATTAACTTTTCTTGTTTCGGCCATGCATAAGCGAGGTCTAGCATCATAAAAATCTGGTTGAAAGTTCAGGATCTAGTGGGTTTAGACAAAAGTTTGGATAGGATAAAGCTAATTCGGTAGAATTCTCGTCATAATAGTCATAAGTCGAATGATTTCATTCATACCGAAAGAGTTTACATCGTTTACAAGCTGGATAGAGTATCACGCAATCTCTCCAACATTTCCCCTCTAAAGTCCAAAACTTAACAATTCAAACACATGACTCCCTATATATATACTTGATTTTGGGACGAATGAACATTTGGAGCGGATGACTCATCCGTGCGGATGAGTCCTCGTCCGTATGAATTTAGTGTTCGTCCTCACCAAAGTTTCATGTGTTCAAATCTCTTATTCAATTATACAATATCCAACATAAGCTCTATCTAGCCTATTCGCTTAGTGCAGACACACCGGATATGCACTAACAATGGTAATGTTTTAATTTGTTGAATAAACATGGTGATACCTTCATACTTTTTCTGTAAGACCCATGAAGAGTTAGAGAACTAACTGCTCATCTGTGATCGAAGAACTAACATTCTAGAGTTTGCCAAAGATGACCTTCATTGCTTGACAATAAGCTGACATAGTAGTAAGCTTATTGTTGAGATCAATGGTTCGGATAGCCATGCTATTCTAAAACAGGTTGGCGAGAGCAGTCGCATCATAGGAAGTAGTGTCAGGTTTTAGTATGGTATGAAGGAGGTCAGTCATGATGGTTCCGTATATCCATTGTAGAACGATGGAATCTAGCCTTTCCCGTGATTTAGGCAGAACTTTTTATTTGTCTTTATTTGATGAGGACACAACAGGCTTGGGTTTGAGGTGATCAAACCCTTGGAACGCCTTGTAGTGGATTTTTGTAACAACCTGAATAATCTTATTAAATCTTAGCGTGACACGTATCCGAAAAGTCTCCAAAAAAATTTCTGATACGTGGAAGGAGAGGGGCAAAATCGATAAAAATGAAGGTTGATATAAATAGAGGAGCTAAAAATGAAAAAAAAAACAATTTTTGCAAGTTCTAGAGGTCCCTTACGGATCATATGGATTAACCCTTATGGTCTGTAAGGGGTTTAAAATCTTTGTGCACCAGAGATCCTTACGGACAACAAGGTAGTACCCTTTACGGTTCGTATGGGGGTTGCTAACAGTAAGATGTTTGTTGTCAGCTGCAGATTCATCCTTGTGACACCTAGTCGCGATTTTTTCCACCTTTCACCTTATTTGAACGTCTGGAAGGACACTAATCCTTCTCCTATCACTCCTGATCACACTTATCATGAATTGGGAGCTCTTGGATTAGTATAAATAGGAGTTCATGTTGCACATTTCATTCACACCTCATACTTCATTTCTCAATTCTGCTTTGGAGCTTGCTTCTGGTTTACAAAAGCCTCCTCTCCTGAGTTCAACTATTCCTTCCAGCACTAGTAAGTGTTTGATGTGCGTGAATTGAATATATTTTTATAGTTGTAAATTTCCTTCACACAAATTGGGTTTTAAAAAAGGTTTCCACTTAAAAACTAACTACACACACAAAAGGGCAAGTGTACCCGTGAGGTGGTAATATAGTTGATTGGTAAGAACCGGATATCAATCCATGGACGCGGTGTCTTAATAACAAACCTTGTTACTTTTAAACCTTTTCGACAAAATGAGTTGATTTCTTTAATTTTAAACTACCATGCACAAATAACAAATAGCTAACTAAATTAAGGAAGAACGATATTCAAAAGCGGTTGCTTAAACTAAGTATCCACTAATAAACATATGACAACAATTAAGGAAGACTAATGGTGATGCAAGTTCTAAATTCAACTAAGTCCCCAATCAAGGCTTCCTAGTTTATAAATCTTGGGAAAATTACAATGAGACAACATTCTAAACACCTAAGATTTATTCTTTTAAGTTCACTTGCTAAGTTGATGTTAATCTTTAATAATGAGTTATTTGTTTGTCAAAACTCCTAACTCTACAAGTTAAGGAAAACTAATATGAACAACACACTAATCACCCTAACTTGGTTTCAAATAAGTGACATCTTCATCATGTTCTTGATAGGAAGTTATGCTAGATAACAATCTTGAACTAAATCATTAAACCAACATAAGCACAAACTATAGAATTCATATAAACATTCATATGATCTTTCCAAATCTAAATGCAAGAATCCATACACATGTTCAAATCACCATTCTAATCATGTTAGCAATTACCATTACTAGTTTCATGCTATGAATCAAATCAACAAGTTTACAAGATTCAACAATCATAATCTCTACATGGGCTTTCCAACACAACATGTAAATACTTATGACCAAACGTTCAAGAACAAGGACTTTAATCATGAACATGAACTCCAATAACAAGATTAAATATCACCATGAAGATTAACAAACAACAATCACCACATCTATCTCCACATTATCACATACTCATTAGCTTCAACAAGGTTTAAGCAACACAAATGTTTAGCCCATAAGGCTCATAACTACTAAATCAAATGCGAAATAACTTAAAGTGTTCATAAGTAACAAGTGGCTAATGATTGTTTATGACAAGATTAAATGGTAAAATTAGTAGATCTTCAAGTGATTCAACCTTCCTCAAGGCTCCTTTTGGGCTCTACAAGCTTCCAACACCAGAATCTTGAGAGAAAAGTTCACCAAAATGCTCCAACTCCCATCCAAATGAGCTTAACACTCGTATTTATGCTATGGTGAATTGGCACGACTGTGCCACCTTTTGGTACGGTTGTGCTTGGCAAGTGTCAGAAGCACTTTTTCGTCTGTCGATCATGTTTGCTACCAATTCCGGAAAGATCCCGCTCAAAATTCCCGAGGTGGCACGTCTATGCCAAAAGGTGGCACGGTTGTGCTTATTGATGACTTATCCATCGATGACTGTTTTGACCTCGGGAATAAGCTGATCAGGAGCTAAGTTAAGTCGAGCACGGTCGTGCTTGGACTTGGCACGTTCATGCCAAGTCTTGGACTAATCTGGTTTGCGCTGATAGTTGATAGTGCTGATGAGAATCGGTCTTCGAAGGCTTAGAATGGTCGTGCTTGGGGTTGGCATGGTCGTGCGCTATCTGGTAATTTTGCTAGAAAGTTCCATTTTTGCTCCAGTTTACTCCAAGAGCCTCCGTTTCATCACTGGGCCGAAGCCCGGACCTGTATTTTCACAAACAACTCAAATGAGTATCAATATCAATGAAAATACAATGAGTTCTCACATAAACGGGGAATATTTGACGTTTAAAAGATGTATAAGTTCTTATACATTAGTGTTCTTTCAAGTTGATTTCAGTTTTGTAGTTAGATATTATCCGAAAGTCAAGCAGTTTGACTTTTGCTTTGACTTTCAGTTCTGACCATTTTGGTCAGGTAAAAATTTAACTAGATATTCCCACGTGATCCTTATATTATAGGGTATAATTCCCTGCAATTATACCCCGTGATTATCACATTCAAGAGGGTGATATGACGAGTCAAAGATGTTTTAAATAATAGTCAAAACGCAGCTTTATGTATTTTTCAGCAAATGGACTTTTAAGTATTATAGCTAAGAGTTTTGACACCATATCAATTCATATAGCATTATAAAACATATTTCGACGTGTCAAACTCGTCATATTTAGTTTAGCATTCAATTTCTAGTCGAAAGTCAAACAGTCTAACTTCTGCTTTGACTTTCGATTCTGACTCGTTTGGTCAACCTAAAGTTTGATTAAAACTTACCACGTAATCGTAATATTATAAGGAATAATTCCCTACGACTATACTTTCTAGTCATCACAATTAAACGGGTTAAATGACGAGTCAAATATATATTTCTTAAAAAGATCCAAAATGCCTTTTTTAGCGTAAAAGCAATAAAATGATTTAAGCTTATGCAATCTGCATTTTAACCTTGGGAATAATTATATAACAATCATAAATATATCCAAATATGTGGGACTCATCATAAACCCGTTTCGACCACTTGAATCCGTTTATACAAGCACGACTAGTTATACCAACATAAACCATATAAACTAGTCGTAGCAGGTCAAATGTGTAAGTCCCTATCTTAATTTATTGAATTCTATAAACATTTCGCATTTAAAATGTGTAAATACGAATACACGTCCATACTTATTTTTGAATTTATAAAAACTTCATAAATATTAAACATTTTAACATGTCAATTGTAAAACCCCGACCGTGTAAAACAACGAACCGCGGCGAAAACGTTGGAGAGTCATGTCACAGAACTATGGTTTCACAACTCACGGAATTTAAAATTTTGTTTTATTAAGTTAAATGTTTACATTGTCTTGGGATAAACAAGAACAACACATAAATAAAATGTCTTTCATGTTTTAAGTCATTAAGGCCCACGTCCATTCCTACATGAAGCATGCATCATATTATCAAGCATTGACTCCTGAAACATATGTGAAAAGAGAGTCAGCATAAAAATGCCGGCGAGTACATAGGTTTTGTGAGTGTGTCAAATTCGTGGCTTTGTATACATATTGCAACAACTCGTCCGACTACAAGAGTCGTTAAGTGAAAACCTCATATCAAAAGTGTTTGATATTGCAATACAATTAACCAACTAAAACAAGTTGGTTAGAGTTGTGAAAACCTTGTAGCCATGAATCTTGACCAAAACGTTTCTTTTGTAAAATAAACTTGTAATAGATTGATTCAAAAGAAAACTTCGTATGGTTTATATCTTTAAATGAAAATCATTGCATGACATTGTTCAAAACCATTTGTCCGTGTTATAAACCATTTGTCTGTGTTATAAATCAATCATCCGTGTCATAAACCAATTGTCCATGTCATAATGGAATCGTCCATGTTTTTAATTGTGAAAACTTTTGATTGTTCTTTAATGAACACATTCAAACCTGTGGTGACTATATCACTAAAGGATATCTTTAATAGACCACCAAAGGGTCTCTTTAACAAATCAACAAATGATTTGTTAATCAGAAACAATTTCTATCATTACCTAAACTTCCACCAAATCCAGTGAACAGTCCGATAATGGAATTGTCAGTCCTATGGTACTATAACATACTACTGGTCGGCTCGGCCAAAGCTAACGATTGTCATTCGTGTTATGGATAACGCAACAACAAGTTGTTCACATTATTGAAATCATATTGTTTTATATATACACCATAGACATTGTTTTTGAAAACTTGAAAATGATTTAGCACATATGAGTCACCCCAAAACATTTGCAAAACGTAAAAGAGGGGAACTATGTACTCACTTTGAAAATCATTTTTGTATACATAAACCATGTACATTGTTTTGAAATTTTGAAAATAATTATATGCACATACGCATCACCCCAACACATTTGAAAATGTAAAAGAGGGGGGCTATGTACTCACTTGGATTGCGAAAGTATTCTTGATAAACAGAATAAACAAAGCTCAAACGTGTCCTAATGTGTCAAATAAATATATTAGCGTGTCGGGACTACAAATGGGAGTCGGATAGAATGAAGTCTTATAAACCAAACGAGTGTTGGAACTCATGTGATATGGTTTACCAAACTTAACATTATGATTTGGAAAGGTCCTAAGTGCTTTTGACCCATTATGACTCGTTAAGGTAGTTTATGCTACTTTAACGGGTCATTAGCGTAAACGCGTGATCGTCCTATGATAAGTATTAAATTCCCCAAACATGTTTGAAAATGTTATAACATCAGTTTATATGATGAAAATTTGGTTACATGTGTTTAAAATGGATTTATGCGCAAAAGGGCATTTTGGTCATCATTTTTTTAAGAACATAGAAGTAACTTATCATAACATTAACCAAACGACATGACCATAAGGTATAACCTCAGTAGGTTATTCCCTATACAACTATGGTCACAAATATGTGTTTGGTCAGATCCTAAGATTGACCAAACGGGTCGGATTCGAAAGTCAAAGCGGTGGTCAAGACCGCTCGACTTACGACCTTAAATAAGCACTAAACTAGAAGTGACGAGTTAGACATGTCAAAACATGTCTAACTAAGTTTATAAAACTGATTGGTGTCAAAACTTGGTGTTTTGATGCCCGAAAATAGTTTCGTCGTAAAATGCACATCATGCGCATTTTTGCCAAAACTGACTCGTCACTTCGACTAGTAAACGTGGTAATCTGAAGGTGAAATCGTTAAGGATTATAACCTTCATGATTACGATCACGTTTCAAAGTTCAATTGAACTTTGACTTGACCAAATATGGTCGGAACCAAAAGTCAATCAGGTTGCCAAACTGTCAGACTTTTAGCTCAAAATAGCTAAAAATGAAAGAACTAGGAAGAGTACTTACTCGTGTTGAAGAACACTTTCGGAACACAAGATAGGAGGCTTCCAAAGGCTGGAAACAAGCTCCAAGAAGGATAGAAAGAAGAACTTCACACTTTGCTTTGAAGTGTTTTGAAGTGGTGTGAAAAAAAAATGGAAGAATCATGGGGTATTTATAGTATTTTAGGATTAAGGAGGTGATGACAAGTGTCCTCAAGTGTGGATTAGTGTCCTAACATGTGTCAACACCATATTAAGTGTGGCAAAGGGAGTGCTAGGTGTAAAAAAATGGAGATAGGTGGCAAACTTGGTGAAGAAGCAAAAGTATTTATTATTTTTTGACATTTTTGGCCCTTGAACTTGTATTTTCACTTGTTTGCCATTTTAACCCCTTTAACCTAATATTTAGGTTATATAAAGGTGTTAAGACATGTGTAACTTGGATTATGCCTGAAAATGTCGTGGATGTCGGTTCGTTCGGTTGTACGGTTACGAGTTTTGCAAAATGCGTAAAACGCTTTAAACGAACACGAAAATGATCGAAATTGTGCAACGATTGACATTTTTGCATTCTCATCAATAAAATACAAGATTTTATTGAATTCAAAAATATTTGGAAATAAAAAACAGGTTTTCATTGTATTTCGAAATTGTTTGTAATTGTGCAATGATTGAAAAGGCACAAATGTCACAGTCTCCCCTACTTTTGGAAATTTTGTCCTGAAATTTAATTAGAAGAAACTTTGTGAAATAGATGTGGATATTTCGCTTTCATCTGGTCCTCTCGTTCCTAAGTAAATTTCGGGCCATGTTTGGATTCCCAGCGAACTTTAACTATCGGTATACGTCTATGCTTGAGTTTCTTGACTTCACAGTCCAATATCTCCAGGTTTCTCGACAAAGTTTATAGTGTCATCAACTTGAATTCATCGAGAGGAATGTAGAGGTTTGTATCGGCTAAACACTTTTTCAAATTGGACACGTGGAATGTTGGGTGAATATTCCCAAGTTCAGTTTGTAGCTCAAGTCGGTAGGCCACCTTTCCGATTCTCTCAACGATCTTGAATGGTATATCGTGGTGCAAGTTTTCCTTTCTTTCCAAATCTAATCACACCTTTCCAAGGGGATACCTTGACAAAGACGTGATCACCAACTTGGAATTCTAAGGGCTTGCGTCGTTTGTCCGCATAACTCTTTTGACAGTGTCAGAAGGTTATCGCGAATTTTCTTGACTTTGTCTGTTGTGTCGTGAATGAGTTCAGGCCCAGTGAGCTGAGCTTCACTGACCTCATTCCAGCAGACAGGTTCTTGTGGCCAGTGTAAATTTCACACTTGGTACCATAGAGATAGTGTCTCCATATCTTTAGAACGAACACGACTGCTCCAAGTTCTAGGTCGTGAGTGGTATAGTTCTTTTCATGCACTTTGAGTTGCCTTGAGGCATAGGCTATCACCTTTCCTCTTTGCATTAGAACGCAACCTAAACCTTGCCCTGACACGTCACAATAAACCATGAAGTCTTCGCAACCATTAGGAAGTGTAAGGATAGGTGCATCACAAAGCTTTTTCTTCAATGATTGGAAAGCCTCTTCTTGCTTGGGCCCCCAAATAAAGGGTTTACCCTTGTGAGTCAAGGCTGTGAGTGGAACGGCAATACGAGAGAAATTTGCGATGAAACATCGATAATAACCAGCTAAACCAAGAGATGACCTAACTTCGGTAGGAGTGCGTGGCGCTTGCCATTCTTGCACCGCCTTGATCTTTGCAGGGTCGACATGAATCCCTTTGTCGTTAACGACATGACCAAGAAATTGTACCTCTTTTAACCAAAACTCACACTTTGAGAACTTATCATAGAGCCTTTCAGTCCTCAAAAGTGTTAAGATAAGTCGAAGATGAAGTTCATGATCGGATTTGGTCTTAGAAGAAGAATATCATCAATGAAGACTATAACAAAACGATCGAGGTAGGGTTTACACACCCTATTCATCAAATCCATGAAAACAACAGGTGCATTGGTCAATCCAAAAGGCATAACCATGAATTCATAGTGACCATAACGAGTTCGAAAAGCAGTCTTTGGAATATCTTCTTCCCGTACTCTAAGTTGATGATAACCAGAACGAAGATCGATTTTTGAAAAACAAGTGGCACCATGAAGTTGATCTAGAAGATCATCAATACAAGGTAAAGGATAGCGATTCTTGATGATCAATTTGTTGAGCTCTCTATAGTCGATATACATACGGAAGGTTCCATCTTTCTTCTTTACGAAAAGAACCGGCGCACCCCAAGGTGATGAGCTAGGACGTATAAATCCCTTGTCAGTTAACTCTTGCAACTGACTAGCTAACTCTTGCATTTCGATGGGGCTAACCGATATGGAGATTTTGCGACTGGTGTAGCACCAGGTACAAGATCGATTCGGAACTCGACTTCTCGCACAGGAGGAACTCCTGAAACGTCGTCGGGAAATACTTGAGGAAATTCTTTAACGATTGGAATGTCTTCGAGCTTCCTTTCCTTGCCTTCCTTCTTGATGACGTGAGCTAAAAACACGATATAGTTTTTGCGAAGGTATCTTCGAGCTTGGAGGTAAGACATCAGTTTGAGACCTTGGGAAAAGGTTTCACCAAAAATACATAAAGTTTGACCGTCAGCGAGAGGAATTCGAATAAACTTCTCATAACAAACAACTTCAGTGTGATGCTGACTAAGCTAGTCCATATCGATGATAACGTCGAAATTACCCAATTTTATAGGGATAAGATCAATTGAGAAATCAACATCATTAAGGGTGAGAGTGCAATTTCGAATCACTGAGTCTAACGTAATAGGTTCACCATCAGCGACTACCACCGTGAAAGATTCGGCTAGACTAACGCGGGCTAATTCAAGCATCGATTCGAATTCTAAGGACATGAAACTTTTATCCGCACCAGTATCAAATAGTATGGATGCATAACTACCGTTAATGAGAAATGTACCGTTAACCACATTGTTATCAACCCTAGCTTGATTGGCATTGATGTTGAAAGCTCTTCCTCTTGCGGGTGGATTAGCTTGATTGGCTTGATTCACTGGGTTGGCTTGAGCTTGGGCATTTATGATGTTCACCAAACGTGGGCAAGTGTTTCGGAAATGGGTTGGATCACCACAATTGAAACATGCTCTGACTGGTTGCACATAGGGTAATTGGGTTAGTAGTAGGGTTGATCCATGGGTTGAGCAGGTGGTAAGAGTAAAGGTTGTTGGGTTTGGCCTACCACTTGATTGTTGGGTTGGGCTTGAGGTTGTTTGCGGTTTGGCTTTTGGAGAATGCGACAAGTTTGAATTGTGTAACCTGCACGGCCACAACTTGTGCAATATTGACATGGGGTCTCAGGAGGGTGGTGATATTGGCATCGATTGCATTTTGGGTGAGAGCCTGTGTAGGGTTTCTTGAATGGAGCAGCAGGAGGAGCGACTTGTGTGATTGTGGCAGCAGTGATAGGTGAATTGGTTTGGGTAACAACGAAATTTTCCCATTGCGTTTTCTTTTATCAGCAAACTTGGAAGATGAACCTGTTTGAGTCGGGGTTGGTGTTTCGCAGGTGTCTTGTCTTTCTTCTTCTCATCTTTAAAATCACCATTTCGGATGCGATTTTCTGTGAGCTTAGTGGCTAGCTCCATTGCAGCTTCGAGGTTGCAGGTGTAGTACTCAACACAGAATCCTGAATTTTTTAGGGAAGACCTCGAATGTAATGCTCAATTAGACGATAAAGCGGTGTGAACAAGTTGGGGACCATCTGATTCAATTCGAGGAATCTCTTATTGTATATGGTGTGGTTTCCCTCCTTTTGTTGCAAAGAGTAGAACTCATCCTCCAATTTCTTGATTTCACTTCTTGGACAGAAGCGTCTTGTCATGATTTCCCTCAACTCTTCCCAAGTCAAGGCCATAGCAGCTTCGGCACCTCGCTTACCCTTCTCTGTGTTCCACCATGTAAGTGCTACCCCGTTCAAACGACCGGTAGCATATCGCACCTTGCAATCATCGGGACAATCGCAATTGAGAAAAGTGCTTTCCATCTCCTCAAACTAACAGAGGAGAGCGGTGACACCTTCAGTCCCCTCGTATTTTGGAGGATCGCAGGATTTGAAATGCTTGTAGGTGCATTTGGTGGTGTTAGGGAGAGGGTTGGCGATATTTTGACCTTCTTGATTGGTGGGGTTGATGGGATTGGCAGCAAGAGCTTGTTGAACTTGTATGGCGATGTCAGGAAGTACGACAGCCATCTGTTGAGCGATTTGAGTGGCCATGCGCTCACTAGATCTTCCTGACCTTCTACCACCTTGAGAGTGTCTAGCAGACATCTACAGGAAATATGTAGCGAGATTATGAGTTGATCGTTTTTAGGTGTCATGTGTCATAAAAAACATTCACAAAAATAACTGAGAAAATAAATTCATTACATCCATAGGAAGTCTTGGGCTTTGCTTATGTTTGGGCCCCAAATGTCTCCCATACTTTAGCCTAGGTAGTCATGTGGGCCCCCATGACTACTGGGCTTTGTAGGGTTCACATTGGTTCTGGCATGTTAACGTTCGCATCACCCGAATGAAAATCGTAAAACATGATTGCGAGAAATAAGGTCGGAGAGTGTCCAGGTGTAGACACAATGACAACCCAAAGTGGGGTTAGTTCATACGACATTTGGTGTGGCATGCTTTGGCCTCATAGGTCCTTCGTACTCTCATCGTTAGTCCCCAGGTAGGAAAACTGGTCCATTATATTGGATTTATACGAATGTAAATCCTAGACAGGACGTCCCAACTACCGGTACTCGTATCCAGTTACTACATGCCCGTCGTAGAACTCACTTTGATGAGATTGAAAACATGAAAACATTACAAAATCCTTGAGAAAGAAATCATGAAAATTTGTGAATTTGTGTTGTGTGTGTTTGCATAAACATGATATGTTAGGAATATATGTAAGCCACAATAAATTTCATACAATAACATGTAGTAATGAAAGTGCTTGCATGCATTTGTGTGTGAAATAAATATGAAACAAATAAACATCATGAGTTTGCATGTAACACGTAAGCATTTAAAATCTAATCAACTATAGTATAGGCTCTAAGGGTCTAATAACCTATCCTCTATCCCTATAGTCGGAGCTTTGATACCAATCTGTCACACCCTGACCCGCAGCGGAAATAGTAGTCGGGGTATAATTGGGTTATCATCAAAGCTCATGACATTTACTATGATTAAGTTTCATATTTATTATTCGAAATTTAAAAGAAATATCCAAACACAAATAGAACATTTAAACATTAGAAATATTGTTCTAATCATAAAGCATTTTATTCATCTTCTAAGGCCAATCCTATGTGTTCATCTCCTCAGCCTGTCCACCTGTATCATGTGCAAAAAACAAAGTTTTTGGGTCAACAAAAGTTGGCGAGTGAATCTAAATTAAACATTTAAACAATTCAAATACATTGATTAATTTAAATTATTGTGCAATGACCATATATGAGCATATGTATATAAACAAACCACAAACCACATAATATCAGTAATGTACACTTGCATGATAAATGATGAACTGTGAGATCAAGGCTCAATCAAACGGAGCCGATCTAATGAGGCACGTTGTGCTCAACTCGTATCCAATGAGGAACTGATGGGCCTTATATGAATGTTTTGCACTAAAATGACATAATGTAACCTCGTATAGCAACATCAACAAAATATACACACAAGATCACATAATGGTGTTAGCACAAATGTTTAAATAAATAAAATATGTAACGACACATGATACACCCAAAACATGATTAAAAAGGGGGAATTTGTAAGGATTCACTCACAGTGGGTGCGTTTCCTTGATTGAAGACAAACGCACACGAGTTTGAGATTTAATCACGAGAGAAAACTAACCTAAAATAATAACGTAATGATTCGATAAATAAATAAATCCTATTAGAAATTAATATTTTTAATTAATGTTTTTTATTAGATTTTTAGGTTATTTTTGAAGTATTTAATGGGGTTTTTAAAACCTAAAAAGTCTTGTTTTTTAAATGTTTTAATTGATTCTTAATTAATATTTCAAAGGAAATAATAATATAAAATATATTAAAATTTGGATCTTGTCAGGTCTGACAAGGTCGTCTGACCGGTTTAATTGTTTGAAATTGGAAGCGTGTGTGAGGTTCGAACTCGTGACCTCCCGTATACGTGCACGCAACTCAACCAACTGGGCTACGTGTCTAACCCGACATATATCTAATTTTAATTATCTTTATATACTAATTAGAATATTTCAGAAATTAATTATTTTAAAAAGGTTTTAAAATCTATTGAACCGGTGCGTATAACCCGTATCGAACCTGCGACCTTCACTTGCCTTGCACCCAGCCCAACCAATTGGGCTGGGTGTCTAACCCATTTAATATAGATGTTATAATATAGTTATTAACTTATTGAACACCAACATGGTTAAGTTGAGGAAAAAATATTTTTTTTATCTTAGCGAACCGGTAACAGTGATGGCTCGAACCTAGACTGTATGTCTAACCTGGTTATAAACCCAGTTTTTATTATATTTATGTACACCTTAATACTTCATCTCCTTCACTAACCCAAAGCCCGAAATATAACCCAACTGTTAACATTTGATTAGACAATTTTGATTGATTGCTTCGAACCAACACATACAGAATTTTTTAGATTACAAAAAAATTAAAGAATTGTACCGATTTGGAGCAACAACTCGGTTTTCCGGTGACGATTCCGGCAAGTGTAGACGTTTTCCGGCGAAGGTGGTTCAAGCAGAGGAATGAACAGAATTTTCCTTTTGAAATGAGCGAGTTCATTCAGACGATTAAGGTTGAATTTATAGGCTCAATGATTGAAGGATTTTCGGTTTCAAGATTTGAATTTTTTTTATTTTGAAACGGTTTCAGTTAATTCGATATTGATTTCGCAAATTTGTAACTGTTTGCTGGATAACCGTTATTTCCGGTTCTTAACAACCGAATTCAAGGATTTGATTTCGATTAAGGAATGAGCGGTTACTGATTTCAGACATTGATGTTGCAGACTTTGCACTTGTTTGTATATTAAATTTATTTAATTTAGTTTCATCACATCTAGTGTGTGTAGTGCAGTGGTGTTTTGTGTGTGTGCTCATGTGGGAGACCCGGGTTCGAAACCCGGCGACCCCTTTTAATTTATTTTTATTTTATTTTTATTATGGTTTTGATTATTTTCATTGTGCTATATTTATTAATTAATAATAACAACAATTAATATAACACTAATAAATACGCAACGAATTGCTAACTTTATACTTGATTCTTAAACAGAGCGGGTCTTTGGAACCTGTTTTACATGGATGTTACAGTATAGAGCTTCGAAAGGCGACATATTGATGCTGGTGTGAAAACTATTTTTGTAGGAGAATTCGACCAATGGTAGATGCGAATCCCAACTACCACCAAAGTCGATCACACATGCTTTAAGCATATCATCCAGTGTTTGAATTGTCCTTTAAGATTGTCCATCTGTTTGAGGATGATAAGCAGTGCTCAGATTGAGTTTGGTTCCCATGGCAGATTGCATGGTCTTCCAAAATTGAGATGAGAATCGAGCATCTCGATCAGATATAATGTTCAAAGGAACACCATGACGAAATACAATCTCATTAACGTAGATCTTGGCGAGTTTGTCAGCAGATAGATCCTCACGAATTGCCAAAGAGTGTTTTGACTTTGTTAGACGATCGATGATTACCCAAATGGCATCATGACCTCTAGGTGTGCGCGGTAGTTTAGTGATGAGATCCATCGCAATGTTCTCCCACTTCCATACCGGTATTTGTGGTTGCTCAAGTAAACTAGATGGGCGTTGATGTTCTACCTTAACTTTAAGACAAGTTAGGCATTTAGACACATATAAGGCAATGTCCTTCTTCATACCCGACCACCAATACTGGGTACGAAGATCCTTATACATTTTGTCTGCACCAGGATGGATTGAATAACGAGACTTATGAGCTTCGTCCATCAATAAGGTGTGGAGATTGTCTTGACTAGGAATCCACAAACGGTTCTTGTAGTAGAGTAATCCGTTGTCTTTTGTTTCGAGTTGAAGTTCGAGATTTTGTGGCAGCTCATTTTTCAACAAGCTTTGGGTCACACATGTATGTTCTGCTTGAAGGATACGTGTCTGGATATCAGATTGAACTCGAACACAATGAAGTTTGACACATTCCTTATGACTAAGCGCATCAGCCACAACATTCGCCTTACCAGGATGGTAGCGAATCTCGCAGTCGTAGTCGTTCAGAAGTTCGATCCAACGTCGTTGTCTCATGTTTAGCTCCTTTTGATTGAGTATGTGTTGGATACTTTTGTGGTCAGTGAAAACCACACATTTCGTACCATAAAGGTAGTGTCTCCAAAATTTGAGAGCAAAAACTACGACTCTTAACTCAAGATCGTGAGTTGTGTAGTTCTTCTCATGGATTTTAAATTGTCTTGACGCATAGGCTGTGACTTTGTCTCTTTGCATGAGAACACAACCAAGGCCTAGGTTTGATGCATCACAATAGACAACGAAGTCGTCGTTGCCGTCGGGTAAAGATAAAACAGGAGCATTACAGGGTTTTTGTTTCAGTGTTTGGAAGGCTTCATCTTGTTTGGGTCCCCACTCGAAAGGTTTATTCTTCTGAGTCAAAGTGGTGAGGGAACCGTGATCTTTGGAAAGTTCACGATGAATCGTCGATAGTATCCAGCAAGACCAAGAAATGAACGAACTTCGGTAGGAGTAGTAGGTGTACTCCAATCCCTAAACGCACTGATTTTGGCGGGATCTACATGCATACCTTGTTTGTTAACAATGTGTCCCAAAAATTGAACTTCTTTTAGCCAAAATTCACATTTGGAGAATTTGGCATAAAGTTGTTCTTTCTTCAGGAGTTCCGTCGTTAGACGGAGATGTTGTTCGTAATCAGCACGAGACTTAGAATAAATGATGATGTCGTCGATGAAAATGATGATGAACTTGTCTAAATAAGGTTTACCAACTCTATTCATTAAGTCCATAAAGATGGCAGGAGCATTTGTCAAACCAAAAGGCATGACAATGAACTCGTAATGGTCGTATCGAGTGCGAAAAGCAGTCTTAGGAATATCTTCTTCGAGTACACGAAGTTGATGATACCTAGAACGCAGATCAATCTTTGAAAAGCAGGTCGCATGTAACACCCCGACCACGTAAAACAACGAACCGCGGCAGAAACGTAGGAGAGTCATGTCACAGAACTATTGTTTCACAAACCATGGAATTTAAAATTAAGTTTGATTAAGTTAAATGTTTACATTATCTTGGGATAAACAGAAACAACACATACATAAATTGTCTATCATGTTTTAAGTCACTAAGGCCCTCGTACATTCCTACATGAAACATCAATCATATTATCAAGTATTGATACCTGAAACATAAGTGAAAAGAGAGTCAGTATAAAAATACCGGCGAGTACATAGGTTTTGTGAGTGTGTCAAATTCGTGTCTTTGTATACATATTGCAACACCTCGTCTGACTACAAGAGTCGTTAAGTGAAAACCTCGTATCAAAAGTGTTTGATATTGAAATACAATTAACCAACTAAAACAAGTTGGTTAGAGTTGTGAAAACCTTGTAGCCATGAATCTTGACAAAAAAAACATTTTCTTTTGTAAAAACCTTGTAATAGATTGATTCAAAAGAAAACTTCGTGTGGTTTATATCTTTAAGTGAAAATCGCATGACATTGTTCAAAACCATTTGTCCATGTTATAAACCATTTGTCCGGGTTATAGATCAATCGTCCGTGTCATAAACCAATTGTCCATATCGTAAACAAATCGTCCGTGTTTTTAATTGTGAAAACTTATGATCGTTCTTTAATGAACACATTCAAACCTGTGTTGACTATACCACCAAAGGGTATCTTTAATAGACCACAAAAGGGTCTCTTTAACTAGACTAACAAATCAACAAATGATTTGTTAATCAGAAACAGTTTCTGTCATTACCCAAACTTCCACTAAATCCAGTGAGCAGTCTGATAATGGGATTGCCAGTCCTATGGTACCATAACATACTACTGGTCGGCTCGGCCAAAGCTAATGAATGTCATTCGTGTTATGGAAACGCATCAACAAGTTGTTCACATTATTGAAATTGTATCGTTTTATATATAAACCATAGACATTTTTTTTAAAACTTGAAAATGATTTAGCACATATGAGTTACCCCAAAACATTTGCAAAACGTTAAAAGAGGGGAACTATGTACTCACTTTGAAAATCATTTTGTATATATAAACCATGTATATTGTTTTGAAATCTTGAGAATAATTATAGGCACATATGAATCACCCCAAAACATTTAGATAACGTAAAAGAGGGGAACTATGTACTCACGTTGAAAGTCATTTTGTATATATAAACCATATATATTGTTTTGATATCTCGAAAATAATTATAGGCACATATAAATCACCCTAAAACATTTAGAAAATATAAAAGAGGGGAATTATGTACTCACTTTGAAAATCATTTTGTATACATAAACCATGTATATTGTTTTGAAATCTTGAAAATAATTATAGGCACATATGAATCACCCCAAAACATTTAGAAAATGTAAAAGAGGGGGTTGTGTACTCACATTGAAAATCATTTTGTATATATAAACCATGTATATTGCTTTGAAATCTTGAAAATAATTACAGGTACATATGAATCACCCCGAGACATTTAGAAAATGTAAAAGAGTGGAACTATGTACTCACTTTGAAAATTATTTTGTATATATAAACCATGTATGTTGTTTTGAAATCTTGAAAATAAATACAGACACGTATGAATCACCCCAAAACATTTAGAAAATGTAAAAGAGGGGACTATGTACTCACTTTGAAAATCATTTTGTATATAACCATGTATATTGTTTTGAAATCTTGAAAATAATTATAGGCACATGTGAATCACCCCAAAACATTTAAAAATGTAAAAGAGGGGAACTATGTACTCACTTTGAAAATCAATTTGTTTATATAAACCATGTATATTGTTTTGAAATCTTGAAAATAATTATAGGCACATATGAATCACCCCAAAACATTTAGAAAATGTAAAAGAGGGGACTATGTACTCACTTTGAAAATCAATTTGTATATATAAACCACGTATATTGTTTTGAAATCTTGAAAATAATTATAGGCAAATATGAATCACCCCAAAACATTTGAAAGCATAAAAGAGGAGGGCTATGTACTCACTTTGAAAATCATTTTGTATATATAAACCATGTATATTGTTTTGAAATCTTGAAAATATTTATTGGCACATATGAATCACCCCAAAACATTTAAAAAATGTAAAAGAGGGGAACTATGTACTCACTTGGGATTGTGAAAGAGTTCTTGATCAACGGAATAAACAAAGCTCAAACATGTCCAAATGTGTCAGATAAATATGTTAGCGTGTCTGGACTACAAACGGGAGATCGGATAGAATGAAGTCTTATAAACCAAACGAGTGTTGGAACTCATGTGATATGGTTTACCAAACTTAACGTTCTGATTTGGAAAGGATCCTAAGTGCTTTTGACCCATTATGACTCGTTAAGGTAATTTACGCTACTTTAACGGGTCATTAGCGTAAACGTGTGATCGGATGGTTAAACATGTACTATGATAAGAGTTAAATGCCCAAGCATGTTTGAAAATGTTAAAACATCAGTTTATATGTCAAAAATTTGGTTACATGTGTTTAAAATGGATTTATGCGTCATCATTTTTTTAAGAACATAGAAGTAACTTATCATAACATTAACCAAACGATGTGACCATAAGTTATAACCTCAGTAGGTTATTCCCTATATAACTATGGTAAAAAATATGTGTTTGGTAGGATCCTAAGATCGGCCAAACGGGTTGGATTTGAAAGTCAAAGCGGTGGTCAAAACCGTTCGGCTTACAACCCTAAATAAGAACTAAACTAGAAGTGACAAGTTAGACATGTCAAAATATGTCTAACTAAGTTTATAAAACTTATTTGGTATCAAAACTTGGTGTTTTGATACCTGAAAGTAGTTTCATCGTAAAATGCACATCATGCACATTTTTGACTGAAACTTTGACTCATCACTTCGACTAGTAAACGTGGTAATCAGAAGGTGAAATTGTTAGGGATTATAACCTTCGTGATTACGATCACGTTTCAAAGTTCAATTGAACTTTGACTTGACCATATATGGTCATAACCAAAGGTCAATCAGGTTGCCAAACTGTTCGACTTTTAGCTCAAAATAGCTAAAAGAAATTAAAGAACTAGGAAGAGTACTTACTCGTGTTGAAGAACACTTTTGGAACTCAAGATAGGAGGCTTCCAAAGGTTGAAAACAAGCTCCAAGAAGGATAGAAAGAAGAACTTCACACTTTGCTTTGAAGTGTTTTGAAGTGGTGCGAAAAAAATGGAAGAATCATTGGGTATTTATAGTATTTTAGGATTAAGGAGGTGATGACAAGTGTCCTCAAGTGTGGATTAGTGTCCTAACATGTGTCAACACCATATTAAGTGTGGCAAAGTGAGTGGTAGGTGTCAAAAATTGGAGATAGGTGGCAAACTTGGTGAAGAAGCAAAAGTATTTATTATTTTTTGACATTTTTGGCCATTGAACTTGTATTTTCACTTGTTTGCCATTTTTAACCCCTTTAACCTAATATTTAGGTTATATAAAGGTGTTAAGAAATGTTAACTTGGATTATGCCCGAAAATGTCGTGGATGTCGGTTCGTTCAGTTGTACGGTTACGCGTTTCGTAAAATGCGTAAAACGCTTTAACGAACACGAAAATGATCGAAATTGTGCAACTATTGACATTTTTGCATTCTCATCAATAAAATACAAGATTTTATTGAATACAAAAATATTTGGAAATAAAACACATGGTTTCATTGAATACAAAATTGTTTGTAATTGTGCAATTGAAAAGGTTTCTATGATGATGTTTGGTTAACAAATCCATTCCTATGATGATGTCGAAACTCTCGAGTTGCATTGGTGTGAGGTCAATGGGAAAAAGGTGGTTATCCAAGTTCAATTGGCCACTACGAATGATATAGTTGTAACACCCTGTAAAATCGTGTCATATAGTATAGTAACACGTGTCATATTTTAAACTTAGTCTATCAAAGACTAATAAGGACTAAAGGTGTCAACATGCTCAAACTGAGCCTCTGAGTGACTGGCCGATGTCAACATGCTTAAATCATTAGCCTCTGAGTGACTGATATGTCAACATGCTTAAAACCTGGCCTCTAAGTGACTGATATATCAACATGGCAAGCCTCTGAGTGATATCGGAGTCAACATACTTATAATTAGCCTCTGAGTGATCCGAAGTCCTAACTCTCATACGTACCATTGGATGGACGAGAGGGTTCAATTCTGTAATTATGTGAAAGTTGGGTAATGGAGGGATTAAAAGTGTCAACATGTTAATTATACCTCTGAGTGACCTTTTAACAAACCGAGAGCTCGACAATGTCCGGGCATAATCCCGGGTATGCCAAGTATAGGCTACGGAGGGCTAAAAGTGCTAAAAAGGTGTTTTAGGAGGTTTTAAGGGTGTTTAATAAGTTGAGGGGCTAAAAGTGACAAACTTCAATTCAAGCGTTGTATGCCAAGTATAGGCTATGGAGGGCTAAAACCCTCGACAATGTCCGGGAATTTTCGTTTATAGGCTTTTATAGCCAAAAGTTAAGCGTTTTACGGAAAAAGCTTTGACTTTCAGTTAAGACCATTATGGTCTAGCCATCGTTCGTAACGAACATGGCTAAGTGATCGTAATAAGGCAGGTGTTAATCCCCATAAATGGCACCTCCCGAGTATCATGTTTGCTAGACCAATTGACGGGTCAAAGTTATGATATTAAAAAGTCAAACAGGCCAGTTTTCGGTAAAATCATAAATTGATCTTATATATGTTATGAAACATGTCTTGACACTTAAACAAGTTGGTAATAGTTATTAGAACATGTAAGAACATATTCGGCTCGTCAATTTTAGTTCTAGGGTCGGTTCACAACCGAAAGTCACGAAGTTTGACTTCTTCTTTGACTTTCGATTCTTACCTGATTTAGATTAGTAGCTACTGATCTAAAGTTGTATTATGATCGTAAATAATGTAGCATAACCCTCTGAGGTCATATTACATGATCATAATCAGAATGTGAGTTTGTGCGTAAGTTCCGTAATTATGTCATTTTTGACTAAAATGCCCTTTTGCATCAATCAAGGTTTTAATGATATTGAACTTGAAAATAAGTTTCCTACTGATGTAATATTATAAGTAGGATTATTTGGGATGTTAAACCAGATTATAAACTGAGTTTACAAGCAGATCCTTGAATTATGTCGATAAATGACGATTTAGCCCTTGTGGCTCATAAAATGGTTTTAACCAAATCTTTTAAGGTAAATCCTTTACCTACTGATATGTTATATTAAATAACATATCTAAGATATTTTAATATGACCTTAACATCAGTTTTCATTATACATCGCATAAAACGTCATTTTATGACATGAGCTCCCTTTCGGCGCATAATATGGTTTTAAACCATAATATTTGACCAAGACTTGTTACCTACTGATTTTAAAACTTACTTTTAACATATTTACAGTCGGTACATGTTATAATTCAGAATCCCAAATAATTTATAGACTTTATGTAAATTGACCAAAATGCCCATTTCGGTTCATAGTTTGGTCATAAAAGATAAGTTACACATAAAGTTAATATCCTACTGATATTATATAATAAATAAATTATTTTCCAGAATACTTATAGTTATAACATTAAATTATATTCAAGTTCTTTTTATACGGTATGAAAGGCATAGTTTCATTTTAAAACCTTAACGGGCATATAAGTTGATATCCTACTGATATTACAACTTAATTAAAGTATAATGGCATATAGAACTTGTCCATGACTTATCCGGTTACCCGATATCGCTTATATGCATACGGTTAAGTATATGTAACTAGTTTACGAAAATTTAACCGAAACGGGATTAAGCTTATCATTTTAATCTCAAAATCCAGAATGTTAATTGTTTACCCATATTATGCAAGTCAAAGTACTTGTTGGGTTTAAACCACATTCTATCCAATCATCGTTTAATCAAGCGTTATACGTTTTGATCATGCACACTACTCGGTCTAAGTCTATGACTTAAATAAAGGCCGATAGTATTTAATTGGTTAGCTTATGCCATAATCCAGACTAGAGCCTTGGTGGTAAATGCTATCTGCACTTAGTATTTTTGTATACGGCTGAGTTATTGAAATTAAAAGAAGACTAGCTTAAGTAAATACTCTTGACTTATTTTCCCTATACGGGCTTGGGATACGATAAATTATTACCGCTTGGTCAGAAATGGGATCAATCGAATGCCGGATTGTAGCTAGTAAATCTGCATATTCCCTTTTAATTAGTTTTGTTTGGTAACTTAAACATCGGTGGTTAAATTACCGTGTCCTGGATATCCTCGGCTCATTACATTAGATAATGGCCACGACCTTAGCGCGTGGTGTAGGCATACACATGACAGACGCTCAAATGCAAATTACCCAAGACGTTGGGGATAACTCCTCTGTGAGTTCTAAGTGGTGTGTATTTAATCATGTCTCGGTCTCTGTACTGGGCCCTGTATGTATGGACAAACATGTGAATCTGTTAACAAGGTTACAAAGTAACTTTCCCAAATTATAAAAAGATTTGTGTCCTGTGCACTTAAATCTAATTTCTAAAATGTTTTCAAAATGAGTTAGTCGAGTGTATTTACCAGCAAAAGCTGACGTATCGACCAAAGACTAAACTACAGGTACTATACGAAATAGGCCGGAAGCTGCTTGGTAGTGATTAAGAGGATCTTGCAAATCCTTAGATCTGCCCTAAAGTCTGTTTTATATTCTTTTGTACATTTTATTATCTGCCTGTGGATCTTCTATTACGTGCCTGTATATTATTTTGTATTTCGAACATTTGGTTTGTAATATTAATTTTACTCCAAGACTTCCGTTGTGCCGTGTTTAATTGACTATGATGTTATCAACTGACGTCACGATACTCCCCACCCGGGCCCACCTGTGTATGGATTTGGGTAGGAAATCTGGGGTGTGATAGGTTGGTATCAGAGCCAATGTTTGAGAGAATTAAACACTATCTTTCATGTGTTTAATCTCAAACTTACTCGAGCACATTCCTTAGACTTCCGAGTCTAGGCATTGACCTAGGATTACGCATTTCATTATTAAGTTATTAGTATTGTTTTTTAATTGATTTTTAACAGGAAAATGCCGCCACGTGTACGAGGACGAGGAAAAGGACCCATGAGGGGAGGACCATCGGGACACATCCCTTCACATCCACATCACCCGAACCCCTATGAGGACTCGGGAGATTCATGGCCTTTTGCCCAACATTCGCCTATCCACACGCAAAGTTCTTACCACTCATACCATTCGCACCACTCTCACCACTCCCACCACTCTCATCATTCTTACCATGATGAGTTTAATCCAAACCAGTATCTAAATACACCCCCAGCCGATCAAAATCAGTTGGACCAACCAAACCCAATGGACAAGGACTCCGATCCGGAGATGCCGCCATGAGGATCGCATTCGCATCCCATTGAAATCTCAAGCGATTCGAACTCCTATGCCGGATCGCCTTACCAAGGTCCTAATGAATGGGACCAATATTGGAACCAGTTTACAATCGCCAATACTCCATCCCATCACTCCCAACCACCTCCCGTGCAAGAAGATGTGCACATGGAACCGGTGGACCAACCTCAACCACCGAGGAGGAAACGTGGAGCACGTATGTCTGTACGTGCAGGTCAAAGGTCGGGATCGCTACCACCTTTGCCCAACTCCTACCCCACAATTCAAAAGGACCCACAAATGGGTGGACCCTCTAATATTTCACCTGTAGTGGAACCAACACCAACACCTACGGTTCAACCACCACCATCGGGTTATAGTAACCCAATCCCCACATATCCAGATACGTCTGGATATGATCCTTTTAACCCGTCTACACCAGTAGACTATCAAGCATGGTCGCAAGACCCCTATATGCAAGCAGTTATGCACAACGCACTTTACCCGTCTCCTTTCCCACCTGCTTATCCACCGACTGGATATCCAACTTATGGGTAAAGTATCCGGTTATGCCACAACCACAACCTCCACCACCAGTTGAGGCCATTAACGAAGCCTTAGAAAGAGTGAAAGAAATGCAGCAGCAAGCGGAGAAAACAAAGAAGAAGACAAACAAGTTCTTCAAGAAACTCTCCAAACTGGTTAAGAGCAAGAAGGACGAGTGAAGTCTCTTCTAATATATATTAGTCCCTACGAGGACATTGTTATTTCTTTAGTCCCTGTGTGGACATTTTGTATTCTGTAGTCCTTGCATGGACAATTTATTTCTTCCTAGTATTGTAACTTCTATTTGAAATTTAATGAAGTATTTTGGAGTTATATATATATATATATATATATATTCATCCTCTTCAAACGAGCGTCTCGATTTTACTCAAAATTTTGCTCTGCGATATAATTTCCAAAACGATCTTAATGGTTTTGATTAGCCAAGTGGCACAGACCACACATTTGGCCAATTTATAAATGATAGTTAAGTATGAAGGGGCCTTCTATCAGGATAGTTAGGGGAAGTTGTCCTTCTATCCAGAGGTGGTGGACTTAAGTTCAAGCCTCCAAGTCATTAAGGTCAATGCGACCAGGACTATAAATCAACCATTAAGGTACTCTTATGTTAACATTCAAGTAATGTTAATACTCTTGGTAGTGTGACTTGAGGAACCACACTAGCCTTCAAAGAAATGGACTATGTCCATTAGTGATGTATTGCCCTTGGGGCTATGATTAAACATCCGTTAGTGATGTATTGCCCTTGGGGCTATGAATAAACATCCATTAGTGATGTATTGCCCTTGGGGATATGATTAAACATCCATTAGTGATGTATTGCCCTTGGGGCTATGATTAAACATCCATTTAGTGATGATTTCCTTTGAGCAATATAATGGTGTTAATAATGACAACGACAGTTGTGGTTAAAATAACCCCTGTTCAAATTTTATGTCCATTAGTGACAGGCTTATGTGCCATATTTTATGTCCATTAGTGACAGGCCTATGTGCCATATTTTATGTCCATTAGCGACAGACCTATGTGCCATACTTTATGTCCTTCAGTGACAGGCCTATGTGCCATATTTTATGTCCATTAGTGACATGCCTATGTGCCATTTTTATGTCCATTAGTGACATGCCTATGTGCCATATTTTTTGTCCTTCGTGACAAGCTTAAAGAGCTATATAATTGTCAATTATAACAATGACAGTTGTGACATTACAATCCACTGTCCAATAATATATTGACTATGTCCAGATTGTAATTTGCCTTTGATAGTCCTATTAAGACCTAGGCCAAATATAGATATATTGAGCCTAAGAGCTGTGATGTTAATCACACTAGTTTAGGCAATGGATTGTTATATCCAATATTTAATACCAATATGGTTGACATACCATGGCTAAGTGAAGCTTTAATGGAGTATAAAACCAAAGCTCAAGGAATGGCTAACTCGGATGAGGCACAAAGTAGCCACCGGGATGTTAACGTTAATAATGCTGAAAACAAAGCCATTAATAACGACGATTTCCAGGCTCGCATTGATGCAACTGTTGAAAAGGTCATGGAAAAAGCCATAGAAAGGTTTAGAGAGTCGAGTGCTACTCGCTCTAGACCATTATCTATTCCACCATCTTCAGCTCATAAGGAGAGCTCAGTTCACTCTTCAAATGCGAAGAGTGAACCAAAGAAACTGGAATTTACTAATAGGACCCGTTCTCTTAAGAACGGATGTACCTACAAATAATTTGTCTCCTGTAAGCCCCGAGACTTTAATGGGGAGAAAGGATCTGTAGAAGCCTTAAAGTTGCTAGATGAGATGGAGACAATAGTGGATATCAGCGGCTACGCTGATAAGGATATGATTAAGTATGTATCACTGTCCTTTAAGGGCGATGCCCTAATCTGGTGGAAAGCCATGATCCAGTCTACAGGTAAAGTACACCTGTATAATTTGGGAAGGTCCAAGTTTTTGGACCTTGTTAAGGAAACTTACTGCCCACCACATGAGGTGGAGAAATTAGAGACAAACTTTTTGTCTCTTTCAATGAAAAACCTAGATTGTCAGAAGTACGTTTCTGACTTCAACTCCCTATCTAGGTTAGTTTCCTATCTGATCACCCCTGAAACCAAACGCATTGCGCGTTTTATCAACGGGTTAGCTCCTGAAATTAAGGGTATGGTAAAGGCTGCTCAGCCTAGTACTTATAGGTCTGCTGTTGACCTATCCCTATCCCTCACCCTTGATCTAGTGAGGCAAAAGTCAGTTAAGTCTGAAACTGACGGGAAAAGAAAGAGAGAAGATGACAACTCCCAAAGGTTTAATAAGATGAATAAAGGGAGATTTGGGTTCAAAAGGAACCAAGACAAGTCGGCTGTGATGCCAACATGCAAGACTTGCAACCACAGGCACTGAGGACAGTGTAATTATGGTCCACCAACCAAACCCTCTAGTATTTGTAAGAGAAAGGGGCATAAGACCCTAGAATGCAAAGATCTTAAGATGTTGTTTGCTACGTCTGCAATGAAAAAGGGCATATTAAGACTAATATCCCTAAGATTCTTAAGAATAATAATGCAAAGCCTGGAGAGGCCAAGAAGGGGAATGCTTGAGCCTTTCAGATGACTGCAAGAGAGGTTGTTAATGACAACAATGTCATAACAGGTACATTCCTCATTAACAATATTTATGCTAGAGTTCTTTTCGATTTGGGTGCAGATAAATCATTTGTTGATCATAAGTTTAGTAAACTATTAAACTTACCCATAAGAACTCTAGATAGAATTTATGAGATAAAACTTGCTGATGGAAGTTTAGAAACAACATCTTCCATTCTTGATGGAGGTTTCATATCCATTAAGAATCATTCCATTCCTATCTCTCTTTTGCCAATGAAATTGGCGGGGTTCGATATAGTGTTAGGCATGGATTGGTTATCTCGTAACCAAGCCCGCATTGCCTGTGATAAGAAACTCATCGAAATTAAAACCCCATCTGGTGAAATGATCACCATCCCTGTAGACTCACACTACGGATTGCCAGACAAGGTGTCATTATTTAAGGCATCCAAGTGTGAGGAAAGGTTGTGTCATTTACCTGCCACAAGTTACTATTAATGAGCCTAAGCCGAATATTGAAGACCTACCGGTTATCTCGGAGTATTCCGATGTTTTCACCGAGGAATTACCAGGCCTACCTCCAGATAGGCAAGTGGAGTTTAGAATTGATATCCTACCAGGATCAGCACTTATTGCTAGAGCTCCATATAGGATAGCACCAACAGAAATGAAGGAGTTGAGGACTCAATTAGATGAACTCTTAGAGAAAGGCTTTATACAGCTTAGTTCCTCGCTTTGGGGAGCTCCAATTCTCTTCGTTAAGAAGAAGGACGGTTTAATGCGGATGTGCATTGACTACCGAGAGCTAAATAAGTTAACAATTAAGAACCGTTATCCTTTGCCCAGGATCGATGATTTATTCGACCAACTTCAAGGGCTAGTTATTTCTCCAAGATTGATTTAAGATCTGGATATCATCAGCTGGAAGTGAAGATGTTCCTAAAACCACCTTCAGGACCCGATATGGTTATTTTGAACTTTTGGTGATGCCTTTTGGGCTCACAAATGCACCTGCAGCATTCATGGATCTCATTAATAGAGTCTGCAAGCCACATCTAGATAAGTTTGTCATTGTCTTCATAGGCGACATACTTATTTATTCTCGTAATCAAGTTGATCACGAGAAACATCTTCGGTGCATCTTAGAACTGCGAAGGCAAGAGAAGCTTTATACTAAATTCTCTAAATGTGAGTTTTGGCTTAGAGAAGTCCAATTTCTTGGACACATGGTAAGTGTGCATGGTATCCAAGTGGATCCTGCCAAAATAGAAGCCATAATGAATTAGCAAGTACCCAAGACCCCATCAGAGATTTGTAGTTCCCTAGGATTGGCTGGATACTACAGGAGGTTCATTGAGAACTTTTCAAGAACAACCACTCCTTTAACTACCCTGACCCGTAAAAATGTTAAGTATAATTGGGGTCCAAAGCAACAAGAATCCTTTGAGATTCTTAACACAAGATGAGCAATGCTCATGTGTTATCTCTAGGTATCGAGGATTTTGTAGTTTATTGTGATGCTTCGCACACCGGCATAGGTTGTGTGCTAATGCAAAAAGGCATGCATCACGGCAGTTAAAGGTGCATGAAAGGAATTACACCACCCATGATTTGGAATTGGGTGCTGTTGTATTTACACTAAAACTATGGAGACATTACTTGTATGGCACAAAGTGTATTATATACACAGACCATAAAAGTCTCCAGCATCTGTTCAATCAGAAGAAATTGAACATGCGACAACGTCGTTGGATGGAAACACTTAATGATGATGATTGCGAGATTCGCTACCATCCAGGCAAGGCAAATGTGGTTGTTGATGCCTTAAGTCACAAAGAACGGGTTAAACCTATTAGGATTAACGCCAAGAGCATTGAGCTCAGAAATAGCTTAAATGAGAAGCTACCAGATGCGCAAAAGAAAGCTCTATTAGAAGCTAATGTCCCTAATGAAGGATTAGGCGGAACTGTTAATCAGTTAGCACCGGGAAAGGATGGAATCCTTAGATTTAATGATAGAATTTAGGTTCCAATCTTTGGAGGACTTAGAGATCTAATCCTCCAAGAAGCACATAGCTCAAGATACTCAGTTCACCCAGGTGGTGACAAGATGTATCAAGATCTGAAAAAGAATTATTGGTGGATGGGTTTGAAGAAATCCATAGCCACTTATGTAGCTAAGTGTCTGACGTGTTCGCAAGTTAAGGCCGAACATCAAAAACCATCAGGACTTCTACAACAGCTTGAAATTCCCACTTGGAAATGGAAAATGGTAACTATGGATTTAATTACCAAGTTACCTAAGACCAAAAGTGGAAATGACACTATTTGGGTCATTGTGGATAGGCTAACAAAGTCAGCACATTTCTTACCAATAAAGGAACGTATAATTCAGACAAATTAGCTAAGTTGTATGTGGACAAGATTGTGTCCCTACGCGGTGTGCCGGTATCTATTGTATCTGACAAAGATACTAGATACAAATCTCACTTTTGGAAAAGTTTCCAACTGTGACAACTGGCATATAATTGGAAATTCCGTACAATGTAATCACTAATTTCATATTAAAATCTCATGCATGATTATCGTAATTTACATTCAAAACTGAGTCGTACATTATTAAGACTCGTAAATTTGATCATAACATATACTGGTATCCGTTACGATGAGAAACATACCAAAACAATGCCCTAAGAGTGTTGGTAGAAAGTTCTAAATGCACTAAATGCGGTGACACTAACCGTGTCGGAAAACCCGCTGAAACAAATCCGAACAAGAAATGAAGGCATGTTAATGCCATACCTGAGTCCATATGCAAACGAAAACACATATTTGAGAACAACTATTACAATAATACATAACTTTCCTGTATAACGGCTAAATTGCAAAATTGTCCGTTTCGACAGAAAAGGCGACAAATGACGATTTGTCCGCAAGACTAATTTGGAGGATTCCGGATGTCAAGATAAGAATAAAACAATGCTAAACATCCTAAAATAATGTGAGAATAGCAAAAATGCACATTACACGTCGTTTCTGGTCATTCGGCAAACATTGCACAATTCGACCGGAAAGCGGCCGATCGTCGAAACGACGAATATTTTAGTGGTCGAAAGCCTCATCCGAGCGTCTAGTGAACTAGTTAAGCATTATTTGGAACTCAGAATCCATTCAACTAACATGAGGTCACGAAAACACAACTTTCAGAAAAATTCGACGGCGGATCATAAAAGGGCCGATATCGATCGAACGGTCAAACGGAAGATATATCGCCAACCCTAATTCATCGTGTATTCATCTAGCAAACTAGTCGTGAATATTTTTGGACTGGAAATGCACTAATTTGACACCATATTAGTTGTGGTAATCGAAATCAAACGCTTCCGGTAATAGATATATAGTTCCGTTTATTAGCGAATACTTCGACGATGAACGATCTAGCGACATATCCGTCATCCGAAACTTATTTTGAAAGATCATATGGATTAAAACCATGTAATTACACCCTAAACACAAGTCTTATGCTTAAGATGCTAGAAGATTAACCCTAATCACCATAATTAATTTAAACACCTAAATATCTTTATTTTCAACATGTGGTAAAAATTAAACTTACACTTTAACCCCCCCTTGTCATGGATGGTTCAAGTGGGCCCCATGCCCACTTGATTTTGTTGAAAATCAAAGATTATAAGCATGGTGCTTAGGATATGTGATGGACTTGAAGATATGATGTGATTATATAATAATACCATAAGGATACTTATCATTTTATTCACCAAAATTTCAAAACTTTCCTCTCATTCTTCTTCCCCTATCCCACGGCTACCATACATCCACCACACACTACCATTGTGCCACCTTAGAGCACCACTTTTGTCACACCCTCAATTTTCACTTACGGAGTATTACCGCGAGGCGTGTGATCAAACCAGAATCTCAGACACTAGCAATGTCGAACGACTCTATATGATTTATTTAAACGTTTTCCAAAAACATTTATTGTAAACATGCATAGTCATTTTCAAAGTTCCAAAGTTTCAAAGTTTAGCAGAAGCATTAGAATAAAGTAACGGGCGCCAACATAAACGCCAAAACCAAAATCCCAAAAATAATCGTTAATAAAGACTCGATAAAAATGTCTTGGTCAAATGCAAAGTGGGTGCACCTAGCGCTCCTAGCATCCTGAGAAACATGCAAAGAAACAAGTGTCAACATTAAAGAAGAGTGAGTTCACAGGTTTTATAAGTTCACATGTTCTGTTTAAAAGATTGGTTTCCCCCGTTATCCCTAACCCGGAATAACGACATAGTTCCATTATTCCTAACCTGGAATAATAATGTAGGTTTGTAAATAAGTTCAATGTTAACATGTAGGTAGCGAGCGTAAAGTAACGTCACGTAAGAGTTCGCGATTGAAGCTGACTGTTGTTACCTCTGTGTTGCTAGGTCTATCACTGACCATGGCGAAAGTTAGGCCAAATTAATCACCCGTTGACCATTCCCGGTTGGCTAGCGCGACTAGCTCGGGTGGGGCTTGTCGGGCCCAGTAGTACTACTATAATTTCCCCGCTATCTAACCCAATACAAACGATCCGAGAGTTAGTTGAGGACTTCCGTGATAAAGCTACTTAGTGGCCATAACATATATTAACATTAACTTAGTTACCGAATAGTTAACGACGTTAATTTCGCATAACGTAAAAGATAGAGTTGTAGAGCGTATAGATGTTTCTCCCCCTGTTGTTAAAAAACCGGATAAAATAGGGGCCGTGAACTCACCTTAAATTGCTCGGTTAGATAAACGCAAAAGAAGTAAAGGATGGAACCGCTAATCGCGTGCTAACATGTCAACTGATTCAAAGTTAGTGTGTGAACACACTGACACAAAACCCCAAGCATAACTAACACAAAGTACGGCACACGTAATAACCAATTCGAAACCATAATCATGCATGCAAACTATCACCATACAAAATAACGACCAAATCAACTTGTCACAAACACAGGATAACTCATACAACACTTAGACACACACAAACGTAAGTTATCATGCTTCAGCTTGTACACTCATAACTGGGCTGTTTTCGAGAATTTTTATAAAATAGTTTCCATTTTCCACAAATTCCAATCTTTTTATAGAGGGTGCCAACTAGCCTGTAAAACTTAGTGTAAAATTTTCAAATCCTAAATTTTACCAATTATTTATAAAAATTTATATACTAGGCTGCAGTCAGATTCATTGCTTTCTGACTCCAGTCCATGAGAAAAATCATATAAAAATTATCGTTCATCCGATTAACACGAAATTCCAGTGGGAGATTTTCAGAAACTCTCGTCTCCAGTTACTGTACAGATTTCGTGACCTAATCCCATACAGACTATGAGGTCCGAATCGATAAACAGCCTGCAATTTCTGTCGAAATTAAGCAGCTTCAGCTGCTGCACTAAATAGTCATTTAAAAATAGCAAACAACCTAAGAAAAATATGAATCCGGCGCCATTTGAAGAATTTTTCAAATACACGTTTTAGGCTTCAGAAAATCCACGTTTCGATGAATAATGATCAGGTTACAGCCAACTGAAGTTGGCTGTAAGTGTCAATCAGCTTTCTGTTTTCGACTTTATTATATTAGAACATGTTTAAACGGCCATGACACTTAGTTGCATCGATTTATAGCAGGTTATTGTATCAGATATCATTTAATATATCAGTATTCATGCAAACCCTAAGCGTATATCATGATCTTTATAGATAAAACGCAGCCTACGATTTTAATACTCAAACATATCATCACAACCGCAAGGATTAGCATATTCATCCGAACTAACCATACACGACAACACTTTTCATAACAACAATCATACGAGCACATAATCATAATCAATTCTACAGAAGATTATCACATGAATCCTAACAAAATCGAAAACCCTAACCTTAAACGATGGAGACTAGCAAACCGGGACAAGGCTTGAATCGATACAAGAGTGCGGGGCTGTTTGCGCGACCAAGAGGGGGGGCTGCTGCTGTCGCACACCACAAGGGGGAAGGTTTTAGGGTTTGCTATTTGTTTAACACCCTATGCATACATACGTATACATAAGGGGCCAACGGGGGCGGTTTGGGCCATTCCTTGGCCCGCAAGGAGTGTGGGCCGCAAGGGGGTGTGGGTGGCGGGTTGGGTTTGCTTTGTCGCGAAGTCAAAACGTTTCACAGGCTCGGTTCGGTTCGGCTTATAAATAGAATTTACTAACCGATAATTATAACCTGATAAATAAATACACACAATACGACTCGACAATTATTCGCGACACGAAGTTTATAAAATATTAAATCACTTATTTGGAGTGTGACGCAATAGATTCACAAACGTCTATACATAGCACGTAATTCAGATACGACCCATTAAAACTCCCAAACATCGTGTATTCCCTAATTACTAAAGTTAGCGTAGTTATTGCGAGCGCGTATTTAATTCTCCGAATTAAATTAGCATAGGAATGAATAACAATAAAGTAGCGTGTTTCCTGAAAAAAAGCCGGGATGTCACATTATCCCCATGTTGGAAGAATTTTCGTCCCGAAAATTGAGTAAACGCAGTTTAGAATGCAACGCACAAAAGTTCAGTTTGTTAGAATGGTACAAGGAAATCCCAGGCTGTCACATCATCCCCATGTTGAAAGAATTTCGTCCCGAAATTCAGTTGGCGGTAACATCAGATTGCTGCTCAGCTGCAAAAAGGTGTGGATATTTGCTTTTCATTTGGTCCTCTCTTTCCCACGTGAACTCCGGTCCACGCTTAGAGTTCCAACGAACCTTGACGATCGGTATCTTGCTATGCTTTCGGGTCTTGACCTCACGATCCATGATCTCGATAGGCTGTTCCACAAAATGCAGTTGTTCATCCACTTGGATCTCATCCAATGGAATGTCCAGGGTTTCATCTGATAGACACTTCTTCAGATTGGACACGTGAAAAACGTTGTGAACTCAACTGAGTTCGGCAGGAAGGTCTAACTGATAAGCTACGGGCCCGATACGCTTCGAAATCACAAATGGGCCTACGTACCGTGGATTTAGTTTGCCTCGTTTCCCAAAACGAATTACACCCTTCCAGGGTGACACTTTCAGTAGGACACGGTCACCTACTTGAAATTCGAGCGGTTTGCGTCGTTGATCAGCGTAACTTTTCTGTCGATCCCGTGCTGCTGCCATGCGGTTTCTGATTTGCACAATCTTTTCAGTAGCCTCAAGTATCAACTCAGGACCTATGAGTTGACTGTCACCGACTTCTGCCCAACAGACCGGTGATCTACATTTGCGACCGTACAATGCTTCAAACAGTGCTGCCTGAATACTCGTATGATAACTGTTGTTATACGAGAATTCCACCAAAGGCAGATGGATTTCCCAACTGTTCCCAAAGTCTACCACGCATGCCCGAAGCATGTCCTCCAAGTTCTGAATGGTCCTTTCACTTTGACCATCCGTCTGACGGGGGTAAGCTGTGCTCATATCTAAGCGTGTACCCAACGCTTTCTGAAGTGACCGCCAAAAGTTGGACGTGAAACCGGCATCTCTGTCTGAAATGATGGACGTTGGCACCCCGTGCCGAGAAACTACTTCCTTAATGTAGATGCGAGTCAACTTATCCATCTTATCTGTTTCTTTGGTCGCTAGGAAGTGTGCAGACTTAGTTAGACGATCCACGATCACCCAGATGGTATCGCAACCACCAGGAGTTCGTGGGAGTTTAGTGATAAAGTCCATCGAGATCAGGTCGCATTTCCACCCTGGGATCTCAGGTTGTTGAAGTAGCCCTGATGGCTTCTGGTATTCCACCTTGACTTTCGCACAAGTCAAACACTTGCTCACGTAGGTGGCTATATCTGCTTTCATGTTGGGCCCACAGTACGTGGCTTTAAGGTCTTGATACATCTTATCCGAACCAGGAGGGACAGAGTATTGGGATTTGTGAGCTTCGTCCATAACTAGCTTTCTGAGATTTCCGTAGAGAGGTACCCATATACGGTTCAAGAAATACCGGGTACCATTGGGTTTCACTTCCCAATCGCGTTCCATCTTTCCCACACATTCGACCTTGATGTTCTCTTCCTTAACTGCTTCTAGCTGCGCGTCGCGTATCTGTTCGGGTAACCCATAATGAATTGTGAACTGTAGTGCTCGTACCCGACGAGGTTTCAAGTGCTCCTTCCGACTGAGGGCATCAGTTACCATTTTAGCTTTACCCGGGTGATACTGAATGGCACATTCATAATCGTTCAGGAGTTCGACCCAGCGACGCTGTCGCATGTTCAACTCCTTCTGATAAAAAATATGCTGGAGGCTCTTGTGATCCGTGTAGATTGTGCACTTGGTCCATATAGGTAGTGTCTCCAAATCTTAAGTGCAAACACAACTGCTCCCAATTCCAAGTCATGTGTCGTGTAGTTCTTCTCGTGGACCTTCAACTGTCAGGATGCATACGCGATGACCTTATCACGTTGCATGAGCACACATCCCAATCCCTGAATGGAAGCGTCACAATATACCACAAAATCATCTGTCCCCTCTGGTAAGGACAAAATGGGCGCACTGCAAAGCTTCTGCTTCAGTAATTGAAATGCTGCTTCCTGTTTGTCACCCCAAGCATACTTGGTGCCCTTCTGAGTGAGAGTGGTAAGCGGTTGTGCGATCTTGGAAAATCCCTCGATGAAACGTCTGTGGTAACTAGCCAAACCCAAAAATTGACGGATCTCTGTCGGTGTCCTGGGTGCTTCCCAGTTCTTGATAGCATCGATCTTGGCGGGATCAACGTGTATACCCTTTTCATTCACGATATGCCCGAGGAACTGAACTTCCCAAATCCAGAAATCACACTTCAAAAATTTGGCATATAGTTTCTCCTGTTGAAGTAGTTCCAGCAATAACCGCAGATGCTCAGCATGTTCTTCTTCACCCTTAGAGTAGATGAGTATATCATCGATGAACACGATGACAAACTTGTCGAGATACGTCTTACACACACGGTTTATGAGGTCCATGAACACCGCGGGTGCATTGGTGAGACCGAAGGGCATGACCAAGAACTCGTAATGACCATACCGAGTGCGAAATGCCGTCTTGGAGATATCCTCCTCCCTAACGCGTAGCTGGTGATAACCAGACCGTAGATCAATCTTGGAGTAGTAGCTTGACCCTTGAAGCTGGTCGAAAAGATCGTCGATGCGAGGTAAGGGGTACCGGTTCTTGACGGTAACCTTATTGAGTTCCCTCTAATCGATGCACATGCGGAAGGTCCCGTCCTTCTTCTTGACAAAAAGGACCGGAGTTCCCCATGGCGAAGTACTAGGTTGGATAAATCCTTTTTCCAACAATTCCTGAAGTTGGGTAGACAGCTCTTGCAGCTCTGCTGGAGCTAAGCGGTACGGGGCCTTGGCGATAGGAGTCGCATGGCTTGCCAATTCAATTTCAAACTCTACTTATCAATGTGGTGGAAGACCGGGTAACTCCTCTGGAAACACTTCTGGAAAGTCACGGACGATGGGGATATCTTCAACCCGCTTCTCGTCCTTAGGCTGCTCGGTGACCAGTGAGAGCAAAGCAAAAGAGTTCTTTCTCCGAAGATACTTCTTAGCTTGCATGTAAGAGATGATGTTCGTGGCGACGCCTGCCTTCTCGCCTTATACCATCAAGACTTCGTCGTTAGAGAGCGGAATACGGATAGCTTTCTCGAAACAGAGAACTTCAGCTCGGACGTCGGATAGCCGGTCCATTCCGACTACCACGTCAAAACTACCCAGAGTAGTTGTCATCAGATCAATGGTAAAGGTGTGACCCACGAGTTTAAGTTGACAGCCTGTCACTAGATGAGTCACATCTACAGATTTACCATCGGCTAGTTCTATGACGTAATGGGTCTTTAGGGGTTTAGGTGTGAGATTTAGGTTCTTCCTAAAAGACTCAGATATAAAACTCTTATCCGCACCCGTATCAAAAAGTACAGTAGCAAAATGATCGTTAAGTGGAAACTTACCGGTGACCACATTCGAGTCGTTTCTGGCCTCCCCACGGCCTAGCGTGAATGCACGTCCTTTGGCACCTCCTGTCCACTATTTCCATTGTTGCCATTGTTGATATTGTTGTTATTGTTGTTGTTGTTGTTATTATTCCCACCATTGTTGTTGTTCCGAAGTTGCAGGCAATCTCGCTTGAAATGGGTAGTGTTACCACACTAGTAACATCCCCGGTTATTACCCTGCTGCTAACCCTGGTGCTGGTTCTGATTCTGTCGTGACATAATCTCCCCGCGACAATCCTTTGCCGCGTGCCCTGCTTTGCCACATCGTTGGCAGCGGTTTTCGGCGCAAGGACCGTGATGATGGAGGTTACAACGATTACATTGCGGCTTCTAACCCGCATAGCCGCTCGAGTTCTGGATGTTGTTGGCAGACTTGTTGTTGTGACCCCGATTGTTGTTGAAGTTGTTGGACAGCTTCTGGTTTCCTTGTTGTGGCTGGGCTGATGAAGACTGCCGAGCAGGTGAGTCTTCATATTTCCTTTTGTTGTCAGGGACAATTTCAGTTGCACCCCTAGGTGGCAACTTCCTTTGCTCCACCGCCTTATCAGTGAGTTTATGTGCCAGCCTAATCGCTTGTTGCTCCGTCGTAGGGTTGCTAGACATTACCATGCCCTGGATCTCAGGGACCAGACCCCCAAGATAAAACTCAAGTCATTTAGCGACGGTGTTAGCCAAATCGGGAAAAAGGAACACCAGATCATGATGTCTTGCCGTGTACGCTTCAATTTTCGACCCGACCATCTTGTGGTTCCATAACGCTTGTTCCAATTGCTGAATTCTGTCCCGTGGACAGTATTCCTCCTTGATTAGAGCTTTGAACTCGGTCTAGGTCATTGCATTCGCCGCAGCAAGCCCACGCGTCTGGACTTGTGCGTTCCACCAGGTTAATGCCCCATCTTCCAACGTCGAGGCAGCATACTCGACCTTATTAGCTTCAAGGCAATTGCACATTGCGAAAACTAATTCAGACTTTTTGACCCAACGGACCAGTCCTATGGGTCCTTCAGCTCCCGTGAACTTGCTCGGTTTCGCATCCGAGAACATCTTGTAGGGGTTAAGACCCCCTCCTGAGAATAGAGGATAAGTAGTCAGTGCGAAAGTCTACTAGCCGAACTATTAGATTTTCCCATGAAAATTTAATAATGGTTACCTGCTGGTGCGTTAGGAGCACCTGCCAGAGCAGCGTTCACGTGTTGTTGGATTAAAGCGGCCAATTCTTCAGCTGACATGTTGAGATTTCTGTGACGACCGGTTGCCATTTCAGATCTTCGCAAGACAACACAAGCACATACCGATAAGTATATATCCAATATAGTTATCATATTCCACACTTCAATGATCACACAATTTATGTCAACCCAACAAATTAAACAATCAAAAGGAACATTCGATTAAATAAATTGTAATGTCTCACAAAATACCAACCAAACATATCAGTTTAATTATAAAATTTCCAAGTTCAACATAAGTCGAAACAAACAAACTAAAGGAAACAAAACGAAGATTGGCAAGACGGGTCAGTCATCTATGTCTAGATCCCCCAAGTCACTATCATTGCCGTCTTCCTCTTTAGCCTTTTCAGCTTCAGCAGTCGGGTCCTGTTCCAGCTCTTCTCCCTCGGGTCTTCCTCTGGATCCTCCTCTTCGTCTTCTAACGGCGCTGGAGGGGCTGGTGCTGGTGCGGGTACTGGGATAGGTGGTCCTTGGTTCTGCTCCAGTTCGTAAATCCTCCAACTGGACTCAAGAACTCTGTCTTCGAGCCAGTCAGCCCTCAGCTGCTCAGCACGAAGGTCCTTGGCTAAAATGCTTCGAACTCTCTTATTCTCATCTTGCTCTTCCTCGAGCTCTCCAATTTTACCAGTCAGCTGACGTATCAGCCAACCCTGTGCTTTGATAGTCTCTTGCATTCTCTCCAGCTGTTCCTGTTGTTTCCTTAGTACAACTCTAAGTAGATCGTCCCCCACTCCTGAAGAGTTGACCGGTTTGACCGGTACAGCAGTGGTTGGACGGGAGGACGACTCCCCTCCTAGAGCAAGTCTTTTCCTGGCAGCTGAGCGTGTCTCCACGCCACGAGGTGGTGAGGGTTCAACTATGGGTGCCTTCCCCGGCGCCCTTAATTGTCGAGAACTGTCGGATGATGATGACGACATAGCCTGCCGGGTTGGTGAAGTTAGTTACGAGCTGCGTATATATATACATACATATATATATATATACATACATATATATATATATATATATATATATATATATCACAATACTAACGATAATTTCCCCGCTATCTAACCCAATACTAACGATCCGAGAGTTAGTTGAGGACTTTCGTGATAAAGATACTTAGTGACCATAACATACATTAACATTAACTTAGTTACCGAATAGTTAACGACGTTAATTTCGCATAACGTAAAAGATAGAGTTGTAGAGCGTATACATGTTTCTCCCCCTTTTGTTAAAAAACCGGATAAAATAGAGGCCGTGAACTCACCTTAAATTGCTCGGTTAGATAAACGCAAAAGAAGTAAAGGATGGAACTGCTAATCGCGTCCTAACATGTCAACCGATTCAAAGTTAGGGTGTGAACACACTGACACAAAACCCTACGCATAACTTACACACAGTATGGCACACGTAATAACCAATTCGAAACCATAATCATGCATGCAAAGTATCACCATACAAAATAACGACTATCAACTTTTCACAAACACAGGATAACTCATACAACACTTAGACACACACAAACGTAAGTTATCATGTTTCAGCTTGTACACTCATAACTGGGCTGTTTTCGAGAATTTTTATAAAATAGTTCCCATGTTTCACAAATTCCAATCTTTTTACAAAGGGTGCCAATTACCCTGTAAAATTTAGTGTAAAATTTTCAAATCCTAAAACTTTACCTATTATTTATAAAAATTTATATACTAGGCTGCAGTCAGATTCGTTGCTTTCTGACTGCAGTCCATGAGAAAAATCATTTAAAAATTATCGTTCATCCGATTAACACAAAATTCTAGTGGGAGATTTTCAGAAACTCCAATCTCCAGTTACTGTACAGATTTCGTGACCTAATCCCATACAGACTATGAGATCCGACTCGATAAACAGTCTGCAATTTCTGCTGAAATTAGGCAGCTTCAGCTGCTGCACTAAATAGTCATTTAAAAATAGCAAACAACCTCAAATAAATATGAATCCGGCGCCATTTGAAGCGTTTTTCAAAAATACACGTTTTAGGCTTCATAAATCCACTTTTCCATGAATAATGATCAGGTTACTGCCAACTGAAGTTGGCTCTAAGTGTCAATCAGCTTTCTGTTTTCGACTTTATTATATTTGAACATGTTTAAACGGCCATGACGCTTAGTTGCATCGATTTATAGCAGGTTATTGTATCAGATATCATTTAATATATCAGTATTCATACAAACCCTAAGCGTATATCATGATCTTTATAGATAAAACGCAGCCTACGATTTTAATACTCGAACATATCATCACAACTGCAAGGATTCGCATATTCATCCGAACTAACCATACACGACAACACTTTTCATAACAACAATCATACAAGCACATAATCATAATCAATTCTACAGAAGATTATCACATGAATCGTAACAAAATCAAAAACCCTAACCTTAAACGATGGAGACTAGCAAACTGGGACAAGGCTTGAATCGATACAAGAGTGCGGGGCTGTTTGCACAACTGAGAGGGGGGGGGGGCTGCTGCCGTCGGACACCACAAGGGGGAAAGGTTTTAGGGTTTGCTATTTTTTTAACACCCCATGCATACATACGTATACATAAGGGGCCAACGGGGGCGGTTTGGGCCATTCCTTGGGCCGCAAGGAGTGTGGGCTGCAAGGGGGTGTGGGTGGCGGGTTGGGTTTGATTTGTCGCAAAGTCGAAACGTTTCACAGGCTCAGTTCGGTTTGGCTTATAAATAGAATTTACTAACCGATAATTATAACCTAATAAATAACTACACACAATACGACTCGACAATTATTCACGACACGAAGTTTATAAAATATTAAATCACTTATTTGGAGTGTGATGCAATAGATACACAAACGTATAATAACACATAGCACATAATTCAGATACGACCCGTTAAAACTCCCAAACATCGTGTATTCCCTAATTACTAAAGTTAGCGTAATTATTGCGAGCGCGTATTTAATTCTGCGAATTAAATTAGCGTAAGAATGAATAACAATAAAGTAGCGCGTTTAAAGTACCTGAAAAAAAAAGCCGGGATGTCACAACTTTATACACCCTTTGAAGCTTAATCAAGACCTCTGAGGAAGCTTGCATGGATGGAGCTCATTAGGGCCTTCTAAGGAGCTTACTTTTCTTCTAAATCTTCAAGGAACTTGTGCACCCATTGTGAGCTAATCTCCTCCATAATATAACTTATTTTTATGCTAGATTATTAGTGTACAAGTTGATCATCTTGAAAATCAAGAAAAGATACATCAAAAACCCTAAAACACAACATAATAATAACAATAAATATTGATTATTTTGTGTTGATTTCATGCTTATATGAAGGTTAGATTGTTTAGTGAAGTTGTTTTTGTTGATATTATGAGATAAAAGTAAGATGATCTTGTGTGATTTAATATAAAAATAAGGATTTAAACATGATAAGGTTTAAATCTAAACAAGATCATCACTCACATCATCCATGTAAAATACTACAACTTAAGAATAATTTTTATACAAAAGAATGATTTTTGTAAGAAGTAAACATATGTATTTAAGGTGTAATCACATTAAAAATGTGTAGTAATCAAAGGGTTACATGCATGAACTTGTTTAAACAACATGATAAAGTATTGTTTTAGGAAGGATAATAAACATTAAAAACCCTTTTGATTTACTAGGGTTTTTAACAACAAAAGTCATGGATGATGATATGTGGATTATGTTAAATAAATAGTAGATGGTTTGTTGATGATGATTATGAGTTTAAACAGGTTTTAAATACGTTTTTAAAACGTGGAAAACACCATAGTTTAGGGGAAACTATGGCGAAATTTTCTAAAAATCTAATCGCGATTAAAGCATGATTAGTGGGACTAAACGTGATTAGTAACTTAAAACGTCATTAAATGGACTTTAATGACAAGGGTTATCCCTAAATAACTTAGTGTTCAAATAAAGTCACAAATATACATTTATAAAAAAAAATAAATACTTTTACAAATATATATATATATATATATATATATATATTTTTATATGGAAAATAATACAAGTGTTTGTATAAATACTTGTTACTAATAAATAATATGTATAACATGTGTGTATTGTATATGTATGTATTAGAAACTTAGGGTATACACAAGAAAATACCCAATCTTATACAAAATGTAAACACTCAAACAATGTACCAAGTATGGGTGACATAATAAATACATTCTCACAATGCGTCGAAACAATAAATCGGACAATTAAAACAAATGCGAACAATAGGCGGACATTCAAGATTTCACCTTCATGTCGACGACAACAGACGATTCTCCACGAAAACAAACATGTAATAAACAACGCCTACGACAAGTCTAAATATACATTTAGGCATTCAATATATATATATATATGTTATCGAAATAAAAAAATCCGGAAAGTTAAGTGTATTAAAAAGTTAGAAAAATTATAAGTAAACACTTATAATAAAAATGGGCTTACATATATATACATTTGGGCTAGGCCCAAATTGTGAAAATCATATATTGGGCCCAAATTCCATAATAGTTATGATTGAGGCCCAAAACTAATAAAGGCCCAAAAACATATAAAAATACATGGGCTAGGCCCAAAGACACAAAAACATGGGCTAGGCCCAAAGACATAAAATACACGGGCTAGGCCCAATGACATAAAAACTACCAAATAAACAAACTATATGACAGAAATATATGTAACGATATTCATCAAATAAACAAACTACCAACACTATAATAACATTATAAGTTGTTCAATCATAACAAGTAAATAAATAACAAGAATTCAAGATGAACAACGAGTACAAGGTCCATTAAGACCTAGGTTTCTAATGAAATCAATACGCATGTAGGTTACAATACGTTGTGGACACCAAATGTTAAACAGTACGACTTAAAGGAACGCAAAAACTGTGAGTTTCATGTCCCTCCTTTCACTTATTTCAAATTTTGTTTTAAACTATCGAGGGGAAATACATGTCATGTCAAAACAGTATGTTAGCTATGGGTTAGTAGATAACAGATCACTGTGCGTAAGTATGAGAATAACTATAGTAACCATTAATCACTTAGTGACCAAGGTGCAAAAGAAGTAGATCTATTGAGTTTGAGACCCGCTCCACTCCTTGTTGGTATACCCTTCGGAGTGCTTTGTGATCCCAATGATGTCAAAGTAATCTCGGTTTGGTTACTTACTTATAGCACTAGTATGTCAGCGTGCTCGCGACACACTGGTAGATCCCTAAATTAACTCATTTATGCTAATAACATACTTGGATTTCAATACAGGTTTTCAAGGATAACATTTTGATACGAAACCATTAAACTACATGAACTCGCCAACTTTATGTTGACTTTTTAAAATTACATGTGTTTCAGGACGCAGGACTTGAGCTGGTGATGGGATCCGGGTTTGGGAACTGTCAAGACAAAGATGTATTATCTTTTGGAGGGTTTGCCTTTTATATCCTAACTTCGTTTGGGTATATAGAGGTCAAAGCCTCAGCATGAATTTGTGATGAAAACACTATCCTATTTTGAAAAATGTCTTTTAAACTATGTTTGTAATGGTGATCTGAAACTGATAACAATGTGACTTTACCTTTTGATGGTTGTAAATATGAAGTGAAACTTATGAATGACATGCATCGTTGTTAAATTATAATGTTTACTATATTGGGTGCAATGATTACCTAATAGTCAGACACTTGCGCTTCCGCTACGACCAGGGTCTGACAGGCTGGTATCAGAGCTCCGATTGTAGTGAACCGGGGAAAAACGTTTTACTAAAAGTTGGTCTACAATCACCAGGGGCTCACACATGAAAACAAAGTTTTAAAACATGATGGAAATGTTTTGGAATTAAAACAAAATAACAAAAAGGTTTTCATTGTGTCACTATAACACAGGATCTATCACATGAGCTCAACTATAAGTAATGAGCAGAGTCAATACATGAGTAGTCAATAATGGATAGACACAAAACTGTAAGATTCCATGGAATACAAAAGAGAACAAGCTTTGCATGAGAAATGGTGATTTAGTTAAAATATCATAAATTACTAACATGTATATATATGTATTGTACGGATTATTTGCCAGGACTATGTCCGCAACATTGAGTTATGAGGAAGACCCAGAGGAGTATATATCCGATGATGGATATGATCCTGCTGCCGAGGCCCAACCTTTAGGGGATGGAGCCGAAGATGGAGACGATGGGGACTTCCAACCACTAGCATTGATTGATCCCATGGAGGTAGATGCACCTCCAGCAGACGACGTATTGGCAGTCCCTCAGCCACCGCATGACATCATAGTGTATGGTCACCCGGAGGGTGAACACGCTATTGTGCATCTGGCCGTGCCCCTTGCTGTGGTCCCTCCTGTGATTGATTTGGATGATGACAACGACAAGATACAAGTGTTCCAGGTGGAGCACATGGAGGACGACCTGGGAGATGGCGAGGTCTTCGACGATATCACTATACTCGAGATTCCACCCCCAGATATTCCAGTCGTGGACATCTCGTCATCTACTGATGCTGCTCCAAGTGAGCATGAGGCGGACGATGCTTCATCTGCCGTCCCAGGCACCCCTGCATCCATATATTCACCCCATGTGGCCTCACCGGCTTGCGTCAGTCCGTTCCCTGTCAGAGCGAGAAAAATTGTTGGAATTCTATGAAAGAGTCTCGGGAGCCAGGATGCATGCCAGTTTCATACGACCAGGTGGAGTGGCACAAGATCTGCCTCTTGGCGTCCCGACCCCTGGACCCATTCATTATACAGGACCTGCCCATTTCTACTCTCTGAGTGGCACTCCACGTGCCCCCGAGCAGCCACCACCCTACTTCTCTGAGAGGTCCACGTACCATCTTGTTTTCAACCCAGCTGCAGCCGGTCCTTCTCATATGCCAGGACCTTTATTCTCTGATAGAGTACCACCCGTGTATGACCCACGACCCACACCACCTCCAACAGGTATGTTTTCTCCGACAGCTCCATCAGGCATGAGCCTTTCAGACCCTTATCATCCCTCACACTTTCCTCCGATCCCTGTGGAGGAAAGAGTGACTTCACATGACCTACAACTCTCTCTGATCTTTCATAGGATTTGGAGATAGAGTTGCAGCGTACTGCTCACGCCACTACCAGTGTGACACCCCCGCCACTGTCATCACCGATACCACCCCCACCATCATACCCACCTCCATCACCACCACCACTACCTCTATCACCACCACCGACTCCACCTTTCTACCGCCCATTCCATCACTCGTCATGCCCGTCCAAGGCACGAGTGCAGGAGCTAGAGCAGTTTCAGACGGATGCTACTAGGCGTATTTCTAGCCTCGAGGAGGAGATGGCATAGTATCACAGCATATTCCCACGATCGCCATTTCCACCACCCCTCCACCCCAGTAGCATGTTTGTAGATTTTTTTGGGGATCAGCTGTACTTTTGTTGTTTTGGCTCATAAAGACTCAGCCCTGAAGATCCCAACTTTTGGAAGATAATTTATTGACGTGAAGAAGCAATGTAGTAGAAAATGGTACTTTCGTAATGTAAAAACTTGTATTGACTAGGGTTATGTACCCCTAAGTCCTTTTTGGCTCTTTGCGAACAAATTGTAACAAGTTGTCATTGTATAAAAGTGTATTTTCTTTATGTTACATTGTATTTGTTTTATGTTATGGTTGATTATGTCATGATGGGGTGATTTTATGATTAATGCATTGCACTGTGGTGATATTGTGATTTATACTTTATGATGTGGCGAGCCATGTGTATGATGACGACGGGTGTGCCTATGGCATTTGCATATATTCATTTATTTACTTATCTTGTACCAATGTGCTGTTGCATATGTATAAAATAATAATAATAATAATAATAATAATAATAATAATAATAAATAGATGATAATAATAACATGAAAGTATTATTCGACTAATTGAGCGACATATTGTGTTAGAAGACAATGCCACCCCGCAGAAGAAGCTCAAACAACAACACCCTACCCACCACACAAGAGGAGCTGAACGAACGTATCTCCCAATCCATTGCACAGTATGAGGCAAACTGCTCTGAGCATAGCGGCGGTACAGGAGGTTCAACAGGAGTAAATCCTCCCACTGGTAATACACGATTTCTCATAAAACCTCAATACACTCTCATCCATCTTATTCGAGCTACTTACTCATGCTTAAATGGCGTATCCAATGATATCAGGTTGCACATATAAGCAGTTTCTTGACTGTAAACCTCTTAACTTTGATGGTCCCGGAGGCGCAATAGCTTTCGTACGTTGGACTGAGAGGGACATTCTTGGTTCAGACATTGCTGGGTATACGCAGTGATCCCATGATTTGTCCCGAGTGGTGCCCTACCTAGTGGAGCCTGAATTTAAGCGTATTGATAGGTACATTTGGGGACTGCACAAGAGATTCTGAGTTTGGTTACCTCTTCAAAACTGCTGGGTATACGCAGTGATCCCATGATTTGTCCCGAAATGTCCCAAGTGTCCTTTCCACCACCACGGGGAATCTCGTGGCCCCAAGTGTGGAAAATGTGGTAAGGTTGGACACCGCTCCGATGTGTGCCGAACCAAAACTGGGGAGCAAGGTTGCTTTAGATGCGGAGACAAATGGAATTTCAAGAAAGATTGCCCTAAAGCGAATCAAGCGCGTGGGAGAGCATTTATAATTGGAGCTAAGGACGCTCGTTAGGATCCAAATGTGGTCACCGGTACGTTCCCTATCAATGATCACTTTGCATCTATTCTTTTTGATACCGGGGCAAATTTCAGTTTTGTTTCTAAAGAGTTTAAGGATATACTTGGGGTAAAGTCGAGTAAACTAGATGTTCCCTACTCGATTGAGTTAGCTAACGGATTATTAGTAGAATCAAAAGACATAATAAAGAAATGTACGTTAGAGTTGGGTGAACGAAAGTTTGATATAGATCTATTGCCAGTGCAACTGGGTAGTTTTGATGTTGTCATTGGAATGGATTGGCTATCCAATAATCGAGCCAAGGTTATATGTCATGAGAAGATCATTCGCATTCCCTTGTCCGACGGAGAACATTTGGTGATTCACGGGGAGAAGCTTGATACACCTCTTCGAATCATAAACTGCATTAAGGCGCAGAAATGCTTGAGGAAAGGATGCATCGCTTTTCTTGCCCACGTGGTGGATAAGAAGGCAGAGGAACGCAAGATTGAGGACATACCAATAGTGAGGGAATACCCTGAGGTCTTTCCGGAAGACTTTCCGGGACTACCCCCACCGCGACAAGTCGAATTCCGTATCGACTTAGTGCCAGGAGCTGCACCTGTGGCAAAAGCTCCATACCGTCTAGCGCCTTCGGAAATGCAAGAATTATCTACGCAGTTGCAAGAGCTGCTCGACAAAGGTTTCATAAGGGCGAGTTTCTCGCCTTGGGGAGCTCCGGTGCTATTCGTGAAGAAAAAGGACGGGACATTTCGCATGTGCATCGATTACTGGGAGTTAAATAAGTTAACTATCAAGAACCGGTACCCATTACCACGGATTGATGATCTGTTCGATCAGTTACAGGGATCGAGTTTTTACTCGAAGATTGATTTAAGATCCGGATATCATCAATTGAGAATCCAAGAGGAAAGCATTCCTAAGACAGTGTTTCGGACTCGTTACGGTCATTATGTGTTCATTGTTAGGCCCTTTGGCCTAACGAACACCCCTGCAGTATTCATGGATTTGATGAACCGAGTGTGTAAGCCATACCTCGACAAATTCGTGATCGTATTCATAGATGACATACTGATATACTCATGCACCAAGAAAGAGCATGAACAACACCTGAGAGCCATTTTGGAATTGCTGAAGAAAGAGCAACTATATGCCAAGTTCTAAAAATGCGAATTTTGGATTCGTGAGGTACAATTTCTTGGCCATGTGGTAAACGAGAACGGATCCATGTCGACCCTTGGAAGATCGAGGCAATAAAGAACTGGACCACGCCAAGAACCCCCACGGAAATACGACAATTCCTAGGATTAGCGAGATATTACAGGAGATTTATTGAAAACTTCTCCAAGGTTGCACAACCGCTAACCTCGCTAATCCAGAAGGATAGAAAGTTTGATTGGGGAGAGAAGCAAGAATCAGCATTCCAAGTATTGAAAGAGAAGCTATGCAAAGCACCAATACTGTCCCTCCCGGACGGTACCGAGAACTTTGTGGTGTACTATGATGCATCACATCAAGGTTTGGGTTGCGTGTTAATGCAACGAGAAAAAGTCATCGCGTACGCGTCTGGACAGTTGAAAGTTCATGAAAGGAATTATACCACGCATGACCTGGAGCTAGGTGCAGTGGTATTCGCCTTGAAGATATGGCGTCATTATCTATATGGCACTAAGTGTACCATATTCACTGATCATAAAAGTCTTCAACATATATTCAACCAAAAAGAACTGAATATGCGCCAACGACGTTGGGTGGAACTGTTGAATGATTATGACTGTGAGATCAAGTATCACCCGGGCAAAGCGAATGTCGTAGCAGATGCCTTGAGTAGAAAAGAACGAGTCAAAACATTACGGGTGCGAGCTTTGGAGATTACAATCCAGACGAACTTCATTTCTAGAGTGCGGGAAGCACAACAAGAAGCATTGAAACCAGAAAACATTCCAGCTGAATCATTAAAGGCAATGGAAAACCAATTGGAACCAAGCAAGGATGGAACTCTATATTTCATGGGAAGGATCTGGATTCCTTATTATGGTAAGTTGTGAGACTTGGTGATGGATGCAGCACACAAGTCGAAGTATTCGATACACCCAGGATCGGACAAAATGTACCAGGATCTGAGAGAATATTATTGGTGGCCTAATCTTAAAGGAGATATTGCTACCTATGTTAGGAGATGCCTAACTTGTGCAAAGGTCAAGGCCGAATACCAGAAGCCATTTGGATTATTACAACAACCAGAGATTCCGGTTTGGAAGTGGGAGCAGATATCAATGGATTTCATTACAAAGTTACCACGGACCTCTCGAGGTCATGACATGATCTGGGTTATCATCGACCGGCTAACCAAATCAGCTCACTTCCTACCCATCCTCGAGAAAGACAGTACGGAGAAACTAGCTGAACTGTATCTGAAGGAGATTGTGGCACGTCATGGTGTGACAATCTCGATAATCTCTGATAGAGATGGTCGCTTTGAGTCACGTATCTGGCAATCATTTCAAAATTCATTTGGTTCTCGCTTGGATTTAAGCACAGCCTTTCACCCGCAGACCGATGGTCAGAGCGAGCGAACCATTCAAACATTAGAGGATATGCTTCGGGCATGTGTGATGGATTTAGGTGGAAACTGGGATACTCATTTACCGTTGGTAGAGTTTTCCTACAATAACAGTTATCACACCAGTATCAAGGCTGCGCCATTCGAAGCACTATATGGACGAAAGTGCCGATCACCGCTATGTTGGGCGGAAGTTGGTGACAGACAACTTATTGGTCCCGAACTAGTGCAAGAGACCAAAGACAAAATATTTAAGATACGTGAGCGTATTAAAGCAGCCCGAGATAGACAAAAGAGCTACGCGGATCGAAGACGCAAACCATTATCCTTCGAGGTGGTAGACAAAGTATTGTTAAAAGTCTCACCTTGGAAAGGCGTAGCTAGGTTCGGGAAGCGCGGGAAGCTCAACCCGAGATATATTGGACCTTTCGAAATTCTGGCAAAGATTGGTACTGTGTCTTATAAGTTTAAACTGCTAGATGAACTCAGTAATGTACATGACACCTTCCATGTGTCTAATCTGAAGAAAAGTCCAACAAATGACACCGTTATCATTCCAGCCAATGAAATTCATGTTGATGACAAATTACAATTCACCAAAGAACCAGTTAAAGTCATGGACTGGAAGATCCAAAAGACAAGAAGAAGCCAAATCAAACAGCTGAAGGTTCGCTGAATTCGCGTCACGGTCCCGAGTATACGTGGGAGCGTGAAGATCAAATCAAGTCAAAATACCCCCACCTGTTCGAGAAGACTCCTTCAGTGGATGCCTCAAGCTGAATTTCGGGACGAAATTCTTTTTAACAGAGGGAGTATGTGACAACTGGAAAATAATTGGAAATTCCGTACAATGTAATCACTAATTTCATATTAAAATCTCATGCATGATTATCGTAATTTAAATTCAAAACTGAGTCGTACGTTATTAGGACAAGTAAATTTGATCATAACATATACTGGTTTCCGTTACGATGAGAAACAGACCAAAACAATGCCCTAAGAGTGTTGGTAGAAAGTTCTGAATGCACTAAATGCGGTGACACTAACCGTGAGGGAAAACCCGCTGAAACGAATCCGAACAAGAAATGAAGGCATTTTAATGCCATACCTTAGTCCATATACAAACGAAAACACATATTTGAGAACAACTATTACAATAATACATAACTTTCCGAAACAACGCCTAAATTGCAAAATTGTCCGTTTCGGCCGAAAAGGCGACAAATGGCGATTTGTCTGCAAGACTAATTCGGAGGATTCCGGATGTCAAGATAAGAATAACACAATGCTAAACATCCTAAAGTAATGTGAGAATAGAAAAAATGAACATAACACGTCGTTTCCGATCATTCGGCAAACAGTGCACAATCTCGACCGGAAAGCGGACGATTGTCGAAACAACGAATATTTTAGTGGACGATAGCCTCATCCGAGCGTGTAGTGAACTAGTTAAGCATTATTTGGAAATCGGAATCCATTCAACTAACATGAGGTCACGGAAACACAACTTTCGGAAAAGTTCGACGGCGGATCATAAAAGTGCCGATATCGATCGAACGGTCGAACGGAAGATATATCGGCAACCCTAATTCATCGTGTATTCATCTAGCGAACTAGTCGTGAATATTTTTGGACCGGAAATGCACTAATTTGACACCATATTAGTTGTGGTAATCGAAACCAAACGCTTCCGGTAATAGATATATAGTCCCGTTTATTAGCGAATATTTCGACGATAAACGATCTAGCTACATATCCGTCATCCGAAACTTATTTTGGAAGATCATATGGATTAAATACCATGTAATTACACCCTAAACATAAGTCTTATGCCTAAGATGCTAGAAGATTAACCATAATCACCATAATTAATTTAAACACCTAAATATCTTTATTTTCAACATGTAGTAAAAATAAAACTTACACTTTAACCCCCCTTGTCATGGACGGTTCAAGTGGGCCCCATGCCCACTTGATTTTGTTGAAAATCAAAGATTATAAGCATGGTGCTTAGGATATGTGATGGACTTGAAGATATGATGTGATTATATAATAATACCATAAGGATACTTATCATTTTATTCACCAAAATTTCAAAACTTTCCTCTCATTCTTCTTCCCCTATCCCACGGCTACCATACATCCACCACACACCACCATTGTGCCACCTTAGAACACCACTTTATACACCCTTTGAAGCTTAATCAAGACCTCTAAGGAAGCTTGCATGGATGGAGCTCATTAGGGTCTTCTAAGGAGCTTACTTTTCTTCTAAATCTTCAAGGAACTTGTGCACCCATTGTGAGCTAATCTCCTCCATAATCTAACTTATTTTTATGCTTAGATTATTAGTCTACAAGTTGATCATCTTGAAAATCAAGAAAAGATACATCAAAACCCTACAACACAACATAATAATAACAATAATATTGATTATTTTGTATTGATTTCATCCTTATATGAAGGTTAGATTGTATATTGAAGTTGTTTATGTTGATATTATGAGATAAAAGTAAGATGATCTTGTGTGATTTAGTAAAAAAATAAGGATTTAAACATGATAAGGTTTAAATCTAAACAAGTTCATCACTCACATCATCCATGTAAAATACTACAACTTAAGAATAATTTTTATACAAAAGAATGATTTTTGTAAGAAGTAAACATATGTATTTAAGTTGTAATCACATTAAAAATGTGTAGTAATCAAAGGGTTACATGCATCAACTTGTTTAAACAACATGATAAAGTATTGTTTTAAGAAGGATAATAAACATTAAAAACCCTTTTGATTTACTAGGGTTTTTAACAACAAAAGTCATGGATGATGATCTGTAGATTATGTTAAATAAATAGTAGATGGTTTGTTGATGATGATTATGAGTTTAAACATGTTTTAAATATGTTTTTAAAAAATGGAAAACGCCATAGTTTAGGGAAACTATGGCGAAATTTTCTAAAATCTAATCGCGATTAAAGCATGATTAGTGGGGTGATTAGTGGGACTAAACGTGATTAGTAACTTAAAACGTCAGTAAGTGGACTTTAATGACAAGGGTTATCCCTAAATAACTTAGTGTTTAAATAAAGTCACAAATATATATATTTATAAGAAAAATAAATACTTTTACAAATATATATATATATATATATATATATATATATATATTCTTATGTGGAAAATAATACAAGTGTTTGTATAAATACTTGTTGCTGATAAATAATATGTATACAAGTGTGTATTGTATATGTATGTATTAGAAACTTAGGGTATACACAAGAAAATACCCAATCTAATACAAAAAGCAAACACTCAAACAATTTACCAAGTATGGGTGACATAATAAATACATTCTCACAATGCGTCGAAACAATAAATCGGACAATTAAAACAAATGCGAACAATAGGCGGACATTCAAGATCACCTTCACGTCGACGACAACGGACGATTCTCGATGAAAACAAACATGTAATACACAACGCCGGCGACAAGTCTAAATATACATTTAGGCATTCAATATATATATATGTTATCAAAATGAAAAATCCGGAAATTTAAGTGTATTAAAAATTAGAAAAATTATAAGTAAATACTTATAATAAAAATGGGCTTACATATATATACATTTGGGGTAGGCCCAAATTGTGAAAATCATATATTAGGCCCAAATTCCATAATAGTTATGAATGAGGCCCAAAACTAATAAAGGCCCAAAAACATATAAAAATACATGGGCTAGGCCCAAGGACGTAAAAACATGGGCTAGGCCCAATGATATAAAAACATGGGCTAGGCCCAAAGACATAAAATACATGGACTAGGCCCAATGACATAAAAACAACATGCAATTCTCAAACAAGTTAGAAGTAACATTTTGAAAAGTTAATAAGTTATAAGCTAATGAAAATAAGGAACCCCAAACACCCACTATATCTTGTTTCAATATTGTATAATTTGTAGGTTACTAGATAACCTTGATAACCTGTCAGGTCACTTTTTTTTATGCTTACATGGATCATACATATAGTGACATGGCTTTTTAAATTTAAAAAAATAAAGTTGAAATGCCAAAAAAATATTTTATTTAGAATTTTTTTTGTTTCTTTAGTCCTAAAATATAATAATATTTTTTATGAAACCAATTTTTAATTCATGGACAACCAAACGATTGGCAATTTTCAACTGTTATTATTAAGAATCCATTTTATATTAATCAAATTCCTAAACTCAGTTCATGATTTTATTCATCAGATCCTTAATCCATTTCTTGATTTTATTCATCAGATCAACCCAGACTTCATTTGTTCTTATTAAGAACCCAATCATCAGCAAATCATTCCAAACAATTATGGGGTAGGAAGGTTTCGAACAGGTGGCTAATCCAAAAGAAAGACGAATGGATTTTTTTTTGGGAATAGAATATACGGAGCATGTGCATAAAAAAAAAATTGATCTACTGGGCTTTATTTGTTTCCATAATATAAATAATTTTCAAATAAACATTAAGAAAAAAAAAAAATAAGTGAGAAAAATAGTAACTTGGTGACCTGGTAATTACACATTATTAGAACACTAAACTAAAGTTATCTTAAAGTGAAAAATTGTAACACCCTGTAAAATCGTGTCCAATAGTATATGACACGTGTTGTATATTTTTATATAGTCTATTAAAGACCAATATGGACTAAAGGTGTCAACATGCTCAAAACTTGGTCCCTGAGTGACTGATATGTCAACATGCCTAGCCTCTGAGTGACTGATGTGTCAACATGCATAAAATGAGCCTCTGAGTGATCCTTTACGAAGTCCTAACTCTCATACGTACCATTTGTTGGACGAGAGAGTTCAATTCTGTAAAAATGTAAAAGTTGGACAATGGAGGGATTAAAAGTGTCAACATGTTAAATTATACCTCTGAGTGACCTTTTAACGAACCGAGAGCTCGACAATGTCCGGGCATAATCCTGGGTATACCAAATATTGGCTACGGAGGGCTAAATATGCTAAAAAGGTGTTTTAGAAGGTTTTAAGGGTATTTAATAAGTTGAGGGACTAAAAGTGGCAAACTTCAAATCTGCCTATGGGGCGCGAGAGGCAAGCCCTGTGCCTCTCTGGGGCGCGAGAGGTCTGTATCTGCAGAAAGTTTTGCTTGGCCTCCACACATATTGCCAAAAACCATTTTTTCAAAACTATGGACTTTCAATCAGCTATGCCACGTTTTAAGGCACTTGTAAGCTCCCTCTTACACCCCCCTTAACACCTGGCATCACCTCCTTCAAGCTCTCCAACTATAAATAAGTGATCAAGTTCACCCCCTCTGGAAGTTCCTAGCTTAAAGGAGCATCCAACTTAGTTCTCTTGCATTGTAGGAACCTCTTGTAAGTGTTCCTTGCTCTTTCATTTTCGTTTATAGACTTTTATAGCCAAAAGTCAAGCGTTTTATGGAAAACGCTTTGACTTTTGGTTAAGACCATTATGGTCCAGCCATTGTTCGTAACAAACATGGCTAAGTGATCGTAATAAGGTAGGTGTTAATCCCTATAAAGGGCACCTCCTGGAGATCATGTTTGCTAGACCAATTGACGGGTCAAAGTTATGACATTAAAAAGTCAAACAGGCCATTTTTCGGAAAAATTATAAATTGGTATTATATATGTTATGAAACCTGTTTTGACGCTTAAACAAGTTGGTAATAATTATTCGAACATGTAAGAATATGTTCGGCTCGTCAATTTCAGTTCTAGGGTCGGTTCGCCACCGAAAGTCGTGAAGTTGGACTTCTACTTTGACTTTCGATTCTGACCCGATTTAGATTAGTTACCTACTGATCTAAAGTTTCATTATGATCGTAATATAATGTAGCATAACCCTCTAAGGTTATATTACATGATCATAATCAGAATCTGAGTTTATGCGCAAGTTCCATAATTATGCCATTTTTGACTAAAATGCCCTTTTTGCATAAAACAAAGTTTAAATGATAATGAGCTTGAAAATAAGTTTCCTACTGATGTTATATTATGAGTAGGATTATTTGGGATGTTAAATCGGATTGTAAACTGAGTTTACAAGCAGGTCCTTGTATTATGTCGATAAATGACGATAAAGCCCTTGTGGCTCATAAAATGGTTTTAATCAAATCTTTTTAAGGTAAATCTTTTACCTACTGATATGTTATATTAAATAACATATCTAAGAAATTTTAATATGTCCTTAACATCAGTTTTCATAAAACATCACATAAAACGTCATTTTACGACATAAGCGCCGTTTCGGCGCATAGTATGGTTTCAAACCATATTAATTGACCAAGACTTGTTACCTACTGATTTTAAAACTTATTTTAAATATATTCACAGTAGGTACATCATATAAACTCAGAATCCCAAAAATAATTTATAAACTATGTGTAAAATGACCAAAATGCTCATTCGGTGCATAGTTTGGTCATAAAAGATAAATTACACATCTAATTAATATCCTACTGATATTATATCATGAATAAGTTATTTTTCTAGAATACTTATAACATTAAATTTATTCAAGTTCCTTTTATACGGTATGAAATTACCGAAACACCCTTATGAGGCATAATTTCATTTTAAAACCTTAACGGGCATATGAGTTGATATCCTACTGATATTACAACTTATTTAAAGTATAACGGCATATAGAACTTTTCCATGACTTATCCGGTTACTCGATATCGCTAATATGCATACGGTTAAGATATGTAACTATTTTACGGAAATTAACCGAAATGGGTTTAACCTTGTCATTTAAGTTTCAAAATCCAGAATGTTAATTGTTTACCCATTTTATGCAAGTCAAGTTACTTGTTCGGTTTAAACTACATTCTATCCGATCATCGTTTACACAAGCGTTATACGTGTTGATCCTGTACACTACTCGGTCTAAGTCTATGACTTAAATAAGACCGTTAGTATTTAATTGGTTAGCTTATGCCATAATCCAGACTAGAGCCTTCCGGTAAATGCTATCTGCACTTAAATCATTTTGGATACGGCTGAGATATTAAATCTTGCATTTTTAAATCAAGACTAAGCTCAGGTAAATACTCTTGACTTATTTCCCTATTCGGGCTTGGGATACGGTAAAATATTACCACTTTGTCAGAAATGGGATCAATCGAATGCCGGATTATGGCTAGTAAATCCACATATTCTGTTTTAATCAGTTTTGTTTGATAACTTAAACATCGGGGGTTAAATTACCGTGTCCTGGATATCCTCGGCTCATTACATTAGATAATGGCCACGACCTTAGCACGGGGTGTAGGCATACACCTGACAGCCGCTCAAATGCAAATTACCCAAGACGTTGGGGATAACTCCTCTGTGAGTTCTAAGTGGTGTGTATTTAATCATGTCTCGGTCTCTGCATTGGGCCCTGTATGTATGGACAAACATGTGAATCTGTTAACAAGGTTACAAAGTAACTTTCCTAAGTTATAAAAGATTTGTGTCATGTGTACTTAAATCTAATTTCTAAAATGTTTTCAAAATGAGTCGGTCGGGTGTATTTACTAGCGAAAGCTGGCGTATTTTCAAAAGACTAAGCTTGTAGGTACAATACGAAATATGCCGGAAGCTGGTCGGTAGTGAAATAAGAGGATCTTGCAAATCCTTAGATCTGCCCTAAAGTCTGTTTTATATTCTTTCCATGTACAATTTATGATCCGCCTGTGGATCTTCTATTACGAGCCTGTATATTATTTTGTATTTCGAACATTTGGTTTGTAATAGTAATTTTACTCCAAGACTTCCGTTGTGTCGTGTTTAATTGACTATGATGATTATCAACTGACATCATGATACTCCCCACCCGTGCCCATCGGTGTATGGATTTGGGTTGGAAATCCGGGGTGTGACAAGTTGGTATCAGAGCCAACATTTGAGAGAATTAAACACTATCATTCTTGTGTTTAATCTCAAACTTACACGAGCACATTCCTTAGACTTCCGAGTCTAGGCATTGACCTAGGATTACTCATTTCATTATTAAGTTATTAGTATTGTTTTTTAATTGATTTTAACAGGAAAATGCCACCACGTGTACGAGGACGAGGGAAAGGACCCATGCGGGGAGGACCATCAGGACACATTCCCCCACATCCACATCACCCGAATCCCTATGAGGACTCGGGAGATTCATGGCCATTCGCCCAACATTCGCCTACCCACACACAAAGTTCTTACCACTCGTACCATTCGTACCATTCTCACTACTCCCATCATTCTCATCATTCTTACCATAATGAGTTTAATCCAAACCAATATTTAAATACACCTCTAGCCGATCAAAACCAGTTGGACCAACCAAACCCCATGAACAAGGACTCCGACCCGGAGATGCCGCCGTCGGGATCGCATACGCATCCCATTGAAATCTCAAGCAATTCGAACTCCTATGCCGGATCGCCTTAACAAGGTCCTAATGAGTGGGACCAATATTGGAACCAATTTACTTTCGCCAATACTCCTTCCCACCACTCCCAACCACCTCTCGTGCAAGAAGATGTGCACATGGAACCAGTGGAACAACCCAAATCGCTACTAGAACCGCCAAGGAGGAAAAGAGGAGTACGTATGTTGGTATGTGTGGGCCAACGTTCGGGCTCGCTACGACCATTGCCCAAACCTTACCCAACCATTCAAGAGGACCCACAAATGGGTGGACCCTCTAACACCTCACCTGTGGTATAACAAACCCCAACACCTACAATTCAACCACCACCATCGGGTTATAGTAACTCTATCCCCACATATCCAGATACGTCCGGATATGATTAGTGGACTATCAAGCATGGTCTCATGACCGTTATATGCAAGCGGTTATGCATAACGCACTTTACCCGTCTCCTTTCCCACCTGCTTATCCACCGACTGGATATCCAACTTATGCTACCAGTATTCGTTTATGCAATAACCACAACCACAACCACAACCACAACCTCCGCCACCACTTGAGGCCATTAACGAAGCCTTAGAAAGAATGAAAGAAATGCAACAACAAGCAGAGAAAACATAGAAGAAGACGAACAAGTTCTTCAAGAAACTCTCCAAACTGGTTAAGGGAAAGAAGGACGAGTGAAGTCTCTTCTAATATATGTTAGTCCCTGGGAGGACATAGTTATTTCTTTAGTCCCTGCGTGGACATTTTGTTTTCTATAGTCCTTGCATGGACAATTTATTTCTTTCTAGTATTGTAACTTCTATTGAAATTTAATGAAGTATTTTGGATATATATATATATATATATATATATATATATATATATATATATATATATATATATATATATATATATATTGACCTTGGGGCTATGATTAGAACATCCATTAGTGATGTATGCCCTTGGGGATATGATTAAACATCCATTAGTGATGTATTGCCCTTGGGGCTATGATTAAAACATCCATTAGTGATGTATTATTGCCCTTGAGGCTATGATTAAACATCCATTAGTGATGTATTGCCCTTGGGGCTATGATTAAACATCCATTAGCGATGTATTACCCTTGGGGCTATGATTAAACATCCATTAGTGATGCATTGCCTTTGGGGCTATGATTAAATATCCATTAGTGATGTATTGCCTTTGGGGATATGATTAAACATCCATTAGTGACGTATTGCCTTTGGGGCTATGATTAACATCCATTTAGTGATGATTTGCCTTTGAGCAATATTATTGTCAAAATGACAACGACAGTTGTGGTTAATATAACTCCATGTCCATATTTTATGTCCATTAGTGACAGGCCTATGTGCCATATTTTATATCCATTAGTGATAAGGCCTATGTGCCATATTTTATGTCCATTAGTGACATGCCTGTGTGCCATATTTTATGTCCATTAGTGACAGGCCTATGTGCCACAAATTTTATGTCCTTCGTGACAAGCTTAAGAGCTAAATATAATTGTCAATTATGACAATGACAGTTGTGACAATACGATCCAATGTCCAATATCATATATGGACTATGTCCAAATTGTAATTTTCCTGTGATGGTCCTTTTGAGACCTAGGCCAATTATAGATATAATGAGCCTAAGAGTTGTGATGTTATTCACACTAGTATAGGCAATGGATTGTTATATCCAATGTTGAAAGCCAATATGGTTGACATACCATGGCTAAATGAAGTTTTATTGGTATTTAGAACCAAAGCTCAAAAGATGGCTAACTCGGATAAGGCGTAAAGTAGCCATCGGGATGTTAACTCTAATAATGCTGAAAACAGAGCCATTAATAATGACGATATCCAGGCTCGCATTGACGCAGCAGTTGAAAAGGCCATGGGAAAAGCCATAGAAAAGCTTAAAGAGTCGAGTGCTACTCGCTCTAGACCATTATCGATTACCCCATCTTCAGCTCATAAGGAGAGCTCCGTTCACTCTTCGAATGCAAAGAGTGAACCAAAGAAAATAGACTTTGCTGATAGGTCCCGTTCTGTTAAAGACGGATGTACCTATAAATATTTCTTCTCCTGCAAACCCCAAGATTTTAATAGGGAGAAAGGAACTGTGGAAGCCCTAAATTGGCTGGATGAGATGGAGACAATCGTAGATATCAGCAGCTGTGCTGATAAGGATGTGGTCAAGTATGTATCACAGTCCTTTAAGGGTGAGGCCCTAATCTGGTGGAAAGCTATGATCCAATCTATGGGAAAAGTCCAACTGTACAACTTAGGATGGCCTAAGTTTGTCGAATTAGTCAAGGAAACCTACTACCTACCTCATGAGGTGGAGAAATTAGAGATAGACTTTTTGTCTCTTTCAATGAAGAACCTAGATTGTCGGAAGTACGTTTCTGACTTTAACTCCCTATCTAGGTTAGTTTCCTATCTGATCACCCCTGAAACCAAACGCATTGCACATTTTATCAATGGATTAGCACCTGAAATTAAGGGCATGGTAAAGGCTGCTCAGCCTAGTACCTATAGGTCCGCTGTTCACTTATCTCTCTCCCTTACCCTTGATCTAGTAAGGCTAAAGTCAGTTTAGTCTGAAACTCACGGGAAAAGAAAAAGAGAAGATGGCAACTCCCAAAGGTTTAATAAAAAGAATAAAGGGATATTTGGGTTCAAAAGGAACCAAGACAATTCGGTTGTGACGCCAACATGCAAGACTCGCAACCACAAGCACTGGGGACAATGTAATTATGCTCCACAAACCAAACCCTGTGGTATCTGTAAGAGAAAGGGGAATAAGACCCTAGAATGCAAGGATCTTAAGGATGTTGTTTGTTACGTCTGCAATGAAAAAGGGCACATTAAGACTAACTGCCGTAAGAATCTTAATAGTAATAATGCGAGGCCTGGAGAGGCCAAGAAGGGGAATGCTCGTGCCTTTCAAATAACTGCAAGAGAGGTTATTAATGACAACAATGTCATAACAGGTACATTCCTCATTAACGATATTTATGCTAGAGTACTTTTCGATTTGGATGCAGATAAATCTTTTTTGATCATAAGTTTAGTAAACTATTAAACTTACCCATGAGAACTCTAGATAAAACTTATGAGATAGAACTCGCCGATGGAACATTAGAGATAGCATCTTCCATTCTTGATGGAGGTTTCATATCCATCAAGAATTATTTCATCCCTATCTCTCTTTTGCCAATGAAATTGGCAGGGTTCGATATAGTTTTAGGCATGGATTGGTTATCTCGTAACCAAGCCCATATTGCCTGCGATAAGAAACTCATCGAAATCAAAACCCCTTCTGGTGAAATGATCACCATCCCTGGAGACTCACACTACGGATTGCCAGACAAGGTGTCGTTATTTAAGGCATCCAAGTGTTAGAGGAAAGGTTGTGTCCTTTACATGGCACAAGTCACTATCAACGAATCAAAGCCAAACATGGAAGACCTACTAGTTATCTCGGAGTATTCAGATGTCTTTCCCGAAGAATTACCTGGCTTACCTCCAGATAGGCAAGTGGAGTTTAGAATTGATATCCTACCTGGATCAGCACCCATAGCTAGAGCTCCCTACCGATTAGCACCAACGGAAATGAAGGAGTTGAGGACTCAGTTAGATGTACTCTTAGAGAAAGGTTTTATTCAGCCAAGTTCCTCGCCCTGGGGAGCTCCATCTGTTCGTTAAGAAAAATGACGGTTCAATGCGGATGTGCATTGACTACCGAGAGCTAAACAAGATAACGATCAAGAATCGTTATCCTTTGCCCAGGATCGAGATTTATTCGACCAACTTCAAGGGGCTAGTTACTTCTCCAAATTGATCTAAGATCTGGATATCATCAGCTGAAGGTTAGGAGTGAGGATGTTCCTAAAACCGCCTTCAGGACCAGATATGGTCATTTTGAATTCTTGGTGTTGCCTTTTAGGCTCACAAATGCACCTGCAACATTCATGGATCTCATGAATAGAGTCTGCAAACCATATTTGGATAAGTTTGTCATTGTCTTTATAGACGACATACTTATTTATTCTCGTAAACAAGATGATCACGAGAAACACCTTTGGTGCATTCTAGAATTACTAAGGCAAGAAAAGTTTTATGCTAAATTATCTAAGTGTGAATTTTGGCTTAGAAAAGTCCAATTTCTTGGATATGTTGTAAGTGAGCATGGTATACAAGTGGATCCCGCCAAAATAGAAGCCATAAAGAATTGGGAAGTGCCCAAAACCCCATCGGAGATTCATAGTTTTCTAGGATTGGCTGGTTACTATAGGAGGTTAATTGAGAACTTTTCAAGGATAGCCACTTCTTTAACTACCCTGACCCGTAAAAGTGTTAAGTATAATTGGGATCCAAAGCAACAAGAATCCTTTGAGATTCTTAAACACAAGTTGAGCAATGCTCCTGTGTTATCTCTACCTAAGGGTATTGAGGATTTTGTAGTCTATTGTGATGCTTTGCACACTGGCATGGTTGTGTGCTAATGCAAAAAGGTAAGATAATTGCTTATGCATCACGACAGTTAAAAGTGCACGAAAGGAACTACACCACCCATGATTTGGAATTCGGTGCCGTTGTATTTGCACTAAAATTGTGGAGACATTACTTGTATGGCACAAGGTATATTATATACACAGACCATAAAAGTATCCAGCATATGTTCAATCAGAAGGAATTGAACATACGACAACGCTGATGGATGGAAACGCTTAATGACTATGATTGCGAGATTCGCTACCATCCAGGCAAGACAAATGTAGTTGCTGATGCCTTAATTCGCAAGGAACGGGTTAAACCTATAAGGATTAACGCCAATAGCATTGAGCTCAGAAATAGCTTAAATGAGAAGCTATTAGATGCGCAAAAGCAAGCCCTATTAGAGGCTAATGCTCCTAATGAAGGATTGGGCGGAACCGTTGATCCGTTAACGCCTGGAAAGGATGGAATCCTTAGGTTCAATGATAGAATCTGGGTTCCAATTATTGGAGGACTTAGAGATCTAATCCTCCATGAAGCACACAATACGAGATACTCAGTTCACCATGGAGGTGACAAAATGTATCAGGATCTAAAAAGGAATTATTGATGGATGGGTTTGAAGAAATCCATAGCCACTTATGTAGCTAAGTGTCTGACGTGTTCGCAAGTTAAAGCCGAACATCAGAAACCGTCAGGACTTCTACAACTACAACAGCTTGAAATTCCCACTTGGAAATGGGAAACGGTAACTATGGATTTAATTACCAAGTTACCTAAGAACAAACGTGGTAATGACATGATTTGGGTCATAGTGGATAGGCTGACTAAGTCAGCACATTTCTTGCCAATAAAGGAAACGTATAATTCAGACAAATTGGCTAAGTTGGATGTGGACAAGATTGTGTCCCTACATGGTGTGCCAGTATCTATTGTATCTGATAGAGATACTAGATATACCTCTCACTTTTGGAAGAGTTTCCAACAATCGTTAGGCACAACATTGAACTTTAGTACGGCTTACCACCCGCAGACGGATGGACAAAGTGAGCGTACTATTCAAACGTTGGAAGACATGCTCCGGGCATGTGTGATTGATTTAGGTGGAAGTTGGGATGACCGCTTACCCCTAATAGAATTCACCTACAATAATAGTTATCATACGAGCATCAAGGCTGCTCTTTATGAGGCCTTGTATGGGAGAAAATGTAGAATGCCCGTGTGTTGGGCAGAAGTTGGGGAAGCCCAACTATCAGGACCGAAGATTGTCCTGGAGACCACGGAAAAAATTGTGCAAATCCGTGATCATCTCAAAGCTACCAAGGATAGGCAGAAGAGCTATGCTGACAAGAGGCGTAAACCTCTTAAGTTCCAAGTAGGGGACAAATTCATGCTGAAGGTATCCCCCTGGAAATGTGTGATGCGCTTCGGAAAGAAGCGCAAATTAAGCCCAGGATACATCGGACCATCGGAGATAGTCGAATGTGTCGGCACTGTAGCTTATAAGCTTAGATTGCCAGAGGAGCTAAGTGGAATCCATGATGTGTTCTACATCGGTAACCTTAAGAAATGTCTAGTCGACGAATCGCTAGCAATGTCGCACAAGAATGAGCAAATTTATGAGAACCTGAGGTTCGTTGAGAAACCAATTTCGATCGAGGATTGACAGGTTAAGAAGCTCCGACAGAAATTGATACCTATAGTAAAGGTTAAATGGGACGCCTTCAGAGGTCCCGAGTATACATGGGAGGTTGAGTCCACTATGTAACAAAAGTACCCCCATCTTTTTAAATAAAATCTTGAGGTCGAGATTTCTTTTAAGGGGGTGAGGATGTAACACCCTGTAAAATCGTGTCCAATAGTATAGTGACACGTGTTGTATATTTTTATATATTCTATTAAAGACCAATATGGACTAAAGGTGTCAACATGCTCAAAACTTGGCCTCTGAGTGACTGATATGTCAACATGCCTAGCCTCTGAGTGACTGATATGTCAACATGCATAAAATGAGCCTCTGAGTGATCCTTTACGAAGTCCTAACTCTCATACGTACCATTTGTTGGATGAGAGAGTTCAAATCTGTATAAATGTAAAAGTTGGACAATGGAGGGATTAAAATATTAACATGTTAAATTATACCTCTGAGTGACCTTTTAACGAACCGAGAGCTCGACAATGTCCGGGCATAATCCTGGGTATGCCAAATATTGACTACGGAGGGCTAAATATGCTAAAAAGGTGTTTTAGAAGGTTTTAAGGGTATTTAATAAGTTGAGGGACTAAAAGTGGTAAACTTCAAATCTGCCTATAGGGCGCTCGTGGGGCGCGAGAGGCAAGCCCTGTGCATCTCCGGGGCGCGAGAGACCTGTATCTGCAGAAAGCTTTGCTTGGCCTCCACACATATTGCAAAAAACCATTTTTTTCGAAACTATGGACTTTCAATCAGCTATGCCACATTTTAGGACACTTGTAAGCTTCCTCTTACACCCCTTAACACCTGGCAACACCTCCTTCAAGCTCTCCAACTATAAATAGGTGATCAAGTTCACCATTTGAACTTGCACCTTTCTAAATCATAACTCTTCTCCCTCCTCTGGAAGTTCCTAGCTGAAAGGAGCATCCAACTTAGTTCTCTTGCATTGTAGGAACCTCTTGTAAGTGTTCCTTTCTCTTTCATTTTCGTTTATAGGCTTTTATAGCCAAAAGTCAAGCGTTTTTCAGAAAACGCTTTGAATTTCGGTTAAGACCATTATGGTCCAGCCATTGTTCGAAATGAACCTGGCTAAGTGATCGTAAAAAGGTAGGTGTTAATCCATATAAATGGCACCTCCTGAAGATCATGTTTGCTAGACCAATTGACGGGTCAAAGTTATGATATTAAAAAGTCAAACAGACCATTTTTCGGAAAAATCATATATTGATATTATATATGTTATGAAACCTGTTTTGACGCTTAAACAAGTTGGTAGTAATTATTAGAACATGTAAGAACATGTTCCGCTCGTCAATTTCAGTTCTAAGGTCGGTTGGCAACCGAAAGTCGTGAAGTTTGACTTCTACTTTGACTTTCGATTCTGACCCGATTTAGATTAGTTACCTACTGATCTAAAGTTTTATTATGATCGTAATATAATGCAGCATAACCCTCTGAGGTTATATTACATGATCATAATCAGAATCTGAGTTTATGCGCAAGTTCCATAATTATGCCATTTTTTTACTAAAATGCCCTTTTTACATAAAACAAAGTTTAAATGATAATGAGCTTGAAAATAAGTTTCCTACTGATGTAATATTATAAGTAGGATTATTTGGGATGTCAAATCGGATTGTAAACAAAGTTTACAAGCAGGTCCTTGTATTATGTCAATAAATGACGATAAAGCCCTTGTGGCTCATAAAATAGTTTTAATCAAATCTTTTTAAGGTAAATCTTTTACCTACTGATATGTTATATTAAATAACATTTCTAAGACATTTTAATATGTCCTTAACATTAGTTTTCATAAAACATCACATAAAACGTCATTTTACGACATAAGCGCCGTTTCGGCGCATAGTATGGTTTCAAACCATATTAATTGACCAAGACTTGTTACCTACTGATTTTAAAACTTATTTTAAATATATTCACAGTAGGTACATCATATAAACTCAGAATCCCAAAAATAATTTATAAACTATGTGTAAAATGACCAAAATGCTCATTCGGTGCATAGTTTGGTCATAAAAGATAAATTACACATCTAATTAATATCCTACTGATATTATATCATGAGTAAGTTATTTTTCTAGAATACTTATAACATTAAATTTATTCAAGTTCCTTTTATACGGTGTGAAATTACCGAAACGCCCTTATGAGGCATAATTTTATTTTAAAACCTTAACGGGCATATGAGTTGATATCCTACTGATATTACAACTTATTTAAAGTATAATGGCATGTAGAACTTGTCCATGACTTATCCGGTTACTCGATATCGCTAATATGCGTACGGTTAAGTATATGTAACTATTTTACGGAAATTAACCGAAACGGGTTTAACCTTGTCATTTAAGTTTCAAAATCCAGAATGTCAATTGTTTACCCATTTTATGCAAGTCAAGTTACTTATTGGGTTTAAACTACATTCTATCCGATCATCGTTTACTCAAGTGTTATACGTGTTGATCCTGTACACTACTCGGTCTAAGTCTATGACTTAAATAAGACCGTTAGTATTTAATTGGTTAGCTTATGCCATAATCCAGACTAGAGCCTTTCGGTAAATACTCTTGACTTATTTCCCTATACGGGCTTGGGATACGGTAAAATATTACCACTTTGTCAGAAATGGGATCAATCGAATGCCGGATTGTGGCTAGTAAATCCACATATTCTGTTTTAATCAGTTTTGCTTGATAACTTAAACATCGGGGGTTAAATTACTGTGTCCTGGATATCCTCGGCTCATTACATTAGATAATGGCCATGACCTTAGCGCGGGGTGTAGGCATACACCTAACAGACGCTCAAATGCAAATTACCCAAGACGTTGGGGGATAACTCCTCTGTGAGTTCTAAGTGGTGTGTATTTAATCATGTCTCGGTCTCTGCATTGGGCCCTCTATGTATGGACAAACATGTGAATCTGTTAACAAGGTTACAAAGTAACTTTCCTAAGTTATAAAAGATTTGTGTCATGTGTACTTAAATCTAATTTCTAAAATGTTTTCAAAATGAGTCGGTCGGGTGTATTTACTAGCGAAAGCTGGCGTATTTTCAAAAGACTAAGCTTGTAGGTACAATACGAAATATGCCGGAAGCTGGTCGGTAGTGAAATAAGAGGATCTTGCAAATCCTTAGATCTGCCCTAAAGTCTGTTTTATATTCTTTCCATGTACAATTTATGATCCGCCTGTGGATCTTCTATTACGAGCCTGTATATTATTTTGTATTTCGAACATTTGGTTTGTAATAGTAATTTTACTCCAAGACTTTCGTTGTGCCGTATTTAATTGACTATGATGATTATCAACTGACGTCATGATACTCCCCACCCGGGCCCACCGGTTTATGGATTTGAGTTGGAAATCTGGGGTGTGACACAAATAAAATTTGGATAACTTAATTGGAATAATAGGAAAACTTGGTTACATTTCTGTGATGTTTTCTCTTTTTTTAAAGTATTTAATGTTTTATTTTATAAGTTATGTAATGTTTAATTTTTTTGCATTTTTATGAAAAACATAAAAAATAATAAATAAATAAAGTAGAGAGGCTCAGTCTCCACCCATTAGTTCATCCTTGAAGGGACATCCTGTTTAGATGTTGACGTGACGGGTAACATGAAGGAGCATCCTCGAAAGACTAGCCTCCTCAACACTCCATATTCTTTCTTTAATACCATGTATTTAGGAGAAGTAAGTTGAAAGTGGAAAAGATGAACCAGGAGTACGTGGTGTCAGTGTTTCTACATGATATGACTGGTCATGGTGGTGGCTTCAGGTACAAACATATTTATTAATGCTGCATTTTTATAGCTTATTGTTGATACAATTTTACAATGCTGATGAAACAAAGATTCATAAATTTGAATAATGAATGGTAGCTATGAGGGTGACCACTTTTATGGTCACCAAGACTGTTTCTACATGATATGACTGGTCATGCTGGTGGCTTTAGGTACAAACATATTTAATAGTGCTGCATTTTTATAGCTTATTGTCGATACAATTTTACAATGCTGATGAAACAAAGATTCATAAATTTGAATAATGAATGGTAGCTATGAGTGTGACCACTTTTATGGTCACCAAGACTGTTTCTACATGATATGACTGGTCATGGTGGTGGCTTTAGGTACAAACATATTTATGAATGCTGCATTTTTATAGCTTATTGTTGATACAATTTTACAATGCTGATGAAACAAAGATTCATAAATTTGAATAATGAATGCTAGCTATGAGTGTGACCACTTTTATGGTCACCAAGACTGTTGTCATTAATGTAGTCATTTTGCGTATTTTACTGACTCTCGTAGAGAGTAAATGTAGATTGACGACATTCTCAAGAGCAAAGAATAATGTTAAATGGTACAAAGTATTCGTGCAACATTATATAAATACCGAATAACACATATTTTAAAATATAGTTGAGGACTACGTTACAAATGTTTTAGTTTTATGTTTTAAATTTTATTTTAATTTTATATTAGGAAAAGGTATAATAGATTCATTTAAGATAAAGGGTATATCAAATAAAATGTTTATTTTGACTAAGTCGGATGATAAGGAATATTAACTTTTCATTATTCAAATCAATAGTTAACATGAAAATTTAGAAAAAACAAGAGTTTAAGGATATCTTTGAAAAATCTTATTTATTGATTTTTTCTCTTCACATACAAGGCACATGCATATTCCATCATCATTTTTTAAACGTTCATAGCCTTTTGAGTTAATTGCATTTTTTGTTCTTGTGGTTTGTTGGAAATCACTATTTCAATCTATTAGTTTAAAAATGGCAAAACAGTCCATGTGATTTCACTTTCGTAACCATTCTAGAATTTAATTAAAAAAACATTGATCACAAGATTCGAACTGTGACCTTTGCTTTAAAATGTAGATTTTAAACCATTGAGCCATGTATTCAGTTATTTATTAAATACATATTGTATTCCTTTTAACATAAAACTCATGCTGCTTATCATCCATACACCTCCCAATCTGCAACAAACTTAAGATCCATAACTGAAGGGGTATGGTCCCAAATCCTGCGCCGACCAAGTGAATTAACCTCAGGTCGCGCGCGAGACCATACCTAAGATAAACCGAAATGATAACTTCTCCGATCTTGCGCCGACTATATAGACAATTTTGAAATCGCGCGCGGGGTCAGGAGTAAGATGTAACCATTTTCAACACATAGTATCTTCGATGAAAAATCTGACTTCCTTGACGTTGTGCCGGCTACATGGGATATTACCATGTCGCACCGGTACAACGGGTACAAGTGACCGAGCAGTGGGCCAATAAGCACTCAACAGGTTGTATTGGATCATGTTACATGATGAACAATCGTGTAGGAACAAGAGGTACACAAGGAGATATACGTGGCACCAATTAGCTTGGGCCGACCACTGCCCCATGATCTCCACTCAACTGCTGATGACAGACCACACAACAAGGACAACCATCAAGACACATAGGTCCATTCAACGTGCGCCAACTACCCTCTCGCTAGTAATCATTAATGGTCGTGGAAGAAGGAGCATAATGGATATTTCTTGTTATCGATCTCAGGCCCAAGGCCCATCAGTCCACCTCTTTCACAAACCATCTCTGCTATAAATAGAGAACTTAACCTCCGGGTTCAAGGATCGCTTTCTTGCTTTCTCACATAATACACACACTATTATCCTCAAAACCGCTACTTATTCTCACGTGGGAGGGTGGTTACTAGGAGAACCCCCTATTCTCCTCCTTGTAAGGAGCTTACGGTGTGTTGATTGTTTTGCAGGATCTTCATTGTTGTTTAGACGAGACCAAAGAAGATTAACTTTTATTTGTCGAGGCACAAACCACAAATTAAAGACCTGTTTAGTTTGGTGTTTCTTCATTGGCGCCCACCGATTTTTACAATCACTTTTCATATTCTTTCTAAGCTATCACTCTGAATCAATGGTTGATTATAGTTCAGCTGTCTGGGCATCGATGTCCCCGTCGGAGTTTGTTGCGTTTGAGCTTGTGCTGGTCCTTGTTGCGTTTGAGCTTGCGTTGGTCCTTGTTGCGCGCACAGTTGTGCGTAAATGAAATTTATCGTCGCCTGGCTTTTTGCGAACCAAGACGCGGGAGTCTCTCCTCTGGTAACCTTGACATCGCGAGAGTTGAAGGACCAGCTACGTGATTTGCTAGAGTCACCGTTTGGGTGGTACGAGTACCACTTGCACGGATAACTCCAACTTCTGTGAAATCTCCATCGGCATACTCGTCAATAGGTTGGTTATGGACATGCGCGTTGTCCGCTACCACACCTATTTGAGAGTTTGTGCTGAAAGTCGAAAACAAAACCCACCAATGATTCGACCTAGAGGCTGGAACGAACACATATAATGCTTTGCTCGTGTTCATTTGTTAAGGAAATAAATGTGTTCATGATCTTTTCTTGAACATTTACCGGATGAGATTTTCTGGTTGTGTTTGTTCATTAAGAAAATGAACTTGCTCGTTTTTGTTTGTCTCTGTTCGTTAATTTTAGGTAACGGACATAAACAAACGCAAATGAACACAAACAAACATTCATGAACATAAACCAATGTTAATGAATATAAATGAACACATACAAACGTTCATGAATAGAAAAGAACGCGAACCAACATATATTTAATTTCCAATAATATACTGATATTTATTAAATGTTTTATTAGCAAGGATTTTAAAGTATTTAAATAAAAACTAGCATTAAGACCCGTGCATGTTACGACGCGGGTATATCCTAAATATTGAATGGATTAGTTCAAACATTATGTTGCATTAACCATATGAAAACACGCGTTTCAACGTATCGGATTGAAATCAATGTAATCTGTATAAGCATTAGGATTGGATCGAAACGTAAAGTAAATCAAATTCATATCGTAAAATCATAACATATTATATGTGACCCGACTCATTCATAGAAAACATAAGGGGTATGAAGGAAAAACCGACACATGTAATCAAAAAAGATTAATTTGAGTTTTTAGAATAAAAAGGAAAAAACAGAAACTAGAATTTGACTCCACTTCGTTCAAAACAAAATTTACGAAACATGCATAAAATAAGCACTAAAACATATTATATTTGACCTAACTCATTCCCAAAAAAGTTTATGTCGAAACGTAAAACAACTCTATTATTTAAACACACATAAAAAATATGCACGTAAAAATGGTTTCTTTAAACGAAAACGTATATATTTGACCAGACTCGTTTCTAGAAAAAGTTTACGTCGAAACATAGAGCACATCAAATTTATACCTACACGTACATAACATATGCACGTAAAAAAGTTAGCTTTTAAGTAAAAGAAGTATATGGGTAAACCGAAACAAAATATTAGCAAACCATTTAATAAGTTAAAAATGTTTGTAAAGTGCCAAGTAGCACAAATGTCACGCTGGTACCGACCCTCAACATCAAAAAAACTCGTAAAAATAAAATAGATAACATAGAAAAAAAAATACAACGAACGAAAGGCAGGCGTAAAATCGTTGAACCACGCACACCCGTTACAGTGTATAAATGCGAAGAAATTAGATAGAAATGTAAAACGTAGAAAAGAATAACTAAGTCGAAAATACAGCGAACGAAAAGCAGGCATAAAATCGTTGAACCAAACACACCTGTTACAGTGTATTAATGCGAAGAAATTAGATAGAAATGTAAAACGTAGGAAAGAATAACTAAGTCGATTTTGGACCAGCCCGTTGCGGCGAACTTGTCAAACTGGGAAAAATGGACACGTTGTGACGGGCTTGTCGAATGTTAAAAATAGACCAAAATACATTGAACCTTGCACGCACGTTGTGACGTGTTAACTTGCAAAATTTAGAACGAAATGTAAAACGAAAATCTTGCGAAAGATAAAAATTACGGGGGACCAAAGTTGTAAATAAAAAAGTATTGGGTTAAATTATAAAAGTTGAAAAACTTATGTTTAAAAGTAAAAAAATATTGAAAGGGTTTAAAATACAAATATGAAAATCTTTGGGTTACAAGGGAAAAATCAAACTTTTTTTTTTTGAAAAACTCCCCATGCTTAAGGTACAACATCACAATGCAACAAAATGTTGCTAATTTTTAGTATGATATTAAAATGAAAAACCGTATGAACTATCGTACAAATACAAACACAAAGGGACATGAACGAACAAAAATAGACAGATACACACAAACGAACGCAAACAAACACAATACTAAACGTTCACCTACATAAATGAACGAACGCGACATTTGTTCATGTCTGTTCATATAACTAAATGAACGAAAATTTTTGTTCGTGTTCGTTCATTTATTAAACGAAAAAACACAAACAATCTTTCTGCCGAACAATTGTAATACCCCGGAAATGGGTTTGGTAATTAAACTAAACTAACTAAGGATGAGCGTGTAAATATATCGTTGGTGATAAAAATTAACCGTAACAAAATAACTAGGGATGATTAACCTAGTTGATTATTTGTATTGTCAATAATAGATATTGGATGATTTCCATTAATAATCAACATCTCAAACATGAGGGAACAAAAAGGGAAAAAGTTGAAGGTTAAATAATTAAAATAAAACAAAACACACAACACACATGTGTGTTGCGTGTAACGACCAGGAGAGCACAAAGGAGTCAAAACCCTTATTCAACCTAAATCCATCAAATTTGAAGGGTGAATTAGGGCTAAATCATATGCATGAACAGAGATTTGTGATCATCTTAGCTTGGAGATCATGAGGTATGTTGTAAATTATGTTTTGGTGATGATAAGTATGTGGATGAACTTGAAGGTGAAAACCTTGAGTTTAACATTTTGTTAGTATGGTGAAATTGATAATGAAATTATGTGTGTGATCATCATACTTGCAAGTCTAAGTGAAAATACTTGAACAATTTTGTGATTCGAGTAAGTGTTCATACATGACTTAAACTGGGTTTTGTATGATATGATGAAATTAATGTTATGTTAATGTTAATAAGTGTATAAGATCATGTTGTCTACTAGGTTGTATGTAGAACTTGATTATGACGCAAACCGAATAATCGAAGCGCGAAATATTAAGGAACTCGTGTAAAGGTTCGTGAATGAATATAAACGAAAACCCAAAACGAATAACGGGAGCGTTAAAACATTAAGCTAAAGAACTCCAGTAACGGGTTGTAAAGAAATATAGGCATAAACCGGATAACGTTAAGCATGAGACAAACCGACGTATAAATGGCATATAAAGTCATAGAGTCAGAAGAATTGTCCGAACGGAAAACGATCTAGTCATGCACTACGATCGTGCGGGCGTGCGCGGATACCACTAGACAGTGTCTGATCTGTATAAGTGTTTTAGGCAACATACACAAAATGCTGTAGATGCCATTAAAGATGGTAGTTGTGACTCGGTGGTGACGAGTGGTCAATGCCATTTGACCCTTGAGCCAGACATAGACGCAAGTGATCGTCACCCAATTGGGACAAAACGATTAATAGATCCGGCAAGCGAATATGACACATAGGTGACTCACTGGGTGATAGAAACACAAATATGCCAATATGGATCAAACATGGTCTAAGGGCCATAATAGAAATAGAAATAAATTAGCTTTCATGGTCAAAAGGGTCATGATTGGTGAATAAAAGAAAAGATAAGGTAAATGGTAATTTGACTTCTTTTAACCATAAATGAGTGTGTTAACATCAAACATACTTAAAGAATGATTCGGGTTATAAATAGTGTAAAGGTCTACGAGATCAAAATGACCTTTGGGTCATGAATCGAAAGGAATGAGCCTTAGAGGCCCTACCTTATAAAGGTGAAACCCAAAAGAAATAGCCTCCAAGGGTAAGTGAAAGGGCTTACGGGTCACTTAGACAAAGCGAGGGAATAGTTATGATTCCCCCTCGTAAAATAAAAGCAATAAAAGAAGAAATGTTAGGTTGTCAATCTCTCGGTGCGAGTAATTGACATGAGTTAAAGGGAAATGTTAAACTAAAAAACTTCGGTTTTTTGTTAGAAACAACGTTTTAACAAACATGAATAGTATGAGATAAATTGGAAATGATTAATATTTAAAGAAACAGATCTTGACACCAATAGGTGCGAGACGATAAATTCAAAAAGAAAATTTTCGAAAACGAAAGATTGATATAAACTTAAACATGACGGGACGCAATCACGAACAAGAAAGTAACATGGTATATGGTTACTTTGTAACACAAACTATAGGACTTGAGTCATCCGTAATTATAAAAGCCTTGCAAAGGCAATATGAGTGTACCTAAACTATGAGGCATAAGGTAACCGGTGACCGATAAGTCTAACTGGCAAGATCGCTAAAGGTCAAAATTATATTTAAAACTTGTTAGATGCGCTTGTCATTATAGGATTAGCGTGGAAAAACCATGTTGATGGATTCATATGACCGAGTGGCCAAATGGCGACTCGATCAAGTAAACGATAAAGACAAGGGATACAAGATGAAATTAACGGCCCATGAGGCCTTACAAAAGAAAGGCGCATGCACCTTGGAGCCAAAGGACATAACCATAACTACCAGGTAAGATTATTGAATAATTAAAGATATGATCAACGTTCAAGCGAAAACGAAACCAAGTCCATTGGGTTTAACCAAAGGAACTACATAAGAAACGTTTCGGGGATGAAACCTCTTTAAGGGGGGTAGACTTATAACACCCTAGAAACAGGTTTGGTAATTAAACTAAATTAACTAAGGATGAGCGGGTAAATATACCGTTGGTGGTAAAAGTTAACTCGTAAACAAAATAACTAAGGATGATTAACCTAGTTAATTATTTGTATTGTTAATAATACATATTGGATGATATCCATTAATAATCAACATCTCAAACATGAGGGACCAAAAAGGAAAAAAGTTGAAAGTTGAATAATTAAAATAAAAGAAAACACAACACACACACACACACTAAGTGTGTGTGTTATGTGTAACGACCAGGAGAGCACAAAGGAGTCAAAACCCTTATTCAACCTAAATCCATCAAATTGAAGGGTGAATTAGGGCTAAATCATATGCATGAACAGAGATTTGTGATCGTCTTAGCTTGGAGATCATGAGGTATGTTGTAAATTATGTTTTGGTGATGATACGTATGTGGATGAACTTGAAGGTGAAAACCTTGAGTTCAACATTTTGTTAGTATGGTGAAATTGATGATGAAATTATGTGTGTGGTCATCATACTTGCAAGTCTAAGTGAAATACTTCAACAATTTTGTGATTCGAGTAAGTGTTCATACATGACTTAAAATGGGTTTTGTATGATAGGATGAAATTGATGTTATATTAATGTTAGTAAGTGTATAAGATCATGTTGTCTACTAGGTTGTATACAGAACTTGATTATATTAGTTATTCGAATGAATAATAGAGATGCAAACCCTTAAATATAGCATAATGAATGGATAAATTAGCATTGATAATCGAAAGCTAAGTTAACTTGATGTTAACAATCGCTCGAACTTTTTTAAGTGAAAGAAATGACATGAACTTGGTTGGGAATTTAGATAGGAGGGTAGACTAAAAATATCGCATGCCGGGTAACTAATAAATGCCTAAATGAGTTCGTTGAACTTAAGTGTGCGTTTGCAAATGTTAATAGGCAGTTGACTTTTAGAAGTCAAACTGACCTAAAATATGATCAAATAGTAACTTTGATATAAAGTCCGTAAGGTGGGATGGTCTTGATAAATAACGACTAATCCGACCATCTTACGAATGATAAAAGGTAGTTTGACGCTTGACAAGCTAGTTGGGAGCTTGGGTGAAAACGGGTCAAACGGATCATGTATGCAAGAAAGGCATAGTCAGACGCAAGGTAAGTAATGCTTACATATTTAAAATAGTACATATATTTATGTATTTGACTGAGAATAAGCGATTTGATATTCGAAATGTGATTTTGAAATACATTGTTCCAACATGAATTGATACGGTCGGAAACAAGTGAAAATATTAATAAATCGTATTTGATGGTAAAAAGGGTAAAACAGTAAATTAGTCATGTAATGACGAATAAACAAGAGTTCTGAAAAGTTACCTTATGGTGAAACCAAAAGGAGTAAAAATGGTGAAATAGTAATTCAGTCATGAGTTGACAAATAAATATTAAACTTTGAAAAAGAAACTTATGGCGTAAGCCATAGTGGGTCGAACGAATTAAGAAACGGATTAAATGGTTAGATGGTAAATAAATACCATCTCATAATGATAAAATGGTCATTTAGGCCAATTGGGTCAAATGGTGTTGTCATCACCATTTGACAATAATAATTAACAATCGCTTGTCGAGTTTTGTGCTCACAGGGGAATAGCGTATGGTTCGCGTTGCTATGACCCAAGCTAGGTATGTGTAATGGGCCAAACTCTCAATGGGGACTTAAAGTCCGATGAGAGTTAAACAAGTCATTAGTGAACATAGGACTACCTAAAGTAAGGTAAATCTAATAATTTAAATTGTAGACATTGTGTTCTTAGGAATATAATGATTTTAAATAGATTATGGTTAAAAGTGCCCACTTGGTCAAAATGACTAAAGTTGACCAAACGCCCTCGAATGATAAATCAACCAAACGAACCTTGAGGGAAGTTTAAAAATGAGTTTTTATAAGTAAGTACACCCTTTCGTTAGTGTAAAAGTAGATGGCATAAGCCGTTTTTGTTTAATGCTTCTTAACGGGTCTTTTTCGTAAATTGTCAAATCGAAGGGAAGAATTCGGAAATATATGATTTACTATAACAAATCCACCAAAAACATATTTGTGGTAGAAAATAAATAGATATCTTTGTTTGGAAATGAGAAGTAAGGAAAGAGGAAGTGGGATTTAAGCTTAAGTGCTTAAATCTCTTAACGGGTCAAAATGAATATGAGCATAAACTGAGAATGGATGCGTAATTTATAAGAATTAAGAATCCGGGAAGGATTTTGGGTTAATTATGTAAGAAACATTTTACGGATATTTAGAAACAAGTTTCGTAACAAAAACGGCAAGGCGGAAATACTTGCAGCAGCCCACCTTAAGCTACGATGGCCAGCCGTAGCTTACGGCTGGCAACTGCCGAACGAAAACAAGAAATAGTTTTTTACGGAAGTGTCTCTAGAAGTCTCGAGTCGTGTTTTAAATGTACGGGACTTGGAACGGGTCGAACGGACAAACAAAACAACACAGCAGCAAAACAGGTGCAGTAAGTGGCGTCGCCGATGCAACATGGTTGTCCGACGTCTTAAATTACTGTCGTAGGAAGTAAAGCTCTGACGCAATGTTGTGTTACCCCTTATCTAGTATAATACTAACTAACTTGTAAATTTCCAGCTTAAGGACATCGCAAGCACCCTAGGATGACGATCAAGCTCATCGAAGAACCGAACACGATCAAAGACGAAGCTTCTGTGTTTCGATTAAATCCTTTATCAAATCGAACTATGTGTATATGTTAAAACATTTTGTATATCTTAAAGCATTTCGAAATAATTGTGAAGTTCAAATTAATCTGGAAATTTGAATCATTACGTATTTGCATTATGCTTATATTAACGCATAACTTTTATAAAAGTTATGTTTTAAAAGATTAGGTCTTACAACAATTTACAAATTATTCACTAAACGTTTAGTTCATTTACACCCATATACGTACTAGTCTCTTTTTCCTTTGAATTTTAAAACTAACAGAAAACTGTCAGAAAAAGAATTCATTAACATAAACTGAATAATATAAAGTCATTTAAAATATTTAAATAATATTTTTCATTCATTTATTTTTATTAAAAACATATTAAAAACTATAATGTAACAAATAGATTTACACATTTGGGTCATGCATGTGAAGGCACCAAATTTGGGCAGGTAGTCCATTTAATTATGAATGCATCATCTCGTGTCTTTCTTTAATATGGCAGACAATATTGTACGGTTACATATACCTTTCTTTGATGGCCATTATTAAACACTAACTTTTCTTCTACAATTCTTTTTAGCAACAATGGTTTTTGGTTTTTCAAATAATATATATATATATATATATATATATATAGGATTAAGATCATTTATGAAAATTTCTTGAAAATAAACTAAGTGAACTAATCTTGACTATTGATTATTTTTTAAATTAAAAGGGTAAGATTGACGTAGCTCTTTCTCTCTCTCTCTCTTAATTAAAATCCATTAATTTTCTCATCTATTAATTCTCTCTCTCTCACACATTTTTAATTACTTCTCCATTATTTTAAACTCGTGTAGAATTAGTTGCTAATAACGCATATGAAACTCCTAACGGAACTAGGTATTGGACGCCAACTGTCCCTCCCAGATTCAAACCGTATATGAAACTCCTAATGGAAATAGGTCGTGGACTACAAAATACACAAATGTATCAAAAGTCTATACACATCTGTATAAACTAACAATTGTGTATCTTGTACAAACTGATAGTTAGCGAGACTATACACATGTGTATAAACTAACAGCGGTGTATCTTGTATAAATTGATAGTTAGCGAGACTGTACACATGTGTATAAACTAACATCTGTGTATCTTGTATAAACTGATACCATTGAGACTGTACACATGTGTATACACTAACAACTGTGTATCTTGTATATACGGAAACTAACAAGATTTTATGAATTTTGATTATATTGTTTAATAAATGTAATTTACAAAAGACGCAAATACCCTTCTGTCAATTAATTTAAAGGGAAGTTACAACATTATAATTACAATCTTGCCATTGTTTAAAAATCCCTAGATGATATAATCTAATAGCTCAGATTAGTTTAGACAGTTCACTCTCAACCTCGTATTCACTCTAGAACCATACCCTCTATATATATATATATATATATATATATATATATATATATATATATAAACCTTTGTGAACAGGGAAATGTAGTTAAATTGTGGGTTTTTGACGATTCATAAAACTAAGTGATATTTTGATAAGTATACGTACATCACTTAGTTTTACGAATCGTCAAAAACCCACAATTTAACTACATTTCCCTGTTCACAAAGGTTTTTCCATAAACTTATAGGAATGAAAAACAAAATTCCGAAGGATACAAAAATGTAATGAATTAAAGCGTATAAGAACTACAAATAGAATTAATGTTTTGTATTTTGATATTACAATTCAGTATAGGGTTTTGTAACAAATAGTAAAGAAATGGTAAATTGAAAAAAAACTTTTCAGGATTTTCATAGCTACCATTCATCATCAAAGAGAGGTACGTAGTAGTAATGACTAGATAATTTTAGTCAAGCAAAAGACTCATATAGGCCGGTACGCTACCAGCTTGCCGACTAACCCGACCCAACGAGCCCGATAATTAAATAATGTGCGGGCTGGAATTGTTTAAACTAAACGTGTAGTATGTAAATAAAAATTTTCAAATCGGTCCAACCGAGAACTACACGACCCGGCAAACACGATGACCAAACAACCCGAAAATTTATGATACCAATCGATTATAAGATACAAAATCATACATAAAAAAACTTGACCCAAACCACCCGAAACTTTAATAGTAAACCCACCCAATCAACAACCCTAGACGAAAACTAAAATAAAGCGTCGTTGGGTGGCCAATCTCAGTTTTTGCCAAGGAATTAATAAATGAGTGACAGGGTTTTTTTTAGTTTTTCCAAGATGATCTTGAAGTGTACATAAGTTTGGTTTATGTTAGCATCACCATGATACTCTCAATTAAACCACAACCATGTTTTAGCGAATCTTTATTTCCTAATCTGGACATATGTCCGTCCAAGTCCAACGACGGTTAACCCGTGTTGTTAACATGTATCACCATCACATCCATCCCTTTAATTAACTTGCCAATAATAAAGTATTATAAAAGGATCAGAAAGTATTATTATTATACGGACGAACCTGCAAAATGCATAAGGGTCGATCATGCATAGCCACGTCATCATAGCTCTTTTAAACCAACTGTCTGAACCCAGGGTTCGGATATACCAAGTCACCAATCTCACCCAACTCAAACTCTCTCGAACCCACCACGAATTGAGCCTCGACCCTATTGCAATCGAACTCAAACCGCTGCGACTCAGGGTTGAGCCTCAACCTCCCTGCCAGGAAATCATAAGGCACCAAAGCCTTACTTTGAGCCGATTTAAGCTTTTCTGCCACCGATTCTGGGGGAATTCAGGTTGTGCTACGAAGAAATGGACCGTTTCAATGTTAAAGTTGAGAACTTGGTCGATGTTCGATAAGAACAGGGACCGTTTTTCGATTTGTTGAGGTGGGAGGATGGTGACAGTCTCATGGATGATCACTTTCAGGTCTTCTATTATGTTGGGAGCAGAAGAAGATTTGGAAGTATGGGCTTGGTAAAGGCTTCCCATTGTGTTATAGGATTTCATCTTGTTTTCTCTATTTATAAGACCAGATACTGTGTTGGTGAACAGATAAAGAGGTACTTAAATTTTCAATCTACTAACATCAAATAACATCAAAAGTATTTTTTTTTGAAAAAAAATATTATTTAATGGGATACAAGATCAAGGTGTCGGCTTTGTTTAAAACAACCCACTTTTGTAATGTTAATTCACCCTTCACGATATACTTTTACAACTTTTATAAGTTATATCACATCTCAATTTCATAATAAAACAATAAAACTAAAAAAAACCTTAGTGTTCGTTTCACAGAATGGAATGAAATCTTGATAGAATTGGGAATGTTGATTTCACTCATTTTGTTGGTTTCAACAATAAAATGAATTAGAATTAAACAATAACATAAGGAAAAAAATCTACATTCAAATTTCATCCAAATTTCAATCCATTTGCAAAACAAACACACCTATATTATAAATTAATATTCATTTTGTGCATGAATTCTAATTTCAGTTCTATTACAATCCATGAAACGAACACTACATATGGGGATCTATAGAGGGTTGGATACGTTTAACCAATCCTTTTTTTAGGTTAAACGTATCCCACCTAGTACTTGTTGCAACTTATTCATCAACTTGTCATATCAATAATATTTCTCTATTGCCCATGGCTTTATAGCGTAGCGGCATATTTAGGGTGAGATAAGGCTTTGGGACCAATAGGTTTTTGGTTCGATTCTCACAAGGGGTTTTTTCCATATTTATTGGGTTTTCTCCTGAATTGGTGTATAGGCTAAAACCTAGTGGATATACATATGATCGGGTGGTTTCGTTTGTGGCACGATTATACTCAGGTGGTCCGTTAATGATCCAAATATACCGTTAAAAAAATTAATATTTCCCTATTTTCATGCTAAAAAACAAAAAAAAAAACCTATGATTTATTGTTTTTAGAGGAAAACTGCAAAATCCAATCCAATTTAAAGTAATCCATTAGTTAACATTTGAGAAAACAAATTAAAATATTAGGTTGGTCGGTGTGGGGACGTCACTCCCTGCTTGGTGCAGTGTCGTGCCTGCTCGGGGCGTCTCCGTCCTCTCCGTCGCCTCTCCGACGCTTTTCAAACATATAGCCGTTAATAGAGAAACCTGGTTGTATGAAAACTTGAAAGAGAAAGAGGGTTACCGAATAAATATGAAAACTTGAAAGCTTCAACAAAGCTATAATGGAGAAACCTAGTTTGTATCCAGAGAACACGAAGTGAAAAGGACAAAAAGTAGAGGAAAACGGAACTCTAGTTTTAATATTGGAAGTCCAAAACTAACCCCTTTTAAGTTATGTATAACCACAAAACAAACCTTTAGTTTGATTCACATTTTATATAAAGTTAACATCTTATGTTACAACATCAAGTATTAATCATTGATAATAAAATTAGGAAGACTTAATGATGTATGAAAAAAAAGAAAAAAAAGGAGTTCGTACATTTTTTATTTTTTAATGTAAGCGGTATCTTTTCTTTTAAGTTAGTTTTTTTGATAATTTTACAGAATAGTAAACAAGTTTCTACTTTATTATACTAAATTTACTTAATCTTTTTTTGTTTTTCTAAAGTCATTCAATTATTATGAGGGCGTTTGGGATTCCTTCTCAAAAGTACTTTTTAATTTCTCTGAAAAGTTAATAAGTCAGAAATTGTGACTTATTAACTTCTTCACTCAGATCACATGCAATGCCCAAACAAGTTAGAAATCCTTTTTAACTTTTCAAAAAAGATTAACTTCTTCACTCAAATCACATGTATATATAGAGGTTCTTTGTAGTGCATCATTACATCTCAATGAATTATAATTATCTATTCTATCTTTCTCATCTCATGATATATATCGGGAAGTAATTACATGACAAAGTCATTATGATATATTAGTGTAAAATCTTACAAGATCTTTGTGAATATTATCATATTCTTGCTTATATTTCAATATTTGAAATGGTTGCATGGAAAAGATGAGTAGCACATTTAGTTGCTTCTTATTTCATGTTATAAGAAGAGAATATTATTTATATAGAAAAGTCGGATAAATAAATTCATGTTTTTGATATTCTAGCTTTATGTATAAATCGTGTCTCATATATTGTTACTTTTGAAAAAGAACATCAAAATGACCAAAGTTGCAGTATATGATAACACGTTATAAACATGACTAAATTGTGATCAAGATTTATTTATAATATAGCATTGGAAGAACTATTTAAAGCTTATTATGATTTAATGAAAGCTTGTAAGTATTTAGACCGGTAAATCTTAATGATTCGGTCATATAATTGATATTATGTGATATGTGATGAAACGATTATTTATACAAGTTGTGTGGTTCTAATTCATTCCCTAAAGGGAATGTGATGATATAACGATTAGTGTAAAGGTCACACTCTTGACTAAGGATATTGTAATGATGCTACCATGAAAGTTTAGTAGTCATAATCCATTCCCTGAAGTGAAAGTGATGATATAATGATCGATTTAAAGTTTATGATCATAGAGATTGAGAAAATCAAAATAATGCTCATGTTAACAATGAGTTCAACCATGTTTATAATGTGATGATTATACAATGATCCTTGTAAAGGTTGTCATCATAGTAAATGAGGAAATTGCAATGATCCTCATATTAATAATGAGTCGACCATGTAATAATGAATCTGGCCACAAGAAGTGGTGCATTAAGGGTGTGAATATACGAGAATAAAATATGGGAAATATGTTATAAGATGGAAATTTGAAATACTAATACATTATTCTCTCGTATTTACTGTCGTGTATTAGACAAACAAGAGTGCACATATATGGTCATAAACCAAAATTTTATGGATCATAATTTTTAATTAGTTGGCACGGCCGGTTAGACCACACGGAGTATTGATGATGTGAAATGTATTAAAGAACCATATCTTCTTGATAATTAAACATGTCAGTGGAAACTAATTATTTATCAGCTAAAGTAGGGTATAAATCCCTAAATATTATGGAAATGTTAAAGGATTTTTATGTATCCTAACATGAAACCATTTAGTATTTTGAAATCGATGCATCGTCTAAATGGTTATCAAGTTCGCAACTTGAAGTACTGATCGTTTATGGATTAGCTAATAAGATAGCAAACATATTATTCCATATTGACACGTTTATTTTGTATATAATGATGAATCTGATTCCCATGTCATTGGCATAAGTGTTATTGTTGAGATGATCACCTAAACGTCTACAAGTGATTGAAAACCAATTGATCTTGAAGCAAAAGGTTCATGTTTATATTTAAATTTAAATGTATTCACATCAAGCCAACAAGTTATCATATTTCTTCCCCGTTATAGTTGGTTTTGGTCAGGAACCTAATTTGTTCCTTCAAAGGTTTTTTGTTATATGTCATGAATATTTAAATTCATCCACCACACCACACAAAGATGGGAACTCTAAAACGATTGAGAATATGTTAGACATAATTAGTTGTCTATGATTAAATATTTAAAACCATTAGTAAGAGATTTATTTACGGTTCATTGTTTTTCACTTTAATAAGTGAATGTTCTCAACATTCGGGGGGGGGGGGGGGGGGGGAGATAAAAAGCAGCTACAAAGTGAAAAGTGGAATGAATTATCATGTTATCTTGATCCTCAAAGTGTAAACTATGAACCAGAAGTTCAAAAGATAATTCATTTACCAATATAAAAGAATAAATTATCATACGAGTTCACTGACCTAAATATAGTGACAAAGTAACTCACAGAAGCGACTGCTTATGCTCTAGTTATATTTTGTCCCAGAAAGACAACAGCACATTGGTAATGAGTCTATTACATGCATGAAGCATGGTAGACTAGTCGATACCAATAATAAAGTTCCTCGAAAATTAGAGTAAGTAATTAAGATGGTCAAGTCGAGGTTATAGTAATAATATCTTCTGAAGAGATATTAGACATGATGGTTCTAAAAGAACCTCAGGTACTTGATAATAAAAAGCTCTTAGTAAATTATATTATGTCTAGAAATGTATGGAATTAAAACAAAAATCAACGTCTTTATACTTTTGTAGATAATATAGCGCTTGAAATGATGAAATGATGAGGATCAAGATTTAAAATCTCCCTATGAATAAATACAAAGAAATGATTTTCCAAAATGGAAAGACGCAAATGAGGCAGAGTTGAATTCTCTATTGAAATGGAAAGCTTCCGGACTAGCAGTCCATACATCAGAAGTTGCAAAATATATCAGATACAATTGGGCCTTTTATGTGAATCAAGAATTTATAGCACAAGGGTTCCGCAAAGACCTATGATTATTAATGATAATATATATTTATCCTGTGGTGGATGCAATAGCTTTCTAGTATTTAATTATTCTAGTAATATAAAGAGAGAATTGATATGCATCTCATGAATGTTATGCATCACTTGAAACTGAAAGGTACATGAAAGTGCTTAGGATTTAAATTGTGCAATTCATGTAAAGTAAGTTCTCGAGGACAATGTGATCACTGTATTTAGATTTGAATACTTTATGATTATTTTACATGTTGGATATAAGTGGAACTTCGAAAGAGTTTTCTAAGGTAGTTGAGTGCTTAAAAGTTAATTAAAACATCTTAATGATGTATTTCTTGTGCACCAATAGACATTTATAGAAGAAATTGTACTTGGTGATTTTAATATCTCAATAAATAAAGAGAAGGTACAATTTGGATTTTGAAGATATGATATAGAAATCAATACTTAAACAAGAAAGTTATATGACAACTCCTAAAGTGTGTACACATACACCTATATAGTCAAAGATGGAAAGAAGTTTGTGATGGATTATAAATATCTAAGCATAGATATGAAAACCTCAAGAAATGTTCAACAAAGTTTACAAGATATGTATAGACTAAAATAGTCAAGTCGATTGTGATATAAGACTAATTGGTGAGCTCAGAGATAAGAAATACATATGGTGTAGTTGGTCCATGTGTTTTCATTAAAAGGACAATATAAGGTTTACAAGTATCACTATATATGTTGGTGATGTCATTGACTCTCTTGACGAGATCAAAATGAGCTCAAATATTAAAGTAATAATTTCCAAACTATACATGGTATTGCAAATTTATGGCTCAATATGTAGAACTAGGAATTGTCTTATTTTCCATCAATCTTAATACATGTAGAAGATGGTGGGCATTTTCATAGGGACAAATTTTATGGTGTAAATACATTTAATGATGTCCATATAGTTGATATAGAAAATACCTCTTATCATCTCGTACCAAAGAAGCAAAGATCATCGTCCAGAAGTACCATAGTTAAATACAAACTGTATTAATATATCTTGCTAGTTATTCACGAACATATCTTATGATTTTTTGACAAGATAACTGGTGTACAATGAGGAGATAATGTAATGGGTAAAACTTATGTTTTCTATACTCTTAAGGAACAAACAATAGGGGTTCATGTTTTACTAACCCCTCAACAAGTTTGGTTAGCTTTGTAAATGCAGGAAATGTAACAAAACAAATTCATAGATCTTATATGATCTACTTACAAAAGGAGGCAACTAGAGAAGATTATAAATCAATGCTCATTAAAGGATTGCACATTTAGGCAGACTACAAAAGTTTTCAGTGGCCTTTATAGAAGATTTGCATGTGTTACTTAAATGATACATATTATAATGAGGGGGAGTTTTACACAAGTTGCACTCTTTTCCCTTCACTAAGTTTTATCCCATTGAGTTTTCTTAGTAAGGTTTTAACGAGGCAACGTACCTGATCCAGAAGTATCAGGGGGAGACAATACGCATTGCACTCTTTTTCCCTTAGCTGAGGTTTTGTCCCACTGGGTTTTCCTGGAAAGGTTTTTAACGAGGCAACATCTCCAAGTGTATCAAGTTGACAACCAAGCATATTAAAGGTTTATATATTATTTTCATTTATCACATGGATAGTCAAGGGGGAGTATTGTTATGAATTATTATTTATTAAGGTGTGACTATCTAGTTGTATTTACCTTATATCTATTAATGGTGTGACTATCCACTTACATTTGTCATTATATCAAGACTCTCCATGTACTTAACACCCATCTTGTAAGCCTATAAATAGAGGCACATGTGATCCATATTATATACCAAAATAAGATATCCATTTCTCCAATCTCTCTTTCTTATCTCTATAATGTTAGTAGGTTAGTTGTTTCAAACTTGTTATCAGCACGACTTGCTTTTGGAGTTAGATCGTATTATCACAAGGTAAATTAACTTTCATTGTTCTTCATTCTCTTAAACGTATATTGCAATTCATACAATGTTTCGTTCAAAGGACCATTATGATATTATTTGTTATATATTTTTGTTTAATCTAAACAATGGGGGGTGAAAATAATTTTCTATTTTCTTTTATTGTTAAGCCATAGAACTTTATTCCATCTTTCACAACCAAAATTTTTGTTTTTAATGAATCCTAAGAGTTTTCCATAGAAAGATATAGTTAAAAACACATATTTTCCTTTATTATATTATGCTTGATTATAATGTGATGTTGCTCACTGTTGTATCTATTATCATCCTAACACACAAAAGTATTTCATAGTAAACCAATAGCCAACATGAACTCCGAACACCTATTTTGTTATTATTAAAGAATTTGATCCCATTCTTTCTTCCATATTCTTTTATTATGTTTTATTAAATGACAATAAATTTGATAAAATTAGGTTTTAACCCCTTGGGTTTGCATGTGTCTGTTAAAATTCCTTTTATGCCAATTATGATGAGATAAAATTAAGATATGATAAATGATTGTTTATAACCTGATGAGTTTTGTCACGCTTATAGAACTAATTATATTAAGTCACCTAATTTACATATTTATTTGTTTAGATTTATTTAAGTTTGTAAAACATACAAAAATAATTAAATAAATAAAACAAAACACACTTGTAGTATAATTTAGTCTTTCATTACTAGTTACATTTTCACTAATTACCAGATTGTATTTACTTGTTTATTAATCTATAAACTATATGTAGTTGTTTATTATGTTATCACAATGCAACATTAGTATATTATTGTTTAGCATAATAATAATTAAGAGGAAAAATTTTGACAAAGTAAAAAGTATATATATTTCAAATTATTGGCCTCCTCCATCTATTAACTAACCTAATATCTTTATATGCATGGATATATCATATAAAAATTTATGTAAACAAACTTTAATTGGTAATGACTGAATACATTATTATTTTGTTAGTCTTGTTTTATTTTATAGTCAATAATGATTACTAAACTTTATTTGATTACAATAACATGCATTAATTCATGCGTATTTCTTTAATATAGTTATGTCGAATCTTGCAAAGCTTGAGTTTATAACTTTGGACATCACTGGAAAAAATTATTTGTCATGGGCTTTGGATGTTGAAATCCATCTAAATGCCAATAATCTTGGGGAAACAATTAAAGCAGAAAATAAAACAAATACCCAAGATAAAGCAAAGGCAATGGTTGTCTAACGCCACCATATTCATGAGTTCTTGAAAAATGAATATCTCACTATCAAAGATCCACTCGTCCTGTGGACCAATTTGAAAGAAAGGTATGACCATCAGAAAACAGTAATATTACCAAGAGCTCGTTATGAATGGCTCAATTTAAGGTTGCAAGACTTTAAGTCTATAAGTGAGTATAACTCGGCAATGTTTAGAATCGTGTTACAATTGATTCTATGTGGTGAAAATATTACTGATAAGGAGATGTTGGAAAAAACATTCTCCACCTTTCATGCCTCAAACATTATCTTGCAACAACAATATCATGAAAGGGCCTTCACCAAATACAGTGACTTAATATCATGTTTGCTTGTGGCTGAGCAAAATAATGAGCTACTAATGAAAAACCATGAAACTCGTCCGGTTGGTACAACTCCATTCCCTGAAGTGAATGTGGCAACATATAATGACCAAAGTGGAAGTCACGGACGTGGTCGTGGCTATCAACGTGGACGTGGTCATGGTCATGGTCATGGTCGTGGTTGTGGACGTGGACGTGGACGTGGATATGGGTGGGGGAATTATCATGGTGTTCAAATTAAAAACAAAGGAACCCACCAGAAGTTGCATGATTATGAAAAGAAATCCAATGATGGAAAAGGTAAAAAGAAAAATGGAACCCATCGAAGGCATGTTATCGATATGGAAGTAATAACCACTGGGCTGGTACATGTCGTACAGCCAGACACTTGGTAGAGCTTTACAAACAATCTATAAAAGACAAAGGAAAAAGAATAGAGACAAATTTCACATATGAAGATGGAAATGTCGATGTCCCAAGTGGTGAAACGGACCTTACTAATGCAACTAACCTGGATTATGCTGATTTCCTTATCGAGCAAGAAAATTTGGATTCTGGTGATATCATGGCTGATACCAGCCAGTATGATGCTTGCAATTTTCCTTACGCGTGAATGATTATATTTAAAATTATGTTATTTCCTTGATGTTTTATCGAGACATTTTGTTTGGGATTTTGTTATGTTTTGTTTTGAAGTATTTTGGGGCATTTTATGGGATTCGTTATGTTTGAACCATATTTATGAAATTTGTTCTGTTTTGAAGCATATGGAGTGTTTAACTAAATGTCCTATTAGTGGTGAAGATGTATGTCTAATAGACAGTGCTACTATGCATACGATTCTAAAGAAAATAAATTATTTCTCTAGTTTAACAATGAAAGAAGCAAGCGTTGGTACTATATCCGGTAAAACAAAATTAATTGAAGGCTTTGGAGAAGCTTATGTAGTTCTACAAAGTGGAACTTTGCTCAAAATTAACAATGCATTATTTTCCCCACTATCTCAAAGAAATCTAATAAGCTTTAAAGATATTCTTCTAAATGGATATAATCTTGAGACTACAAGTTAGGGACATGATGAGTACCTTCAAATCACAAGTATGATTTCGGGTAAAAAGCATACATTAGAGAAGTTACCCTAATTTTCTTCTGGTTTGTATTCTACTAAAAATGCAATCATAAACCATAAGTTTATGGACCGAGAAAATTTTATAATTTGGCATGACCGGTTAGGCCATCCCGGATCAATACTGATGTGAAAAATTATAGAAAATTCATGTGGTCATTCTTTGAAGAACCAGAAGGTTCTTCAATCTAAGGACATTACATGTGTTGCATGCTCACAACAGAAGTTAAACACTCGCCCATCACCAGTTAAGGTATAGACAGAATCCTTGAGTTTTTTAGAAAGAATACATGGGGATATATGTGGGCCTATACACCCTCCTAGTGGACCATTTAGATACTTTATGGTCTTAATTGATGCATCAACTAGATGGTCACATGTGAGTTTACTATCAAGTCGCAATATGGCATTTGCACGACTACTTGCTCAATTAATAAGGCTAAGAGCACATTTTCCAGATTATCCTATCAAGAAAATTCGGTTGGACAATGCTGGTGAATTTACATCCCAAACCTTCAATAAATACTGCATGTCTGTTGGCATAAGTGTAGAGCATCCTGTACCTCATGTACATACACAAAATGGACTTGCTGAATCGCTTATCAAGCGACTTTAAATGATTGCAAGACCAATGATTATGAAATCAAAACTACCAGCATCTGCTTGGGGGCATGCAATATTACATGCAACGACACCAATTCGCATCAGGCCAACGAGTTACCACACTTCCTCCCCATTAAAGTTGGTTTTTGGTCAGGAACCAGATATTTCCCATCTAAGGATTTTCGGTTGTGCCGTATATGTTCCTATCGCTCCACTATAACACACAAAGATGAGATCTCAAAGGAGATTAGGAATATATGTTGGGTATGAATCACCATCGATCATTAAGTATTTAGAGCCATCAACAGGTGATTTATTTACGGCTCGATTTGGTGATTGTCATTTTGTTGAAACAACATTCCCAACATTAGGGGGAGATGAAAAGCAACTGAAAAATAATAATATAATTTGGAATGAATTATCATTATCTCATCTTGATCCTCGAACTAAACAGTGTGAACTAGAAGTTCAAAGGATAATTCATTTACAAAGATTATCAAATCAATTACCAGACGCCTTCATTGACCCAAAGAGAGTGACTAAGTCACACATACCAGCTGCTAATGCTCTATTAAAAATAAGTGTCCCCGAAGGACAACCACATGTTGGAAATGAGTCTAATGCATGCCTCAAACGTGATAGACCAATCGGTTCTAAAGATAAAAATCCTCGAAAGAAAAAAGAAGCAAATAATGGAGATGGTTAATTTGAGGTAATGATAATGCCAAGAAAAGAGTCTCCCTGAAGAGACACTAAACATGATGGTTCCAGAAGAACCTCAGGTACCTAAAAACGAAGAGATCTCAATAAATTATATCATGTCTAGAAAGGTATGGTACTGAAATGAAATCGACGTCGATGACGGTTTTTCATATAACGTAGCGCTAGAAGCAATGGAAAATAATGAGGATCAAGAACCAAAATCTATTGAGGAATGTTAAAAAAAAGAAATGATTGTCCAAACTGGAAAGACATAATTAAGGCAGAATTAGATTCCCTCAATAAACGAGAAGTTTTTGGACCAGTAGTCCCTATACCTGAAGGTGTAAAGCCTATCAGATATAAGTGGGTCTTTGTGCGAAAACGTAATGAGAAAAATGAAATCGTACGATACAAGGCAAGATTAGTAGCACAAAGATTTTCGCAAAGGCCTGGGATTGATTATGAGGATACATATTCTCCGGTGATGGATGCGACAACTTTTCATTATCTTGTTAGTATGGTAATACAAGAATGGATTGACTTGCGTTTAATGGATGTTGTGACAGCCTACCTCTATGGCTCACTTGATACTGATATTTACATGAAATTCCCTGAAGGATTCAAATTGCCAAACTCATGTACGTCTAGTTCTCGAGAACATCTTTCAATTAAATTAAAAAAAATCATTATATGGGCTAAAACAATCTGGGCGTATGTGGTATAATCGCCTTAGTGAGTATTTGTTGAAAGAAGGTTATAAAAGTGATTCAATATGCCCATGTATCTTCATAAAAAGGTCAGAATATGAATACGTTATAATTGCTGTATATGTTGATCACCTGAATATAATTGGAACTCCAGGGGAGCTCCAAAAGGCGGTTGAATATTTGAAAAGAGAATTTGAAATAAAAGACCTTGGGAAAACAAAATTTTGTCTCGGGTTACAAATCGAACATCTTAAGGGTGGAATCCTTGTGCATCAACAAAACAACATATAAAAGTTACTCAAAAGGTTCTATATGGAAAAATCACATCCATTGAGTACTCCAATGGTTATAAGATCTCTTGATGTCGAGAAAGACTCATTCCAACCTCCGAATGATGGAGAGGAAATTCTTGGTCCAGAAGTACCATATTTAAGTGCAATTGGTGCACTAATGTTTCTTGCTAGTCATAACGACCAGGTATATCATTTTCTGTAAATTTATTGGCAAGACATAGTTCATGCCCAACAAAGAGGCATTGGAATGGGGTAAAACAAATATTTCGATACCTTCAAGGTACAACGGATATGGGTTTGTATTTTACTAATCAATCGACAACAAGTTTGGTTGGTTTTGCTGATGCAGGTTATTTGTCTGATCCTCACACTTGAAAATCTCAAACTGGATATTTATTCACAAGTGGAGGTACTGCTATTTCATGGCGTTCTGTAAAGCAAACAACCACAGCTACATCATCTAATCATGCAGAAATATTGGCGATTCATGAAGCCAGCCGAGAATGTGTTTGGTTAAGGAATGTAATACAACACATTTGTGGGTCTTGTGACATTTCTATGAGAGATGAGGGACCAACAATTTTACATGAAGACAACACAGGATGCATTGCTCAACTTAAGGAAGGATACATCAAAGGAGACAGAACGAAGCATATTTTACCAAAGTTCTTTTTTCACACATGATTTGCAAAAGAATGGAGATATTACTGTCCAACAAATTCGTTCTAGCGACAATTTGGCAAACTTGTTTATTAAATCACTTCCGACATCTACATTCAAGAAACTGGTTCATGGGATAGGGATGCGTCGACTCAAGGAGCTTAAATCATCAGGGGGGAGAATAATACGCGCTGCACTCTTTTTCCTTTAGCTATGGTTTTATCCCACTGGGTTTTCCTGGCATGGTTTTTAACGAGGCAACATCACCAAGCGTATTATAAGAATAATATATTATTTTGTCACGTGGATAGTTAAGGGGGAGTGTTATAAATTATTATTTATTAATGGTGTAACTATCTAATTGTTTTTACCATTATATCTATTAATTGTGTGACTATCCACTGACATTTGTCATTATATTAAAACTCTCCATGTACTTAACACCCATCTTGTAAGCCTATAAATAGAGACACATGTGATCCATATTATATACCATCCATTTCTCCAATCTTTCTTTCTTATCTCTATAATGTTAGTAGGCTAGTTGTTTCAAACAAATAAGTCAGATATTGTGACTTATTAACTTATTCACTCAGATCACATGCAATGCCCAAACAAGTTAGAAATCCTTTTTAACTTTTCAAAAAGTTAATAAGTTATAAGTTAATAAAAATAAAGAAACCCAAACACCCACTATATCTTGTTTCAATATTGTGTAATTTGTAGGTTACCAGATAACCTTGATAACGTGTCAGGTGCACTACTACAAAAAGAGTCATTTGCTATGAAATTTTGCTACATGAAAAAATGGTGGCAAATTTTACTATGAATAGCTACGGACACATTTTGCTACGAATTAGCTACGAACTTCCGTCGCTAATGAACGTAGCAAAATTTCGTAGCAACCTTCTCCGTAGCAAATTCGTGGCTAAAATAGTAACATCATTTTTTGTAGCTAAATTCGTCACAAAAATAATTTCCGTAGCTAAAGTTCGTAGCAAATAAATTCGCGACGGGACTTGTAGCTACGAATCAAATCGGTAGCAAATTCGTAGCAAAAGGGGTCTTTGCTACGAATTTGCTATGGATTTAGCCGTAACAAATGCCTATTTCTGTAGTAGTGGATCATACGTATAGTGACATGGCTTTTTAAATTTAAAAAAAGTAAAGTAGAAATGCCAAAAAAATACTTTATTTAGAAAAATAATATTTTTTGTTTCTTTAGTCCTAAAATATAATAATATTTTCTATGAAACCTATTTTTAATTCATTGACACCCAAACGATTGGTAATTTTCGACTGTCATTATTAAGAATCCATTTTATATTAATCAAATTCCTAAACTCATTTCATGATTTTATTCATCAGATCCTTAATCCATTTCTTTATTTTATTCATCAGATCAACCTAGACTTCATTTTTTCTTATTAAGAACCCAATTATTATTCGATCAAATCCCCAAACCCAATTCTTGATCGTATTCATCAAAACCCTAAACCCTTATTTTGTTAATCATCAGCAAATCATTCCAAACAATTATGGGGTAGGAAGGTTTCGAACAGGTGGCTAATCCAAAAGAAAGACGAATGGATTTTTTTGGGGAACAGAATATATGGAGCATGTGGTTAATAAAAAAATTGATCTACTGGGCTTTTTAGGGTTTGAAATTTGTTTTCATAATATAAATAATTTTCAAATAAGCATTAAGAAAATAAAAAAATAAGTGAGAAAAATAGTAACCTGGTGACCTGATAATTACACATTATTAGTACACTAAACTAAAGTTCAGTTACTTTAAGGATACAAATAAAATTTGGATAACTTAATTGGAATAATAGACAAACTTGGTTACATTTCTGTGACGTTTTCTCTTTTTTTAAGTTATTTAATGTGTTATTTAATAAGTTATGTAATGTTTAAATTTTTTTGCATTTTTATAAAAAAACATAAAAAAATAATAAATAAAGAGGGAGGATCATCCTCCACCCTTTGGTTCATCTTTGGAGAGGCATCCTGTTTGGATGTTGACATGGCGGGTAACGTGAAAGGGGCATTCTTGAAAGACTAGCCTCCTCAACACTCCATATTCTTACTATCATACTATGTATTTAGGAGAAGTTGAATTCGGAAAAGATGGACCAAGAGTACGTGGTGTCAGTGTTTCTACATGATACAACTGGTCCCGATGATGGCTTTAGGTACAAACGTATTTATTAATGCTGCATTTTTATAGCTTATTGTTGATAAATTTTACACTGCTGATGGAACAAAGATTATAAATTTGAATAATGAATGCTAGCTATGAGTGTGACCACTTTTATGGTCACCAAGACGGTTGTCATTAATGTAATCTTGCGTATTTTACTGACTCTCGTAGAGAGTACATGTAGATTGACGACATTCTCAGGAGCAAAGAATAATGTTAAATGGGACAAAGTATTCATGCAACATTTTATAAATAATGAATAACACATATTTTAAAATATAGTTAAGGATTACGTTACAAATGTTTTAGTTTTATGTTTTAAGGAATATTAATTTTTTGTTATTCAAATCAATAGTTAAGATGAAAATTTAGAAAAAAACAGGAGTTTAAGGATATCTTTCGAAAATCTTATTTATTGATTTTTTCTCTTCACACACAAGGTACACGCATATTCCATCCTCATTTTTTAAACGTTCATAGCTTTTTGAGTTAATTACATTTTTCTTTATTGCGGTTTGTTGAAAATCACTATTTCAATCTATTAGTTTAAAAATCACAAAACAGTCCATTTGATTTCACTTTCGTAGCCATTCTAGAATTTAATTTAAAAAAATTGATCACAAGATCCGAACTATGACCTTTGCTTTAAAATGTAGATTTTAAACCATTGAGCCATGTATTTAGTTATTTATTAAATACATATTATATTCCTTTTAACATAAAACTCAAGCTGCTTATCATCCATACACCTCGCAATCTGCAACAAACTTAAGATCCATAACTGAAGGGGCATGGTCCCAAATCTTCTGCCGACCAAGCAATTTAACCTCAGGTTGCGTGCGAGACCATACTCAAGATAAACCGAAATGATAACTTCTCCGACCTTGCGCCGACTATATAGACATTTCCGGAATCGCGCGTGGGGTCAGGAGTAAGATGAAACCGTTTTCAACACATAATTCCTTTGATGAAAACGCTGACTTCCTTGACATTGTGCCGACTACATGGGATATCATCATGTCGCGCAGGTACAATGGGTACAAGTGGCCGAACATTGGACCAATAGGTGCTCAACAGGTTGTATTGGATCATGTTACATGATGAACAATCGTGTAGGAAACAAGAGGTACACAAGAACATATACGTGGCACCAATTAGCTTGGGCCGACCACTGCCCCATGATCTTCACTCAACTGCTGATGACAGACCACACAACAAGGACAACCGTTAGGACACGTAGGTCCATTCAACGTGCGCCAACTACCCTCTAGCTAGTAATCACTAATGGTCGTGGCAGAGGGAGCATAATGGATATTCCTTGTTATCGATCTCAGGCCCAAGGCCCATTAGTCCACCACCTTCACAAACCATCTCGGCTCCAGGTTCAAGGATCGCTCTCTTGCCCTCTCACTTAATGCACACACTATTATCCTCAAAACCAATACTTATTCTCATGCCGAAGGGTGGTTACAAGATCTTCATTAGACGAGACCAAAGAAGATTAACCTTTATTTGTCGAGGCACAAACCACAAACTAAAGACCTGTTTAGTTTGGTATTTCTTCACTGGCTCCCACTGATTTTTACAATCACTTTTCATCTTCTTTCTAAGCTATCACTCTGAATCAATGGCTGATCAGAGTACTCTGTTATCGACTTTCAGCATAAACTCTCAATTAGGTGTGGTAGTGGACAACGCGCACGTCCATAACCAACCTATTGACGAGTATGCCGACGGAGATTTCACAGAAGTTGGAGTTATCCACGCAAGTGGTACCCGTGCCACCCAAACGATGACTCCTACAAATCACGTAGCTGGTCCTTCAACTCCCGCGATGTCAGGGTTACCAGAGGAGAGACTCCCGCGTCTTGGTTTGCAAAAAGCCAGGCGACGTTAACCTCATTTATGCACAACTGTGTGCGCAACAAGGACCAGCACAAGCTCAAACACAACAAACTCCAACGGTGACACTGATGCCCAGACAGCTGAACTACAAGACGCCACATCAAGAGCGCGCGCAAAGACATCAATTCAACATACCACTGTCACCATGAAGGCAGAGTGCTCACCCCACATGTGACACTCATAATGATTCAGAGAGTTTTTTGTACACACATACTTAATCTAGATAACGCACCATCATTAGTAGCCGGCTTGGGCCATGCAACATTCTAAATGTTGAATGGAACACCAACACAGACGAATCTGATCCCACTTACAGAGGAGACTTTGTTAGTCTCCAATCGCCTTCCAAAACATCACGAAGCATACAAGTCAAAGAAGCGCGCATCATACAATGAGTTGGCATAACAGGATTTCAGCCTTGTATATAGGCCAGAAGTAGCAACAAAGCACTTAAATTTCACCCGAAACATCGCTCTAGCACCCTTAGAAAATGCCAAATTTCCACAAGCTGTGGGCAAGTTTAATGGCTAATCGATCCAGATGACCATGCACAACTATTCACCATGGGTGTAGTAGGTGGATGGACCATGCCTATGTGGTGCCATTTATTTGTACAAATTTTAACTAAGACGCCTCGCGCGTAGTTCGAAAGCCTCCTTGCAGGAAAGATCAAGGCTTAGATTTTCAAGAAAAATTCCTTGCTCATTTCAGGCAATAGAGGTGTTATAAGCATGACACTTCAGAAGTAATGAATATCTCGAGGCGCAACAACGAAGGTTTGGAAGATTTCACCACTCGCTTCAACAAGGAGTGTCTTGAAATAGGCAATGTTAGCGAAGATCTCATGCGTGCTCATTTCAAGAAAGCAATCCGATGTGATAGCCCAATCTGGACTATTACAGGCAAAGACGGAATGCCTGAAGAGTGGGATAAGCTAATGGCGGCGGCAAAGATTGTCGTGCAAACTAAGGAATCACTGACTTGAAGCAGATCCAGTCATTATTCAGAAGATCAGTACTCGAGAATCATCGCACATGAATTAAGCAGGCAGAACAAAAAGAACAAAGGCTCCGACTAGAGATCGAATCAATCCAGCAGTTATGATGAAAGGCAATCAAGAACGATAACAGGGAGAAACACTGGACTCTGTTATCTAAGACACCCAAAGAGGTTCTTGTGACGGAAAACCATGACTTTAAACCTCCCCCTTAGATGAAAAACAAGAAGGGCCAAGACCCTAACCTATACTACGATTTCCACAAAGACACTGGTCACCTGACCGATGATTGCATCAGCCTGCGCGTAGAGATTGAGAGGGCCCTTAAAAGCGGGAAGCTGAGTCACTTGGTGAAACATGTGCGCAAGGAAAAAAGGCAGATACAGAGAACTGATGAAGGGAGCCATAAAAAGGTCTGCCAGTTGGAAACCCATATGGTAAATGGAGGACCTCGAAGAAGCGCGAAAAGCAAAGGGAAACGCCCAATCGATGAATCATGGAGAGAGCAGCAAGTGATTTTCTCGGTGGTTCGCAGGGGCCGAGCGCCACACGCCCCGTCGTGATCACTGGAACTCTAGGCCATTATGAAACAAATTACATATTCATTGATCCAGGGAGCACGACTGCTATCATTTACGAACAATGTTTCAACCAATTCGACCCAGAGGATAAGGCGCGTTTGGAGCCGGTAGACTATCCCTTGTTTGGTTTTTGCAATGAAACAGTTTTTTCCTCTCGGCCAGATCTCCTTCCCACTCACGCTTACTGATGGGAAGAATTAAAGAACAACCAAAGTAAATTTCATAGTCATGCCAGCCAACTCAAGGCATGATGTCTTGATTGGTAGAGAGACGCAGGGTCATCTAAGTACGGTGACGTCCACCCCATACTCTGTAATCGGGTTTCCAACGGAAACCAGGGTGGCGATCATCTATTCAAAGAAGGAAGTAATGGCAGCCGACGAGGCGTGCCCAAGAAAAACAAACAAGCAAACTCCATGCATAGAGCCGAAGAAGTGGGTTTTGAATCGTAAGCACCCGAACCAAACAGTGACCCTTGGTCCCGCGATGTCTGTGAACATTCGCCGGTTTCTAAAACAACTCCTTTTCCGAAATTAGGATATCTTTTCTAGTCACCGGCATACATGACCTGTATCCCGCGCAACATCGATGAACATTGCTTATAAAAGTTTCCATATGTAGAACCAATCGTGCAAAGAAAGCGCAGCCTTGGGTCAGCGAAGACTAAGGCGATGAGTGAGCAAGTTTCTGAGCTGTTGGAAGCTAGAATACTTCACGAAGTCCGATATCAAACATGGGTGGCAAACCAGTGATGTCGAGAAAACTTGGTTTTAACGGCTTTTCAACATTTGGCTAAAGATGTTCGAATTGAAGTTCTTAAAAATCCCTCCGTTCCGCTGCGCCAAGTAAACTTCATTGAAATAGGGTCACCATCATGGATGACACCCATCATTCAGTATCTACAAGCGGGAATTCTCCTTGATGACAACGTAGAGGCAAAGAAAGTTGATGTCCTAAAAGTAGTCTAACAAAAATAATTAAAATTAACCTAATTCTAGACTCAAAGTTATACCCTAGACTCCTAAACTCGACTAAACTACTAACCGGCAAGTGGACCGATCAATTGTAGAAAAGCTTAAGTAAGTCCGGATATCAAACCCACGAGAATCTCTAATTACATTAACGACTCTATCTAGACTAAATTGACACACTTATTTTATGTTTTTTTTGGGGGGAGGGGTTACTAAAAATCCTAAATTTGTAATTAAACTAATATTAACTTAACTAAGGTGAATTAAGACGGACTTTTGAATTGGAGGTTTAATTCAAGGATGATGGAATGGCTACCTAGGTTAGATTCCTTATTACTGTTGGATGGTTTTTTTAATTGATTAATAATGTGATAGGGAACCGGGATCTTAAAATACTAATTCCTAAGGAATACCGAACTGGACCCCCAACCCTTCTCAGGAAGACACCTATGATATCCTAAAGGTAGATATGTTTACTGGTTTGTAAGAGTTCCTTTCGGTTATCTAATATTTAATAAAGTGTCTAAATTAGCTAACTATCTCTCAATAGGAAGCCTAGACTAACTATGGTTATTGATTTGGTTTAACCGACTCGAATATGGAAAGTAAACTAAAATCGGTTTTCTCTCAAAACCTAATCCTAGCAATTTACCTATTTAATTCAGTTAATAAATTATTATTTCTCAATAATTAAATTTAGTATAATGTTAAGATTTGATTATATGTTTCACTTAATTGTTTCTACGGTTATTGGCCAATTTTACCGAACGATTAATCGAACCCGTTAAGACTCGACAATCAACATAAACCTATTCTATGAAAGACATCCAGCTAGATTCATGTAAAACAATCAAATAATCAATAATTAGAGCAAAACATGCAAATACACCAAATCAAATAACCAAAGTTCACTATTTTATTAAAAATCCCATTAACACATTAAATAATTAATAAAAATCCAAACTTTTGTAAATAGTCATCAAAACCTAGTTAGCAACAGTGAATTTAGCCAAGTATCATTGGTTTAAACATAATTAAAACAAAGATAAAAATTGAATTCATCAAGATCAAAGAACAAAGAAACTAAAAATTAAGTAAATCGGCAATAAAACCCGTGATTGCTTCGATCTCTATGTTCTTAGCTTCAAACTGACTTAGCTCCAAATCTCCAGAATTTTGCTTCTAAAGTTCCCAAGTTCGTCAATAATTGTAATTAGAGTTAAACTCTAATTATATAACCTTTTCTTTCACAAATCTGATAACAATTCGAAAGTCTCTGACCAAACAACCCTCTCGCCACCCGCGAGAGGGATCAAGCAGCCGGTCGTGGGTCGCGACCGGGTTAGATGTGACACATTGCAAATAACCAGTAATTCCGTACAATTTAAGCACTAATTTTATTCCCTAATCTCATGCATATTATCGTAGTTTAATTTCGTAACTGACGTACGACTCAGTTACGAATTCGTTACGACGTGGAACAAACCAAAACAATGCCCTAAAAGTGTTGGCAGAAAGTGTTGGGCGCACAAATTGCGGTGACACTAACTGTGTCGGTAAATCCGCTAAAACGAATCAGAACAAGGAATAACGGCATGTTAATGCCATACCTGAGCCCATATATAAATGAAAACACTGATAGAGATCAACCGTTTCAAAAATACATAACTTTCCGGTACAACGCCTAAATTGCAAACTTCCGTTTCGACCAAAAAGGCGACAAATGTCGGTTTGTCCGCATCTCTAATTCGGTGGATTCCGGATGTAAGAATATTAATAAAACAATTTTAATCATCCTAAAACAATGTGAGAATAGCAAGAATGCACATAAGGCATCGTTTCCGGTCATTCGGCAAACAGTGCACAATTCGACCGGAAAGCGACCGTTTGTCGAAATGACGAAAATTTTAATGGCCGATATTTATGCACCTAGCGAACTAGTTAAGCCTCATTTGGAACTCGGAATCCATTCAACTAACATGAAGCCACGGAAACACAACTTTCGGAAAAGTTTGACGGCGGAATATAAAAGTGTCGATATCTAGCGAACGATCGAATGAAAGGCATCTTGGCCATCCTAACTCATCATATAATCGTCTAGCGAATTAGTTATGCTTATTCCTAGGTCGGAAATGCACTAAGTACACACCATGACAAATGTGGTGGTCGAAAACGAAAGCTTCCGGTGCTGAATGAATAAGTTCGTTTTGTTAGCGATTATTGCATTGATGAGCGATCTAACGACATTTCCGTCATCTGAAACTTATATTGGATGATCAAGTGGATTAATTAGCATGTAATGACACCCTAAACCCTAATTTTATACTAAGAATGCAAGATTAAACTCCTAATCACAAATAATTAGCCTAATGACCAAAATATCTTTTATTTCAACATGTGTAAAAAATAATTACACTTTACCCCCCCTCATTTTGACAGTTTCAAGTGGGTCCCACACCCACTTGATTTTGTTGATAATGGAAGATTTGAAGCATGGTGTATTGAAGAGAGTTGATCTTGAAAGATGATGTGATTATATATCATTACATACACTTGATCCTTATCATTTTTCACAAAAAGTTGCAAGCATCTCACCCTATCTCTCTCTCTAAGTCACGGCTACACCACCCCCCATAAGACCATCACTTAGCCACCATAAACCACCACCTTAAGTCCACTTTAAAACCCTTTTAAGGCCATTCAAGAGCTAGCGAGGATGGAGGATCATTAGGTCTTCTTTGGAGCTTCATTTTCCTTCTAAGATCATCATAAACTTGTGCACCCAATGTATGACTAATTCTTTGATAATCTAGCTTATTTTTATGTATAGATTAGTGATGTACAAGTTGATCATCTTGAAATGAAGAAAATATAATCCAAAAACCCTAACACACACCATAATAATAACACTAAATATTGTTTATTTTGTGTCGATTATGTGTTTATGTGGTAGTTAGTTAGCATGTTGATGTTATTTATGTTAAAGTAGGGTATAAATGTTGGATGATCTTGTATGATCAAGTATGAAAATGGGGATTTAAACATGATAATGTTTAAATCTAAACAAGATCATCAACTAAAATCATCCATGAAGATTACTACAATCTAAAGATAATTTTACTACACATGAATGATTTTTATAAGAAATGAGCATTATTATTTAAGTTGTAACCATCTTAAAAAGTATAAAATCAAGAGGTTGAAAGAAATGAACATAATTTAAATGATATGACAAAGTGATGATTTAAAAGTGCTAATAAACATAGGAAATCTTATCATGATTTAATAGGATTTTTACCACTAAAAAGCCATGGATGATGATACTTTAATATTGTAAATAAGTAATAGGAAGGGTTGTGATGAATTGTTGATCTTGATTTTGAGCTTAAACAGGTTTTAAATACGTTTTTGAAACGTGGAAAATGCCATAGTTTGGGGGGAAACTATGGCGAAATTTTCTAAAAATCTAATCGTGATTAAGACATGATTAATGAGGTGATTCGCGGGACTAAATGCGATTAGTAACTTAAATCGTCATTAAGTAAGTTCTAATGTCAAGGGTTAAACCCTAAATACCCAAGTATTTAACAAGTACATATATATATTTTTACAAGTAAAAATAAGTAACTTTTATATATATATATATATATATATATATTTACTTGGGAAATAAAAATATGTATACATATTTGTCACCAAGAATTTTGTATAAATACATACGTGTATCGTATGTGTATGTATTTAGAAGCTTAGGGTATTCACAATAAAAATACCCAATCATATACAAAAATACAAACACTTGAAAAGAATACCAAGTGTTGGTGACATAAACAAATATATTCTTACAAAGCGTCGAAACAAAAATCGGACAAACGAAGCAATACGGACAATGGGCGAACGTTCACGAATACATCAGTACGTCGACGACCAACGGGTGAATCGTCGACAGAAGAGTCATTACGACGACGGACGATCGTCGACAAGAAAAAGAATAATAAACGACGCCGACGACGAGTCTAAAATATATATTTAGACGTTTAACACACACACACACATATATATATATGTTATCGAAACCAAAAGTCCAGAAAGTTAAAAATGATATAAGTGTAAACTTATTAAAAAATTGGCTCTTACAAATAAACTTGGGCTAGGCCCAATTTGTAAAAGTATGGGCTAGGCTCAATTCCATAAAATATATGGACAAAGCCCAAAAAGATATAAATAATATGGGCTAGGCCCAAAGACATAAATAATATGGGCTAGGCCAAAAAATATAAATTACACGGGCTAGGCCCAATAACATGAAAACATGGGCTAGGCCCAACGACAAGAAAACATGGGCTAGGCCTAAAAACAAGAAAACATGGGCTAGGCCAAATGACAAAACACACATGATCAAAGAATGATAACAATATTATATGTATATATTTTTGAGAAAAATATATAACAATATTAATCGAACAAGCGAACTACCAACACTACAATAACACTAAAAGTTGTTCTATCATAACAAGGAAATACATAACAAGAATTCAAGATGAACAACGAGTACAAGGTCCATTGAGGCCTAGGTGTCTAATAAACTTAATACACATGTAGGTTACACGCGTATACGGACACCGACGGCTACCAGTACGACTTACGGGAAGCAAAACTGTGAATTCATGTCTCTCCTTTCAATTATTTCAACGTTTTGTTTTAATAGTTATCAAGGGGAAATACATGTCATAACAAACGGTATGTTAGCTATGGGGTTAGTTGATAACACGATCAATGTGCGTAAGTAGGATGATGATAAGAGTAACCATTAATCACTTAGTGACCAAGGTGCAAAAGGTGTAGATCTATAGAGTTTGAGACACGCTCCACTCCTGGTGTATGAGTGCTTTTGTGATCCCAAATTCTGTCAAGATTTGTCTCGGGTTGGTTACTTACTTATGGTACTTATGTCAGGGTGCTAGCTACACACTGATAGATCCTTAAACTCCATGAATGCTAATAACATACTCGGATTTCATTACTGGATTTCAATAATGACATTTTTATATGAAAACATTAACTACATGAACTCGCCAACTTTATGTTGACTTTTAAAATTACATGTATTTCAGGACGCAAGACATGAGCTAGTGATATGATTCGAGTTATGGGAAAAGGTCAAGACCATGATGTGCCATCTTTTGGAGAGTTTGCCTTTTATATCCCAACTTCGTATGATATATAGGGGTCAAAACCTCATTATGCAATTGTGATGAAAACAATATCTTATTTTGAAGCAATGTATTTTGAACCATGTTTTATGATGACAAGTTGTAAAACAGATGACAATATGAAATCACTTTTGAACGGTTGTATTTATGGAATGAAACTTATTAATGGCACGACATCGTTGTTAATTTATATGGTTTACTAAATTGGATGCAATGATTACCTAAAAGTCACACACATGCGCTTCCGCTACGACCAGGGTGTGACATTAGATTTCTCCAGTGACTTATACTCCTCTCGCTGGCCGCGAGAGGCTTGAGCTAGGGCGGTCGTGGGTCGCCAAAGGGTGATTTTCCCTATTTTTCGATTTGTTTCTTCTCTCGGCTTCCAATTACTATCTGACTCGGTTTTCTTTCACCATTTCAGCTCATTTGCTCGTCATTTCAGCTACTTCCACGAACCAAGACCTGCGAAACGTATTTGGATTAAAAGTAGATATATTCTTGTAAAACCGAAACGAATATTAACTAAACTAATACAAACTATACATGATAAATAGATGTATTATTCAATACATCAAATATCCCCACACGTACTCTTTTTTCGTCATCGAAAAAGAATTATGCAAACGGAATCATAGCCAAGTAATTTTTGATTTCAAAAATAAGATTATTTTGTTAAGGTTGAAATTTATATTAACCGCGATTGCAAGTATTTGTGTCCACTTAAACTCAAAACTCTGTTCAAAGTTCTTATCATGTAAATTTAGTTCAAGTTCGTTCAATCTACCTAAGGTCTCACACTAGCAAACGCAGCACACCTAATCCCACCTCAAGCTTATGGAACAAAAGGAACGAGTCATTCGGCCCATTTCCTAACCGTTTTATACCAAAATCAAGAGAATTAAAAACCAAGTAAATTTTTTTCTTTTCTCCTTTTTTTCTCTTTTGAGCACTTGATTTCTTTCTTTTTTGCATACATAACCTAGAGGCTGTGTCAACCAGAGTCACCATCCCCGAGAGCGACAACGTGGGCTTCGGCATTTAAGCAATTTTTCAACTTATCATAGAGGGATTCTTGATCAGAGTCACCATCCCCAAGGGAGATTTCATAGGCCTCGTCTAGTTATTTCAATCTAGCTCAATTTTTTTTATATTTTTTCCTTCTATTTACATGATAAAAAATTCTAAAGATTTTAGCTTACAACGGCATTCCTTATATTATTTTTGACGGTTTCGGCTTCCCATTTTTCCTAGATGAGTACCCACTAGTAGACCAACAATTAAGGTATATTAATATCAAAGAAACTAAGAATCGAGCCTACTCACATATCTCAAGTTAGACACAAACTCAACCCTTTATTAACTCATATTATCATTATTTGAAACCAAATAAAAACTCAACTTTTCTATAATTTTCTGTTTATATTTTTGCAAACTTCTTCTTCAAAAGACATTTTCTGATTTTTTTTTAATTTTTTTAACGAATTAAAACTACTCTACAACTCAACTGTCCCATCCCTACACTTTAATTTTGCATTGTCCCTAATGCAAAGATGAGAAGATTCACTAGCTAAACACTCCAACTAAAAAATAAATAAATAAAATACAAACTATACAAGTGAAACGACTTAGCTGATATGCAAAACTGTCAATGCACCAGTCAATTCCATCCATGCCCTCCAATCTGAACACGCTTAACAAACAATTCTCAACTCTCACACGCGAACGCAAGAGGCAAAATAAACACCAACTTATCAACCAACATAGATAACTTCCAAACATAAAATAGTAAATAAATAAATTGTTCAAAAGAAGTTTACCACAACCATACCCAAACCAACCTAAATATCCTAAATGTAAAGTGTTTAAATACAGACCAATAGAAGGATGAAAACAACATAAAACAAAATCTAAAAATCATTAAAGAACCGTTGCTGTTGACTAGTCATCCTCCTCTGCTCCTCTGATTGCTCAAACACCTTGTATGATTGCATATCCTCCATACCGCTTGACTGACCCAGCTGCCCTCGATGCTGAAAGCAAGATAGAACCCCCATGTGCAGGTTCTCCATCATGTATCTCATTCCGTCTTCCAACCTGCACTGGCCTTCCTCGTGCATCCTCCTACTTTCCATCATCACCTAGTGGACTCCACCGAACTGCTCGTCCACATAACCCCTCAAGTCTTCGAATCCAGTCTCCATCCTGTCATACAAAGAATTTAACGTGAGTGGGTCAGGACGGGGCTGTCTAAGAGGATACTGCCTGCCCAACAACTCTTGACGAGTCATTGGTATCTGATATCGCAGAGTAACGGCGGATTGCATGGACGAAATAGCCTCATAACCAGGAGGAGGCTGAACTTGATGGACCATGCCTAATAGCCTCCCAGGTGATAGGCTCATGAGAAGTCAGAATCCCTGTAGCTTGTAAATCCCGCACTCCCATGAAGCACGGAGACGACCCCTCTCTCATCTTGTCTCGTGGGTACCTATCGAATACCCCAAGACTTTCCGCTAACCAAGTAGTCAGGGGCCCATAGTATATCCGAGCCCCTGGACCTCCTCTCCATAACCGCTTCATAGACCACGCGAAATACTGGCCAAATTCGCGGGCCTCTGCTCAACCATACACATTAATAGAATAAGCTGACCTGGTTCACTTTATTATCCCCCTGCCCCCTACCGACTAGTGTGGCGGCCAAAATCTTGTGTATAAACCGGTAAACCGGATCGATAATGTAACATTCGTCGAAAAACGGGTTTTCAAAACCCGCTTTGTTTATAAATTGAATATTAAGTTATAATTTTCGTTGCGTATATAGTGTTCATTTTAATTTTAAACAATACATAATTAATAAACATTTTAGAATTTAAAAACTATAATTAATAAATGATAAAAATAAGTGAATAAAAAAAAATGAGGCTGCCGAGTTTCGAACCCGGGTCTCCACTCAAACTAAACACACAACACACCACTACACCACTTGCCCACATCTGCTACATCTCAAGACAAATATGTATTTGTAATCATATTTCCTTTGATCCGGATTCAAACAAGAAACAGCCGCGTAAGTCACCGGCTATCATCAAGAAACCGGGTTCCTCGTCAATCATCGAATGTAACTGATAGACTCAAACAGAGAGTCAACAATCCCCAATCGGTTATGCAATCATTTAGGCAATTTTCATTTTGATCGAAACTTTTGAAACCGAAAATTCCTAACTAGCTGAATACTCTATAAATACCGGCTCTACATTTCGATTAGAACTCGCTCACTTTCTCAAACAAACTCTCTAAGCGATCAGAAAGTTCTCTGCTTGAAATTAAAACTCGCCGGAAAACCGAAGAATCCATTCCATTTCTGCCTTACTCTAAAATAGGACTTCTAGAGCTCAGACAGAAATCACCTACACACACCTCAAACTCCCTGTAGAGCATCTGTCTCAAGTTAAGCTTCGCTGGAAAAATTGGAACTCGCCGAAGTTGGTCACCGGAATCATCCACGTTCTGTTCTCCAGTGGGTATGAACCTTTAAAACCTTTTTATGTTCATATTTAATTCCGTTAGTTCGTAAACCAGTAACCAGAATTGATAAGATAGATAACAGTCGAGTTATGTTTCTGGGTATTAATTTAATTGAAGAAGATGAAGCCAGTCTAAATATATATGTGTAATAAAACTCGGTATTTTAACTGGGTTAGACACACAGTCCAACGGTGGACTGTGTGCAATTTCAAAAGCGTACATCCCGGGTTCGAGCCACACCTGTTTCGACTTTCTGAAATAAAACCAATCTTTTTAAAACCTATTCAGATCATCCTTCAACATGTATATAAATATAGTATAATCCCGGATATTGATGGGTTAGACACCCAACCCAGTTGGTCGGGCTGGGTGCAAGTTAAGTCGATGGTCACGGGTTCGAAACATGTTCTGCGCGTCCGGTTCAGGCCAGTATAAACCTTTTTAATTAATAAAATTCCAGATTTAAACCAGTATGTATATAAATATAATTAAAATCAGAAATATTTCGGGTTAGACACGTAGCTCAGTTGGTAGAGCTGCGTGCACGTATACGAGAGGTCATGAGTTCGAACCTCACTCAGCGCATAGAATAAACACAGTCCGACCGGTCAACGGTAAAAAAAAAGTCAACTTTTTATTTTTCTTTTATTTATTTATTTAATTGAAAAATCAATTAAAATTACCTCAAAATAAGGTTTTAAAGCCTAAAAACTTGCATTAATTTCACAAAAATAAATCTAAAATCTTAATAAGAGCACTAATTAATAATATTAATTTCAAATGAACTTTATTTATTTATCGAATTATTACATTATTATTTAGGTTAGTTTTCCTCGTCGGTCGAATCACAATTCGTGCGCATTCATCATTATCAAGGAACGCACCCACTGTGAGTGAATTATTACAAATTCCCCATTTTTTTCATGTTTTGGGGTGTATCATGTGTCGTTTTAATTATTCCATTTATTTAAACTCGTGCTATTACCATTATATGATCTAAACTCGAGATGTAAATATTGTTTGTTGTAATGTGTGTTTATATTTTTGTCAAGTTGTGTGCAAATCATTCATTAGGCCCATCAGTTCCTCGTGGGAGATGAGTTGAGCATCAGGTGCCTCATTCGATCGGCTCCGTTTGATTGAGCCTTGATCTCATTGTTCATCATTTGGTGTGTGCGTGTGCATTATTTTATATTATGTGTTTGTGATTAAATTTACATTTACGTTTACTCATATTTGTTTATGCATAATTTTATTCAAATAACCAACATAACTAATCCTTTCAAATGTTTAAATAAGATTCACTCGCCAACTTATGTTGACCCAAAAACCCTATTTTTACACATGATACAGGTGATCCGATTGAGGAAAGAAACACATAGGATGGCCTAGAAGAATAAACAAGTTAATGCCTTGGAATGAACGTTTAGTTTTGTTTACCTTTGTAATTGTACTTTAATTTGTAAGTGGAATGAAAATGTATTCGAACATGTGGTGCTTGTATGTTTATTGTAATTTCTTCTTTAAAAAGAAATAATAAATATGAAACTTTATAGTAAATGTCATGAGCTTTGATGAAAACCCAATCATGCCCCGACTACCATTTCCGTTGCGGGTCAGGGTGTGACAGATTGGTATCAGAGCTTTTGACTATAGGGATATAGGATAGGTTATTAGACCCTTAGAGCCTATACTATAGTTGATTAGATTTTAATTGTTTATGTGGTTACATGCAAACTCATGATATTTATTTGTTTCGTATTTATTACACACACAAATGCATGCAAACACTTCCACTATCATATTGTGTGATATTTAATGAGTTATACTTATTGTCAAACATAACAAGCTTACATATACATTCATCACGCATATTTCAATGTTCACATATTCAAATCATCCTCATATTTCCTTTATTCAAGATTTTGTCGCAATTTTCGTTTTTCAATCTCATCAAAGTGAGTTCTACGACGGGCATGTAGTAACTGTAAGGGTACAAGTACCGGTAGTCGGAACGTCCTGTCCAGGTTGGCATTCGTATAAATCCAATATAACGGACCAGTTTGCCTACCTGGGGACTAACGATGAGAGTACGAAGGACCTATTAGGCCAAAGCATGCCACACCAAACGTCGTTCGAACTAACCCTACTTTGAGTTGTCACTGTGTCCATACCAGGACACCCTCCGACCTCATACTTTGCTGTCATGTTTTTGCGATTTTCATTCGGGTGGCGCAAGTGTTAACAGGCCAACACCAATATGAACCCTACCAAAGCCTAGTAGTCATGGGGGCCCACATGACTACCAAGGTCAAGTAAGGGGACATATGGGAGCCCAAACATGAGCAAAGCCCAAGACATCCTATGGATGTAGTAGGTTATTTTATTCATTTGTTTTTGTGAATGTTCATTTCTAAATACGACACATGACACCTAAAACGTCAAACTCATACTCTCGATACGTATTCCTTGTAGATGTCTTCTAGTCTCTCTCGTAGAAGTATGAGATCAGGAAAATCCCGCGAACGCATGGCTGCCCAAATCGCTCAACAAATTGCTGCCGTAATACCCAACATCATAATTCAAGTACAACAGGCCCTTACCGCTAATCCCGTCAACCCAATCAACCAAGAAGATCAAAACCTTGTCAATCCTCCCCAAAAGCCACTAAATGCACCTTCAAACATTTCCAATCCTGCGATCCTCCAAAATACGAAGGGACTGAAGGTGTCACCGCTCTCCTCCATTGGTTTGAGGAGATGGAAAACACTTTTCTCAATTGCGACTGCCCCGATGATCGCAAGGTGCGATATGCTACCGGTCGTTTGTTTGGAGTAGCACTTACATGGTGGAATACAGAAAAGGCCAAGCGAGGTGCTGAAAATGCTATGACTTTGACTTGGGAAGAGTTGAGGGAAATCATGACAAGACGTTTCTGTCCAAGAAGCGAAATCAAGAAACTAGAAGATGAGTTCTACTCTTTGAAACAAAAGGAGGGCGACCACACCACATACAACAAGAGATTCCTTGAGTTAAATCAGATGGTCCCCAACTTGTTCACTCCCCTCTACCGTTTGATCGAGCACTACATTCGAGGTCTTCCTTCAAAAATTCAAGACACTGTAATAAGTACCACACCTGCAACTTTGGAAGCAGCAATGGAGTTAGCTACAGAGCTCACCGAAAACCGCATACAGAATAAAGACTTCACGGAGGAGAAGAAGAAGGATAAAGCATCAACCGAAACCTCAAACTCCACCCAAACCGAATCCTCTTCTCAACCCACTTCTAAGAGAAAACGAGATGGGAAAATTTTCGCTGTCACCCAACACAATCAACCAACTTCACAAGCCGTACCCCTCCAAGCTATCCCAATCACTCAAGTAACACCCAACTCAACTTACCCAAATAAGAAACCTTACATTGGACCTCATCCTCGATGCAACACCTGTTTTTATCACCATCCATCTACCTTACCTTGTCGAGTGTGTGCAAATTGTGGGCGCTATGGTCATTTGAGCAAGACTTGTCGCGCCTCTCAAAACCAAGCCTCACCCCTTACTCAAAACATGATCCAAACATATCAACAACCCCAATACCCCATGTTTCCATATGTTCGAGCTTGTTTTAATTATGGCGACCCTACCCACTTTAGAAACACGTGCCCTCGATTGGTTAACATCATAAACGCCCAAGCACAAGCAAACCCCGTTAACCAAACAAATCAAGCAAACCCAGCACCACCACCAGCAAGAGGAAGAGCTTACAAGATCAACGCCAATCCTGTTGAAGATAATAACGGCCCAAATGAACCACCCAACTAGCCTTCCTTCACCAAGAATCAAGACTCAACTCCAACCGTTTAGTTTTTATGTTTTCTTATATTATCTCAACCTTTACGTATCTCAGCTATAAATTGGAAATTTATGTATCCAAGAATCTTAATGCAAATTACTATTTCAGTTTTGTTTTATACTCACTGATTTAACATTCATATCATCATACATCTCGACGTATCTCAATCTCATCATTTAAAGAAGTTGGGTTGTGTCTCACTTTTACATAGACTAACCCCTTCATCATAACAAACGAGAGAGGTACTGTCATCATTCAGTCATGTATCCTTTCAGTTGAGACTCAAGCTTTGGCTGTTCTGTTTGTTTTGTAGATTTTAGAGTCACATAGAACTAATCATAACTTACTGACAAAGCCAATGAAAATTTGACAAGAATATGGTGGATACGCCGCTGGTACTTCCTATATATAAGTATTCTTGTCAAAGGATCAAAAGCATTGTCAGGCGGTTATGAGAAGTTCCGTGTAGGTTTTAGTATCGTCATGGTTGAAGTTTTGTTTTATGATATAACCTTATCTTTCAAAACGTATCAATTCTCTCAAAACTCTTATGCATGAGATCATACCTAGTCAATCAACTCTGTTTATCAATATTCCTTATCTTAGGCATCAAAAAGCGATTCTTGTAGCAGGGTATTCAACCCTTACTAGGAACGTTACCGCCTCAAATAAAATTTAAACTCTCACCCCCTTCTAAGTATGTAATTGTCAAAACCACCCACCCTTCGAGTCAGACATACCACTACTACTTAAATTTCGGGTCGAAATTTCTAAAAGTAGGGGATACTGTAACATTCGTCGAAAAAACGGGTTTTCAAAACCCGCTTCGTTTATAAATCAAATATTCAGTTATAATTTTAGTTGCGTATATAGTGTTCATTTTAATTTTAAACAATACATAATTAATAAACATTTTACAATTTAAAAACTATAATTAATAAATGATAAAAATAAGTGAATAAAAAATAAAATGAGGCTGCCGGGTTTCGAACCCGGGTCTCCACTCAAACCAAACACACAACACACCACTACACCACTTGCCCACATCTGCTACATCTCAAGACAAATATGTATTTGTAATCACATTTCCTTTGATCCAGATTCAAACAAGAAACAGCCGCTCTAAGTCACCGGCTATCATTAAGAAACCGGGTTCCTCGTCAATCATCGAATGTAACTGATAGACTCAAACAGAGAGTCAACAATCCCCAATCGGTTATGCAATCATTTAGGCAATTTTCATTTTGACCGAAACTTTTGAAACCGAAAATTCTTAACTAGATGAATACTCTATAAATACCGGCTCCGAACTCGCTCACTTTCTCAAACAAACTCTCTAAGCGATCAGAAAGTTCTCTGCTTGAAATTAAAACTCGTTGGAATCATCAGTTACTCGCCGGAAAATCGAAGAATCCATTCCATTTCTGCCTTACTCTAAAATAGGACTTCTAGAGCTCAGACAGAAATCACCTACACACACCTCAAACTCCCTGTAGAGCATCTGTCGCAAGTTAAGCTTCGCCGGAAAAATTTGAACTCGCCGGAGTTGGTCACCGGAATCATCCAAGTTCTGTTCTCCAGTGGGTATGAACCTTTAAAACCTTTTTATGTTCATATTTAATTCCGTTAGTTCGTAAACCAGTAACCAGAATTGATAAGATAGATAACAGTCGAGTTATGTTTCTGGGTATTAATTCAATTGAAGAAGATGAAGCCAGTCTAAATATATATGTGTAATAAAACTTGGTATTTTAACTAGGTTAGACACACAGTCCAGCGGTGGACTGTGTGCAATTTCAAAAGCGTACATCCCGGGTTCGAGCCACACCTGTTTCGACTTTCTGAAATAAAACCAATCTTTTTAAAACCTATTCAGATCATCCTTCAACATGTATATAAATATAGTATAATCCCGGATATTGATGGGTTAGACACCCAGCCCAGTTGGTCGGGCTGGGTGCAAGTTAAGTCGATGGTCACGGGTTCGAAACATGTTCTGCGCGTCCGGTTCAGGCCAGTATAAACCTTTTTAATTAATTAAATTCCAGATTTAAACCAGTAAGTATATAAATATAATTAAAATCAGAAATATTTCGGGTTAGACACTTAGCTCAGTTGGTAGAGCTGCGTGCACGTATACGAGAGGTCACGAGTTCGAACCTCACTCAGCGCATAGAATAAACACAGTCCGACCACGGTCAAAAAAAAGTCAACTTTTTATTTTTCTTTTATTTATTTATTTAATTGAAAAATCAATTAAAAATACCTCAAAATAAGGTTTAAAGCCTAAAAACTTGCATTAAATTCACAAAAATAAATCTAAAAATCTTAATAAGAGCACTAATTAATAATATTAATTTCAAATGAACTTTATTTATTTATCGAATTATTACATTATTATTTAGGTTAGTTTTCCTCGTCGGTCGAATCACAAATTCGTGCGCATTCATCATTATCAAGGAACGCACCCACTGTGAGTGAATTATTACAAATTCCCCATTTTTTTCATGTTTTGGGGTGTATCATGTGTCGCTTTAATTATTCCATTTATTTAAACTCGTGCTATTACCATTATATGATCTAAACTCGAGATGTAAATATTGTTTGTTGTGATGTGTGTTTATATTTTTGTCAAGTTGTGTGCAAATCATTCATTAGGCGCATCAGTTCCTCGTGGGAGACGAGTTGAGCATCAGGTGCCTCATTCGATCGGCTCCGTTTGATTAAGCCTTGATCTCATTGTTCATCATTTGGTGTGTGCGTGTGCATTATTTGGTATTATGTGTTTGTGATTAAATTTACATTTACGTTTACTCATATTTGGTTTTGCACAATTTTATTCAAATAACCAACATAACTAATCCTTTCAAATGTTTAAATAAGATTCACTCGCCAACTTTTGTTGACCCAAAAACCCTATTTTTACACATGATACAGGTGATCCGGTTGAGAAAAGAAACACATAGGCTGGCCTAGAAGAATAAACAAGTTAATGCCTTGGAATGAACGTTTAGTTTTGTTTACCTTTGTAATTGTACTTTAGTTTGTAATTGGAATGAAAATGTATTCGAACATGTGGTGCTTGTATGTTTATTGTAATTTCTTCTTTAAAAAGAAATAATAAATATGAAACTTTATAGTAAATGTCATGAGCTTTGATGAAAACCCAATCATGCCCCGACTACCATTTCCGCGCGGGTCAGGGTGTGACAGATAATGTCGCTAGCAACCATATTGTCGGAGTACGGCGGAAATTGTACCCCAGAACCTAACAAACTCGTCTGTTTGAACGCAGTGTGGGTGCCTCCTCTTGAATACCCCCCCGCAGGCTAGTAAAGAACTCTGGCGATTAGACCTCATCCACCATATAAAATTGGGTAGCTACGCCGAACTGAGGGATGGTCATCTCGTAGACATGCCTTCCTAAGGCAAAAGACATAGCATCGCTTTCAGAAAAATTCCCTTGCTGGTACTCGAAGGTTGAATGAAATTCAAGAGTGATTTCCTTGTATTGCCGCTTGTCACAATCTAACACTCTCCTGAATTTATCGCCCAACAGTTGCTCGATCCTACCCCTCTGACCCAGTTGGTCTAACATATCCCAATCTATCCATCGGTACTGCAATAGATCTACTGTAATCAGGTTGGCTAGTCGCTCACTCTCACGTGAGTCTAGATCGAACTGCAGTAAAGGACTGTCCCGTAATCGCGTACTCTGCCCAAGGGGAACAACATTCCTTCTGTATCGGACACTCCTTCCCTGACCAAAATTTGGAGGCAGCGGTTGGGTTTCTACTGGATCTCCTCTAGGCCGGGCTGCCGGCCCTCTCCTCTTTTTACCTGGTCTTCTCGAACTGCTTTCACCTGGCATCTACAAAAAAAAATTCAATTCACAAGCAAGAACAGGTTGACCATCAGAAATATAAACCATGTTTGAGCAATGACCGTATAGCATTACATTCGCGGTCATGCCCAAAAAAAACACTTTACCAAATATTGTATATATTTTGAGTGATCGTTAGCAAAAATACCAATTTATTAGACCGAATCTCGCCCGAATGGAGATTGAGTACGGGCGAGAGATCTTATATTCATGAATGCCCAAATTGCCAACCATATCCCAAAAAAATACCTAACAACAAGACACTATCCCCGAGAAGTCTTCGATTGCTGAATCTTGTTGAATTGTCTCAGATAATAGGCTCCAAGCTATGATACCACTTGTGAGGACCGTTTATGTAACAACTGTCACTTTCGTGTAATTTCCGTACAGTTAAACAGTGATTTATATTATACAATTATGTGTTTGAATGTCTGAACTGCATGAATTACATGGCATACACCTAGAAAACTCATTGAGTACATTACATGATACATATTATTTGTTTTCGTGGTTACAATTCAACAATAGTTTAAAACAATGCATCATAACAACTAGAAGACTAGATGTGTCAACACAGCTTCAGTACTCAGCTAAATAATGGATTTAGGACTTAGATGGGAGTCCAACATAAACTGAATATTAAATCCCATGTGGGAAAACAAGGATTCATGCTAACACTTTCGGGAAACAATACATGTACTGAAAACTGTCCGAAATATACACTAAGTGACAATTCAGCATAATTCAGCATCCACTAGCTTATGTAATATTCAGAAATAGTGTTAAACATCATACACTAATTAAAAGATGTTGAAAGTATCAATTTGGCACAAAAACATATCATATCATACAAGTCTTGAAAGTTAACGTTTTAACGAACTGACAACGAAACGAACACCCGGACACAACCAGACACATCATATGAACTAGTTAACGATATTTTAACATCATACAACTAGTTTAATTCATCAAAAATATTGTTTTGCTTAAAAATCCCTAAAATCACTACAAGTTTCTTAAACCTCTGTTTAGGGACCCGATAACAAATCTAGCACCCGTTAAGCAATCGAACACGTACTAGACATAAATTATGGACTAGTTAATATTGTTTAACTATATTATTTTAGTATATGGCACTATACATCACAAAAAACATTATAAAACCCTAATGCACGTAACCCCCTAACTAAAACCCCTAAATACTAACTAAACTAATTAACTAAAATTAAAACACAACTAACCCCCCCATTGCTTGTGGACAGTCACACATGGGGCCCACAAGCCCCCATGTTATCTCCAAGTGTTGGGTGAAGTCTTGGTGGGTAAAAGGAAACTTTAATGGAAGAAGAATGAGCATGTTGTTATAAGTCCAACCTTATCCCAACATAATCACAACATCTTTCACCAACCAAGATTACCCTTCATCTCCTTCTTCTCCTTGCTTAACCCTACGGCCAGAACCACCTCCAATTCACCTCCATCTTCATGCATTTTTCAAGCTAATACAAGCATACTCAAGGGTGTTTCAAGCCTAACTAAGGAAGGATCAAGCATTGGAAGTTGAAGGACCACTCTAGGGAGCTATTATCCATCATCTTTGCTTCATCTTCATCATCTTGTTCATCTTGCCACTTCCCTAGCCACAAGAGCTAGTAGTGAGCCTCCTAATCTTCCATTTTATACCTTGTTACTAGTATATTGTTAATGTATAAGTTAAACCATCAAAAACCTTCATCGTTAAAAGATGACACGTGAACTAGTAACTTAATCTAAAGAAAATCAACATATCTTGAAGTTGTGATGAAGATGTAGTTGTTTATTTTGTGTTATGGATGATATCCATCTTATGTATACTTGCTAGAAGTATAGATCTAACAAGTATACACATGGATCTCACAAGATCCATGATCAAAGTGTTGATGAACTTGTTACACATGATGAATAAACTTGTTAAAGTGGTAAAAATGATTTATGATGTTCTTAAAATAAATATGTGAACAAGTTGTTAAAGATGATTTTCTACAAAGTTAGTAAATATTAGAAACAAAACCTATTTTTAAAGATGAATGGACATGCCAAACACAAGGTTAAAAGACTACATGATTTGGTTAACTTTCAAGTTCATCATAACATGAAAAATGCATCTATATGCATATATTATACTTGTTGAAATTGTTGTGAATAAATTAATGAGTTTTGGAAGCTTAAACACATGTTTTAAAACATGGGAAACCTCCTAAATCTAGGGGAAACTATGACAAAATTTCTAAATTTAAATACTTAGAAAAATATATTTTTAACAAAGTTCTTACAAGTAAACTTGTTTAAAAGTAATAAATATAAAAATCCCTATAGTTTTGTATAAAATGTAAATCAAAGAAGTTATGATGTTTCTAAAATAAAGATGGATATAAATATATATTTCGAAAAATATATTTAGTGATCATAAAAATCATGTGCTATTTGTATATTATTTGTATTAGTTATATATAAATTAGGGACTTGAAATAATACACACCAACAAATACAATAAAATTTGGCAACCAAAAGACTTACAAAAATATATATGTATATTCATACCATGGAGACAAAATGTGGACAAATTGGACACTTGGACTATATAAAGATTTCGGACTAAAATATATAATATACCAAAGCTTGGTAAATATTAATTTCAAAACCGAACAAGTGAAAAATATACTTTTTTACAACCATATAAAATCTATCATATTTCGTCGATACTAAAAACGTATTATTGTTGAAGTGTATAAAAATATATATTTCATAAACATCTTAAAAATATATTCTTTTGGTGGAAACTAAAAATATATTTTCTAGGACTAATCTTAAAAATATATTATTTTTAAGATACATACATTACCAAGAATAATCATATCTTAAAATCATATATTTTAAGAATATACAAAATTGGGGGTATTGAATACAAGAATATACGTACTCCTATGCGTACAAATACATGCCAACATATACCACTAACACTTTGTGAAATACCATTATACAAGTATTATACATAACCATGGGAATACGAATTTAAATACACAAATATTCACAATACAAGTATGTCTATAATTGGGAAGATACACATGTATAATACTTAACAATTATTACACTTGGTCATGAATACCATAAACACATGCACACAGATAATTGTATATCAAGACATGTTAAAATAGATTATTTTTAACAAGCCCATCGCAATCACAAATGATATATAAAGTGGTGCATACAAATGATACAAGTTAAAATATAATATTTTAACTAATACATGGAACTTGGAAATATATAACTAAGAATAATTATATATGGAACATATACGAGGATGGCATCGTCGAGGCAACAGGTGGAACCCGATTATGAGAAGTCATGAAACACATACATCTTACTCGTGTGAGGCACATAGACAAGAGGGCTAGGCCCGTACATGCAACACATGTGAGATATATATATATATGTATATATATATATATATATATATATGACGAAATATATATATTGACATCATACACCGAATATACATCTCAGCTGACATCATACACCAAAATACACCTCAGCTGACGTTATACACCGAAAACGCATCTCTGTGGGCATCATACATCAAAATACATCTCAAAGGAACATAATTTTGTGCAAGTCTTAATAAATACTTAAGACAAGAAACATGAGCATGAATCGTTACAAAGACCGAAGTGTCTAACAAAACCTAACACGTTTGTAGGTTGTGATACAAACCAAGGGAAAGTATGTGAGATAAACTGAGTAAACAGAACGCAATCCAGTGAGTTCATGTATCCTTTTCATCTTAAATGTTTTACTGTTTTACAACTATCAGGGTAGATACATGTTCAATGGTATGATAAGCTAGGGAATGAAACAACTTAGATCATGTGCGAATAGGGTGGAATTTAAGCACCATTAATCTTGTTTAATACCAAGGTACAAAGGTTAGATCTAGCGGGTGTTGGTGAGCCCCACTCTTGGTCATGGACCCACATGGAAGAGTGCATTTGTCGTCCCAGTCGAGGTTAATCGACGGAAATCGTCTAGGTTTGGATGCTTCCTATGTCATCACACATATTAATGTCCTTGCAAAACATTAATGATCAACGATTTCATTGACGCTTTACATACCGGGTTTTGATATAAATAATTCATATATTTTATGGATCCATATCATATAGTTAAAACACATGAACTCGCCAACTTTTGTTGCTTTACAACTTAACATGTATTTCAGGAAATTAGTGGACCAAGCAGGGAATTTCAGTCAATGAAAGCAAGTGTCAAGTCTCCATGCCAACTTTTGAAGGGTTTGCCCATTATATACCACCTCCTTGCGGGGATATAAGGGTCAAAGCCTTATCATTATAAAACTTGCATTTTAGATGTGTAACACTTTGACAACTTATTTTCATTTCATGGTTTGTAAACAATATACTTAACTTATGTTACGTTTTGAAACAATATTGGCAATGGCATTTGGAGCTTGTTTTTTTTTTCATTTAGTATATTCACTTATATTGTATGCAATGAGAATCAATCAGATCACACCACGCGCTTCCGCCTATGAATGGGTGTGACAGATTGGTATCAGAGATTCGATTGTAGTGAACAAGGATTCTTTCTCGTGTCTAGTCTACAATCACTGGGAACCTCTCATGAAAACAATTTTTACAAGAACAAAAGGTTTTCATTGCATAACCATTTCACAAGGTCCACTACATAAACTCATTTTACAAAATAATACAAGGACATTATGAGACTTAGCCTACAAAGGATAGACACAAAACATTAAGTTGATCCACACAAAACAAATAGGATAACTTAAACTGGACATTATGTGATGCCTACATTTCGTGTATATATGTATATATACTAAATAACAATTAATTATTAATATACATGTTGTACAAACTATTTTTCCAGGTCATCATGCCATCAGCTGAGAGCGGCATATATGACGATCACGATCATATGGAGATCGTTTCTGACAACGAGGTCAGACCCATGGTACACTACATATCCTCTGAAAGTGAGTATGAGCCGGAGGAGGACCCGAACTTCATAGCCGACGACGACGTCCCATTTATTGACAATATCCTAGCCTTACCCCCGCAGCTTCATGACCAGATCATTATTGGCCACCCTGTGGGTGAGCACATAGTTGAGATCATTACCCTTGACGCCGTCCACTTGCTATGTGGCCCCTGTCATCGACCTGTCCAAAGACGAGGACGAGGACCCTGTATTTCATGTCGACCACCTTGACGAGGACCTTGGCGACGGAGAGGTTATCAACATAGCCATCTTGGAGATGTCCTCTCCCATGGTTTCAGTCGCAGCTATTTCGTCATCTGACGCGAGCGACCATGCTTCTTCCTCTGCCATCCGCCAAGCCGGGCTTCGAGCGGATGCTACCGATAGTAGCTTTGACACTGTTCCCATTGCTACCCTGACCCCCCACTCATGTCCCCACTCACACATTTGTACGCATCTCTACCTCATCTTACCCAAGACCGTAGGCGATTCTACCTGGATTCGACCGCTTACCCATGAGACACTTTGTTTTCACCTCATGCATCCTACCGAACCATCACAACGACCATCATCACCACACCACGAGGCATGCCCTTCTCATGAGCCGTCTCGCCCCACTCAATACTCTCCACCTCATATGATGCCCATGTTTGATCCTTACCACCCTTCTCACTTTACCTCGTACTCTACAGAGGACTGGGTTCACTCGTTGGAGCAGCAGATACAGATCCTCCGCAAGAGGGTCTATAATATGGAGAGGTAGATGGATGCCATGCCTCCACCACCACCCCTGATGCCACCAGTTGACCATGTTGCTCGCATTCTGGCACTCGAGCAGCAGATAGGTGTTCTACTCTGTCGAGTCTACGAGCTCGAGGAGGAGGTTACCCACCTTCGTAGCCTAGTTACCCCTACTCTACCACCATCCCCTCCCGCACCTTAGACCTTTTACTTGCATGTACCTTTTGGACTATGGAGCTAGATATCTGTTTTTGTGAAGACTATGCATCGAGTTTTGGAGACAACTAGAAGACCGAAGATCGCTGATATGAAGGAAGATTTTATCTTTTATATGTATTAAACTTGTATGACCGGGTGATGTAGCCCGAGTACATTGTTGTTACCTTTGCAAATGATTATGTAACAAGTTGTCTTATTATATATAAAAACTTGATGGTCTTCGTTATGATGCATATTATTTGATTACTATGCATGGTGTATTGCGTGGAGCTGACTTATTTATACGACGGATCGCTTATATATATTTAAATTACTATGTGTTTGTTTACTTATTTGATTACTTGTATATGTATATATGTAACACCTCGTAAAATTGTGTCCAATAGTATAGTGACAAGTGCCATTACTTTTATAATAAGTCCATTATGGACTAATAAGGACTAAAGATGTCAACATGCTTAAATGAAGCCTCTGAGTGACCTTCTGATGTCAACATGCATAAACCGAGTCTCTGAGTGACCATTAGTGTCAACATGCTTAAAACATAGCCTTTGAGTGACCATTAGTGTCAACATGCTTAAACCTTGCCTCTGAGTGACCATTTGTGTCAACATGCCCAGCCTCTGAGTGACATCAGAGTTAACATGCTTATACTGAGCCTCTGAGTGATCCTTTACGAATTCCTAACTCTCATACGTGCCACTTGTTGGACGAGAGAGGTTAATTCTGTAAATATGCGAAATTGGATAATGGAAGGGTTAAAAGTGTCAACATGTTAATTTATACCTCTGAGTGATCTTTTAATGAACCGAGAGCTCGACAATGTCGGTCATAATCCTGGGTACGCCAAATATTGGTCACGGAGGGCTAAATATGCTATAAAAGTGTTTTAGGAGGTTTAATAAGTTGAGGGGCTAAATGTGACAAAGTTTGAAAGTTACCTTAAGGCGCTCACGAGGCGCGAGAGGCCTGTGTCTGTAGAAAATTTGCTTGGCCTCCACACAAATTGCCAAAAACCATTTGATTCGAAACAAGGGACTTCCAAACTGCTATGTCACGTTTTAGGACACTTGTAAGTGTGACAAATGGCAAATAACCTCCGTACAATTTAATCACTAATGTTGTTCTATAATCTCATGCATATTATCGTAGTTTAATTTTGTAACTAAGTCGTACGTCGTATACTAAGAATTAGGGAAAGTAAATCTGATTATAACATATACTTGTTTCCGTTACGACGCGAAACAAACCAAAACAATGCCCTAAAAGTGTTGGTAGAAAGTGCTGGGCGCACTAATTTCGGTGACACTGTTGTGTCGGTAAATCCGCTAAAATGAATCAGGACAAGGCACAACGGCATGTTAATGCCACACCTGAGTCCATTTATAAATGAAAACACTTATTTGAGATCAGCCATTACAATAATACATAACTTTCCGGTACAACGCTTAAATTGCAAAATTGTCCGTTTCGACCAAAAAGGCGACAAATGTCAGTTTGTCCGTAACACTAATTCGGTGGATTCCGGATATAAGAATATTAATAAAACAATGTTAATCATCCTAAAACAATGTGAGAATAGCAAGAATGCACAAAAGACATCATTTCCGGTCATTCGACAAAAAGTGCACAATGCGACCGGAAAGCGACTGTTTGTCGAAACGAAGAACATTTTAGTGGCCGATAGTGAACTAGTTAAGCCTCATTTAGAACTCGGAATCCATTCAACTAACATGAGGTCATGGAAACGCAACTTTCAAAAAAGTTCGACGGCGTAATATAAAAGTGCCGATATCGAGCGAACAATCGAACGAAAGGCATTTCGGCCATCCCAACTCATCGTATATTCGTCTAGCGAACCAGTTATGCATATTTTTAGGTCAGAAATGCACTAAGTAGACACGATGACAATTGCGGTGGTCGAAAACAAAAGCTTCCGGTGCTAATAAATAAGTTCGTTAATTAGCAATTATTGCGTCGATGAACGTCCTAACGACAATTCCGTCACCCGAAACCTATATTAGATGACCAAGTAGATTAATTACCATGTAATAACACCTAAACCCTAATTATATACTAAGAGTGCAGATTTAAACCCCTAATCAAAACACTTAATTTAATAACAAAAATATCTCCTTATTTTATAAAAAAAATGTTACACTTCACTCCCCACATTTGACTTTTCAAGTGGGTACCCCACCCACTTGATTTGTGTTGAAAATGGTGGATTAGAAGCATGGTGTTTTGATGTGATGAGGACTTGAAAGATGGTATGATATATTTCCTAATTCACCAAATATCTTCATCATTTCTTTCACTCAAAAAAAATTGCAACATATCTTTCCTTTGCCCCCTCATATACACGGCTACTATCACCACCATATAACCTCCACTTAGCCAACATAAAACACCACATTTCATCCACTTTAAAACCTTATCAAAGCCATTCAAGGAGCAAGAAAGGGTGGAGGACTATTGGAGGCATTTTGGAGCTTCATTTTCTTCTTAAATCATCATCTAACTTGTGCACTCATTGTAAGGCAAACTCTTTCATAATCTAGCTTATTTTTATGTCTAGATTAATGATGTACAAGTTGATCATCTTGAAAATGAAGAAAGATAAACCAAAAACCCTAACACACACAATAATAAATACACTAAATATGATTTGTATTGTGTTGTTCAGGTGTTTATCTGATTATTAGTTAGCATGATAGTGTTATTTATGTTAAGTAAAGTATAAGAGTTGGATGATCTTGTGTGTGCAAGGGTAAAAATGAGGATTTAAACATGATAATGTTTAAATCTAAACAAGATCATCAACTACATCACCCATGAAGATTTCTACAACTTAAAGTAATTTTACTACACATGAATGATTTTTATAAGAAGTAAACATTATTATTTAAGATGTAACCATCTTAAAAAGTATAGAAATCAAGAGGTTTAAAGAGATGGACTTGATTAAATGATATAACAAAAATGGTGATGTAAAAGTGCTAATAAATATTGGAAATGTCATCATGATTTAATAAGATTTTTACCACTAACAAGCCATGGATGATGATATATATTAAAGTTGTAAATAAATAATAGGAAGGTTTGTGATGTATTGTTGGTTTTGATTATGAGCTTAAACAGGTTTTAAATACGTTTTTGAAACATGGAAAACGCCATAGTTTAGGGGAAACTATGGCGAAATATTCTAAAAATCTAATCGCGATTAAGACATGATTAATGGGGTGGTTAGCGGGACTAAACGCGATTAGTAACTTAAATCGTCATTATGTAAGTGCTAATGACAAGGGTTAAATCCTAAATACCCAAGTACTCAACAAGTTTATATATATATTTTTTACAAGTAAAAATAAGTAACTCTTATAAATATATATATACTTGTGAAAAATAAAAATATGAATACATATTTGGTCACCAAGAATCTTGTACATATGTGTATTGTATGTGTACGTATTTAGAAGCTTAGGCTATCCACAATAAAAATACCCAATCATATACAATAATACAAACACTTGAAAATAATACCAAGTGTTGTTGACATAAACAAATATATTCTTACAAAGCATCGAAACAGTAATCGGACAAACGAAGCAATACGGATGATGGGCGAACGTTCACGAATACGTCGTCGCGTCGACGACCAACGGGTGAATCGCCGACACGAAAAGTCATTACGACGACGGGTGATTGTCGACAAGAAAAAGCATAATAAGCGACGCCGACGATGTGTCCAAAATATATATTTAGACGTTTAACATATATATATGTTATCGAAACCAAAAATCCGGAAGGTTAAAAATATTATAAGTGTAAGGCTTATTAAAAATGGGCTCTTGTAAACAAATTTGGGCTAGGCCCAATTTATAAAGGGATGGGCAAGGCTCAATTCCATAATACTTATGGACAATGCCCAAAAAGAATAATATATATGGGCAAAGCCCAAAAAGATATAAATAATATGGGCTAGGCCCAAAGACATAAGTTACATGGACTAGGCCTAAAGACATAAATAACACGGGCTAGGCCCAAAGACATAAAACATAGGCTAGGCCCAAAGACATAAATTACATGGGCTAGGCTAGCCCAATGACATAAAAACATGGGCTAGGCCCAAAGACATAAATTACATGGGCTAGGCCAAAAGACATAGATAACATGGGCTAGGCCCAATGACAAGATACACATGATCAAAGAATGATAACAATATATATATATATATATATATATATTATATATATATATATATATTATATATATTTGAGAAATATATATAATAATACTAATCGAACAAGCAAAACTACCAACACTACAATAACACTAAAAGTTGTCTAACATAACAATGAAATACATAACAAGAATTCAAGATGAACAACAAGTATAAGGTCCATTGAGGCCTAGTTGTCTAATAAACTTAATACACATGTAGGTTACGCGTATAGACACCGACCGTTACTATTACGACTTACGGAACACAAAGCTGTGAGTTCATGTCCCCCCTTTCAGTTATTTCAAAGTTTTGTTTTTAGAACTATCGAAAGGAATACATGTCATACAAACAGTATGTTAGCTATGGGTTTAGTTGATTACATGATCATTTGTGCGTAAGTAGGAGGATGACAATAGTAACCATTAATGACATAGTGACCAAGGTGCAAAAGAAGTAGATCTATTGAGTTTGAGACCCACTCCACTCCTGGTTGGTATACCCTTTGGAGTGCTTTTGTGATCCCAATGATGTCAAAGTTGTCTCGGGTTGGTTACTTACTTATGGCACATATATGTCACGGTGCTCGCGACACACTGATAGATCCTTAAAACGCCATTGATGCTAATAACATACTCAGATTTCATTACTCGATTTCAAGAATGACATTTTTATACGAAAACATTAACTATATGAACTCGCCAACTTTATGTTGACTTTTTAAAATTACATGTATTTTAGGACGCAAGGCTTGAGTTGGTGATATGATTCGGGTATGGGAAAATGTCAAGACAACGATGTACCATCTTTTGGAGGGTTTGCCTTTTATATCCCAACTTCGTTTGGGTATATAGGGGTCAAAACCTCATTATGCATTTATAATGAAAACAATATCTTATTTTGGAAGTAGCAAATGTTGAATTATGTTTATGATGATCAGTAAAACAGCTAAACTATGAAATCACTTTTGTATGGTTGTAATTATGGGAATGAAACTTATTACTAGTATGGCATCATTGTTTAATTTTGATTGTTTACTAAATTGGATGCAATGATTACCTAAGAGTCACACACTTGCGCTTCCGCTAGGACCAGGGTGTGACAGGTTGGTATCAGAGCTCCGATTGTAGTGAACGGGGGAAAAACTTTTTATTAAAGTTTGGTCTACAATCACCAAGGGCTCACACATGAAAACAAAGTGTAAAACATAACAGAAAGGTTTTTCGGAATTATGACAAAATAACAAAAGGTTTTCATTGTGTCACGATAACATGAGGATCTATCACACGAGCTCAACTATAAGTAACGAGCGAGGATCAATAATTGTTAGTCAATAATGGATAGACATGAAGTATTAAAATTACATGAGAAAACAAAAGAGAACAAGTCTTGCATGAGGATTGGTGATTAATATGAAATATATCATAAGTAATAATAAATTACTAACATGTGTGTGTGTGTGTATATATATATATGCATTGTACGGATTATTTTCCAGGACTATGTCTTCTTCGTCGAGTTACGAAGAGGATCCCATGGAGTAGGTATCTGACGATGGATACGACCCCGATGTTGAGGCCCTACCCTTGGGGATGGAGCCGATCATGGAGGCTTTGATGACTTTCAGCCGCTTGCTCTTATTGATCCTATGGAGGACGATGCACCACCGGCTGACGACGTGCTAGCCGTTCCGAAGCCCCCGCACGATGTTATTGTTTTTGGCCTTCCGGAGGGCGAGTAAGCGATTGTACACTTGGCTGCCTCTTGCCATGGTTCCTCCAGTTATTGATTTGGATGATGATGATGATGACATACCAGTGTTCCATGTCGATCATATGGAGGATGACCTCGGTGATGGAGAGATCTTCGATGACATAGCTATACCGAGATCCCACCCCCTGTCATACCAGTCGCTGACATTTCGTCATCCTCAGGTGCCACCCATAGTGAGCATATGGCAGACGATGCCTCTTCTACCGTCCCAAATACGCCAGTGTCGATGTTTACACCCCCTACAGCCTCGCCGGCCTGTGTCAGCTCATTTCTAGCTAGTACCCCGACCCATGGACCCGTTCCATATGCTGGACCCACTCCCTATTCTGGACCCGCCTAATATTATTCACTGGGCGGTACCCCACGTGCCCCTGAGCAGCCACTCCCATTTTTCTCTAGGAGGTCCACTTACCACCTTGTTTTCAACCCATCTGCAGCTGGACCTTCCCACATGGCAGGACCTTCTTTCTCTACTGGATCACCGCCCATGTATGCCCCACGCCCCATACCACCTTCAGCAGGTATGTCTACCCCGATACCCCCACCGGGGATGAGTCCTTCTGACCCCTACTACCCCTCACACTTTCCTCGGATTCCTGTGGAGGAAAGAGTGACTTCGCATATCTTCAGCTCTCCTTGACCTTTCGCAGGATCTGGAATTTAGAGACCCAGCGCACTGCTCATGCCGCTGCTAGAGCCACACCCCCACCATCATTGACACTACCACCCCACCATCATACCCACCACCACTACCATTATCACCACCACCGACCCCACCTTTTTACTGCCGATTTCACCACTCGTCATGCCCATCTGAGGCGCGAGTGCAGGAGTTAGAGCAGTTTCAGACTGATGCTACTAGGCGCATTTCTGGCCTAGAGGAGGAGGTGGCTTACCACCGCGGTATGCTCCACCGAACACCATTTCCACCACCCCCTCCACCTCAGTAGCATGTTTGTGATTATCTTTTGGGGATCAGATGTACTTTTGATGACTTAGCTCACGAAGACTTAACTTTGAAGATCCCGGCTTTTTGAAGATAACTTGATGACATGAAGAAGCAATGTAGAAGAAAATCTTACTTTTTGTAATGTAAAAACTTTTATTGACTAGGGTTATGTATCCCTAAGTCCTTTTTGGATCTTCACGAACAAAATGTAACAAGTTGTCATTGTATAATAGTGTATTTTCTTTATTCTACATTGTATTTCTTTTATGTTATGGTTGATAGTGTCATGATGTGGTGATATAATGGATGATGTATTTTGTCGTGGTGATGCTATGATTGATATCTTGTGACTGGCGACTATCTAGGTGATGAATTATGTGTTTATGATGACGATGGGTGTGCGTATGGCGTAGGCTTCATTATGTACCGATGTGTTTATACATACATGTTCGATAATAATAATAACAATAATAATAATAATAATAATAATAATAATAATAATAATAATGAATAAATAAATAAATATAATAATAAATATGAATTTATTATTAAGTAATTCGGCTAATTGTGAGCGACATATTATATCAGAAGACGTTGCCGCCCCGCCAAAGGAGTTCAATCAATAACGCACTACCGACAACCCCAAAAGAGCTAAATGAAGGCATATCTCAGGCAATTGCTCAGTACGAAGCTAACCGCTCTGAACATAGCGGTGGTACCGGAGGTTCAACCGGAGGAAATCCTCCAACTGGTAATACACGGTTATTCATAAAACCACACGATACTCTCATTTATTCTATTTGTGCTATTTGGTTACTCATGCTTAAATGGTGTATCCAATGATTTCAGGTTTTACTTATAAGCAGTTTCTAGACTGCAAACCTCTAAATTTCGACGGTACCGGTGGTGCTGTAGCCTTCGTACTTTGGACTGAGAAGACTGATTTAGTCATCCGTATGAGCAAGTGCCCTGCTGAACAAAGAGTCACTTATGTTACTGGACTCTTCGTGGATGGAGCTTTATCTTGGTGGAATCTCCAGGTCCAAACTAAGGGTGACGATGCTGCATACGCCCTGACCTAGGAGGGACTTAAAGAAATGATGAGAAAGTAGTATTGGTCAAGATCGGAAATTCAAAAGTCGGAGACGGAATTATGGAATTTAAAGATGATTGGTTCAGATATTGATGGGTACACGTAGCGATTTCATGACTTATCTCGAGTGGTGCCATACTTAGTGGAGCCTGAATTTAAGCGAATTGAGAGGTAGATCTGGGGACTTGCCCCCGAGATTCTGAGTCTGGTTACCTCTTCAAAGCCCACTAAGATTGGAGAAGCGATTGATCTCGCTGTCATCCTTACTGAGGAGGCTGTACGTCAGGGAAGGTTACCCAAATGTGGTATCAGCAAGAAGGAAAACACTGAGGAGACTACGGACTCCAATAAACGAAAATTCTCCCATTTCAAGAAAGGCTCTCGAGGCAATAATAACATTAACAAGAAACAAGCCGCGAGAGAAGTCAAAGAAACCAAGGCATATGTTACCACTACCACAAACACTGCTGTTAAGAAATCTTATATTGGGGGAGCACTGAAATGCCCCAAATGCCCTTTCCACCACTACGGGGAATGCCGAGGCCCCAAGTGTGGTAAATGTGGTAGGTTTGGACATTGCACCGATGTGTGCCGGGGAACAAACACTAGAGAGCAAGGTTGTTTTAGATGTGGAGACAAAGGGCATTTCAAGAAAGACTGTCCTAAAGAAAATCAAGCACAGGGAAGAGCATTCGTGATTAGAGCTAAGGATGCTCGCCAGGACCTAAATGTGGTCACTGGTACGTTCCCTATCAATGATCACTTTGCATCTATTCTTTTTGATACCGGTGCAAATTTCAGTTTTATTTCTAAGGAGTTTAGAGATATACTTGGGGTAGAGTCGAGTAAATTAGATGTTCTGTATTCGATTGAACTAGCTAACGGGATATTGGTAGAGTCGGGTGAAATAATAAAGAAATGTATGTTAGAATTGGGTGAACAAAAGTTTAATATAGATTTATTACCAGTTCAACTAAGTAGTGTTGATGTCGTCATTAGGATGGATTGGTTATCCAAAAATCGAGCCGAAGTTATATGTCATGAGAAAATCATTCGCATCCCCTTATCCGACGGAGAACATTTGATAATTCACGGTGAGAAGCATGACACGCCACTACGAATCATAAACTGTATGAAAGCTCAAAAATGTTTGAGGAAAGGATGCATCGCCTTTCTTGCCCATGTGGTGGATAAGAAGGCCGAAGAGCGCAAGATTGAGGACAAACCGGTAGTTTGGGAATATCCCGAAGTCTTTCCGGAAGACTTGCCAGGACTACCTCCCCAGCGACAAGTCGAATTCCGTATTGATTTAGTGCCAGGAGCTGCACCTGTGGCAAAAGCTCCATATCGATTAGTGCCCTCGGATATGTAGGAATTATCTACGCAGTTGGAAGAATTTCTTGACAAAGGTTTCATAAGACCGAGTTTCTCGCCTTGGGGAGCTCCGGTGCTATTTGTGAAAAAGATGGACGAAACCTTTCGTATGTGCGTTGGCTACCGGGAACTAAACAAGTTAACTATAAAAAACCGGTACCCATTACCAAGGATCGATGATCTATTCGATCAGTTGCAAGGGTCGAGTTTCTACTCAAAAATTGATTTAAGATCCGGATATCATCAGTTGAGAATCCAAGAGGAAAGTATTCCTTAGACGGCGTTTAGGACTCGTTACGGTCATTACGAGTTCCTTGTTATGCCATTTGGCCTAATGAACGCCCCTGCAGTGTTCATAGATTTGATGAACCAGGTATGTAAGCCATACCTCGACAAGTTCGTGATCGTCTTCATGGATGACATATTGATATACTCACGAACTGAGGAAGAACACGAGCAACACTTGAGAACTATACTTGAATTGCTGAAGAAGGAGCAATTATATGCTAAGTTCTCGAAATGAGAATTTTGGATTCGCGAAGTGCAATTTCTCGGTCACGTGGTGAACGAGAACGGAATACATGTTAACCCATCGAAGATTGAGGCTATAAAGGACTGGACCACACCAAGAACCCCCACAGAAATACGGCATTCCTAGGCTTAGCGTCTTAAAAGTTGCTCAGTCGCTAACCTCACTTACACAGAAGGATAGGAAGTCTGATTGGGGAGAAAAGCAAGAATTGGCGTTTCAAATATTGAAGGAGAAATTATGTAAAGCACCGATATTATCACTCCCAGACGGTACCGATGACTTTGTGGTGTACAGTGATGCATTGCATCAAGGTTTGGGTTGCGTGTTAATGCAACGCGAGAAATTCAATGCGTATGCGTCGCGTCAGCTAAAAGTTCATGAAAGGAATTATACCACGCATGACCTGGAATTAGGAGTAGTGGTATTTTCCTTAAAGATCTGGCGTCATTATTTGTATGGCACTAAGTGCAGCATATTCACAGATCATAAAAGTCTTCAACAAATATATTCAATCAAAAGGAACTGAATATGCGCCAACAACGTTGGGTGGAACTGTTGAATGATTATGACTGTGAAATCAAGTGTCACCCGGACAAGGAATATGTTGTGGCAGATGCCTTGAGCAGGAAAGAACGAATCAAAACATTACGGGTACAAGCTTTAGAAATGACGATCCAGACGAACTTCACAACTCGGGTGCGCGAAGCGCAACAAGAAGCATTGAAACCAGAAAACATTCCAACGGAATCATTACGGGGAATGGAAAAACAATTGGAACCGAACAAGGATGGAACTTATTCCATGGGAAGGATCTGGATTCCCTATTATGGTGAGTTGCGAGACTTGGTTCTGGATGAAGCACACAAGTCCAAGTACTCGATACACCCAGGATCGGATAAAATGTACCAGCATCTGAAAGAATATTATTGGTGGCCGAGTCTCAAGGGAGATATTGCGACCTATGTTGGAAAATGCCTAACTTGTGTGAAGGTCAAGGCCGAATACCAAACCATCTAGTCTATTAAACAACCTGAGATCCCTGTTTGAAGTGGGAACAAATCTCAATAGATTTCATTATAAAATTACCTCGGACCTCTCGAGGTCATGACATGATGTGGGTTATCATTGATCGGTTAACCAAATCAGCTCACTTCCTACCTATCCGTGAGAAAGATAGTACGGAGAAACTAGCTGAACTGTACCTGAAGGAAATTGTGGCACGACATGGAGTGCCAATCTCGATAATCTCTGATAGAGATGGTCGCTTTGTGTCATGGGTCTGGCAATCATTTCAAAATTCATTTGGTTCTCGCTTAGATATAAGCATAGCTTTTCACCCGTAGACCGATGGTCAAAGCGAGCGAACCATCCAAACATTGGAAGACATGCTTCGGGCCTGTGTGATGGATTTAGGCAGAAATTGGGATACTCATTTACTGTTGGTAGAGTTTTCCTACAATAACAGTTATCACACCAGCATCAAGGTCGCGCCATTCGAAGCACTATATGGACGAAAGTGCCGATCACCGTTATGTTGGGCGGAAGTCGGTGACAGACAACTCATTGGTCCCGAATTAGTACAAGAGACCACAGAGAGGATATTCAAGATCCGTGAACGTATCAAAGCCGCTCGAGATAGACAAAAGAGCTACGCAGATCGGAGACATAAACCATTATCCTTCGAGGTCGGAGACAAAGTATTGCTAAAGGTCTCACCTTGGAAAGGCGTAGCTAGATTCAGGAAGCGTGGAAAACTAAACCCGAGATATATTGGACCTTTCGAAATTCTGGCAAATATTGGTACAGTAGCTTATAAGTTGGAACTGCCAGAGGAACTCAATAATGTACACGACACATTTCATGTGTCTAATATGAAGAAAAGTCCAACTAATGACACAGTTATCATTCTAGCAGATGAGCTTCATGTTGATGATAAATTACAATTTACTGAAGAACCAGTTGAAGTCATGGACTGAAAAGTCCAAAAGACGAGAAGAAGCCAAATCAAACCGGTGAAGGTTCGCTGGAATTCGCGTCACGGTCCCGAGTATACGTGTGAGCATGAAAATCAGATCAAGTGAAAATACCCCCACCTGTTCGAGAAGACTCCTTCAGAGGATGCCTTAAACTTAATTTTGGGACAAAATTCTTTTGAACAGGGGAGTATGTGACAAATGGCAAATAACCGGTAATTTCGTACAATTTAATCACTAATCTTGTTCTATAATCTCATGCATATTATCGTAGTTTAATTTCGTACCTAAGTCGTACGTCGTATACTAAGAATTAGGGCAAGTAAATCTGATTATAACATATACTGGTTTCCGTTACGACGCGGAACAAACCAAAACAATGCCCTAAAAGTGTTGGTAGAAAGTGTTGGGCGCACTAATTTCGGTGACACTATTGTGTTGGTAAATCTGCTAAAATGAATCAGAACAAGGAACAACGACATGTTAATGCCACACCTGAGTCCATATGTAAATGAAAACACTTATTTAAGATCAACCATTACAGTAATACATAACTTTCCCGTATAACGCCTAAATTGCAAAATTGTCCGTTTCGACCAAAAAGGCGACAAATGTCAGTTTGTCCGCAACACCAATTTCGATGGATTCCGGATGTAAGAATATTAATAAAACAATGTTAATCATCCTAAAACAATGTGAGAATAGCAAGAATGCACAAATGACATCGTTTCCGGTCATTCGGCAAAAAGTGCACAATGCGACCGGAAAGCGACCGTTTGTCGAAACGACGGGCATTTTAGTGGGCGATAGCCTCATTCGTGCATCTAGTGAACTAGTTAAGCCTCATTTGGAACTTGGAATCTATTCAACTAACATGAGGTCATGGAAACGCAACTTTCGGAAAAGTTCGACGACGGAATATAAAAGTGCCGATATCGAGCGAACAATCGAACGAAAGGCATTTCGGCCATCCCAACTCATCGTATATTCGTCTAGCGAACTAGTTATGCATATTTTTGGGTTGGAAATGCACTAAGTAGACATGATGACAATTGTGGTGGTCGAAAACAAAAGCTTCCGGTGCTAATAAATAAGTTCGTTAATTAGCAATTATTGCGTTGATGAACGTCCTAACGACAATTCCATCACCCGAAACTTATATTAGATGACCAAGTAGATTAATTACCATGTAATAACACCCTAAACCCTAATTATATAATAAGAGTGCAGATTTAAACCCCTAATCACAACACTTAATTTAGTAACCAAAATATATCCTTATTCTATAAAAAAATGTTACACTTCACTCCCCACATTTGACTTTTCAAGTGGGTACCCACCCACTTGATTTGTGTCGAAAATGGTGGATTAGAAGCATGGTGTTTTAATGTGATGAGGACTTGAAAGATGGTATGATATATTTCCTAATTCACCAAATATCTTCATCATTTCTTTCACTCAAAAAAATTGCAAAATATCTTTCCTTTGCCCCCATATACACGGCTACCATCACCACCATATAACTACCACTTAGCCAACATAAAAAACCACATTTCATCCACTTTAAAACCCTATCAAAGCCATTCAAGAAGCAAGAAAGGGTGGAGGACTATTGGAGGCATTTTGGAGCTTCATTTTCTTCTTAAATCATCATCTAACTTGTGCACCCATTGTAAGGCAAACTCTTTCATAATCTAGCTTATTTTTATGTCTAGATTAATGATGTACAAGTTGATCATCTTGAAAATGAAGAAAGATAAACCAAAAACCCTAACTCACACAATAATAAATACACTAAATATGATTTGTATTGTGTTGCTCATGTGTTTATGTGATTATTAGTTAGCATGATAGTGTTGCTTATGTTAAGTAAAGTATAAAAGTTGGATGATCTTGTGTGTACAAGGGTAAAAATGAGGATTTAAACATGATAATGTTTAAATCTAAACAAGATCATCAACTACATCATCCATGAAGATTTCTACAACTTAAAGATACTTTTACTACACATGAATGATTTTTGTAAGAAGTAAACATTATTATTTAAGATGTAACTATCTTAAAAAGCACAGAAATCAAGAGGTTTAAAGAGATGGACTTGATTAAATGATATAACACAAATGGTGATGTAAAAGTGCTAATAAATATTGGAAATGTCATCATGATTTAATAAGATTTTTACCACTAACAAGCCATGGATGATGATATATATTAAAGTTGTAAATAAATAATAGGAAGGTTTGTGATGGATTGTTGATCTTGTTTATGAGCTTAAACAAGTTTTAAATACGCTTTTGTAACGTGGAAGCGCCATAGTTTAGGGAAACTATGGCGAAATTTTCTAAAAATCTAATCGCGATTAAGACATGATTAATGGGGTAATTAGCGGGACTAAACGCGATTAGTAACTTAAATCGTTATTAAGTATGTGCTAATGACAGGGGTTAAACCCTAAATACCCAAGCATTCTACAAGTTTATATATATATATATATATATATATATATGTATATATATATATATATATACAAGTAAAAATTAGTAACTTTTACAAATATATATACTTACTTGTGAAAAATAAAAATATGAATACATATTTTGTCACCAAGAATCTTGTATAAATACATATGTGCATTGCATGTGTATGTATTTAGAAGCTTAGGGTATCCACAATAAAAATACCCAATCATATACAAAAATACAAACACTTGAAAATAGTACCAAGTGTTGGTGACATAAACAAATATATTCTTACAAAGCGTCGAAACAGTATTTGGACAGACGAAGCAATACGGACAATGGGCGAATGTTCACGAATACGTCGTCGCGTCGACGACCAACAAGTGAATCGCCAACACGGAAAGTCATTACGACGACGGGCGATTGTGGACAAGAAAAAGCATAATAAGCGACGCCGACGGCAAGTCTAAAATATATATTTAGACGTTTAACATATATATATGTAATCGAAACCAAAAATCCGGAAAGTTAAAAATATTGTAAGTTTAAGACTTATTAAAAATGAGCTCTTGTAAATAAATTTGGGCTAGGCCCAATTTATAAAGGCATGGGCAAGGCCCAATTCCATAATACTTATGGACAAGGCCCAAAAAGAATAATATATATGGGCAAAGCCCAAAAAGATATAAATAATATGGGCTAGGCCCAAAGACATAAATTACATGGGCTAGGCCCAAAGACATAAATAATATGGGCTAGGCCCAATGACATAAAAACATGGGCTAGGCCCAAAGACATAAATTACATGGGCTAGGCCCAATGACATAAAAACATGGGCTAGGCCCAAAGACATAGATAACATGGGCTAGGCCCAATGACAAGAAAACATGGGCTAGGCCCAATGACAAGAAAACATCAGCTAGGCCCCATGACAAGAAAACATCGGCTAGGCCCAATGATAAGATACACATGATCAAAGAATGATAACAATATATATATATATGAGAAATATATATAACAATACTAATCGAACAAACAAAACTACCAACACTACAATAACACTAAAGTTGTTCTAACATAAAAGGAAATACATAACAAGAATTCAAGATGAACAACGAGTACAAGGTCCATTGAGGCCTAGTTTTCTAATAAACTTAATACATATGTAGGTTACACACGCGTACAGACATCGACCGTTACTAGTACGACTTACAGAATGCAAAGCTGTGAGTTCATGTCCCTCCTTTCAGTTATTTCAAAGTTTTGTTTTTAAAACTATCGAGGGGAAAACATGTCATAACAAACAGTATGTTAGCTATGGTTTAGTTAATAACATGATCATTTGTGCATAAGTAGGAGGATGACAATAGTAACCATTAATCACTTAATGACCAAGGTGCAAAAGAAGTAGATCTATTGAGTTTGAGACCCGCTCCACTCTTGGTTGGTATACCCTTTGGAGTGCTTTTGTGATCTCAATGATGTCAAAGTTGTCTCGGTTTAGTTACTTAGTTATGGCACATATTTGTTAGGGTGCTCGCGACACACTGATAGATCCTTAAAATGCCATTGATGCTAATAACATACTCGGATTTCATTACTCGATTTCAAGAATGACATTTTTATATGAAAACATTAACTACATGAACTCGCCAACTTTATGTTGACTTTTTAAAATTACATGTATTTCAGGATGCAAGGCTTGAGCTGGTGATATGATTCGGGTATGGGAAATTGTCAAGACAATGATGTACCATCTTTTGGAGGGTTTGCCTTTTATATCCAACTTCGTTTGGGTATATAGGGGTCAAAACCTCAGTATGCATTTATAATGAAAACAATATCTTATTTTGGAAGTAGCAAATGTTGAATTATGTTTATGATGATCAGTTGAAAACAGCTAAACTACGAAATCACTTTTGTATGGTTGTAATTATGGGAATGAAACTTATTAATAGTATGGCATCGTTGTTAATTTATGTTGTTTACTAAATTGGAGGCAATGATTACCTAATAGTCACACACTTGCGCTTCCGCTACGACCAGGGTGTGACAGTAAGCTCCCTCTAACACCCCTTAACACCTGGCATCACCTCATTCAAGCTATCTAACTATAAATAGGTGCCAAGGTTCACCATTTTAACTTGCTCCTTTCTCATTCTTCACTCTATCTCCCTCCTTTGGAAGTTCCTAATAGAAAGGAGCATCCAACTTAGTTCTATTGCACCCTAGGAATCACTTATAAGTGTTCCTTTCTCCTGCATTTTCGTTTATAGGCTTTTATAGCCAAAAGTCAAGCGTTTTACGGAAAACACCTTAACTTTCGGTTAAGACCATTATGGTCCAGCCATTGTTCGTATCGAACATGGCAAAGTGATCGTAATAAGGTAGGTGTTAGTCCCTATTAAGGGCACCTCCTAAAGATCACGTTTGCTGGACAAATTGACGAGTCAAAGTTTAAATATTAAAAAGTCAAACAGGCCATTTTTTGGAAAAGTTATAATCTGAGCTTATATATGTTATGAAACATGTTTTGACACGTAAACACATTAGTAATAATTATTATAACATGTAAGAACATGTTCGGCTCATCAATTTCAGTTCTAAGGTCGGTTCGCAACCGAAAGTCGCAAAGTTTGACTTCTGCTTTGACTTTCGATTCTGACCCGATTTAGATTAGTTAGCTACTGATCTAGAGTTGCATTATGATCATAATAAAATGTAGTATAACTCCCTATGGTTATATTACAAGATCATAATCTGAGTTTATGCACAAGTTCCATAATTATGCCATTTTAACAAAAATGCCCTTTTATATAAAATAAGGTTTAAACGATAATGAACTTGAAAATGAATTACCTACTGATGTAATATCATAATAGGATTATTTGGGATTTCAAATCAGATTATAAACTGAGTTTATAAACAAGTCCTTGCATTATGTCGATAAATGACGATAACGCCCTTCTGGCTCATAAAACGGTTTTAATCGTACCTTTTCATATCAAATTTTTTACCTACTGATGTGTTATATTAAATAAGATATCTAAAACATATAAACCTAATTTTAACATCAGTTTCATTAAACATCGCATAAATCATCATTTTACGAGATAAGCGTTGTTTCGGCGCATAGTATGGTTTTAAACCATATATATCAACCAAGACTTGTTAACTACTGATCTTAAAACTTAATTTATATATTTTTACAGTAGGTACATTATATAAACTCAGAATCCCAAATAAAATATCATGCTATGTGTAAAATGACCAAAATGCCCCTTCGATACATTGATTGGTCATAAATGATAAATTACACATATTATCATGTTCCTACTGATATTATATCATAAATTGGATATTTTTCCAGAATACTTATCATTATAACATTAAAATATATTCAAGTTCCTTTTACACGGTATGAAATTACCAAAATGCCCTTATGAGGCATAGTTTCGCTTTAAAACCTTAACGGCCATATAAGTTGATATCCTACTGATATTACAACTTATTTGAAGTATAATGGTATATAGAACTTGTCCATGACTTATCCGGTTACCCGATATGGCTGATATGTGTACGGTTAAGTATATGTAACTATTTTACGGAAATTAACCGAAACGGGTTTAACCTTGTCATTTAAGTTTCAAAATCCAGAATGTTTATGGTTTACCCATATTATACAAGTCAAAGTACTTGTTAGGTTTAAACTACATTCTATCCGGTCATCGCTTCATCTAGCATATTTACCGGTCATCGCTATCTTCACCTAGTTCATTATGTGTACGGCTGAGTTATTAAATCTTGCGTTTAAGCGAAGACTAGCTTAGGTAAATACTCTCGACTTATTTCCCTTATACGGGCTTGGGTTACGGTAAACTATTACCGCTTGGTCGGAAATGGGATCAATTGAATGCCGGATTGTGGCTAGTAAATCCGCATATTCCATTTTAATCAGTTTTGTTTGATAACTTAAACATCAGGGGTTAACTACTGTGTCATGGATACCCTCGGATCATTACATTAGATAATGGCCACGACCTAAGCGTGGGGTGTAGGCATACACCTAACAGACGCTCATGCTAATAACTTACCCACAAAGTTGGGGATAACTCCTTCGTGAGTTCATAAGTGGTGTGTACGTTAATCATGTGTCATTTTTCACACTGGGCCCTGTATGTATGGACAAACATGTGAATCTGTTAACAATGTTACAAAGTAACTTTCCCAAGTTATAAAAGATTTTGTGCCATGTGCACTTAAAAATCATTTTCAAATGTTTTCAAAATGTGTCAGTTGAGTGTATTTACCAGCGAAAGCTAATGTATTTTCAAAAGACTAAGTTTTTTGGTACAAAACGAAATAGGCTGGAAGCTGCTTGGTAGTGATAAGAGGAACTTGCAAATCCTAGATCTACCCTAAAGTCTGTTATACACATTTTGTACATTTTACGATCCGTCTGTGGATCTTCTACTACGAGCCGTCTGTATATTATTTTGTACTTTGAACATTTGGTTTGTAATAGTAATTTAACTCCAAGACTTCCGTTGTGTCATGTTTAATTGATTATGATGATATCAACTGACGTCATGATATTCCCCACCTGGGCCCACCGATGTTCGGATTTGTTGGAAATCCGAGGGTGTGACAGGTTGGTATCAGAGCCAACGTTTGAGAGAATGAAACACTAGCCTTTTTGTGTTTAATCTCAAACTTACACAAGCACATTCCTTAGACTTCTGAGTCTAGGATTTGACCTAGGATTACTCATTTCATTAGTAAGTTATTAGTATTGTTTTTATTTGATTTTAACAGGAAAATGCCGCCAAGAGTACGAGGAAGAGTTAAAGGACCAATGAGAGGAGGACCATCTGGACACATCCCTTCTCAACTCCATCACTCAAATCCCTATGAGGATTCATGGGATTCCTGGTCCTTATCACAACATTCACCTACCCATACCCAAAACTCGTACCACTCATATCATTCACATCAATCACACCACTCTCATCACTCTCATCTTTCATATCATGATGAGTTTAACCCAAACCATTACTTTAACACACCCCCAGCCGACCAAAATCAGTTAGACCAACCAAACCCAATGGACGAGGACTCCGACCCGGAGATGCCGCCGTCAGGATCACACACCCATCCCATCGAGATATCTAGCAATTCGAACTCTTATGCCGGATCGCCATACCAAGGTCCTAATATATGGGACCAATATTGGAACCAATTTACCTTTGCTAACACTCCTTCCCACCACTCCCCAGCACCTCCTGTATGTTCATATGGAACCGGTGAAACAACCTCAGCCGCCACCTGAGCCACCAAGGAGGAAACGATGAGCACATATGTCGGTACATGCAGGTCAACGGTCGGGTTCGCTACCACCGTTACCCAAACCTTTCCCAACCATCAACGAGGACCCACAAATGGGTAGACCCTCTAATGGTTCACCTGTGGTGGAACCAACACCATCACCAGTGATTCAAACACCACCATCGGGTATAATAACCCTATCCCAACATATCTGGATACATCTGGATATGATCCTTTTAACCTATCTACACCAATAGATTACCAAGCATTGTCGCATGACCCTTACATGCAAGTGGTCATGCATAACGCACTTTACCATCACTTTCCCACCTGCTTATCCACTTACTTGATATCCAAGTTATGGGTACCAGTATCCTGTTATGCCACAACCAAAACCACAACCTCCGCCGCCACTTAAGGCCATCAATGAGGCCTTGTAATGAATGAAATAATGCAACAACAAGCGGAGAAAACAGAGAAGAAGACAAATAAGTTCTTCAAGAAGCTCTCCAAGTTGGTTAAAGGAAAGAAGGACGAGTGAAGTCTCTTCTAATGATATATGTTAGTCCCTGCGAGGACATTGTTATTTCTTTAGTCCCTGTGTGGACATTTTTATTTCTTTTAAGTCCTTGCATGGACAGTTTGTTTCATTTATTTATTTCTAGTATTGTAATTTCTTAATGGCAATTAATGAAATATTTTGGAATTATATATATGTATTCATCCTCTTCATGCGAACGTCTCGATTTTACTCGAAATTTATGTTCTACTTTCTAATTCCAAAAAGATCTTAATGGTTTTGATTTGCCAAGTGGCACAAACCACATATTTGGCCAGCTTATAGTTAAGGATAAAAGGGCCTTCTATCATGATAGTTAAGGGGAGTTATCCTTCTATCCAAAGGTGGTGGACTAGGTTCAAGCCTCCAAGTCGATAAGGTCAATGCAACTGAGACTATTAATCAACCATTAAGGTACTTTTATGATAACATTAAGGAATGTTCATACTCCTGGTAGTGTGACTTGAGGAACCACACTAGCCGTCTAGGTAAAAGGACTACGTCATGACCTATTATATAGCCCATGTGATCAGTGTGATCCCGGCTACTTTCATCAATGTGATGACGATTGATAGGCCAACGAGCCATAATTTACATCCATTAGTGATGTAGGCCAACGAGCCATAATTTACATCCATTAGTGATGTTGGCCAACGAGTCATAATTTACACCCATTAGTGATATAGGCCAACGAGCCATAATTTACATCCGTTAGTGATGTAGGCCAAAGTGCCATATTATATGTCCATTAGTGACAAGCCAATGTGTCATATTTTATGTTCATTAGTGACATACCAACGTGCCATATTTTATGTCCATTAGTGACAGGCCAACGTGCCATATTTTATATCCATTAGTGAAACGCCAACATGCCATATTATATGTCCATTAGTGACATGCCAAAGTGTCGTATTTTGTCCATTACTGATAGGCCAATGTGCCATATTATTATGTCCATTGGTGTAAGCCTATGAGCTACATATAATTGTCAAATGACAATGACATTTGTGACATTACGATCCACTGTCTAATAATATATGGACTACGTCCAAACTGTAATTTGCCTTTTATGGTCTTTTTGAGACCTAGGCCAAATATAGATATAATAAGCTTAAGAGTTGTGATTTTATTCACACTAGTTTGATTAGGCGATGAATTTGTATATCCAATATTTAAAGATGAATATGGTTATTAATACCATGGCTAAGAAAAGTTTTATTTTGTGATTAGAACCAAAGCTTCAAGAATGGCAAACTCGGACGAGGCACACAGTAGCCACCGAGAGATTAACTCTAACAAAGCTGAAAACATAGCCATCGATAATGATAACTTCCAAGCTCGCATTAATGCAGCTGTGGGAAAAGCCATGGAAAAATTTAATGAATTGAGCGCTATTTCTCCCAGACCTTTATCAATCCCATCATCCTCAGCTCGTAAGGAGAGCTCAGTTCACTCTTCAAATGCGAAGAGTGAACCAAAGAAACTAGAAATTTCTGATAGGTCCCGTTCTGCTAAAGACGGGTGTACCTATAAATACTTCGTCTCCTGTAAGTCGTGAAAATTTAATGGGGAAAAAGGAGCAGTAGAAGCCGAGAAGTGGCTGGATGAAATGGAGACGATAGTAGACATCAGCGGTTGTGCTGATAAGGATGTGGTTAAGTATGTATCACAGTCCTTCAAGGGTGATGCCCTGATTTGGCGGAAGGCTATGATCCAATCTACATGTAAGGTACACCTACACAACTTAGGATGGTCTAAGTTTGTTGATTTAGTCAAGGAGACTTACTGCCCACCTCATGAGGTGGAGAAGATAGAGTCAGACTTTCTGACTCTTACGATGAAGAAACTAGACTGTCGGAAGTATGTTTCTGACTTCAATTTCCTATCTAGGTTAGTTTCCTATTTGATTACCCTGAACTGAAATTCATTGTGCATTTCATTCATGGGTTAGCGCCTGAGATAAAGGGCATGGTAAAGGCTGCTCAGCCTAGTACCTATAGGTCTGCTGTTGACCTATCTCTCTTCTTCACCCTAGATTTGGTGAGGCAAAAGTCAGATAAAGCTGAGATTGACGGGAAAAGGAAGAGAGCGGATGGTAACTCCCAAGGATTTAATAAGAAGAATAAGGGGAGATTTGGGTTCTGAAAGAACCAAGATAAGTCAGGCGTAACACCGACATCTAAACAACTGCAACCGTAGGCATTGGGTATGGTGTAGTATTAATCCACATGCTAAACCCTGTGGTATCTGTAAGAAAAAGGGACATAAGACCCTAGAGTGCAAGGATCTTAAGAATGCCGTTTGCTACGGCTGTAATGAAAAGGGGCATATTAAGTTTAACTGCCCTAAGAACCCCAAACACAATGATGCGAAGCCTGGAGAGGCTAAGAAAGGGAATGCTCGTGCTTTCCAGATGAATGGCAGGAAGGCCGTTAATGACAATAACGTCATAACATGTACATTCCTCATCAATGATGTATATGCAAGAGTTCTTTTTGATTCGGGTGCAGATAAATCTTTTACAGACCATAAGTTTAGTCAACTATTAAACTTGCCCATAATAACTCTAGACATAACCTATGAGGTAGAACTTGCTGATGGAACTTTAGAAACAGCATCTTCCATTCTTGATGGATGTGTTATATCTATTAAGAATCGTTCCATTCCTATCTCTCTTTTGCCTATGAAATTGGTGGGGTTTGATGTAGTCTTAGGAATGGATTGGTTATCCCATAACCAATCCCTCATTGCTTGTGATAAGAAACTCATCGAGATTGAAACCCCATCTAGTGAAATGATCACCATTCTAGGAGATTCACACTATGGATTGCCAAACAAGGTGTAACACCCTGTAAAATCGTGTCCAATAGTATAGTGACACGTGTTGTATTTTAAATATAGTCTGTTAAAGACCAATAAGGACTAAAGGCGTCAACATGCTCAAACTGAGCCTCTGAGTATTGGTCTGATGTCAACATGCATAAATAACAGCCCCTCTGAATGACTTATATGTCAACATGCTTGAAATTTGGCCTCTGAGTGACTGATATGTCAACATGCCCAGCCTCTAAGTGACATCGGAATCAACATGCTTATAATAAGCCTCTGAGTGATCTTTTGTAAAGTCTTAACTCTAATTCGTGCCATTTGTTGGACGAGAGAGTTCAATTTTGTAAATATATGAAAGTTGGATAATGGAGGGATTAAAAGCGTCAACATGTTAATTTATACCTCTGAGTGACCTTTTAATGAACCGAGAGCTCGACAATGTCCGGACATAATCCCGGATATGCAAAGTGTTGGCTACGGAGAGCTAAAAGTGCAAAAAAGGTGTTTAAAAAGGTTTTTAGAAGCTTTTTAAAAGTTAAGGGGCTAAAGTGTGAAAGTTTGAAAATGGCCTTGGGGCGGTCGCGGGCCGCGAGAGACCAGGCATGGGTCTCTCGCGGGGCACGAGAACAGGTCTGCTGCAGAAAGTTTTGTTTGGAGACCAAGCAAAACTCCAAAACCGTTAATTTGAAACCATGGCTTCTCTAAACTGCTATGCCACGTTTTGGGACACTTGTAAGCTTCTTCTTACAACCCTAAACACCTGGCTTCACCTCCTTTGAGTTCTCCAACTATAAATAGGTGATCAAGTTCACCATTTGAACTTGCACCTTTCTAAATCATAACTCTTCTCCCTCCTCTGGAAGTTCCTAGCTGAAAGGAGCATCCAACTTAGTTCTCTTATATTGTAGGAACCTCTTGTAAGTGTTCCTTGCTCTTGCATTTTCGTTTATACGCTTTTATAGCCAAAAGTCAAGCATTTTACGGCAAACGCTTTGACTTTCGGTTAAGACCATTATGGTCCAGCCATTGTTCGAGATGAACATGGCTAAGGATCGTAATAAGGTAGGTGTTAATCCCTATAAAGGGCACCTCCTGAAGATCACGTTTGCTAGACCAATTGACGGGTCAAAGTTATGATATTAAAAAGTCAAACAGCCCATTTTTCGGAAAAACCATAATTGATCTTATATATGTTATGAAACCTGTTTTGACACTTAAACAAGTTGGTAATAATTATTAGAACATGTGAGAACATGTTCGGCTCGTCAATTTCAGTTCTAAGGTCGGTTCGCAACCAAAAGTCGCGAAGTTTGACTTCTGCTTTGACTTTCGATTCTGACACGATTTAGATTAGTTACCTACTGATCTAAAGTTGCATTATCATCATTATATAATGTAGCATAACCCTCTGAGGTTATATTACATGATCATAATCAGAATCCAAGTTTATGCGCAAGTTCTATAATTATGCCATCTTTGACCAAAATGTCCTTTTTGCATAAAACAAAGTTTTAAATGCTAATGAACTTGAAATGAGTTTTCTACTAATGTAATATTATAAGTAGGATTATTTGGAATGTTAAACCAAGTTATAAACTGAGTTTTCAAGCAAATCCTTAAACTATGTCGATAAATGGTGATTTTAGCCCTTGTGGCTCATAAACTAGTTCTAATCAAATCTTTTCAAGGTACATCCTTTACCTATTGGTATGTTATATTAAATAACATATCTAAGACATTTTAATCTGAACTTAACATCAGTTTTTGTGAAAATCGCATGAGGACGCCATTTTACGACATAAGCGCCATTTAGGCGCATAGAATGGTTTTAAACCATAGACCAAAACTTGATACCTACTGATTTTAAAACTTATTTTAAACATATTTACAGTAGGTACATGTTAAAAACTCAGAATCCCAAATAATTTATAAACTATGTGTAAAATGACAAAAATGCCCCTTTAGTGCATAGTTTGGTCATAAAAGGTAAAATACACATATAATTGATATCCTACTTATATTATATCATAAATAAAGTATTTTTCAAGAATACTTATAAGCATAACATTAAATTATATTCAAGTTCCTCTTATATGGTATGAAATTACCAAAACGCCCTTATGAGGCATAATTTTGTTTTAAAACCTTAACGGGCATACAAGTTGATATCCTACTGATATCTTAACTTATTTAAAGTAAAATGGCATATAGAACTTGTCCATAACCTATCCAGTTACCCGATATCGCTAATATGCGCACAGTTACGTATATGTAACCATTTTACAGAAATTAACCGAAACGGGTTTAACCTTGTCATTTAAGTTTCAAAATCCAGAATGTATATAGTTTACCCATATTATACAAGTCAAGTACTTGTTGGATCATCGTTTAATCAAGTGTTATACGTAATGATCATGTACACTATTCGGTTTATAAGACCGTTAGTATTTAATTGGCTAGCTTATGCCATAATCCAGACTAGAGCCTTACCAGTAAATGCTATCTGCACTTGGTACTTTTGTATATGGTTGAGTTGTTTAAAAATAAAAGAAGAAGACTAGCTCAGGTAAATACTCTCGACTTATTTTCCCTATACGGGCTTGGGATACGGTAAATTATTACCGCTTGGTCTAAAATGGGGTCAACCGAATGCCCGCTTGTGGCTAGTAAACCCGCATATTTCGTTTTAATCAGTTTTGTTTGATAACTTAAACATCGAGGGTTAAATTACCGTGTCCTGGATATCCTCGGCTCAATACAATAGTTATTGGCCACGACGTTAGCACGGGGTGTAGGCATACACCCTTTGATGCTCATATGCAATATGCCCAAGACGTTGGGGATGACACCTTCATGAGTGCTGAGTGGTGTGTATTTAATCAAGTCTCGGTTTCTATCCCGGGCCCTATATGTATTGACAAACATGTGAATCTGATACCAGGTTGCAAGATCAACTTTCCCAAGTTAATAAAAGATTTTGTGTCGTTTTGCACTTAAAAACCATTTTAAAGTTTTCGAAATGATTCAGTTGGGTGTATTTACCAGCGTAAGCTGACGTATCATCCAAAGCTAAACTGCAGGTACAATACGAAATAGGCCGGAAGCTGCTCGGTAGTGAATAAGAGGATCTTGCAAATCCTTAGATCTGCCATAAAGTCTATTTTATATTCTTTCTTGTAAATTTTATGATCCGCCTGTGGATCTTCTGTTTCGAGCTTGTATATTATTTTATTTTGAACGTTTGGTTTGTAATAGTAATTTTACTCCAAGACTTCCGTTGTGCCATGTTTAATTGACAATGATGTTATCAACTGACCTCACAATACTCCCCACCCGGGCCCACCGGTGTATGGATTTTGATAGGAAATCCGGGGTGTGACAGGTTGGTATCAAAGCCAATGTTTGAGAGAATTAAACACTAGCCTTTTGTGTTTAATCTCAAACTTACACGAGCACATTCCTTAGACTTCCGAGTCTAGGCATTGACCTAGGATTTAGTCATTTCATTTTTAAGTTATTAGTATTGTTTTTTGAATTAATTTTTAACACGAAAATGCCACCACGTGTGAGAGGACAAACTGGAAATGAAAAGGTCCAATGGGGGAGGACCATCAGGGCGCATTCCTCCTCAACCTCATAACCCAGACGCTTACCAAGAATCAGGAGATTCATCTCCTTGTCAACCAGCGAGACGTTTAGTTTCTAATAGACACTCGCCCTCACATTCCCGAAATTCTTACCACTCCTATCATTCACACCATTCTCACCATTCCCATTCTCATCATTCTTACCATGAAGAATTTAACCCTAACTATTATTTAAACACACCTCCAGCCGATAAAAATCAGTTGGACCAGCCAAACCCTATGGACGAGGACTCTGACCCGGAGATGCCGCCTTCAGGATCAAATATGCATCCCATTGGAATTTTGAGCGATTCAAACTCATATGCCGGATCGCCTTACCAGGATCCTAATGAGTGGGACCAATATTGGAACCAATTAACCTTTGCCCACACTCCTTCTCATCACTCTCAACCACCCCCAGTACAAGAAGATGTCCACATGGAACCAGTGGACCAACCTCAACTACCGCCTGAACCGCCAAGAAGGAAGCGTGGAGCACGTATGTTGGTATGTGCCGGACAAAGGTCGAGATCGCTACCACCTTTTCCTAACTCCTATCCCACAAATTAAGAGGACCCACAAATGGGTGGACCCTCTAATGTTTCACCTATAGTGGAACCAACACCAACACCTGCTATTCAATCACCACCATCGGGTTATACTAACCCAATTCCCACATATCCAGACACGTCAGGATATGATCCTTTTAACCCATCTACACCGGTAGACTATCAAGCATGGTCGCAAGACCCCTATATGCAAGCAGTTATGCACAACACGCTTTACCCATCTCCTTTCCCACCTACTTATCCACCGACTGGATATCCAACTTATGGATACCAGTATCCGGTTATGCCACAACCACAACCTCAGCCGCCACTTGAGGCTATTAATGAGGCCTTAAAAAGAAAGAAAGAAATGCAGCAGCAAGCGGAGAAAACGGAGAAGAAGACAAATAAGTTCTTCAAGAAACTCTCCAAATTGGTCAAGGGAAAGAAGGACAAGTGAAGTCTCTTCTAATTATATGTAGTCCCTACGAGGACGTTGTTATTTCTTTTAGTCCCTGTGTGGACATTTTTATTCCTTTAAGTCCTTGCATGGACAAGTTTATTTCATTTTCTAGTATTGTAATTTCTAATTTGGAATTTAATGAAGTACTTTTGGAATTATATATGTATGTAAATCATCCTCTTGAAAACGAGCGTCTCGATTTTACTCGAAATTTATGCTCTGCTATATAATTCCAAAAGATCTTAATGGATTGATTATGCCAAGTGGCGTAGACTACATATCGGCCAAGAAATGATAGTTAAGTATGGAGGGGTCTTCTATCAGGATGGTTAAGGGAAGTTATCCTTCTATCTAGAGGTAAGGGACTAGGTCCAAACCTCCAAGGTCGTTAAGGTCGAAGGTGACTAGGACCATTAATCAATCATTAAGGTACTCTTATGTTAACATTAAGAAATGTTCATACTCTTGGTAGTGTGACTTGAGGAATCACGCTAGCCTTCAAGGTAATGGACTATGTCCTAACCTTATATAGCCCTTGTGATCTATTTGATCCCGACTAATACCACCAGTGCGGTGATAATATATCTGATATGATGTAGGCCAATGTGCCCAATTTATGTCCAGCAGGACAAGCTGATATGCCATATATATTTGATATTATGTAGGCCAATGTGCCAATTTATGTCCAGCGGGACAGGCTGATATGCCATATACATCTGATATGATGTAGGCCAATGTGCTAAATTTATGTCCAGCGGGACAGACTGATATGCCGTATACATCTGATATGATGTAGGCCAATGTGCCCAATTTATGTCCAGCGGGACAGGCTGATATGCCATATACATCTGATATGATGTAGGCCAATGTGCCCAATTTATGTCCAGCAGGACAGGCTGATATGCCATATACATCTGATATGATGTAGGCCAATGTGCCCAATTATTGTCCAGCGGGACAGGCTGACATGCCATATACTCTGATATGATGTAGGCCAATGTGCCCAATTATTGTCCAGCGGGACAGGCTGATATGCCATATACATCTGATATGATGTAGGCCAATGTGTCCAATTTATGTCCAGCAAGACAGGCTGATATGCCATATACATCTGATATGATGTAGGCTAATGTACCCAATTTATGTCCAGTGGGATAGGCTGATATGCCATATACATCTGATATGATGTAGGCCAATGTGCCCAATTATTGTCTAGCGGGACAGGCTGATATGCCATATACATCTGATATGATGTAGGCCAATGTGCCCAATTATTGTCCAGCGGGACAGGCTGATATGCCATATACATCTGATATGATGTAGGCCAAGGTGCCTAATTTATGTCCAAAGTGACAGGCTGATGGGCCATATATATATATTATGTCCAATGTGACCGGCCAATGTGCCCAATTATTATGTCCATTAGGGACAAGCCTATGAGCTATAAAATTGTCAATGGTGACAATGACAGTTGTGACATTGCGATCCACTGTCCAATAATATATGGACTACGTCCAAATTGTAATTTGCCTATGATGGTCCTACTAAGACCTAGGCCAAATATAGTTATGTTAAGCCTAAGAGTTGTGATATTATTCACACTAGTATAGGCAATGGATTGTTATATCCAATGTTGAAAGCCGATATGGTTGATATACCATGGCTAAATGAAGTTTTATTGGTATATAGAACCCAAGACTTAAAGATGGCTAACTCAAATGAAGCACAAAGTAGCCACAGGAATGTTGAATCTAACAAAGCCGAAAATAGAAATGTCATTGAAGATAATTTTCAAGCTCCCATTGATGCGGTTGTCGAAAAGGCCATGGGAACGGCCATAGAAAGGCTTAGAGAGTCGAGTGCTACTCGCTCTAGACCCTTATCTATTCCACCATCTTCAGCTCATAAAGAGAGCTCTGTTCACTCTTCAAATGCGAAGAGTGAACCAAGGAAGATAGATTTTGCTGAAAAGTCCCGTTCTGTTAAATACGGATGTACCTATAAATATTTTGTCTCTTGTAAGCCCCAAGAATTTAAGGGGAGAAAGGAGCTGTGGAAGCCCTAAAGTGGCTAGACGAGATGGAGACGATTGTAGATATCAGCAACTGTGCTGATAAGGATGTGGTCAAGTACGTTTCACAATCCTTTAAGGGTGATGCCATAATATGGTAGAAAGCCATGATTCAATCAACAGGTAAGGTACACCTGTACAACTTGGGATGGTCCAAGTTTGTTGATTTGGTAAAGGAAACTTACTGCCCAACCCATGAGGTGGAGAAGCTAGAGACAGACTTCTTGTCTCTATCAATGAAAAACCTAGACTGTCGGAAGTATGTTTCCGATTTCAATTCCCTACCTAGGTTAGTTTCCTATTTGATCACCCCCGAATCCAAACGCATTGCGCGTTCTATAAATGGGTTGGCGCTCTAGATAAACGGCATGGTAAAGGCTACACAGCCTAATACCTATAGGTCCGCTGTAGACCTATCTCTTTCCCTCATCCTTGTTTTGGTAAGACAAAAGTCAGTTAGGACTGAAACTGACGGAAAGAGGAAACGGGAGGATGATAACTCCCAAAGATTTAAAAAGAAAGGAAATTTCGGGTTCAAGAAGAACCAGCACGCATCTAATGACAAACCCCTGCGCAAGAATTGTAAATATAGGCATTAGGGACAGTGCAGTATAAATCCACAAACCAAACCCTGTGGTATCTGCAAAAGAAGAGGGCATAAGACCTTAGATTGCAAGAATCTTAAGGATGCAGTTTGCTACAACTACAATGAAAATGGGCATATAACGTACAACTGCCCCAAGAAACCTAAAAGTAATGATGCAAAGCCTGGAGAGGCCAAAAAGGGGAATGCCCGTGCCTTTCAAATGAATGCTAGGAAGGCCGTTAATGACAACAACGTCATAACAGGTACATTCCTCATTAACAATGTTTACGCTAGAATTCTTTTTGATTCGGGTGAGGATAAATCATTTGTTGATCATATGTTTAGTAAACTATTAAATTTACCCATAAGAACTCTAGATAAAACCTATGAGATAGAAATTGCTAATGGAACGATAGAAACAACATCTTCCATTCTTGATGGATGCTCTATATCCATTAAGAATCATTCCATCCCTATCTCTCTTATGCCAATGAAATTGGCGGGGTTCGATGTAGTCTTAGGCATGGATTGGTTATCTCATAACCAAGCCCGCATTGCCTGCGATAAAAAGCTCATCGAAATAAAAACCGCATCTAGTGAAATGATCACCATCCCCGGAGACTCACACTATGGACTGCCAGACAAGGTGTCGTTATTTAAGGCATCCACGTGTTTGAGAAGAGGCTGTGTCATCTATATGGCACAAGTAACCATAAATGAACCTAAGCTGAACCTTCAAGATCAACTAGTTATCTTAGAGTATCCCGATGTTTTCCCTGAAGAATTACCAGGCCTACCTCCGGATAGGCACGTGGAGTTCAGAATTGACATCATACCAGGATCAGCACCCGTAGCTAGAGCTCCATATAGAGTAGCTCCAACAAAGATGAATGTGTTAAGAGTTCAATTGGATGAACTCTTGGAGAAAGGATTTATTCAACCTAGTTCCTTGCCTTGGGGAGCTCCAATCCTCTTCGTTAAGAAGAAAGACTGTTGGGCTTGATATAAAAGGTTATTTATTTAAATGTATTTTGGGCTTTTGGGTTTAGTTTGGGCTTCCTAGTGCCTAGTGGGCCTAGGGTTGTACTTTTGGGTTTTGTCATGTTTATAAATAGAGGAGTTAGGTCATTTGTTAGGGGTTAGAGAGTTGACAACAAAAACTTGTATCTGACATCCTCTGGTGTATGCAAGTTATATTATTTAAGTTATTGAAGTTGTTCTTCATCCTAATCATAATTTCCGCTATTGATTAGGTTAGTGATACCTGTTTGATCCGTTTACGAGACTTACAATTAGTATCAGAGCCTGTTGTTCTAATACAGGCTCCGGGTATTGCTGATTGAAGAAGTTTTTGAAGTGTATTGCTGCTGTATGGATCGATTTCTGGTATTCCGGATTGCTGTTCATCGACAAAGGATACTGTTCAGAAGAACTCGAAGAAGCTGTGAAGATTTCGGATTTGACACTGTTCCAGATTCCGAAGAACACGAAGAAGGTTCTCATAATTCCGATTCACTATTGTTCCGGATTCCGAAGAACACGAAGGAGATCATCCATTCTGGATTGATCCCTGATTGTTGCTTTATTCCGGATTGTGATCCGAGTTACTGTTGCCGTATTTGACTTCCTTGAATTCCGGAATTCGGTAGCAAAAAAGGCGGGGACACTGTTACGGCTTGGGTCACTGTTCTGGAATTTTAGAAGATAAGTCAGGCATTTCGGATTCTTCATTCCGGATTCTTGATTTCGGATTCATTTCAGAGTTGATTATTCCGGATCTTGTATTTCGGATCTGCATTTCGGATCTGCATTTCGGTCTTCTGATTTCGGATTTCTTCTCGGGTTTTCTATTTCGGATCTTCAAATCAGGCTCCTAATTCCAGGTTGTTCATTCCGGATTGCTGATTTCGGAAAAATCTTCCGGGTTGACCATATTAACTGCAGAATTGACCATTTCAGATTAAGGACGGTTCATAAGAATCACTTAAATTAATTAAACTTTAAATCAATTTTGGTAAATTTTTAATTAATTAAATTTCAATGGCTGGATTCATAACCGCACAGGACCTGACAAATGCCACACTGGCAGTCCTGCAATCGCAAACTTTAGCCCTCCACCAAGAGCTGGATCAGGTGATTGGCACTTCCATAAAAGTGCCTCGTTTATTATACAGAGATGAATATTACGAGTGGAAGTTACGCTTTGAACAATATTGCAAGGCAAAGGAACCCGGCGTGTGGAGATGCATCATGAACGGTCCAAGAACCATAGTGTACAGCACAGAGCAAGATCCCAAAACGAAAATTCCCATGCCCATGCACTTATGGACTCCAGATGACATCAACATCATAGAGGAAGATGAGAAGGCTTCTGCAACACTAACCATGGCTCTAGGACCTGATATTTCTATCGCGGTCAGGAACTGTAAAATGCTAAGGAGGTTTGGAGTGAGTTGCAAAATCTCTACGAAGGAAACGCTGACATGAAAGCGAGTAGGGTGAACCAGCTGAATTGGCAATTCAGCTCGTTCAATCATATATATGGGGAAACCATCAAAAACTAGATACATCGCTATGTTAAACTGGTTTCCCAGATGATTTTAGCTGAGATCACCCTTACCAACAGTGCCATGAACCGACAGTACTGCCCAAAAGTTGGGGTCCAGACGTGGGCATGATAAAAAAGACAAAGAACTTGAACGATGTCACTCTCACTGAGATGATAACTACTATCAAATCATGTGAAATTGATAACAAACAGAGGGAGATCAACCATCAGAGCAGTCCGATGGCCGCAGGGATGACAGGTCAGAACGCAGCTTTAATGTCACAGAATCTCGTCTATAGTCCTCTACAAGGAACTGCACAAGCACCGAGTGGATCAAATGTGGTGTACAGTCCTGTTGTCACGCCTCAGAACACTCAGTATGTGTATGGTTTTCAATCTCCAAATCCTACAACGGTTTCAGCTGCTCAATTTCACACAGTACCATGCTCAGTATCCTAACGTGGTGTTCAGTCCTGCAACTCCTCAAACCATGCAACAAGGCGTTATTCCTCAAACAGCTGCACCAGTCCCTGGCTTTACTCAACCCGCGCCCAACTCTGCATTTCTCACTAAGGAGAACGAAGAGAAGCTGGCAGTTGCTGCATCAATGATCAAGAGTTTAAACGCCTTCCTGGCAGGAGATCTGACCCCTCCATCTATTCTTCCAATAGAAGTTGATCAGATCATCGAGGAGGACCTGGATGAGATCGATGTCTCCTGGAATTTAGCAATGGCTGCTTTTCGGGTCAACAAATTTCAGAAAAAGTAAGGAAGGCAACCCTTGTCCAACCTGAAGACTGGTCTCACAAAGGACAAACTCAGGTGCTACCGATGTCACGAACCAGGTCATTTCGCTAGGGAATGCAAGAAGCCACCATCAGGGTATGTATCATCTAGGGTCGCTGATATACAGAGCAGTGACAGACAGTTGGTTCCCGTCTCTCCTTCCAAGTCAACTACGAGTCCATCCGGCAGCTCAGGCGGGAAGTCCACAGCACTGGTGGCCCAACATCGTGAAGGTTTCAACTGGGCAGATGCTGCAGCTCAAATGGAAACCTTGAATCTATCCAAGAATAGCAACCACTGCATGATGGCGTGGACAACTAAGACACCCGATCTTTCAGAAACGGTAAATTGAATACTTTGTTCTGATAGTTGTCGTTTTAAATTATCACAAATGCGCGCCCACAATTCAACTCTTATGGCTGAATATCAACAAGCTGCGTTACAGAACATCGCCCTTAAACATAAGAAAAGCTTCTTATGGAGAAGGTCGAAGCGCAAAAACAAGATGTGGCTCAGCTAAAGCTAGACTTGAACCAACAACAATGTTGGGTCTATGACTACAAGCTAAAATTAGCTGAAAGGGACGTAGAACTTCAAGCAGCCTTAGCTAAGCTGAATTCCTTGACTGGGAAGCTTCGTGAAAATGAAATAAATATTAAGAAATTTGAAACTTCCAGCAAATTAGTCAAGGACCTATGTGACCTCCAGCTTAATTATCAAAGAATTTCACTAAGGGTCTTAGGTACAATAGGGCACCTCCACCATATAATCATAACTACACTAGAATGCCTGAATCTGAGGAAGAAATAGAAAATGCTAAAAAATGATGTATGGTAAACCGTCAGATTACTTATCTAAACCATGGACGCCCTATTACCCTAAGTTCTTCAAACCTACTGAACTCAAGAAGGATGATGTGTTTGTGGCTTCTACTTCACTTTCTCATGAAACTGGTAATCATGCATCTGAGAGTGCAGTAGGAGTGGAGAAAGAAGTGCTTGAGGCAGAACCATCCACATCTTCCACGAAACTTAATGAAAAGGAATCTTCTGATGCTCAAACTAAATTTGCGAACGATACTAATGTGTCTAATTCATGTGCAGAAGAAATTTTAGTTGAGGACATCACACAGGATGATGAGGAAGAATGTCTGAATATACATTCAGACAATTCAGCTGATGATTATGCTTTTTATAAACCTGCCTTTGACATTTTAAATCAATTTCTTGCTGAACAATTTACATGCTCAAACAGTGTTGGTTGTGTTGAGAATTTAGACAGTTTGAATTTTGATACTAATGTTTTGAACGATGATAATAGCTGTGATAACTTGTGTGATGAGAAAATGAATTTAGCTATAGCGTCTGCATCAACAGATGAATCGGCCTCATCAGCTTCAGCTGAGGCTACCGAATGTTCATCTTCTACTGAGGATATCGAATGTTCACCTTCAGAGGCCGCGTCTTTTGATGCATCTCCTAGGAATGATAGTGTTAACGATGACCAACCAACTATTTCTGTCAATGATGATGGTGACATAATTCTAGAAGATTTGGGCGACTCAATACAAGGGATAGATTCTGAAATGATAGCAGATGAACACGAATCTCAATTTGATTCAAATGAAAATTTTAAACCTGATCGTGAATCGGAACCTCAAACTTCTCTAAATTGCGAGGTTCCACCATCATCTGTCGAAATTTCTGAACATGATGTCCCTGTAGAGCCACTTGTGTCCTCTACAGAATCTGTCACGAATTGTGATTTGAAGAATAAGACAAAAAAAGGAGAACACGCCGATCTAAAAAGAAGAAAACCAAACAAGCATCTTCAAACACTGCAAAGGCAACTGCTAAGTCCTCTCATAAAACTGAGGAAATAACTCAGCAGTCGCCGGTTACATCTGTTTTGCAAAAATCTCCATGTTCAAAATCTTGCAATTCAAATCACAAATCTAACAAGTGTGCTGATGGTTGTGCGCAGGACACCGCCAAGACCAAGACCGTGCATTAGCCCTCAGTAAACGCCAGCAAGAAACTGACCGACAAATTGCCTAGAATTTCCCAAGCTGAACGGACTGTTTTCTTCCAGAAGAGGCAGACCTGTTTCAATTGTGGATCTCCCGGGCACATTGCTCGAAACTGTCAAAAGACCTTTACCTCTTTCAAAACTTTGTACTCCAGACATCAGAAGGCTATGCCTAATCGCCCATCTGAGGCTCGATTTGTGGATAAGTCTTCTGATCAAGACTGGAACTTGGCCAAGACACAAATGAGTAAACCCTTGAGATCTTCGGTTTCCCAGAATTCCTCTAGCACTCCTAGGAATGTGCAGAGGTCTGGTTCGGGAACCTGGAGGCCTAAGTTAGTGGCCAAGAATCAGTCGGCTAACCCCTTGTCTAATAAATCAAAAGCACCATCAACCTCCTCCTCAACTAATTTGATCTTTCGTGAGGTTAAGTATGTTGATGCAAAAGGCAAACCCAGATCTTCCATGGCCTGGGTTCCCGTTGCTAACTAAAACCTGTTGAAATGTGCAGGAACAGCTCTGGCGCAATCTTGTTCGATTATGGTATATTGATAGCGGCTGTTCCAGGCACATGATAGGAGACATCTCGCAGTTGAATGTTCAATTTTTCGATGGCGGGTTTGTTTCCTTCACAGGTGGAGAAACCGGGAAAATCACGATGAGAGGAACTGTTTGCATGGAGCCCTGAGTTTTAAGAATGTCAACTATGTACCAGAATTGAAGCACAGTCTGTTGAGTATGTCTCAACTCTACGACAATCATCTGGATGTTCTCTTCACAAAGAAAGGATGTTACATGCTAAAACCAGGCTTAATCATTCCAGATGATTGGATTCTTCTGAAAGAAAAGGAAACGCATACGTCATTGATATGAACCAGGCTCCTTCTGACAAGCTCGCATGCCTTTTCTCTTCGACAACCGAACATAACGCCATGCTATGGCATTGCAGACTGGGTCACATCACATGAAGAATTTTAATCGTCTTGCAAAAGGTGGTTTAGTTAGAGATCTACCGTTCGTGACTTCATGCAGATCGAAAAATGTGAATCATGTGCTTGTGGGAAACAACACCGTCAGCCACATAAAACCAAAGCCATACCCTCCACTTCTCAGGTCTTAGAACTGCTCCATATGGATCTCTTCGGTCCACCAGACATCCGCAGCATTGGAGGGAAGGCTTACTATCTAGTTATTATTGATGACTACTCTCGATTCACCTGGGTTTTCTTTCTCACACGTAAAAGTGAAACCACTGAGATAGTCAAACAATTTGTCACGCTTATGGAAAACCAGACAGATTCGAAGGTAAAGGCTATTCGGTGTGATAATGGGACAGAGTTTAAGAATCTTACCTTAAACTCTTTCTGCTCCTCCAAGGGGATTGACCGACAGTTCAGTGCAGCTAGAACCCCACAGCAAAATGGGGTTGCAGAACGCAAAAATCGCACACTCATTGAGGCTGCACGAACTATGCTAGTTGAATCCGAGCTACCTCTCATCTTCTGGGCAGAAGCAATTAATACTGCATGCTATATTCAGAATCATGCTCTGATCAACAAACGCCACATGAAGACTCCATACGAAGTGGTTGAAGGTCGCAAACCTTCGGTCAAGCATTTCTGCAAATTTGGATGTCCTTGTGTACTCCTGCTCATGGACGCTAAAGGAAAGTTTGAAGCACGCGGAGATCCTTGTATTTTCGTTGGTTATTCCAAAAATACGACATATCCGTTTATAACAAGATTAAGAAGATGGTGTTTGAAACCTACAATATGGGTTGGCTGGAGGAAAATCCCAAGGACAAACGCATTGGTCCTGACTGGTTGTATAACTACTCTACCTTATTTAATCATTTTGATGTGTCTTCTAATATGTCTACAGGAAATAGTTCGACTTCTTTCCCTCCAATGGTGCCCATTACTTCCGACGATGACGCTGACGCTGCCACGTTAAATGAGACTCTAAAGCAGCTAAGTGTGGATACTCTTGGATTCAATGACATTGTCTCGCCATCCTCCACAATTTCACAATCTCAAGACCCATCTATCTCTTCGTCCGTTCAGCCGAATCCTACTAAGGATGTGGTTTCTGCTCCAGAGCCACCTACGACAAATGAAGGCCATCCTCCTGATGTTTTGGGCTCCTCCTTGTTTCCCGAGCCTACTCCCCTCGATTGTGCGGTGGATTCTTCATCACATACCTCTACAGGTGCCGCGGTTAAGGGGGAGGCATCTGGAGTTGCTTCAGCTAGTGTCACCAACCTGCCAACCGATGTTTTAGTTCCCGTACACCAATACCACAACGTTTACAGCGTGATCACCCCATTGAGAATATTATTGGTCCTGTAAACGCTTTTGTTCGCACACGCAGTCAATCTGGGGATATCAATACATGTCTCTATTCTTGCTTTATTTCCCAAATTGAACCCAAAAGTATTGATGTTGCCTTGCAGGAACCAGGCTGGGTGGATGCCATGCACGAAGAACTCAACCAATTTGAAAAACTTGGTGTTTGGCAATTGGTGAAGCTGCCTCAGGGAAAGCGCGCTATTGGAACTCGCTGGGATTTCCGCAGCAAGTAGGATGGCACTGGAGTTATCGTTCGAAATAAAGCTAGACTGTTGGTCCAAGGGTTTCGACAGATTGAAGGTTTGGACTATGATGAGGTCTATGCACCTGTCGCGCGTTTGGAGGCTATACGTATCTTCTTGGCTGCGCTTCTATACGGAAAGGTGAAAGAGGAAATATACGTGGCACAACCACCGGGCTTTACTGATCTTGACAAGCCAGATTATGCCTACAAATTAGACAAGGCTTTGTACGGGTTGCATCAAGCGCCTCGCGCATGGTACGCTACTCTTACAAAGCCTCTGCTTGCTCATGATTACACACGTGGAACCACTGACCAACCTCTGTTTATCAAACGCGTTGATAAGGACATTATTCTCGTCCAAATCTACGTTGATGACATTATTTTTGGTTCCACCAATGATGGTATGTGCCGCGGAGTTCGAAGAAATCATGAAGAAGAAATTTGAGATGAGCTCATTGGGAGAGATAACCATGTTTTTAGGAATTCAAGTTCATCAGAGCCCACAGGGTATACTCATTCATCAAGGAAAATACATACACGACGTTCTTGCTAAATTCAAGCTTACAGATTCCAAGCCAACGACTTCCCCTATTGCAGAACGGCCTCTGCTAAATGAAGATGCTGAAGGAACGCCTGTTAATCCTACCATGTATCGCTCAATGATTGGATCACTCATGTATCTCACTGCTAGTCGGCCAGATATCATGTTTTCCGTATGCCGGTGTGCTCGTTATCAGGCTACTCCTAAACTTTCTCACTTACATGCTGTTAGACGAATTTTTTGGTACCTCAAAGGGGCTCCATCACTGGGCCTCTGGTATCCTAAAAATTCTGAATTTGAACTGTTTGCTTTCTCTGAAAGTAATCTTGGAGGTACAGATAGGGACATGCGCTCAACTTCAGCTGGTTGCCAATTTCTGGGAGATCGCTTAATTTCGTGGTAATGCAAGAAGCAACAGACGGTTTCGCTTTCCACTGCAGAGGCAGAATATATTGCTGCTTCTGCTTGCTGCTCCCAGGTTTGATGGATGCAACATCAGCTTGCGAATTACGGTTTGACTTATCTAAACACCACAATTTATTGTGATAATGACGCCGCAATCCAAATCGTTAAAAACCCTGTTTTCCACTCCAAAACCAAGCGCAACATTAAAGTTCATTTTATCCGTGATTGCTATGAAAAGGGTCTCGTAAAGCTTGAGCAAATCCACACTGATGCAAATGTGGCGGATTTGTTCACGAAACCCGTTAGCAACGCACGTTTTCAAGTGCTTGTGGATCTTCTGAAAATGATTCGGATTTCTACCTAGGCATCAACTATCTTCGTGTTTGTTTACTGTTTTTTCTTTTCTTTTCGTTGCTTCATAAATTTGTTCATATCTCTATGCACAAATTTAGGGGGAGAAAAAGCAAAAAAAAAAAAAAAACCAAAAAAAAATAGGGAAATGAAATGAATATTCGTGATAAAATGTTTGACCAACGCATGTAAGGTATAGAAGTGGAAAAGATTTGGATCGAAAGTGATGTGTTGGTAGTTCTAAAACTCAACCGGATGGGGAGAGTCAAATGATATAAACATAACGCACTTTGTACTCAGTGGGTCACTTACTATAGGCATATGATTTATGGTCTTAAATCTTGCGTTGATAGATAACCAACATCTGAGGTTTCGGGTCTTTATGTTGTTGAGTCATCCGGGGATATCTTGACTGCCCTTCTGTTGCATCCAGATTATATGCAGACCTAGGCACAGTCGGGATATCTTTATAAAAAGAGCCAAAATGGAAAGGCCAAAACCTAAGAGAACAAAAGTTTCTTTCTAAGCTTACGTACCTCATAAGGTATTTGCCTAACCCTCGTCGGTCACTATTGGTCTCTCTGTTGTACGTAAGTAATGACTTGTTCACCAATAGCCTGATGTTGTACAATTAAGGATGATCATGGTATACTCACCTGCTACGATGAACTGTTGTGCTTACCTTGATCGCGGGGGTATGTCATGGTATGGGACACACGAGTATCTTAGTATAATATTACCTTAAGCATATCATGGTGCCTGAACTACAAGGGTTGAGTTTTGGCTTTAAGTGGACAAGTATACTGACAATTGCTTAGACCAACCGAACCTGCTCATATCGAAAAATGTTCCTTGGTCAGCGTTTGAAACGATATGATCCCTTAGCAATGCTGTGTTAATTGTTTATGTATGTTTTAAATAAGTTCTCCTTGTGATGGTTGGATGCTTGGTTAGTTTACTTGATGAATTTTGGTGGGATGGTTTTCTGTCAAGAGATATTGGACTGGTCCAGTGTGCTTTGGGATTTAGGCCAGCCTGATGAAATTGGTTTTAAGTCTAAAAATTGAAGTTAAGGTTACTGTTCCGAATTGGGCTCACTTGGGCCAAAGATTACTGTTCCGGATTGGACTTGTCCGGAAAGGCCCATTTAAATCTTTCCGGACAAGCCCAATGTGTTACTGTTCCGGATTGGGCCTTCACAAGCCCAATCCGGATTCAACTTCTAGGCCCAAGGCCATTTCAGAAAATCTATATTGGCATCTCTGTTCTCATTTCGGATTATTCGAAATCCGAATTACTATTTGTCTTCACTGATTCTCTCTCGAACTTAGCATTTCGGACTGCTCTTTCTGGATTAGGTACATGTGTATTCCAGATTAACTTAATGAATATTTATGCATTTCGGATTACATTCCGGATTGATCTTCAAATACTAAGCATTTCGGATTGCATTTCGGATGGATATTCAAACGAAATGATGAACTCAGATATCATTTCGGATTGGATCTTCATCCGGGATGCATATCTATCCGAGATACATAATCCGGATTGATAAGAGTGTTTCGGATTCATTCTGAATCGTCTATAATTCGGATATGAAGGTAGGACCTTTTCAATTGTTGAACCCTTTAACTAATTTGAACCTTGACTTCTGTTGACCTGTCCAGTTAGTTTTAACTCTGTTAACTCAGTTTACTTCCGTTAGTTGGCTTTTAACTCTGTTGATTTTTGACAGACATGGTGGAAGAAGCTTTCGATGCAGTTATGCTGGTTGAAGAACAGTTTAACAACCAGGCTGGATATCTTTCAGACCCACCAGCTGAGTATTTTCAAGAATTCCAGGCGATGATCGTGGGGCTCAACACTTGTCTGCCTACGCCCTCCAAGCGAACCCTGTGATATACAAAGATTTAGTTCACTCATTTTGGAAAAGAGTGCGGATACAGCCGAGAGGTTAAGATGGTAGACCTTTCATACAATTACAGATTCAGGGGAAGGAGATTGTGGTTAATGAGGCTTGTGTGAGGAGGTGCTACAGCTAGATACCTTCAGTGATCCAACAACATATGTTAAAGAAAAGGTGTTGCTGGTACTCATGGAGATGGGATATGAGGGTTCTTATATGCCACTACTGAAGAAGATGTTTCCGGCTTATTGGAGGTTATTAATACACATGTTCATGCAATGTGTGTCGGAAAACAAAGATGGACTGGATCAGCCCAATCAGGCACAGACACCGGCGATCGTTTCATTAGTCATGGACTGGAAGTATAACTATTCTGGTTATATCTTCGAAAATATGAGGAAAATATTAGAGCAGTCCAAGAAATGGATGTTTATGTTATATCCACGTTTTATCCAGCTGATACTCGATGCTCGTTATCCAGATTTAGCAAAGGATGCTACATACGCTAATCTACTGAATATGAAACCAATGGGGCCTACTATTTTTGCTACTATGAAGAAGAATCGCTCTACTTCTAAGACGGTATTTGTAGGTAGGTTTCCTCTGAAGAAGTTTGGCAAGTTTTCTGAAGTTGTAGGTTTGCATGCTCCACCACCTCCTCCTCCTCCAGTAAATGCGATTGGGCTGAGGAACATGATATACAGGCAAAGGAAAAGGAGATAGAAGTCAAGGATTTGGTTACAGATGATGAGGATGATGTTGGACAAGCCTTTCTGGATGATCTTGATGCGTTCAATGCTACGTTAACTCCTGTTCTACCAGAGCTATCGTCTGAGAATCTAGCTGCCCTGATCGCTCAATTGAAGGATATTCAAGAGAAATAGGGTGATCCCCTGCTTGACATTCTGTCTGTTGTTGCTCCAACTGTTCAGTCTGAAGAAGATGACGACGACGAAGAAGATGAAGTACCGTTGATTAAGAGGCGCAGAACTGGGCCAAGTATTTCAACTAGTACATCTGAGGCTCCTGTTGTTGTTACTGTTTCTGCTTCTGATTTGATTACATCCACTGCTACTGAGATCACTGTTGCTGAGATTGTTGTTGCTGAATTGTTGTTTATACATCGATGGTTGACACGCCGAGTATTGCTACACAGCCCACAGTTCCAATCATTACACAGTCCACAATTGTATCCATACCTGCTGTCACAGCGTTGCAAATGATGGAATTTGGAGGTAGTTCGTCTGCTGCCGGTGGTTCAGAAGCAGGTGGTAGTGGAGCTAGTCATTCTGATGATGTTGCTGACGATTATATGCGCAGATCTGAGAAGCGGGCGTTTGAGTTTGGGGGATTAGACAGTGATGATGAGGATACAGAGGTGGATGTCATTGAGTAAAAGAAACGGGTTGTTGTGCTGGAACAGGAGGCTATGTTAAAGGATGCTCAGATTGCCTCCCTGCAGAATCGGTTGGATGTTCGAGATCAAACTATCGAACAGCTGCAGGGGGATGTGACGATGCTGATGACTATTGTGTTTGATTTAAAGGGCAAATTGGAGAATAAGTTTAGCAGGGAGTTTAGCGATCCAACTGATGATCCCATGAATGTTGAAAACCGACATCGTGCAGCACAACAACGTATGGCAGAAGAAACCGAAGAGCAGAGGTTGGCAACTAAGCAGTTAGCAGCCGAACGTCAAGGTGGTCTTGATGATTACTTAAGTGATCCATGTAAGAAGTTCATTGTCAGTCAGAAACGCACTACAGATCAGAGGAAGAAGAAGCAGATGGTATTGATGAAGAATGTGAACGTGAATCCTCTGGACGACAATTTTCAGCTGAAAGATCCAACCAATCAATCTGAGAGATACGTGATGGAGTTGGGATCCAGTTATTACAGTAAGGTGGGTAATAAGTTGAAGGTGCTGAGTTGGATGTATGATCATATCAAAAACATGTGGATCATTGTGCGATAGGACGGAACGAGGGAATATTATTCGAAAGAGTCGCAGTTTGAGACATGGACTAAAGTAGCACTGACTGATCTTCTAAGAGCTCCATACACTGATGACGATACTACAGAGCGTGGCCCAGGTTGGAGGTTCTTTAAGAAGCTTGAACGGGAGGTTAGGAGCGGTATCTTAACTTATTTAAAGTAAAATGACATATAGAACTTATCCATAACTTATCCGGTTACCCGATATTGCTAATATGCGCACAGTTACGTATATGTAACTATTTTACGAAAATTAACCGAAACGGGTTTAACCTTGTCTTTTAATTTTCAAAATCCGGAATGTATATAGTTTACCCATATTATACAAGTCAAGTACTTATTGGGATTAAACTACATTCTATCCGATCATCGTTTAATCAAGCGTTATACGTAATGATCATGTACACTATTCGGTTTATAAGACCGTTAGTATTTAATTGGCTAGCTTATGCCATAATCCAGACTAGAGCCTTGCCGGTAAATGCTATCATCACTTGGTACTTTTGTATACGGCTAAGTTGTTTAAAAATAAAAGAAGAAGACTAGCTCAGGTAAATACTCTCGACTTATTTTCCCTATACGGGCTTGGGATACGGTAAATTATTACCGCTTGGTCCAAAATGGGGTCAATCGAATGCCTGCTTGTGCTAGTAAACCCACATATTTCGTTAATCAGTTTTGTTTGATAACTTAAACATCGAGGGTTAAATTACCGTGTCCTGGATATCCTCGGCTCAATACAATAGTTATTGGCCACGACCTTAGCACGGGGTGTAGGCATACACCCTTTGATGCTTATATGCAATATGCCCAAGACGTTGGGGATGACTCCTTCGTGAGTCCTGAGTGGTGTGTATTTAATCGTGTCTCAGTTTTTGTCCCGGGCCCATTGACAAACATGTGAATCGGATACAAGGTTGCAAGGTCAACTTTCCCAAGTTAATAAAAGATTTTGTGTAGTTTTGCACTTAAAAACCATTTTAAAGTTTTCAAAAAGAGTCAGTTAGGTGTATTTACTAGCGTAAGCTGACGTATCGTCCAAAGGCTAAACTGCAGGTACAATACGAAATAGGCCGGAAGCTGCTCGGTAGTGAATAAGAGGATCTTGCAAATCCTTAGATCTGCCCTAAAGTCTGTTTTATATTCTTTCTTGTAAATTTTATGATCCGCCTGTGGATCTTCTGTTACGAGCCTCTATATTATTTTATTTTGAACGTTTGGTTTGTAATAGTAATTTTACTCCAAGACTTTCGTTGTGCCATGTTTAATTGACAATGATGTTATCAACTGACGTCACAATACTCCCCACCCGGGCCCACCGGTGTATGGATTTGGATAGGAAATCCGGGGTGTGACACAAGGTGTCGTTATTTAAAGCATCCAAGTGTTTTGGGAAAGGTTGTGTCATTTACATGGCACAAGTAACTATTAAAAAGCCTAAACCAGATATTAAAGAGCTTTCGGTTATTTTGGAGTATTCCGATGTTTTCCCCGAAGAATTACTAGGCCTACCTCTAGATAGGCAAGTGGAGTTTAGAATTGATATCCTACCTGGATCAACACCAGTAGCCAGAGCTCCATATCGCCTAGCACCGACGGAAATGAAAGAATTAAGAATTCAATTAGATGAACGTTTAGAGAAAGGTTTCATACAACCTAGTTCCTCACCTTGGGGAGCTCCTATTCTTTTTGTTAAAAAGAAGGATGGTTCAATGCGGATGTGCATTGATTACCATGAGTTGAACAAGTTAACAACCAAGAATCGTTATCCTCTACCCAGGATCGACGACTTACTCAATCAACTTCAAGGTACTAGCTATTTCTCTAAGATCGATTTGAGATCAGGATATTATCAGCTGAAGGTTAGTTCCTAAGACTGCCTTCAGGACCCGTTATGGTCATTATGAATTTCTGGTGATGCCATTTGGGCTCACAAATGCCCCTGCAGCATTCATGGATCTCATGAATAGAGTCTACAAGCCGTATGTAGATAACTTTATCATAGTCTTCATAGACGACATACTTATCTATTCTTGTAGTCAAGTTGATCACGAGAAACAACTTCGGTTCATCTTAGAATTACTAAGACAAGAGAAGCTTTATGCTAAATTTTCTAAGTGTGAATTTTGGCTTAGAGAAGTCTAATTTCTTAGACATGTTGTAAGTGAGCGTGGTATCCAAGTGGATCCTACCAAGATAGAAGCCATAATGAATTGGGAAGTACCCAAAACTCCATCGGAGATTTGTAGCTTCTTAGGATTGGTTGGTTATTATAGAAGGTTCATTGAGAACTTCTCAAGGATAGTCACTCCTTTAACTACCTTGACCCGTAAGAATGTCAAGTTTGACTAGGGTCCAAAACAACAAGAATCTTTCAAAATTCTAAAATACAAGTTGAGCAATGCTCCTGTGTTATCTCTACCTAAGGGTGTTGAGGACTTTGTTGTCTACTGTGATGCTTCGCACATTGGCATGGGATGTGTGCTAATGCAAAAGGGCAAAGTGATTGCTTATGCATCATGACAATTAAAGGTGCACGAAAGGAATTACACATCCATGATTTGGAATTGGGTGTCGTTGTATTTGCACTAAAGTTGTGGAGACATTACTTATATGGCACAAGTGTATTATATACACTAACCATAATAGTCTCCAACATTTTTTCAATCAAAAGGATTTGAACATGTGACAGCGCCGTTGGAAGGAAACACTTAATGATTATGATTACAAAATTCGCTACGATCTCAGCAAGGCAAATGTCGTTGCTGACGCCTTGAGTCGCAAGGAAAATGTTAAACCTATTAGGATTAATGCCAAGCGCATTGAGCTCAGAAATAGCTTGAATAAGAAGCTATTAGATGCACAAAAGCAAGCCCTGTTAGAGGCTAATATTTCCAATGAGGGATTAGGTGAAACTGTTGATCAGTTAACGCTTGGAAAGGATGGAATCCTTAGATTTAATGAAAGAATCTGGGTTGCAATCTTTGGAGGACTTAGAGATCTAATCCTCAAGGAAGCGCATAATACGAGATACTCAATTCACCCAGGTGGTGACAAGATGTATCAGGATCTGAAAAAGAATTATTGGTGGATGGGTTTGCGAAATCCATAGCCACTTATGTAGTTAAGTGTCTGACGTGTTCGCAAGTTAAAGCCGAACATCAGAAACCGTTAGGACTTCTACAACAACTTGAGATTCCCAGTTAGAAATGGGAAATGGTAACGACGGACTTGATTACCAAGTTACCAAAGACCAAACGTGGTATTGACACGATTTGGGTCATTGTAGATCGGCTGACTAAGTCAGCGCATTTCTTGCCAATTAAAGAAACGTATAATTCCAACAAATTGGCTAAGTTGTATGTGGACAAGATTGTGTCCCTACACGGTGTGCTGGTATCTATTGTATCTGATAGAGATACTAGATATACATCTCACTTTTGGAAAAGTTTCCAACAATCTTTAGGCACAAGATTAAACTTTAGTACAACTTACCATCAACAGACTGATGGTTAGAGTGAGCGTACTATTTAGACCTTGGAAGACATGCTTAGAGCATGTGTGATTGATTTAGGTGGAAGTTGGGATGACCACTTACCACTAATAGAATTCTCCTATAATAATAGTTATCATACGAGTATCAAGGCTGCTCCTTTTGAGGCCTTGTATGGGAGAAAATGTCGAATGCCCATGTGTTGGGCAGAAGTTTGGGAGGCCCAACTATCAGGACCGAAGATTGTCCTGGAGACCACAGATAAGATTATGCAAATCCTTGATCGTCTCAAAGCTGTCCGAGATAGGCAGAAGAGCTATGCTGACAAGAGGCGTAAACCTCTTAAGTTCCAAGTAGGGGACCAGATCATGCTAAAGGTATCACCTTGGAAAGGTGTAATGAGATTTGGAAAGAAGGGTAAGCTAAGTCCAAGATATATAGGACATTCGAGATAATCGAATGTGTCAGAACAGTAGCTTATAAGCTTAAGCTGCCCAAGGAGCCTAATGGAATTCATGATGTGTTCCACATCAGTAACCTTAAGAAATGTCTAGCCGATGAGTCGCTAGCAATGTCACATCATGATGTGCAAATCAATGAAAACCTGAGGTTCATGGAGAAACCAATTTCAATCGAGTATCGACAGGTTAAGAAGCTCCGAAGTAAATTAATATCTATAGTAAAGGTTAAATGGGATGCCCTTCAAGGTCCCGAGTATACATGGGAGGTTGAGTCCACTATGCGATAAAAGTACCCCCATCTTTTTGAATAAAATCCCGAGGACAAGATTTCTTTTAAGGGGGTGAGGATGTAACACCTCGTAAAAATCATGTCCAATAGTATAGTGACACGTGCCATTACTTTTTATAATAAGTCCGTTATGGACTAATAAGGACTAAAGGTGTCAATAGACTTAAATGAAGCCTCTGAGTGACCTTCTGATGTCAACATGCATAAACCAAGCCTCTGAGTGACCATTAGTATCAACATGCTTAAAACATAGCCTCTGAGTGACCATTAGTGTCAACATGCTTAAACTTGGCCTCTGAGTGACCATTTGTGTCAACATGCCCAGCCTCTGAGTGACATCGGAGTCAACATGCTTATACTGAGCCTCTGAGTGATCCTTTGCGAAGTCCTAACTCTCATACGTGCCACTTGTTGGACGAGAGAGGTTAATTCTGTAAATATGCGAAAGTTGGATAATGGAGGGGTTAAAAGTGTCAACATGTTAATTTATACCTCTGAGTGACCTTTTACCAAACCGAGAGCTCGACAATGTTCGAGCATACTTCTGGGTACGCCAAATATTGGTTACGGAGGGCTAAATATGCTATAAAGGTGTTTTAGGAGGTTTAATAAGTTGAGGGGCTAAATGTGACAATGTTTGAAAGTTACCTTGAGGCACTCGCGGGGCGCGAGAGACATTGGCCATGTCTCTCGCGGGGCGCGAGAGGCTTATGTCGGTAGAAAATTTGCTTGGCCTCCACACAAATTGCCAAAAACCATTTGATTCGAAACAAGGGACTTCCAAACTACTATGCCATGTTTTAGGACACTTGTAAGCTCCCTCTAACACCCCTTAGCACCCGACATCACCTACTTCAAGCTCTCCAACTATAAATAGGTGCCAAGGTTCACCATTTGAACTTGCACGTTTCTCATTCTTCACTCTATCTCCCTCCTCTAGAAGTTCCTAACTGAAAGGAGCATTCAACTTAGTTCGATTGCATCTTAGGAATCACTTGTAAGTGTTCCTTTCTCTTGCATTTTCGTTTATAGGCTTTTATAGCCAAAAGTCAAGCATTTTACGGAAAACGCCTTGACTTTTGTTAAGACCATTATGGTCCAACCATTGTTCGTGAAGAACATGACAAAGTGATTGTAATAAGGTAGGTGTTAGTCCCTATTAAGGGCACCTCCTAAAGATCACGTTTGCTAGACCAATTGACGAGTCAAAGTTTAAATATTAAAAAGTCAAACAGGCCATTTTTCGGAAATGTTATAATCTGTGCTTATATATGTTATGAAACATGTTTTGACACTTAAAAAAGTTCGTAATAATTATTAGAACATGTAAGAACATGTTCGGCTCGTCAATTTCAGTTCTAGGGTCGGTTCACAACCGAAAGTCGCAAAGTTTGACTTCTGCTTTGACTTTCAATTCTGACCCAATTTAGATTAGTTAGCTACTGATCTAAAGTTGCGTTATGACCCCTAAGGTTATATTAGAAGATCATAATCAGAATCTGAGTTTATGCACAAGGTCCATAATTATGCCATTTTGACAAAAATGCCCTTTTTATATAAAATAATGTTTAAACGATAATGAACTTGAAAATGAATTACCTACTGATGTAATATCATAAGTAGAATTATTTGGGATGTCAAATCAGATTATAAACTGAGTTTATGAACAAGTCCTTGTATTATGTCGATATATGACGATAACGCCCTTGTGGCTCATAAAACGGTTTTAATCATTTCTTTTCATATCAAAATTTTTAGCTACTGATATGTTATATTAAATAACATATCTAAAACATAGAAACCTGATTTTAACATCAGTTTTCATTAAACATCGCACAAATCGTCGTTTTACGACATAAGTGTCGTTTCGGCGCATAGTATGGTTTTAAACCATATATATCATTCAAGACTTGTTACCTACTGATCTTAAAACTTAATTTAAATATTTTTATAGTAAGTATATTATATAAACTCAAAATCCCAAATAAACTATCATGCTATGTCTAAAATGACCAAAATGCCCATTCGGTGCATAGATTGTTCATAAATGATAAATTACACATATTATCATATTCCTACTAATATTATATCATAAATTGAATACTTTACCAGAATACTTATCATTAAAATATATTCAAGTTCCTTTTACATGGTATGAAATTACCAAAATGCCCTTAAAGGGCATATAAGTTGATATCCTACTGATATTACAACTTATTTAAAGTATAATGGCGTATAGAACTTGTCCATGACTTATCCGATTACCCGATATTGCTGATATGCGTACGATTAAGTATATGTAACTAGTTTACGGAAATTAACCAAAATGGGTTTAACCTTGTCATTTAAGTCTCAAAATCAGGAATGTTTATGGTTTACTCATATTATACAAGTCAAAGTACTTGTTGGGTTTAAACTACATTCTTTCGGGTCATCGCTTAATCTAGCGTATTTACCGTTATTGATCATGAACGCTAGTCGGTCTAAGTCTATGACTAATATAAGGCCGTTAGCATTTAATTGGTTAGCTTATCCATTAATCCAGACTAGAGCCTTTCGATTAATGCTATCTGCACTTAGTTCATTTGTGTACGGCTGAGTTATTAAATCTTTTGTTTAAGCGAAGACTAGCTCAGGTAAATACTCTCGACTTATTTCCCCTATATGGGCTTGGGTTACGGTAAACTATTACCGCTTGGTCGAAAATGGGATCAATCAGATGCCGGATTGTGGCTAATAAATCCGCATAGTCCGTTTTAATCAGTTTGTTTGATAACTTAAAAATCGGGGGTTAACTACCGTGTCCTGGATATCCTCGGCTCATTATATTAGATAATGGCCACGACCTAAGCGCGGGGTGTGGCATACAACTGACAGACGTTCATGCTAATAACTTACCCACAAAGTTAGGGATAACTCTTTCGTGAGTTCATAAGTGGTGTATACGTTAATCATGTCTTGGTTTTTGCACTGGGCCCGTATGTATGGACAAACATGTGAATCTGTTAACAAGGTTACAAAGTAACTTTCCCAAGTTATACAAGATTTTGTGCCATGTGCACTTAAAAATCATTTTCAAATGTTTTCAAAATGAGTCAGTTGGGTGTATTTACCAGCGAAAGCTGACGTATTTTCAAAAGACTAAGCTTGCAGGTATAATACAAAATAGGCTGGAAGCTGCTCAGTAGTGATAAGAGGATCTTACAAATCCTAGATCTGCCCTAAAGTTTGTTATACACATTTTGTACATTTTACGATTCGCTTGTGGATCTTCTATACCGAGCCATCTGTATATTATTTTGTACTTTGAACATTTGGTTTGTAATAGTAACTTAACTCTAAGACTTCTGTTGTGCCGTGTTTAATTGACTATGATGATATCAACTAACGTCACGATATTCCCCACCCGGGCCCACCGATGTTCGGATTTGTTGGAAATCCGGGGGTGTGACAATATATATATATATATATATATAAATTATAATTAACTGAAAGAATATATATAGTAAATAAACGTCTAATCTTTACTATCATATTATCTTGAAAGATCATGCCACCTAGGAGGAGAGCTGCTCGCACCCGAAACGTGAACCAACCCCCACCGATGCCTTGAAACGAGGCGGAATTAAACTCCTTGTTGGAGTAAATGATATCCCAAGCGCTTACACAATATGAGGCAAACCGCAACGAAAGTAATAGCGGCGGAACTAGCGGATCCGGAGGTCAAGGATAAGGCAGTTGCTCTGGTGGGAACAATGCCAATGGTAATATTTAGTTGTTATTACAACTCAAAAAATTCTCTTTCTAATCTATTTGTGCATTTCATTATTTGCTCATTCATAATATGTTTATAAACATTTCAGGATGCACCTACAAGCAGTGGTTAGACTGCAAGACACTGAACTATGATGGCACCAGCGGTGCCGTGGCATTTGTGCGTTGGACTGAGAAAACGGACTCCGCTATCTGGATGAGCAGATGCTCCACTGACCAACAAGTTACTTTTGTTACTGGTCTGTTTGTTGATGAGGCACTTACTTGGTAAAATTTACAAGTGCAATCTCTTGGTGACGATGTTGCATATGGAATGTCTTGGGAAAGTTTGAAAGAACGGACGAGGGAAAAGTATTGTTCTGAGCTTCATAAGTTGTAAACTGAATTCTAAAATCTATCCATGATTGGAGCTGATATCGTGGGTTATACTCAAAGGTTTCACGATCTCTCTCGTGTGATTCCTTATCTTGTGACTCCTGAGTTTACGCGCATTGAGCGTTACATCTAGGGATAGTCCCTGAGATTCGTAGTATGGTTACCGCATCAAGCCCTACAACCATTACTCAATTTGTGACATTAGCGTTGGTCTCACTGAAGACACAGTAAGGATGAAGAAGTTGTTTTAAAAGGGATGGAGAAGAAAGAATATCATGTTGAGTCATCAAATGATGGGAAGAGGAAGTACTCGAACTTCAAAAAGGGTACTCAAGTGAACAACTACAACAACAACAACAATCATGCCAATAATTTCAACAACAACAGTGGCAACAAAAGGAGAGAGGCTAACCGGCCCAGGGAGGCAAGAGCATTTGTAGCTACAACCAACACTGGCCCAGGAAGTATGAAGGCCCCTATCCCAAGTGCGCCAAATGCAAGTATCACCATTTGGGTGCTGTCGGATTTCTAAGTGTGATAAGTGTGGTAAGGCTGGCCACCGTACGAGGCATGTTGGACAACTGTAGGAAGAGTGTAGGTCCCCTAATTCTTATGGATCATCATAGAATCGTCTATCTAATCCAGAGTGCGGAATCCCCTAGATCAAATTTCACAGAAAACCGAACAAGAACACGAACACGAACAAGTACTTTCAAACTGTTTTCTATTGATTATCGAACACAATGGTTTACAATCAATTCAAGACTCTCTCTTAACTCTCTCTCTCTCTGAAGTAATTCTCTAAGCAAATGAATGAGCAAGTAAACCAGCAACCTAAACCCTAACGCAAACCTCCCTTTATATAGAGACAGGTTATGCAACTGGGCTAGGGTTTCCCTACATGGATTGCTATTGGGTCTAGGCCCAATTCGCCTTCCATAAACTATTTAGTGTCTAGTTTAGCCCAATTACTTCTAATTAACTATTACAAAAATAAACCCACTAAGTGTTTATCATTTTACTAATTACAAGATATCCAAAGACCAAATCTAAGCTGTTGTCACAAATATGCACCAACAAACTCCCCCTTGACAATAGCTTCATAAAATAACTTAGTCTTCAGTCTTCTTGCAATCTTCAACATCTTTGAAAAACGTTGGTCTTTGGATAGGTTCAGCTTTAATAGCTTCTGTCAGCAACAGACTCCCCCTAAGCTGATGTATCCAATCACCAAATCTTCTAAATCGTTAGTGTTTGAGTAAACTCCAGTTTAGCACTTGCATAACAATCTTCAAACTCTTCAACTTTGTCTACAATGTAGAAAAGAGGTTCTACCATACATCCAAGCAAACTCCTCTTCACTAAACTTCTCAGCAACACACTTCTACAATCTGTATACTATAAAACAAACATCTCGAGAAACCATAAGAATTTTTCAACACAAGTTAAACAAATTATTATTATTCAAGAGATAGTAAAACTGTATCATAGATTAAGCACGTCTCAACTCAAACCACATACTCAAAATTTTTAACACCATGAACCTGCAAGATTTTTAAAAATTTTAAACTCAGCTTCTAACACCGTCTCCCCCTATCGGTAAGAACTTCTCCATAAACAACCATATTCCGTACATTAAGAATATACAAGAAAATGAATTATTTTTGGATTTTTATATTTTCTGAAAAAAATAAAGAATGAAATATTAAACACTGTGTTTTTGTGAGAATCACCGTTAAGAAGATCATATCAGCAACATCAAACTGTTTTCACACTATTTGATAATTCTATATGCAAAATTCATGAAAAACAGTTCAAGACGATTACCAGTAATGTTTATCCACTTAAACAAACTACATGAACATTTCAAGTACCATTACCTAATGATATGTTTAGATAATTTATACTGATATACTAGTGTGTCCCACTTTAGGACATACCCCCAAGATCAAGGTATGCACAAAAATTCCTCGTAGTAGGTGAGTATACCGAAATTCATCCTTTTGAATTACAACGTTTGATAGTTGGTGATCAGGTCAGAACTTCTGTATAGCAAAGAGACCAATATCCAACGAGGGTTAGGGCAAATACCAAATTTTGGTACGAATAATGCAATTTGCACATTTGAATGACTCTCTAGGAGAGCTTCTTCAATTTTTGGATTTGGCATTTTAGCTCTTTTAAGATATCCCGGTTGTGCCTAGGTCAGCATACATCTGGATGCAGCAGATATATGATATCAGCATATATCTGGATGAAATAACGATATAAAGACCTAAAACCTCATATTTTGGCAATCTATCAACGCAAGATTTAAGGTTATAAAACCATACGCCACTGATATGTTACCCACACATACACAGTTTATTATATGTGTATCACAAAGGTAAGTTGATTATTTCATGCCTTTTGCCTACTGGTACATCATATGATAAAGCTGCTATCACACTTAAGAAATTTAATTTTAATTTTAATTTTAGTGTGACAGTCTAACTTGCTGATGTACTATCATTTCTTCTTTTTCACACAGTGAAAACTCATTTTTGATTTTTCTACTTTTTATGTTTTGATTTTTTGAAAGTAGTAAACTATATACAAAATATTTTTATGGAAAAATGGTTATTCAGGATTCCTCATCCCGTTGGGTTCGACTAAATGTTCAAAACGAGCCTTGTCAAATGCTTTTGTGTAAAGATCTGCCAGGTTATCAAGTGTGTCGACTCGATGCAGTTCAATTAATTTCTTTTCAGCACAATCCCGTATAAAATGATGACGAATGTCAATGTGTTTTGTGCAGCTGTGTTTTACGGGATTGTTGGTGATTGATATAGTGGCATTATTGTCTATCATAATAGGAGTACGAGTGAAATTCAAACCGTAATCGAGCATCTACTGTTGGATTCAGAGAACCTGAGAGCAACAGCTACCCGCAGGAATATATTCAGCTTCACACGTCGAGGTAGACACGCAAGACTGCTTCTTGGATTGCCATGACACGAGCCTCCCTCCTAAGAACTAACAACCACCTGTGGTAGACTTCCTTGTTGATTTGCATCCTCCAAAGTCCGAATAAGTGAAAGCAACAAACTTCAAATCACTAGCAGCTGGATACCATAACCCAAGTTTAGGTTTCCCCTTCAAGTAACGAAGAATCCGCTTCATCGCTTTCATGTGGGACTCTTTGGATTCGCTTGATATCTTGCACAAAGACATACTGCGAACATGATGTCGGGTCTTGAAGCAGTCAAGTACATCAGAGAACTAATCATTGCCCTGTATTGAGTTGGATCAACATCCTCCACACTCTCATGATCTGGACCAAGATTGTGATTCTCACAGATAGGTGTATTGAAAGTAGCACAATCCTCCAGTTTGAAACGAGACAAAATGTGTCATACACATACTTCGTCTGATGTATAAACATCCCATCCTTCTTCTGTTCAACTTGTAAACCTAGAAAGTAAGATAATTCACCCATCGCACTCATTTCAAACTTGCTCTTCATTACCTCCTCGAATTCATGACACATGTTCTCATCATATGACCCAATAATGATGTCATCTACGTATACCTGTACCAGCAAAAAGTCTTCATTCTTCCTTTTAATGAAAAATGTACTGTCAATCTGTACTCTTTCAAAACCATTCTTTAACAAATCTGATGACAGTGTCTCATACCACACCCTAGGTGCCTGATGCAATCTATACAATGCCTTATCAAGTCGATAGACTCGATCTGGATAGTCTGGATCAGTAAACCCATCTGGTTGTGAGACAAACACCGCTTCTTGGACTTTCCCGTAAAGAAACGCACTCTTCACGTCAAGTTGGTAAACTTTGAAGCCCTTGAATGAAGCAAAAGTTAGGAACAAACGAATTGCTTCCAACCTTGCTACTGGTGCAAACAACTCATTGTAGTCAATCCCCTCTTGCTGATTGAACTCTTTCACTACCAACCGAGCCTCATTCCTTATCATGGTCCCTCGGTCGTCTTTCTTGCACTTGAACACCCACTTGGTGTCTATTTCCTTCTCTCCTTTAGGTAAGTAAACTAGCTCCCAAACCTTCAACTTCTTGAACTGAGCTAGTTCCTCTTGCATAGCCTCAACCCAACAATTGTCTTTTAGAGCCATATGAACTTTTTTAGCTCCTCTTGGGCAATAAAGCAGCTATACAAACACTCATAAATCAACCCAGTCTTCTGAATCAAAGTAAACAAACAGGAACCTTCCAGCACACCTCTTCTTGTCTGAACACCTGCAGCAGCATCACCTATGATGTTTTCACTGGATGATCTCTGTCAACAACCAGATTATCTCCCAAATTCGATCCAATCTCCCCCTGGATGTTACTATTAGCAAACGGATTAGTGAAGTCCTCCCCCTGAATAGGTTTGGACTCACTATCACTGGAGTCTTGTGAAGCTGCACTGGAAGAAGTTTCTGGAGCATCTGTCATCGATATACTCGATCCAGGCATGAAGTCACACTCTCCATCTTCACTGATCACAGATTGGATCACTTGAGACTCATCTGCATTGGAAAAATCAGAAATATTAAATGATTTGAAAACACTGTCATAATCATATAATATAGGAGGACCACTTGTTGATTGTTGAGGTGAATAACTAGTGATTTCCATGTAAACATCACCTCAATTTTACCAGTTTTTAGATTAAAAATCCTTTTATTCGGTGTTCCAGGCATATAGCGTAGAAAGTAAACCTCATCAGCTACCTCACCGAATTTTTGCTTATCTTTGTTTCGCACAATGGTGCAGGGTAATCCAAATGGTTCAAAGCCTTTTAAGTTTGGTTTTCGGTTAAACAATAGTTCATGACATGTTTTGTTAAGCTGTTTAACCATCAAAACTTTGTTCAGGACATAACAAGTTGTGTTCACAGCTTCTCCCCAGAAAAGAACTAGAAGTTTTGAATCAGAAAGCATAGTCCTTGCGGCTTCAATCAACGTCCTGTTTTTCCTCTCAGCGACTCCATTCTGTTGAGGTGTATAAGGAGCAAAATATTGATGTTCAATTCCCTTGCGAAGACAATAGAGATCAAGAATCTGATTCTTTAACTCCGTGCCATTATCACTCCTTATCCTCTTGATCTGTGCATCATGGACATTTTCCAATTTTGTAAAAAGATCTATCAGCATCTCCACTGTCTCATCTTTTGTACCTAAAAAGAAACCCATGAATATCATGAGTAATCATCTGTGACAACTAAACAATAGTACTTTCCACCTATGCTCCTCACGTTCACCGGACCGAATAGATCCATATAAAGTAATTCATAAGGGGCATCTATGGAATTTACTGTTTTAGACTTGTGAGGTTTCTTATGTTGTTTTCCCTTTTGACATGGAAGACATTTATCTTCCACGTGAAACCTCTGCACTGGCATCCCTTCCACTAATCCATTTTTAATAATATAATTCATTTTTCGGTAGTGGATGTGGGCCATGCGTCTGTGCCACAACAATGACTCAGCCTCAGATGCTTTTGATAGTAAACATGCCACCACAGTGGAAGAATCCTTAGCACCCATGTCCATGACATAAGTGTCATTTATCCTTGGCGCTCTCATCACTATCCAATCATCCGGTATCACTAAACCAGGTTTCAACACCAAAGCTTCAGACTTTGTAAAGTGGACCGAGTGACCCTTGTCGCAGACTTGAGACACACTCATAAGATTGTGCTTCAGCTGCTCATCATAGTTCACTTTCTCTAGTGTGATCTTCCCGTTGGTCACTTTTCCTCGACCTGTAATGTGCCCGCCTTTAGCACCTACAAAATTCACATAACCTCCATCTATATTCTCAAACTCAGTCAAGAATCTCTCATCCCGCGTCATGTGCCTGGAGAAGCCACTATCAACATACCACAAGTTGATAATCCTCCTTAGCAGCTCCTGCACAACCCAACAAAAATTAGTTAGATTGGGGGACCCAAGCCTTAATGGTCTTGGGTCTTCCAGATTCATCAACCACAGGAACATCCATCCAATATCCATCACTCCTAACAGGAGTCTTGGATCTTAGACCTTTTGATGGAAATGGTTTTTGATTTCCACTAGGTCTTTGGTCCTGAGGTTTCCTAAACATGTTTGGACTTTGCAACCTTTGGAAATTATGATTTTGGTTCCATGAATTTTGCTGATAATTATTTCTAAAGCCATTGTTGTAAAAATTTCGACCACCAACATTCTGGTATCGAGTTTGATATTGACCTTGACTTATGAAATTATTTGATTGACCATTAAAGTTTCATTCTTGGCGAACTACTTCTAGGTCTTTCATATCTGCCTGATATAGATGTAGGCTGAAATCTTTGTTGATTTCTTTGAAAACGAGGAACTTGGTGAGTTCCTTTTTCAGCCTTATCTACACTAGCAGCAACACTTTGTAGCTTGGTAGCAGATATCTTTGGTGAGTTTGTAACCTTCTTCTCACCATCACCAAGTTTTTCTGGTGATTTTTCTCTCTGCTTCTCACTCACCTGTGCTTCATTCTTTTTGTTAGGACAGCAGCTAACTACATGTCCCTTTTCGTGACATTTGAAACCCTAAAACAGCCGTCAAAACTTCAAACCAGCCTCCAAAACGTCCAAAAACCCAACTTTTCCTGCTGTTACGATTCTGAACCGAGCAAAAAACAAGAGCCGAATGCTCTGATACCAATTGTAGGTCCCCTAATCCATATGGATCGTCATAGAATCGTCTATCTAATCTAAAGTGCGGAATCCCCTAGATCAGATTTCACAGAAAACCAAACACGAACAAATACTTTCAAACTGTCTTCTATTGATTATCGAACACAATGGTTTACAATCAATTCAAGACTCTGTCTCAACTCTATCTCTCTCTCTAAAGTAATTCTCTGAGCAAATGACTGAGCAACTAAACCAGCAACCTAAACCCTAACACAAACCTCCCTTTATATAGAGACAGGTCATGCAACTGGCTAGGGTTTCCCTACATGGACTTCTATTGGGTCTAGGCCCAATTCGCCTTCCATAAACTATTTAGTGTCTAGTTTAGCCCAATTACTTCTAATTAACTATTACAAAACTAAACCCGCTAACTGTTTATCATTTTACTAATTATAAGATATCCAAAGACCAAATCTAAGCTATTGTCATAGTATGCACCAACAAAGAGGAGGAAATGGAAATGGAAATGGAAACAGGAATGGAAATGGGCGTGAAGCGGGATGTTGTGGTTGCGGAAGCAAGAATCATTTGAAGAAAGATTGTCCCAAGGAAAACCAAGCTCGTGGGAGAGCTTTGTGATTGGAGCAACGGATGCGCACTGAGACCCTAATGTGGTCACTGGTACGTTTCCTATCAACAATCATTTCGCATCCATATTATCTGATACAGGTGCCAATTTTAGCTTTATTTCTATGGAATTTAAAAATATACTTGGCATAGAATCAAGTAAGTTAGATGTTCCCTACTCTATAGAATTGGCAAACGGTAAACTAGATGACACGAGGGAAATCATTAAAGGATGTTCATTAGAACTTGGCCAACGAAAGTTCAATATCGATCTCTTACTTGTTCAGTTAGGTAGCTTCGACGTAGTAGTTAGAATGGATTGGCTATCCGATAATCGCAGAAGTCATGTGCTATGAGAAGATTATTTGCATACCGCTACCGAATGAGGAGACCATTGTTATCCATGAGAGAAGCGTGACACACCTTTGAGGATTATTAATTGTATGAAAGCCCAAAAGTGCTTACGGAAAGGTTGCATAGCCTTCCTAGCACACATGGTTGACAAGAAGGCTGAGGAGCCTAAGCTTAAAGATATTCCCGTTGTAAAGGAATTCCATGAAGTCTTCCCTGAGGATTTGCCAGGATTACCACCACAACAACAAGTCGAGTTTCACATCGACTTGGTGCTAGGAGCTGCACCCGTAGCCAAGTCTCCATATCGTCTAACACCTTCGGAGATGCAAGACAACTTCAAGAGTTGTTGGATAAGGGATTCATTCGACCAAGTTTTTCTCCTTGGGGAGCTCCAGTTTTATTTGTGAAGAAAAAGGACGGAACGTTCAGAATGTGTATAGATTATCGAGAGTTGAATAAACTCACTATCAAGAATCGGTACCCACTGCCGAGGATTGATGACTTGTTCGACCAACTACAAGGATCGAGTTTCTACTCCAAGATAGACTTAAGGCTGGACATCACCAGTTGCGGATACAAGAAGAAAGCATACCAAAGACAGCTTTTAGGACTCGTTATGGTCATTACGAGTTTCTTGTTATGCCTTTTGGCTTAACAAATGCACCAACAGTTTTTACGGATTTAATGAATCGGGTTGTGCAAGTCGTATCTCAACAAATTCATGATAGTATTTATTGATGACATATTAAAATATTCACGGTCGAAGAATGAGCACGAGCGACATTTGAGAACCATTTTGGACCTACTAAAGAAAGAGAAACTTTATGCGAAGTTTTCTAAGTCCGAATTTTGGATTCGCAAAGTACAATTTATCGGGCTATGTAGTGGGAGAGAAAGACATTTGTGTAGACCCATCGAAGATTGAAGCAATTAAGAATTGGGAAGCACCCAAGACACCTACTGAGGTTAGACAATTTTTAGGTTTAGCGGGCTATTATCGGAGATTTATTGAGAACTTTTCCAAAGTTGCTCAACCGCTAACCTCACTCACGCAAAAAGACAAGAAGTTTGATTGGGGCGAAAAGAAAGAAGAGGCATTTCAACTTCTAAAGGATAAACTATGTGATGCACCAATCCTATCACTTCCTGACGGTACTGACGACTTCGTGGTATACTGTGATGCTTCACATCAAGGTTTAGGTTGCGTGCTTATGCAACGGAAAAAAGTCATCGCGTACGCGTCACGCCAACTAAAGGTCAATGAGAAGAACTACACCACGCATGACCTTGAGTTAGGTGCGGTGGTATTCACTTTGAAGATATGACGACATTATCTATATGGTACACAATGTACTATATTCACGGATCATAAAAGTCTTCAACATATATTTAATCAGAAAGAGTTAAATATGCGTCAACGACGTTGGGTTGAATTGTTGAATGACTATGATTGTGAAATCAAATACCATCCGGGCAAGGCAAACGTTGTAGCAGACGCCTTGAGCCGCAAGGAGCGAGTTAAAACCTTAAGGGTTCGAGCTTTAGAGATGACAACTTAAACGCACCTTACCACACATATTCATGACGCGCAACTAGGGGTTCTCAAGGAAGAACATATTCAAGCGGAATTTCTCCGAGTCATGGAGAAACAATTAGCGCCAAAGGAAGATGTAACTTTATACCTTATGGGTCGAATTTGGGTTCCACTTTTTGGCGGCCTTCGGGAAGTAGTGTTAGATGAAGCACACAAGTCTAAGTACTCAATCCATCCGGGATCGGATAAAATGTACCAAGACTTGAAGGAATATCATTGGTGGCCTAACCTCAAGAGCGACTTCACAACTTACGTCGGAAAGCGTTTAAGTTGCGCGAAAGTTAAGTCCGAGTATCCGAAACCTTCGGGATTGCTACAAAGTTAGCCAGGACCTCGAGAGGTCACGACATGACTTAGGTAATAGTGGATAGATTGACAAAGTCCGCACATTTTCTTCCAATTTGCGAAAAAGACAGCACATAGAAGTTAGCCGAACTTTATCTTAGATAAATAGTGGCTCGTCATGGAGTGCCTATTTCTATCATCTCAGACCGAGACGGTCGTTTTGTATCAAGAATTTGGCAATCTTTTCAAAAGGCCTTTGGATCTCGACTGGATCTAAGCGCGGCCTTCCATCCACAAACCGACGGCCAGAGCGAACGGACCATCCAAACACTTGTAGACATGCTTTGTGCATGTATGAAGGATCTAGGAGGCAATTGGGATACTCACCTACCTTTGGTGTCCTCCTATAACAATAGTTATCACACAAGCATACAAGTCGCACCATTCGAAGCTCTTTATGGTCGAAAATGCCATTCTCCGCTATGTTGGGCAGAAGTTGGCAATAAACAATTAATTGGTCCTGAATTAGTCCAAGAGACTACCGACAAGATATTTCAAATCCGAGACCGTATCAAGGCGGCTCGTGATCGACAAAAGAGCTATGCAGACAAGAGAAGAAAACCATTATCCTTCGAGGTCGGAGACAAGGTTTTGTTGAAAGTCTCGCCTTGGAAGGACGTAGCTAGATTTGGTAAATGCAAAAAGCTTAATCCTCGATACATTTGACCATTTGAAATTTTGGCGAAGGTTGGTACAGTTTCCTACAAGTTGAAATTACCAGATGAACTTAGTAGCGTACATGACACATTTCATGTGTCAAATCTTAAGAAGAGTCCAACGCAAGAAACAATTATCATCCCTGTGGATGAGATTCATATAGAGACAAGCTCCAATTTACTAAAGAACCCGTCAAGGTTATGGACTGGAAGGTCTAGAAAACTAGGAGGAGTTGGATGAAACTAGTCAAAGTTTGTTGGAACTCGTGACACAGACCCGAGTATACTTGGGAACGTGAAGATCAAATCAAAGCCAAATACCCCCACCTATTTGAGAAGACTCCTGCAATGGATGACTCAGCTTGAATGTCGGGACGAAATTCTTCTTAACAGGGGAGTATGTGACAACTGTCACTTTCGGGAAATTTCCGTACATTTAAACAATGATTTATATTATACAATTATGTATTTTGAAAGTCTGAACTGCATGAATTTGAAGTAAGCACCTTCATATGCCACCTTAAAAATTGGGTAATACTGGATAGTTCCCTAGGGGTTGTAAGGGAAGAAAGTGGTGAAAAAGTAAGAACTTGAAGTAAGCCCCTTCATATGCCACCTTAAAATTGTTTGGATATTACTTTTAAGGCCACCCAATTTGCTTAATAATGCATTATAGATATAGATGTAAAATCACATTTAAATTTTTATCCATGTAAAAAAATTCATTACATGAGGAATTAATTATAAGAGAAATTTGTAAGATAAGTTGAAAGTAAGACGAGTGTACACAAAGATTGTAATCATTTTTCTATGAATAAATGAACACATTGACTAATCAAGGTAGTTAGGTTCTTTTAATGTTTGGGAATACGTGATTTACCCTATAAGTGGACACTCACGCCAATAATTCCCAGGAAAAGCATAATTGGTCCCTCATCTTATTGGCATTTATACGAAATGCTTTTCTAGACAGAAGACTCAGTGTACAGGCATCCACCATTTCAGATTACACGTATTCTTGATGATTATTCAACCCTAAGGCCTTGACGAGATTCTTAAATCATTTAAGGATAAAAATCTGAGGATAAGTTATGGGTATGTGTAACATAAGAAATCTAAGAGACTATTCTATAATTAGGTTAACGATAAGGACATAAGGAATATGATAGAGATTAAAAGTAGAGAAGAAACAAGTGTAACTCTAGGTCAAGCATTCTAATAACCTAATTCTCTATAACCATGCCTCTTATACGAATCTGTAACACCCCAATCAGTGACGGAAAAATTGAGGCGGTATGAAAGGTTGATTAAAACTCATGATCAAACTATTGTGGTTGAAATATGCATTTATTTGATTCAAATATTCAAACACACAAACAACATAAACATAATATACAATTTATATTTAACGTCTAAAGTCCATGATTTCCTATGTGAGATGCACATGAGCTATCAACTTGATCACTTGAAACATGTGGAAAATAAAGGATAAACTTCAAAGAAGATGATGAGTAACATAAGTTATAAACATGATACAATAATTTGATATATGTCCAAATCATTTGTTAAAATATGAGATTATCTAGGCAATGTGTGTTAAGATATAATAAGATATGAGTGTACATTCAAACCTTATGTTGACATGATAATGTGTAAACCAAACAAACAACATAACAAAATGAACTACTAAGATATTGATAACATGATTTTATAGTTTCCATGATAGTGGAACTTATCACGTTATTTCACAGTTTCTCGATCATTCCACAAATGCCTCCTTACACGCAACAAAAACAAGGCAAGGAATGGGAATGGGGTTGTCAATCCTATAACGCTATAATCTACTACTGGTCGACTTGGTCAATATTAATGCTTATACAGAATTTGTGGGTCTCAACTTGCAACTAGCCATGAGTATATGATAATGTAAATTGAAATATGAGATAACTTTTGAAAACCAACATGATTTGTCAAAATGTGGATTTAAATCATGAAAATTGTAAGCTTGAAAAATCACACTTGAATCATCCCAAAAATGTACAAATAATGAAAAAAAAGAATATGTTACTCATTTAGCTAGCAAACAAAGCACACAATTCTTGTAATCTAATATGGAGAAAAATCCTAAGAGTTACCCAATAATACTAATTTAATGATTATTGAATTACAAAGAAATAACTAAGTCGAATGGGAGATCAGAGTTACTTGTTCTAGTTTGGGAATGTCTAAGGTATATAATTATTTTCTATGATTTATAGTTTATATAATTACATGGCAAAACACAACATATTTTATAGACATTTTAATTGTGGGAAAACCGAACATGTTTGATTACATGAAGGATATTAATTTAAACGTAATTTGATTATATACAAGTTCCACATCTTTAAGTTATGGAAAATAATTGGATGAATAAAAATTAATAGATTTATTTAGTTATCTAATTTTATTATGAAAAAAATGAGTTAAATAAATAATTATGCTTTGTAAAATTTAATCGAATTAAATAATTATATCAAGATTTAATTTATAAGGAAAATAAGTTTATAGATTTTCTATTGAATATTTATGAAGGATAATTATTTAAACAGTGATTAGTTTTTTTTATAAAATTCGAATTTTATATCTTGCCTAGGTTCTCTTTTTATAAAATCAGATCATCTTAATTGAAATTTATAACATTTTATGAAATAATGTAAGCTTTAAAAAAAACATAAAAGGGTTAGGGGTTAGACTCGATCCTCGGTCAGCTTAGTATAACACAAACACACTAAGAACTTCACTGTACAGGATTTCGATGATATAACAGAATGGTAAGTTTATTTAACATATTACTAAACTTGTCCCTAATTTTTAATCAGATAACTTTATCTAACCCCTTATTCCTTTCGTCCCAAATTAAAAATGTATTGTTACAAAAATTAACACGGGCTTTAATTCAGAATGGAAAAACGATTCAAAAAACACGAAACAATTACGGAAAGAGAGACTTGATGGAACAGAAATGGTGTTTGGCCGAAGTTAACATTTCCGGCGAGGCTTGGTGAGGTTCCAGCGTTTTACAGAGTGTTTCCGAATGAAATTTGAAAGTGGTGTGATGTGGTTAGGGGTCTGAAAGATCGACGAAGGTTCGTATTTATACCCAATCACAGTGGAACGGTTTCAATTAAGATTCAGTCAAGATCGGTTTCGCCAGAGACTTTAAATTTCGAGATTATTGCCAATTATTTGTGGTTTAAATGTGTCCGTTATGAACGAATGATTCTGAAAAACAATTTGTTTATAAAGTTTTTTTTGAGAATTTACAAGTTAAGTCCCTATAGTTTTTGGATCTTTACAAAACAAATGTGAACACTTACAAGATAGTTGTATTTGGAAAATGTACATATTAGGCCCTTCCGAATTTAGGTTATTTATAAAATCTAACAAAGTTCTAAATTTAAGGCAATTATATATATGTATGATATTGAAATTTCAAGGTTTAAAAAATATAAATAACAGTACTTGTTATATAATGAAATAGAATTTATTTTGATATGACTTTTAAAATGTATAATTTAAATAATAATTTCTTGTTTAGATTAACCATATTCTATTTTAAAAAAAAATTTATAAATAGAACATATTAGTATGATGATTGGAGAAATAAAAAAATAATATCGGGATACAATTACAAGGAGGATAAAATGACTGGTAAAACATAATTGGAATATATTGGGTAAAACGACAATGATCCTGGTTTGTCACGTGTTTTGCGTTAAAACCCGCAGATAGAATTTGAGAATGTGACAAATTGGTATCAGTGTTAGTAGTTATAGAGAACTAGGATCTACATACTAGACTACAATGTAGATCCCAAAGCTTCGGATTACAGTGATAGTGATTGATTAATCACACAAACACTTATTGATTGGTGTATGGGTGATGAAATATAAGAGAGTTCATAGAAAATAGATGAGACTTGAAGAATGCAATGAATATCAAACAAGAATGATAATAGATCCCATATGATAACAAAATTAAAGCTTGGATACTCAGTATTATACTGATTATATTGAATGAAAACACCTGGAGATCACACACTCGTAAAAAGCGCCAAGAACCCTAGTGTGCACACATTACTTATTTATAGTTACGACCACCACCTGTGCTTTTATAAAAGCGCAAGTATAATGAAAGCATTGCCCAAAACCTCAAACACTATTAAACTCTTACAATATCACCCCATGGACATCTAAAATCTGTCCCAAACCACCCAAACTTGATACCTCAAATACCAAGGGTCTCAAACGGTCCTAACAATATCCCCTAGACCGTTGCGAATTTGAGAGTCTTGACTCTAAATCTTCTGGTTGACATTTGATGAGAATCCCTCTGCATGTTCTATTGTTGCTTAAGTTGGTGTAGCTTCATGACTTGGATCTCAAGTTTATTCAACAAATTCATATTTGGATGAAGTTGCGAAACCTCGAACGCGCATGGCTACCAACATGAAAAACGAAGTTTTTTGTTTCTGTTCCCGTTGCGTGGCGCGACAGAGCTTTTGAAGACCGCCTCGCATGCCACGACAGGGAAACCATGCGTTGTAGCGTGGTGCGACGATGGTAAATTTTAGGTATAAATAGGAGGGGTCATGAGCTTTCATTCTACACATTCGAACTCAAAAGTTCACTCTTTATAACCTTTGTATCTCTATTTCGTGCATTCTCGTGTACGAAACCCTAATCGTTGAAACGATACCCTGTCCGATTGATCGGAAACCTTAGCAACAAAAAGTCAAAGTTCCGCCTGAATAAGGTGATACTTTATATGTTGTGATTTTTATCTCGTGATTATCGTTAAAGTTTGATTTGGTTTCTTACACTAACATGTTTTACATTTTGGTGTATAGGAATTAGGAATTATAATCAGGAGATTGCTAAACCCAAAAATACAGCAATGTGAGTCATTCTCTTTTATTAAATACTTTCAAAAGCCTAATTGTTTTCCAGTTGTTACTTATATTTACATTGATTAAGTCTTTGTATTATTATTGGAAAACTATTGTTAGTATGTGGAGTTTTGTATAAACCACCCACTTGATAAGCTTCACTGGTTGGAGAAATGGTCAACCACGATATGACTACAGTCACTAGAATTGCCGAGTGACAAATACCTTTGGGTAGTTTTAAGATTTAAGCAAATGTAAAAACTCTTAATGCTATAAATATAAGAAAGTGTTTTTATACAAATGAATGTACTCACCATTAATTTCTGTTGATCAAATGCTTTTAAACATATTTCAGGTGATTTACTGTAAAAGAAAGGAAAAAGTTCCACGAGGCACTCAAAGCATAAATATACGTCACCCGAATAAAATGTGTTTTGTAATCAAAGGTTTATTCCCATGAAAACCTTTTATGTAAATATGGGTTTTTACCCCAAGTTATGAAATAAAAATTCGGTGTTCTGAAAACTCTGATATATTCCTAACACCCAAACCTGATGAACTTTCCGATGTGATAGTTTTTTTATTAAACACTGATACCACTGGAATTTGTTCACGGCTCCGTCCAGGGTAGGGTCGGGGGTTGTGACAGAAGGTGATCACTAGTTAAGCAAAATAAAGTGATATGTTAATACTTAAGCTAAGAATTCAGGAAATAAATAAAATTACTTCTATGATCATTGTGATGCTAACCATTATATATATATATATATATATATATATGTATATATATATGCATATATATATATATATACACATATATATACACACACACACAAAATTTTCGGAGTTTGTTGTGTTCACTATTTTTCGGCTAACAGTATTAGCAATAGAGAATTATCTGAAGATTTCCAAAGCATATATGTTAACAATACAAATATGGAAATCACTGAAAAACAGACCAGATATGAAACAGATGATGTTGAACCAATAATATTCAATACTCAGCATTTAGATAAAGCACCACCCAAAAAGAGGAGGTGGCACTAGAAAGGAAAGAGAGATAAAAGAAGGAAAAGAAAACAACATCAGCAAACCACAATCAACCCGAGAACCAACTAGAGAAATCCCATTTCCAACACCCATGCCACTATCATGGGAAGAACTTGATCGTCGCTTAGCCAACTACAAAATATTTAAGCCAATAACGAAAGAAATAAATTTTAAGATACCACATTGTTCACCAATACCGATAAACCCAGAACCAATACCGATGCACCTTGAACCGGTAATCAGAAACCACTTCCAAACCAAGCCGAGGAATGGTGGACCAACGATGGGGCATACCAAAATCTGATGAACGAACCATTTTCACTTTTTCCAGCCTACCAACTCATACCATCAGTATACCCACCTATGAACCTGGAGAACGTAGTTGAACTGCGCCACTAAGGAGAAGAGTTAATTGGACGTAAAATATAGAATCTGCTCAATGGGGAAAAATTTGGTCTGGAAGTATGACGAGAGAGATCATCCGTTCTGAAGCTAAACTAGCTATAATATATATATATATATATGTGTGTGTGTGTGTGTAATGTATTTTCTTTACACAAAAGAAACTAATATACATATATATGTGTGTATATATATACACATGTGGTTGTGTATGTAAAATATACAAATCATAATATATAAAAAGAGTAAAAGTCGCAATGATCGACGATTTTGATAAATATGCTCTGAGTATATGTGTTAATATTATTTGATTATTTTATTACTTATTATGTGGTATTAATATTTGAAATATGTATGCATTACTGATGTCAAACGAAGCTTCTTCGAACCAGTCAATCCATAAAAATCAAGAAAAATCCTTGGATAAAAGTGCTATAGAGAATATAGTAGCCTAGGGATTTGATGTTGCCTTACCTTTAATCAATGAAGCTGTTAAGAACCCTACACCTATAGATAACCTTAAGGCTTTGAGTAGCAAACGTCACCCTAACCTTAGTCACAGTGTGAATGGAGACAATGATATCCTTATGAAAGCTCCATTCTCTAAGAAAATGAAGACCATAACTTATGGATGCACTTACAAGGACATAGCTTGTAAGCTAACTAAATTCACTGGCAATGAAGGAGCCGGCAGCTCTACAATGGCTGGAAAAGACTGAAGCTATTCTTAGGATCAGTAAGTGTGCTGAAGAAGATAAAGTAATGTAGGCTTCTAATAACTTTAGAGATGAGGCATTGGAATGGTGGAATATGATTCTTCAGGTAAAAGAAGTGACATGGCTTATGCCATGGACCGGAAAGAATTTAAGGATATGACAGAAAGGTACCAACTCTGGCTTCGCAAGAACCTGCACTAATTTCTCTTTTTGTTTGGGGATTAATCAATGAAATCCATGATATGGTCATGGCAGCTAGACTACCATTGAGGAAATAGTTGAGCTGGCCAATAGTTTGACTAACGGATTAATCCACACACGAGAAAAAACTAGAAGAAGGAATTAGCACAAAGAATTACTCAAGAATTTCATTCTTGTAATGATGGTAGAACGAAAAGAATTGGGCACTCATCTGCACAGCCTTTCTGTAGAAACTTTAGAATGAAGCATTCATGAAAATGCAATTTTAGGAAAACACCCTACTGTTACTTCTTCAAAACAATCGGGCATGTAGAGGAAGAATGTAGAAGAAAATCTAGTGTCTTTTTCCGTTGTGGAGAAACAGGTCACATTAGGCCATTCTGCCCGAAGCTAGCAAAAGTATCGAATAAACAGATTAAAGCGACTAAAGGATCAAAGAAGAACACGCGAGCATTCGTACTTACTGGTCAAGAAGTAGCAATGATTCTCGATGTGATATCTTGTACGTTCCTTATTCATGACATCTACGCAAAGTGTTATCTGACTCTGGTGCAAATCAAAATGTTATAAACACAGCACTTAATCAACCATTGACTAAGATTAGTGAAGCCTATACAGCAGAAACGATGGAAGGAAACTCCACCGACATCGTGAAGTACTTCAAGAAGGAAAGATAGAACTATTAGGATATAAGTTCACGGCAAACCTACTACTAATGAATCTGGCTGGATTTTATAGTATTAGGAATGGATTGGTTAGTAGCCAATCATGCTCGAATTCTATGTGATCAAAATTCTGTTGATATTCATACGCCAATAGGAGAAATGATCATAATTCGAGGAGACAAGCCAACCAAGTCATCAAAATTCATATTGGCAGTGAAAGCTGCAAGTTATGTAAGGAATCAAGGCGTCGTGTATATGATCTTTGTGATCATTAAAACTAAAGGAAAGGGTTTGAAAAAAATTCTGGTAGTATCAGAATACCCCAAAGTTTCCCCTAGAAGATCTACTTGGATTACCACTTGACCGTGAAGTCGAGTTCAAACTGCACCGATTGCTAAAGCACCTTATCATTTAGCACCAACGAAAATGCTTGAATTGAAGAAGCAATTAGATGAATTGCTAGAAAAAGGTTTCATATAACCAAGCTCATCCACTTGGGGTGCACTTGTGTTATTTGTTAATAGGATGGATGGACTATGCATATGTGTATCGATTTTAGGGAATTGAATAAGGTCATAATTAAAAATCAGTATCTATTATCGAGAATTGATGATCTATTTGATCAACTTCAAGGAGCTTGATATTTTTTCGAGATCGATTTACGCTCTAGATACCATCAACTGAAAATACAGGAATAGGCCATTCCCAAAACTGCTTTCAGGACTAGGTATGGTCATTATGAGTTTACAATGTTGTACCAACATCTGTTGGTAGTGGAGATGATTTCTTAGGTGAAGGTTTTTGTTTCTTTTGAGGTGGTGGTGTTGGTTTAGTTTTGATTGGAGCAGAGGATACACTTGTTGTAGGCATAGCAATGGTTTTAGGAGAGGTGTTTATTGGTTGTTTGACATTTCTTGTTGACTTTCTTCTTTTTGAAGTGCCAATGTCTTCTTTTACCATCTACTTAGCCTGTTCATATTCAATGAGTTGGGAAGCCTTGCTTTCCAGTGTATCTTGCCTTTTTCTACTTCTCTACAACAATCTATTCTACTTGTTTGTTCAGGGTCTCATCAATTCCTTTTTGAACTCAAGCATCTGATTCTTTAGCAGAAGCTTTATTTGCAGCAGTGGTTGTAGCAGACCCTGGTGTTTGTTGTTGCACCTTTGGTTTAGCTTGTGATGAAGGCTACAATTTTCATGGTGGATGTCAGCCAAATTCCTCTGAGCTAGAATGATTGGTTGCACATATTTCCATAGCTCATTGGTAATTTGCGATGGGGATGGTTGGCTTTGAGAATTTTGTAACGTCTACTTCATCATGATTTTTATTTCATCAATTTATGACTCCATGGATGTCATTCTCTCCGTCAATTCTTTGTATCTTAATTAATCACCTAATTTAATAGGATCATCTAAATTCCTACCAGAGGTAGTTGTACTTGGATCATCAACAAGAAAACTCTCCATGTTATCAGAACCAAATGCCCCTTTTTCTTAGTATTGGGGACTTCCAACTGGAGCAGAGGTTACAATTGTAGCCTTAACAGTTGTTGCCTTTAAGGAAGTCTTATGGATGTAACCACTATCCAACTGAAACACTTTTGTGTCATCAGTTGTAGTAGTTGCTTCACTTAATTACCACCAAGAGTTACTTGTAACTCATGGGGTGCAGCCTCCTCAGCTGTTTCTGGGTTAGCAATGAGATTTGTCTCTGACTCAGTCACATGTGGGGGTGTACTCTCATGAACAGGTGATTGAGAGGAACTGATTTGTGTCTAAGTTATCTCAATTGCACGAAACAGAGGTATAATAGTAGGTGGAATTGAGGGAGATGTTTGTGGGAAGAAAGAGAATTTGCCCTGAGAAAGGGGCTGTGAAACAAAGATTCAAGTGAATCATCTGCTTCATAATGAGGTGTCCCTATGCTTACAACTAATTCCTTTTGTGAGGAACGAGTATGAGTTTAGCTTTTTGGTAGAGATCTTTCCAACTATTGTGAGGAAGTAACAACAGTGGTTTCAGATGGTTTTTGTGATACCACAAGGTACCCCTGGGATCTCATCTTCTAGAGGTGCCTTTTTATATATTTTGGTTTTGGGGGCTTTTTGGATTTAGAGAGTTTCTTTTTGTATTTTTCTGGTGTGGGTTCACAACACTGGTTGTAGTGTCATGATCACCAGGAGCAGTGGGCTCAACAACAGAGGTATGAGCTTGTGATGTGGACTGATCCAAAATTTTCTCATCCCCCTTTGCTTTTGTTTTAGAAACTTTTGACTCCATAATTTTTATTCTTGTAAAAGTTTCAGTAGTAAGACCCGTCATCTCAAAAACAGCACCTTGTTTAAAATCTTTTTCTGGAAGTTGTTTCTGTAGATAATAACTCAAGAGTCAGCAAAAAAAAGAAAGGCTTTATTTTTTGATATTTTATTATAATTTGTCACCAAAACCATAAACAATACATGGGATAGATTGAAATCAGATTTTGTCAAAATAGCATATCCCAAAAAATTGAATATTTTGTGGAATCTCATTAAATGAGGTGGTCTTTGCTGAAAGACATGTGAGTAAGGTATGGAAAAGGTATCGCATTTCAGCAGGAAAATTTGGTTGGTAGATAGTAACACCAGTTAACTTACCCTCATACCCACATTCTATAAACTCGGCATGTAATTCTTGCTTGCCAAAAGAGGTTTTACCTTCTAGGTCATTCAGACCAAATGTTGTGGAAATTGAGGATGAGGAAATTTGAACAAGGGTTTCTCCAACCTTGGAATGATAGCATATGGCTTCTTCTTTTGGGATTCGACTCTAGCATTTGCCCAGAACTGTCGAAGTGTGTCCACAAAGATTGGTGCATTCGCAAGCATAATGTCTGTGTATTTAGAGGATGTGAGACATCAATTATTGGATGGAATGAAGTATTATTTCGGTTTTCTCGAAAGTGGGGAGGTAGTCATGTGGGAGTTTGATGTTTAGAGCCATGATCGGAGATGGAAGTGAGGAGTAATGAAGAAGACGAGAGTAATGAAAACCACTTTTGAGAATTTTGAATTCGAGACGGCAAGTAAAAACTCTGTTTTCAATACAAATGACCAAACGAATTAGCAGTGAGAGCTGACCAGTTTATATCAAATTGATTGTTAAATCAAATTTGAACGACCAAGCTTTGATATCAATTGATAGGATCTGAGTTTGATATTGAAGTGATTGTTTAATTGAAATTAATGTAAGATGATAAATAACAATGAAACAGTACCACAGGATTTGGTAAAATTTGAAATCACAACAATAGAAAGATTGTTTCAAGAACATGCTTTTGTAATTATAATCACGTATGCATGCATTTTACAAACTCCCCCTCAGCCTAAGATCAATCTATTCATTCGTTGTACAGAATGTTTAGAAGAAAAGTGATGGATAGAACAGTAGAGGCACTGTTCTAGTTATAGTACAATTCAAACCATTAAGCATCTTAAGCCGACGTCACAATGAAAGTGACATTTAACAAACAAAAAACTCTTAACATCTGCTAGACCTAAACATTGTTACATTAATTACATAATAGAGTGTGTTGAACAACAACTACTTAGGTAACCTCTGTTGATCTTCAGCAGACCTTTGCTTCAGCCTTTTAACCTTCATCAGAGTTTCTCTCTAGCAGACCTTTGCTTCCAGCAAAGCATTCCCTTTAACAGATCTTGTGAATAGTCTTTAAGTATGAGCAGAGTTTAGAATAGTAGATCTTTTTTATTAATGATCAAATGTTATAGATGGTTTTAGCTTTTCAATCATCTATTCTTTTATAGGCTTCAATAGATCCTACAACTTTGGAAAAATCAAAAAGATTTTATTTCATCTTATTTTCGACTACCTATGATCGAATGCTGATTTTCAAAACCCGAAGTTGTTGACCAAAATCTGAAAAACAACGGGTTAGGAGCTAATCTGAAATGAGAAAATGTTTAAAAAGATTACAAGTTCATTAATTTGAAACTTAATATTGATAGAAAACAACATTTTGTTTAGAAAGGGTTCAACCAAGGTCTTTAACTTGGACTTGGTAGACAAATCAGATAACCAGAGTCATTAACTTGGACTTTATTAATTGAGTGGGTGGTTAAATCTGGAAAACTATTTGAAATTTGAAAAATTGGTTACCTCCGCACGAAGGTATTCCTTCACACGGAAGTAATCACATTCGTACAAAGGAAGTTACCTTCGCACGAAAGTAAAACTGTGCTACTATAAATGTTACTTCGCACGAATGTATCTTCATTCGCACGAACCTGTTTCCTCCTCACTAAATTAAGAGAATAGAGAGAAAATCTTTCTAAGTAACAAAGTGCTACAAAAAATACCTTAGGGGTATTGATTTACACAACACATACTATGGGAAAGGTATAACACCTATAAATTGGACAAATTTTGAACTGTTGAACATAAAACCTTAGATCTAGGATGTTTAAATGGTCAAATCATAAAAGTGAACATATAGAAATGCTTATGGGAACTTTTAGGTCCAAAATGTACATTCATTTTGTTCATAATATGCAAAACTCAAGAAAATTGAAAGTTGGTGATATGGATGAGGTTACCTCCATACTGAAGTAATTCATTCGCACGAATGAAATTACCTCAGTACGGAAGTAACATTGTTTTGGTAAAATATGTATACCTTCGAACGAAGGTAAAATTGGTGAAAATGGTTAACATACCTTCGTACGAAGATGCTTTCATCCGTGCCAAATTATGTCCATCCGTACAAAGTACCTACGCACCAAGTTTTGACAATTTTGAAAATTTGTTTAAGTGTTGATTTTTTTGTTTGTGCAAGCAAAAGTGTCGAACTTTGATGCTAAACACAATATCTGTTGTGTATTAGAAAAGAAATTAACAAAGATGGAACCGTTCGAGCCTATTCCAGAATTATGGATCGAATTCGGATAAAGAAATACTTGACGGATCAACATAAAGCTTATCGATCTCATGTTGAAAGGTTTTGGAAAATGCGAAGTTCATTGCGGATCCTCTAGCTATTCATTCTATTGCTAAACATGGAAATGAAGATAAAGATGGCGAATCTCCGATAATTGATAAGAATGAAATAAGAGAAGCTAGGAAAGCTTGGTTCATGTAGGATCGTATTATCCAACTAAGCATAGGACCTAACTTGAATTCTAGTCAATATGTGCGGAATTCATGATTAACTAGTGACAATATGAGCGTTACTGTTTAAATGCTTATGTTCATTAATATTGATCAACTTGTTACAATTATGAGACAACTGGACAGGGCTTCGCCTTCACAGTCAACCAAAAAGCTACAGACTCAAGACCACAACTCTTTTACTTACTGACAAGCTGACTTCACACGAGTTGGTCTTGCCACTTCGTACGAGTTGTGCACTTCGTACGAACTGAACCTCACGTCGTACGAGGTGTCCAACACTTCATGCGAAGTGGCCTATTACATACATAGAAAACATAAAATCTAACATTGAAGTCCTATTACATACATGACATGACCCTAAGACGTAGGCTATAGGCATCTGTATCAACAAACTCCCCTGGATATTGCTGCAAGTCTTGGTCAGTCTTCAAATACTTGATAACTTTAAATATTCAGTGTCTAAAGAAGTTCTTTCTCGGCTTTCTGCGTTCCTCAGTTGGTATCGGTGTTTGATCAGTAGCCGGTGCCCATTTCAAAAACTGAAACCTTCTGATTTAAGCCTTTTGCGTAGCATCATCAATTCATTCTTCTTTTCTAATATACTACATAAACTCTTTTCATTCTAGCTCTCTCTATTTTGAACGCTACATTTTACCAGAATTAATACCATGAGCATAACACACATTGATCACTTCTTGATATTGCATCGCTTGAGTCTTTTCCTGTGTCTCGTAACCTATCTTGTTAAAGAATAGACACTCTACATCTTTCTTAGGACTGTTAACTAGCCACATCGGGTCTATTATGCGTATTGCTCTCCATAATCCTTCATTCTTCAAAACAATCACTACTTCGCCCATTTCAACATCACATTGCCACCACTGGAAGAATTCATAAAAATCTTGTTCTATTTTCATTAGTGGCATGTTCTTTATTGTGTGTGGAAGTTTAACTATCAAAGTCACATCTTTCTCTTTTGTTACCGGATCAATCTTGATTCTTTTCTTCGGTATATGCAGTTTCCAGTGATTGAATCATGATCCACTTCATACTTTATCAGCTTCCACAATCGTTGGTCATAGAATTTTATCTCGTAATTGATCATCTTTGTTTACACCAACTCTTCCACATCTCACCAGGGCGAAGTTTGGATATCACACTGAAATCTAAAGTATTGCACACCAAACTCCCTCTTTATTGCATAAACATTCAACTCTTTGATCCAACCCCGACTAAGAATATCACCCAACGATTTGTATTGATCACGTGTAAGCTCTTTGAACCATGACTTCTTTGCCTCATCTATTTCTTCTCTTGTTAAACATTTAGGAATATTACCTTCATTCATAGTCTCCTTTACTCTATCCCTTAATAAATCTTCAGAAGCTTCAACAAACAACTCCTGAAAGGTTGGGAAGTCATCCATATTCTCACCAGAATATTTGACTGTTTCATCGTGAGAATCATCCTCCACGAGAACCTCATTATAACTATCAACACCAGTGTGACATTTGTACATTTTTAGTCATTAAACAATTCCAAAATATTTTTGTATTTAATAAAATCTTCTGTTTTATTTGCGAGAATATTATTTATCAATCATTGTCCAATCCCGAACATTTTTATTCAATAAAATCTTGCATTTTATTGGTAAGAATGCAAAAATGTCAATCATTACACAAATTCGGTCATTTTCGTGTTCAATAAAGTTTTATACTTTATTTACGAAACGTGTAACTGTACAATCTAACAAACCGACATCCACGACATTTCCGGACAAAATCCAAGTTACACATGCCTTAACGCCTTTATATAACCTAAATATTAGTTTAAGAGGGGTTAAAAATGACAAAACGCGAAAATACAAGTCCAAGGGTCAAAATTGTCAAAAAAAGTTTGCTTCTTCACCAAGTTTGCCACCTATCTCCAATTTTTGACACCTTACACTCATTTTGCAACACTTAATTTGGTGTTGACACATGTTAGGATACTAATCCACACTTGGTAATACTTGCCATCACCTCCTTGATCCTAAAACACTATAAATACCCTTTGATTCATCCATTTTTTTTCACACCACTTCAAAACACTTCAAAGCAAAGTGTGAAGTTCTTCTTTCTATCCTTCTTGGAGCTTGTTTTCAGCCTTTGGAAGCCTCTATCTTAAGTTCTGAAAGTGTTTTCAACACAAGTAAGTACTCTTCCTAATTCTTTCATTATTTTAGATATTTTGAGCTTAAAGTCAAACAGTTTGGCTTCCTGTTTGACTTTCGGTTCTGACCATTTTGGTCAAGTCAAAATTCAAATTGAAATTTGCAATGTGTTCGTAATCACGAAGGTATTAATCCCTTGCGATTGCACCTTCTGATTACCACGTTTAGCAGGTGAGATAATGAGTCAATGTTTTACGAGTTAAAAGTAATATATATATATATATATATATATATATATATATATATATATATACATACATACATATAAATGCATTTACGACGAAAACGTTTTTGGGTATAGAAACTTAAGGTTTTGACAGTAAAACAGTTTTAATTATTATTAGACATAATCAAACATGTCTAACTCGTCATTTCTAGTTTAGTGCTTATTTCTTGAGTCGTAAGTCGAGCGGTTTTACTACCGCTTTGACTTTCGAATCTGACCCATTTGGTCAATCTTAGGATTTGACCAAGCGCATTTTTATGACCATAGTAATTTATGGAATAACCCTCTGAGTTTATACCTTATAGTCATATAGTTTGGTTAGTTATATGATGCGTCGATTTTATGTACTATTAAAATGCTGAAAACACCCTTTTGGCGCATAAAATGGTTTTAAACATGTAAGACCATAGTTTTGACATCTAAACTGACATCATAACATAATCAAACTTGTTTTGTCATATAAGAATCATCATAGGACTTATTTAACCGTCCAAACCCATAGTTACGCTTACGACCGGTTAAGTGGTGTAAACCATTTTAACAAGTCGTAACGGGTCAAAGCACTTAGAAACTTTTCAAATCAGAATGTAAGGTATTATAAACCATATTATACGAGTCCCAACACTCGTTTGGTTTATAAGACCTCACTCTATCCAATCCCCTGACTAAAGTCTCGACACACTAACTTAGTATTCCGATACATTAGGACACACTTGAACTCTTCAATCCTTGAGCTTTGTTTGATCATTTGAACAAGACATTTACGCAATCCCAAGCGAGTAGATAGCCACCTCTTTTACGTTTTTAGATATTTTAGGGTGATTCATATGTACCTATCACTGCTTTCTTGTTTTCCTGACATTATACGTGTTTTGCTTATCTAGTACATATAGTACATGATCTCAATGACATTTTGTTTCATATGTTGACTTAGCATACCTAGTACATGATTTCAAATATGTTGACTTAGCATACCTAGTACATAATTTCAAAGACATTTTTGCTTCATATGTTGACTTAGCATACCTAGTACATGATTTTAAAGACATTTTGCTTCATATGTTGACTTAGCATACCTAGTACACGATTTCAAAGACATTTTTACTTCGTATGTTGACTTAGCATACCTACTACATGATTTCAGAGACATTTTTTGCTTGGTATATTGACTTAGTATGCCAAGTACATGATTTCAAAACATTTTCATGACATGCTTACATTGTTCAAGACATATTGGTGCGTTGAATACATAATGATACATTCGTTAACATTGATCACGCCGACTGATAGTATGTAATGGTACTATAGGATTGACAATCTTGTTCCCGCTTACTAAGTTTGTTTGGAAGTAAATTTAGGGAATGAAAGAATCCGATGAACATTTGATAAACCTTTGTCTTTATAAGGGTTTATCTGACAGTCAACAAGGCATTAATGTATTCGCCAACAATCCATATATATGTGTCTACACAATAAAAGCAATTGATTTATAAGACAAGAGTTTTTGTTTAAACAAGACCTTTGTTTATTCAAAACACATGTTTTATACAAGACATTTTAAACAAGACCTTTGTTTATTCAAAACACCTATTTTACACAAGACATTTATTTTATGGATTAAACAAGACTTTTGTTTACCATACAAGATACTGGTTTATACATAGACATTTCTTTCTAAAAGACATTTGGTTTGTACATCGCATTGGTGTATACATGACATTGATTTAAACAAGACATCTCATTTGTTGGCTCATGGTAAGTGATTAAATGACGAGACGTGTGTAATATGATAAAAGCATGGTGGATACGCCGCTGGTACTTCCTATATATACGTGCTTCCATTATATTACATAACGTAGCGTTATCTAAACCACCTCAAACAAAATACAAGACATGACATATTTTATACAAGGCACGAGTTATTTTGGTAATTAAGTTAACCATGCATCATTTCTTTTAAATCATTTGATTTTCGTATGATTTTATAAAAGAAACATTTTTGTAAAGGATCATGGCTACTTTTGTAATAGTTGAACATTTCTTTTAACTTTCAAAGCCATGAATCTTCATCACAAAATCTATGTTACTCACAAGCATTTTAATGCTGACGTTTTATTCTCACATATGTTTTTGGAGCTAATGTTTGACTTTTAGCATGCTTCACATAGGGCAAACTTGGGCCTTAGTGACTTTAAAATTTGCAATACAATTGTTATTTTTTATTTCATTCTCCCAAGATAATATAAACAATTAAATTCAATAATACAAAACTTCATATGCCATGTGTTGTGAAACAATAGTTCTGTGATATAACTCCTTGACGTTTCCGCCGCAGTTTGTTGTTTTACGCGGTTAGGGTGTTATAGAAAGATTGGTATCAGAGCTCATGGTTATAGGGAATTAGGTCATTAGTAATACTTTGACCTAGACTATAACCTTCCTAGATCCCTAACACAAGTTATCTTGTGTTTAGATCTTAAAACAATACCATCACCTATCCTTAGGTGATTACCAAAACAAATTCACAAGTTGCAAATTCGTTTTGAAAATCAATCATCTATCCTTAGATGATTTGTTTTTAGGCTTCATGCCTTCAAAGTTTTAAAGATCTCGTCAAAGTTTGGGTTTTATTAATGTGAACACGTGCAATCGGGAAGGGTGGATGCCTATACCCTGAGTTTTCTGTCTAAGGATAGGGTGTTCGTACAAATCCGCATTATCGGACCAGTCACTCTTACCTGGGAACTCTTGGGGTGAGTGCCCACTTATAGGCTAAAGCATGTCTTCATGATACATTATAAAGACCCATTTATTTTGGTTAGTCACTATGTGTCGTTTATTTGTTTTAGGTAATGAACAGATGATCACAATCCTTATGTTTCGTTGATATTTTTAACGTTTCCTTTTGACTATCCAATATTAATCTCACCCGTTTTCACTCATATTTCCTTCTCTTTTAGAATGCCTCCTCATCGAAATGCTGCTCAGGACCCCGATATGGCGGCAATGATAGCTCAGCAGATAGCTGCTGTTCTACTTAATCTTGTGACTCAATTAAACCAAGCCAACAATAACAACAACAATGCACATGTTATTGGTTCTGAGGGAGATACTAGGCTCCAACAATTCAATTCGGCTAAACCGCTCAAGTTTAGTGGTTCTGAGGGAGCTATTGGGCTCCAACAGTGGTTTGAGAGTCTTGGGAGCACATTCCGTCATGTTCAATGTTCGAATGAGCGCAAAGTAGAATTTGCTTTGAGTGTATTCCAAAAGAGGGCGCTCACATGGTGGATTGGAATGGTGAGAGTTAGGGGTGATGATGTTGCAATGGTTCAGATGTGGAAAGGGCTTCGAGCTCTTATGATGAAGGAATTATGCTCACGCCACGAGCAAAGAGCACTTAAGAACGAATTCCATGACCTGAAACAGGATAGTGGAGAACATCATGCCTACATTGACCGTTATGAGGAGCTAGGTTTGTTAGATAAGGCTATTGAAAAGTACATTGATGGCCTTCCTGACCGAGTTCAGGACATAGTCACTAATAGCAACCCTGCTACAATCAGACTGGCTGTAACCCTGATTGACTCGCAAGTCAAGAAGGGTAAACTTTTTTGCAAAGGCGACAAGAAGCAATCTACCAAGATTGCACAAGGGAAACAAAAGGGAAACAAGGCTGAAACCTCCAAGAAGTCTAGGAAGCATAAAGCTTCCAAGAATTTCGCTGTTGTTATAGAACCCAACCAAGCTGCTCCCAATCAACCAGCACAGCCTCTCACCAAGAGACAATATGCCGGTACTGCACCTCTGTGCAACAAGTGTGATAGTCATCACCAACCCCATCTACAGTGCCGTCATTGTACCAATTGTGGACGATATGGCCATCTGGCCAACACTTGTCGTTTTGCTCCTGCCCCGAATCAAGTGGTTCGAAATCCTGTTCAACCACAAGCCAATCCTGCACGACTCCACTACCCACCTGGATCCTGCTACAATTGTGGTGATCTTACTCACTACCAAAACAACTGCCCGAAGCTAGTTAATGTGAATCCAGCCTGGGATGAGCATTTAACATTAATGCAAATGAGGCTCGAGCTGACAATGACGTGGTTAACGGTACGTTCCTTGTCAATAATCAGCATGCTTCTATTCTTTTTTATTCGGGTGCCGATAGGACTTTTGTATCCTTAGATTTTGAGCCTTTTCTTTCAACACCACGAACCAAACTAGGAAAACCCTTAACAATGGAGAAAGCTAGTGGAGAACCTCTTGTACTTGATTCTGTTATTCATAACTGCCAATTGAACCTCAATAACCATCTTTTTTCCATTGACCTCCCGCCAATGCAACTTGGGAGTTTTGACGTCATAGTAGACATGGACTAGTTAACCAAACACCATGTTGAAGTGATCTGTTTTGATAAGATTGTTCGCATCCCTCTTTTATCTAGTGAAATCCTAGAAGTTCGTGGAGTGAAACCCTCTCATAGCCTTAAACTCATGACATGTACATAAGCCCAAAAATACCTACGAAAGACTTATGTAGCCTTTTTGGCACATATTGTGACAACCAACATTTTCCGGTTGTAATTACGCGCATAACGAACATTAATACTATCATAAGTAGCGTAACTAGACGTAAACCTGACCAGGCCTTTGGAATGCCTAGGAACGCCTATCCGACTTTTCGGTACGCGAGTGGAGATTTGTAGGAAACTGTTGTACGTCAAACGGTAACGAACTGCCACCGGGAAAAATACTGACAACGCCGATAAATACAAATTTTACATGCATAATTTATGCGTAAGAATTTGGTTTTGATGAATTATCGTGGTTTCGAACGTCATAAAACGCTTACGTGAACGAAAAACGCGTCTGCAGGAACGCACCAACAACGAAAAGGAAGCAACGGACTGGAGTTACTCCTCAATATTAATATATTATGATATATTTAGCTTCGTAATCGAATTTTGTTATTCGTAGTCGAAATCGGATCGAAAAACGGACAAGAAACGACAACCGAAGCAAATTACGCATTGTAATGAAACGTACGAACGCACACGATTAATATCGAATACCGACACCATTTACATGTTTTTGACCCTAAAACAATATTATACAACATTACACAGCGTTCGGGTTCGAAAACGGGCCTCGTAGACACGATTGGGCCGCTCAAAACACTAGAAATGGGCTTTTGGGCCTTGGGCCCAACCCACCACAAACCCTACCTATAAATAGAAAGTTTAAACCTAAACCCTCATAACTCACTACAAACTCTCCCTCTCTCTAATTCTCATTTCTCTCTCACACTCTCTCTCTCTAAACAAGTCGGATCCGGCAAGGATCACGGCAGCCAGCGACGTCCGGCAACGACAGTCCGGCGACCGAACTCCAGCAAAGCACGGAGGTGACACGGCGGCCCCGCCGTTCACGGTGGCGGTGGTAGTGGATTTTTACGGTGGAACCGCGGTGGACCATCCTAAAACACACCTCCTGAGCACGAATCCGACGATGGTTTTCCGTTTGAAGTGCAGAAGTGACGGTTTCAGCTCCGACAGAATTGGTTTCTCCAGAACCTTTCGACTCTCTCTCTTTCTTCAAGATCTTTCTAGATCCACCTTGATCTGGCTCGATCCTTGTTGTTTCAGGTTGTGACAGAGTGTGGCGGCGGTGGTGGCTCCGACTAGGTGACGGCAGCCATCGTCAACGAACGAACGAAGCCGTCGTTCGGCGGCGGCCGACGATGGCAGTAGTGGGGATGGTCGGGTTCGGGTTGGGTGGTGACGGAGGACAAACAAAGCCGTCGCATAGTGACAACCGTCAGTGGCAGTAGCGGTGGTGGCGTCTTGGGTCTCCGGTTCACTTTGGTTCACTCGTTTCAAGATGTGGTTTGGTTCAAGTCGGTTCAGTTTCGGTTCAGTCAGGGTTCGGGTTGTCACACCCCAGTCGTAGCGGAAGCGCAAGTGTGTGACTATTAGGTAATCATTGCATTCAATCTAGTAAACAATATAAATTAACAACGATGCCATGCCATTCATAAGTTTCATTCCATAATTACAACCATCAAAAGTGAATCACATTGTTATCTGTTTTAGCTTGTCATCATAAGACATAATTTAAAACACATTGTTTTCATCAAATTCATATTGAGGCTTTGACCCCTATATACCCATACGAAGTTGGGATATAAAAAGCAAACCCTCCAAAGGGTGGTACATTGTTGTCTTGACAATTCCCCATACCCGAATCCTATCACCAGCTCATGTCTTGCATCCTGAAATACATGAAATTTTAAAAAGTCAACATAAAGTTGGCGAGTTCATGTAGTTACATGTTTTCATATCAAAATGTCATCTTTGAAATCTTGTATTGAAATCCGAGTATGTCATTAGCATCAATGAGTTATTAAGGATCTATCAGTGTGTCGCGAGCACCCTGACATATATATGCCATAAGTAAGTAACCAAACCGAGAAAACTTTGACATTACTGGGATCACAAAAGCACTCCGAAGGGTATACCAACCATGAGTGTAGCGGGTCTCAAACTCAATAGATCTACTTCTTTTGCACCTTGGTTATTAAGTGATTAATGGTTACTATTGTCATCATCCTACTTACGCACAAATGATCGTGTTATCAACTAACCTAAAGCTAACATACTGTTTGATCTGACATGTATGTCCCCTCGATAATTTAAAACAAAACTTGAAATAATTGAAAGGAGGAACATGAATCACAGTTTTGCTTTCCGTAAGTCATACTAGTATCAGTCGGTATCTGTACACGTGTGTAACCTATATGTATATTGAGTCTATTCGAGTGTGAACTGGGCCTTGCCCTTCACATGTCCTCGTGCCTTGCACGCATGTCATTGGGCCTTGTCCATGTTAACCATGTCATTGGGCCTAGCCCATGTTTTCTTGTCATTGGGCCTAGCCTATGTTATCTATGTCTTTGGTCCTAGCCCACGTTTTTATGTCATTGGGCCTAGCCCATGTAATTTATGTCTTTGGGCCTAGCCCATTTTTTATCTCATTGGGCCTAGCCCATGTAATTTATGTCTTTGGGTCTAGCCCATGTAATTTATATCCTTGGGCCTAGCCCATGTAATTTATATTTTTGGGCTTAGCTCATGTTTCTATATGCTTTTGGGCTTTTATTCGTTGTGGGCCTCGTCCATAAATATTATGGGATTGGGCCTTGCACATGACTTTTACAATTTGGGCCTAGCCCAAAATTATTTATAAAGGGCCATTTTCTTATAAGTATCATACTTATAATATTTTAGCTTTTTATATTTTAACTTTCCGGATTTTGGTTTCGATAACATATATATGTTAAACGTCTAAATATATATATTTGGACTTGTCGTCGATGTTAATTATTAAGTGCTTGTTTTCATCGCCCATTGTCGTATGACCTTTCGTGTCGGCGATTCACCCGTTGGTCGTCAACGCGACGGTGTAATCTTGAATGTTCGCCTATCGTTCGCATTGTTTCATTTGTCCGATTATTGTTTCGACGCATCGCAATAATATATTTGTTATGTCACCAACACTTAGTATTATTATCAAGTGTTTGTTTTTTTGTATATGATTGGGTATTTTATTTTGAATACCCTAAACTTCTAAATACATACACATACAATACACATATGTATTCATACAAGTTCCTTGGTGACAAATGTATATACTTGTATTATTTCCCAAGTAAATATATATATTTGTAAAAAGTATTTATTTTTACTTATAAATATATATACACATATATAACTTTGTTGAACACTTGGGTATTTAGGGTTTAGCCCTTGTCATTAGAGCCTACTTAATGACGATTTAAGTTACTAATCGTGTTTAGTCCCACTAATCACCCCATTAATCATGTCTTAATCACGATTATATTTTAGAAAATTTCTCCATACTTTCCCCTATACTATGGCGTTTTCCACGTTTCAAAAATGTATTTAAAACCTGTTTAAACCCATAATCAACATCAACAATCCGTCTAATTTTTATTCTACAACATCAAGACATCATCATCCATGACTTTTTAGTGTTACAAATCCTATTAAATCAAGAGGGTTTTCAATATTTATTAACACTTTCAAATCACTACTATCATGTCATTTAATCAAGTTCATACCTTTAACCTCTTGACTACTACACATTTTTACGATGATTACAACTTAAATACAAATGTTTACTTCTTATAACAATCATTCATGTGTATAGAAATTATCTTTAAGTTGTAGTATTCTTCATGGATGATGTAGTTGATGATCTTGTTTAGATTTAAACCTTATCATGTTTAAATCTTCATTTTTATACTTAATCATACAAGATCATCCAACTTTTGTATCATACTTTAACATAAGTAACTTCAACATGCTAACTAACTACCATATAAACACATAATCTACACAAAATAATTAATATTTAGTGTTATTATTATGGTGTGAGTTAGGGTTTTTGGTTTATTCTTTCTTCATTTTCAGGATGATCAACTTGTACATGTTAAATCTAAGTATAAAAATAAGCTAGATTATGGATGAGTTTGCCTTACGAAGGGTGCACAAGTTCTTGATGATTTTAGAAAGAATATGAAGCTCTAAAGAAGCCTTAGTGATCCTCCATCCTTGCTAGCTTCTTGAGTGATCTTGATTAGGCTTTAAAGTGGATGAAATAGGGTGTATTATGGTGGTTAGTGGTGGTACAAGGTGGTGGTGGTGGTGCCGTGAACTAGAGAGAGAGTGAGGGTGAGATGGTTGATTTTTTTTATGAAAATGATGAGTGTTCAAGTATGGTAATGATATATATCAAGTCCCCCTTTCAAAATCAACAACACATCAAGCCCATGCTCCTAATTTTCAATTTGTCAACAAAATGAAGTGGGCATGGGGCCCACTTGAAACCGCCAAAAGGGGTGGGGGTAAAATGTAACTTTTTTTTACACATGTTATAAATGGAGATATTTTGGTCATTATATTAAGTATGGTGATTAGGGGTTTTGATCTAGCATCCTTAGCATAAGATTAGGGTTTAGAGTGTTATTACTTTCTAATTAATCCACTTAGTCCTCCAATATAAGTTTCGGATAACGGAAATGTCGTTAGATTGCTCATCATCGCAATAATCGCTAATAAACGAACTTATTTATTTATTACCGGAAACTTCTGTTTTCGCTCACCACAATTGATATAGCGTCTACTTAGTGCATTTCCGACCTAAAAATGTGTCTAACTAGTTCGCTAGACTAATATACGATGAGCTAGGATGGCCAAAATGTCTTTCGTTCGATCGATCTCGGCACTTTTATGTTCCACCGTCGAACTTTTCCGAAAGTTGTGTTTCCGTGATCTCATGTTAGTTGAATAGATTCCGAGTTCCAAATAAGGCTTAACTAGTTCGCTAGATCCCCGAATGAGGCTATTGGCCACTAAAATATTCGTCGTTTAGACTATAGGCCGCTTTCCGGTCAAATTGTGCATTGTTTCACGAATGACCGGAAATGATGTCTTTTGTGCATTCTTGCTATTCTCACATTGTTTTTGGATGATTAACATTGTTTTATTCTTATTCTTGCATCCGGAATCCTCCGAATTAGTCTTGCGGACAAACCGACATTTGTCGCTTTTTGGTCGAAACGGACAATTTTGTAATTTAGGCGTATACCAGAAAGTTATGTATTATTGTAATGGTTGATCTCAAATAAGTGTTTTCATTTATACATGGACTCAGGTATGGCATTAACATGCCGTTATTCCTTGTTCTGGTTCGTTTTAGTCGATTTACCGACACAGTTAGTGTCACCACAAATAGTGCGCCCAACACTTTCTACCAACACTTTTAGGGCATTGTTTTGATTTGTTTCACGTTATAACGGAAACTAGTATATGTTATGATTAGGTTTACTTTCCCTAATGACGTACGACTCAGTTGTGCAATTAAATTACGATAATATGCAGGAAATTAATAAGCAAAATTTGTGATTAAATTGTACGGTATTACCGGTTATTTGCCATTTGTCACATACTCCCCCTGTAAAAAAGAATTTCATCCCGAAATTCAGTTTGGGGCATCCACTGAAGGAGTCTTCTTGAACAGGTGGGGGTATTTTGACTTGATCTGATCTTCATGCTCCCACGTATACTTGGGACCGTGACGCGAATTCCAGCGAACCTTCACTAGTTTGATTTGGTTTCTTCTTGTCTTTTGGAGCTTCCAGTCCATGACTTCAACTGGTTCTTTGGTGAATTGTAATTTTTCATCAACATGAATCTCATCTGCTGGAATTTTAAATGTGTCATTAGCCGGACTGTTAATCAGATTAGACTCATGGAATGTGTCGTGTACATTATTGAGTTCCTCTGGCAATTTTAACTTGTAAGCCACTGTACCAATCTTTGCCATAATTTCGAAAGGTCCAATATATCTCGGGTTGAGCTTTCCATGCTTCCTGAATCTAGCTACCCCTTTCCAAGGTGAGACCTTTATCAATACTTTGTCTCCGACCTCGAAGGATAATGGTTTGCATCTCTGATCCGTGTAGCTCTTTTGTCTATCTCGGGCCGCTTTGATACGCTCACGTATCTTAAATATCTTGTCGGTTGTCTCTTGTAGTTCGGGACTAATGAGTTGTCTATCACTGACTTCCGTGCAACATGATGGCGATCGGCACTTTCGTCCATATAGTACTTCAAATGACGCAGCCTTGATACTGGTGTTATAACTGTTATTGTAGGAAAACTCTACCAACGGTAAGTGAGTATCCCAGATCCACCTAAATCCATCACACAGGCCCGAAGCATGTCTTCTAATGTTTGAATGGTTCGCTCTCTTTGACCATCGGTCTGCGGGTGAAAGGTTGTGCTTAAATCCAAGCAAGAACCAAACGAATTTTGAAATGATTGCCAGATCCGTGACACAAAGCAACCATCTCTATCAGAGATTATCGAGATTGGCACACCATAACGTGCCACAATTTCTTTTAGGTACAGTTCATCTAGTTTCTCCGTACTGTCTTTCTCGCGGATGGGTAAAAAGTGAGCTGATTTGGTTAACCGAACAATGATAACCCAGATCATGTCATGACCTCGAGAGGTCCGTGGTAATTTTGTAATGAAATCCATTGATATCTTTTCCCACTTCCAAACCGGGATCTCAGGTTGTTGTAATATCCTAGATGGGTTTTGGTATTCGGCCTTGAACTTTGTACAAGTTAGGCATTTCCCAACATAAGTCGTAATATCTCCTTGAGATTCGGCCACCAATAATATTCCTTTAGATCCTGGTACATTTTATCCGATCCTGGTACATTTTATCTGATCCTGGGTGTATCGAGTACTTGGACTTGTATGCTTCATCCAGCACCAAGTCTCGCAACTCACCATAATAGGGAATCCAGATCCTTCCCATGAAATATAAAGTTCCATCCTTGTTTGGTTCCAATTGTTTTTCCATTCCCCATAGGGATTCCGCTGGAATGTTTTCTGGTTTCAATGCTTCTTGTTGTGCTTCGGGCATTCGAGTTGTGAACTTCGTCTGGATCGTCATTTCTAGAGCTCGCACCCGTAATGTTTTGACTCATTCTTTTCTGCTCAAAGCATCTGCTACAACATTTGCTTTGCCAGGGTGATACTTGATCTCACAGTCAACAGTTCCACCCAACGTCATTGGCGCATATACAGTTCCTTTTGGTTGAATATATGTTGAAGACTTTTATGATCCGTGAATAGGGTACACTTAGTGCCATATAAATAATGACGCTAGATCTTCAAGGCAAATACCACTGCGCCTAATTCTAGGTCATGTGTGGTATAATTCCTTTCATGAATCTTTAACTGACGTGACGCGTACGCGATGACTTTTTCACGTTGCATTAACACGTAACCCAAGCCTTGATGCAATGTATCGCAGTACACCACAAAGTCATCGGTACCGTCCGGGAGTGATAGTATCAGTGCTTTACATAGTTTCACTTTCAATACTTGGAACGCCGATTCTTGCTTTTCTCCCCAATCAAACTTTCTATCCTTCTGGGTGAGCGAGGTTAGCGGCTGAGCAACCTTGGAGAAGTTCTCAATAAATCTCCTGTAATATCCCGCTAATCCTAGGAATTGTCGTATTTCCGTGGGGGTTCTTGGCGTGGTCCAGTTCTTTATAGCCTCGATCTTTGAAGGGTCAACATGTATTCCATTCTCGTCACCACATGGCCAAGAAATTGTACCTCGCGAATCCAAAATTCGTATTTCAAGAACTTGGCATGTAATTGCTCCTTCTTTAGCAACTCCAAAATAGTTCTCAGGTGTTGTCCATGCTCTTTCTCGGTTCGTGAGTATATCAGTATGTCATCTATAAAAATGATCATGTACTTGTCAAGGTATGGCTTACATACCCGGTTCATCAAATCCATGAATACTGCAGGGGCGTTCGTTAGACCAAAGGGCATAACAAGGAACTCGTAATGACCGTAGCGAGTCCTAAACGCCGTCTTAGGAACACTTTACTCTTGGATTCTCAACTGATGATATCCGGATCTTAAATCAATTTTTGAGTAAAAACTCAACCCTTGCAACTGATCGAATAGATCATCGATTCTTGGTAATGGGTACCGGTTCTTGATAGTTAACTTGTTAATTCTCGGTAGTCGATGCACATTCGAAAGGTCCCGTCCTTCTTTTTCACAAACACCACCGGAGCTCTCCAAGGCGAGAAACTCGGTCTTATGAAACCTTTGTCAAGCAACTCTTGCAACTGCGTAGATAATTCCTGCATTTGCGAGGGCGCTAGTCGATATAGAGCTTTTGCCACAGGTGCAGATCCTGGCACTAAATCAATATGGAATTCGACTTGTCTCTATGGAGGTAGTCCTGGCAAGTTTTCCGGAAAGACCTCGGGATATTCCCTCACTACTGGTATGTCCTCGATCGTGCGCTCCTCGGTCTTCTTATCCCCCACATGGGCAAGAAAAGCGATGCATCCTTTCCTCAAACATTTCTGAGCCTTCATGCAGTTTATGAATCATAGAGGTGTGTCATGCTTCTCACCGTGAATTATCAAGTGTTCCCCGTCGGGTAAGGGGATGCGAATGATTTTCTCATGACATATAACTTCGGCTCGATTATTGGATAGCCAATCCATCCCAATAACAACATCAAAACTACCCAGTTGAACTGGTAATAGGTCTATATCAAACTTTCGTTCACCCAATTCTAACGTACATTTCTTTATTATTTCTCCCGATTCTACTAATATCCCGTTAGCTAGCTCAATCGAGTAGGGAACATCTAATTTACTCAACGCCACCCCTAGTATATCTCTAAACTCTTTAGAAATAAAACTGAAATCTGCCCCGGTATCAAAAAGAATAGATGCAAAGTGATAATTGATAGGGAACGTACCGGTGACCATGTTCGGATCCTGGCGAGCATCCTTAGCTCCAATTACAAACACTCTTCCCCGTGCTTGGTTCGCTTTAGGGAAATCTTTCTTGAAATGCCCTTTGTCTTCGCATCCAAAGCAACCTTGATCTCTAGTATTGGTTCCCCGGCACACATCGGTGCGATGTCCAAAATTACCACATTTTCCACACTTAGGGCCTCGACATTCCCCATAGTGGTGGAAAGGACATTTGGGGCATGTGGATGTGTCCCCAGTATAGGATTTCTTAACAGCAGTGTTTGTGGTAGAGGTAACATACGTCTTGGTTTCTTTGACCACTCTTGCGGCTTGTTTCTTGTTACTGTTATTATTACCTCGAGAGCCTTTCTTGAAATGGGAAAATTTTCATTTGTTGGAATCAGTAGTCTCCTCAGTAGATTCTTTGTTGTTCCCACTACATTTAGGAAACCTCCCCTGACGTACAGCCTCCTCAGTAAGGCTGACAGCTAGATCAATGGCTTCACCAATCTCAGTGGGTTTTGAAGAGGTAACCAGACTCAGAATCTCGGGGGCAAGTCCCCAGATGTACCTCTCAATTCGCTTAAATTCAGGCTCCACTAAGTATGACACCACTCAGGATAAGTCATGGAATCGATGCGTGTACCCAGCAATGTCTGAACCAATCATTTTTAGATTCCAGAATTCTGTCTCCAACTTTTGAATTTCTGATCTCGAGCAGTATTTCTTTCTCATCATCTCTTTAAGTTCCTCCCAGGTTAGGGCGTATGCAGCATCATCGCCCTTAGTTTGGACCTGAAGGTTCCACCAAGATAAAGCTCCATCCACAAAAAGTCTAGTAACATAGGTGACTCTCTGTTCAGCTGGGCATTTGCTCATTCGAATGACTGAATCTGTCCTCTCTGTCCAACGTACGAAAGCTATAGCACCTCCGGTAATGTCGAAATTTAGAGGTTTGCAGTCTAGAAACTGCTTGTAAGTGCAACCAGTTGGAGGATTGCCTCCGGTTGAACCTCTGGTACCACCTCTATGCTCAGAGCGGTTAGCCTCGTACTTCGCAATGGCTTGGGATATGTGTTCATTCAGCTCCTCTTGTGTTGTTGCTAAGGTGTTATTGTTTGAACTTCTTTTGCGGGGCGGCATTGTCTTCTGACATAATATGTCGCTCACAATTAGCCGGGTTTCAATAATAATTTCATATTATTATTACTATTTATTTATTTATATATTTTTTTCAAACATATATGTAATAGCGCATCGGTACATGATAAATAAATAAAAGAATATATGTATACGCCATATGCACACCCATCGTCATCATACACATAGCTCATCGCATACATAGTCGCCACATCATAAGATATAAATCATAGTATCACCACGACACAATGCATCAACCATAATATCACCACATCATGACATAACCAACCATAACATAAAAGAAATACAATGTAAAATAAAGAAAATACACTTTTATACAATGACAACTTGTTACAATTTGTTCGTGAAGACCCAAAAAGGACTTAGGGATACACAACCCAAGTCAATACAAGTCAATAGGGGTAGTGGTGGTGGTGATGGTGGTGGGTATGATGGTGGGGGTGGTATTGGTGATGACGGTGGTGGGGGTGTGGCTCTCGCAGTGGCGTGGGCAGTACACTGAGTCTCTAGCTCCTAGATCCTTCAGAAGATCAAAGAGATGTAGGTCATGCGAAGTCACTCTCTCCTCCACAGGAATCAGAGGGAAGTGTGAGGGGTGGTAAGGATCAGAAGGGCTCATGCCCGGTGGGGGTGTCGGAGTAAACATACCTGCTGGAGGTGGTGTGGGACGTGGGGCATACATGGGGGTGATCCACCAGAGAAAGAAGGTCCTGCCATGTGGGAAGGTCCAGCTGCAGATGGGTTGAAAACAGGGTGGTAAGTGGACCTCCTAGAGAAAAATGGGGGTGGCTGCTCTAGAGCACGTGGAGTACCGCTCAGTGAATAGTATCGGGCGGGTCTAGAGTAGTGAGCGGGTCCAGTGTATGGAACGGGCCCATGGGTCGGGGTACTGACTGGAAATGAGCTAACGCGATCCGGTGAGGCTGCAGGGGTGAATACATCGATACAGGTGTATCTGGGGCGGCAGAAGAGGCATCGTCTGCCATATGCTCACTCTGAGCAGCATCTGAGGATGACGAGATGTCAACAACTGGTATATCAGGGGGTGGGATCTCGAGTTTAGCTATGTCATCAAAGACCTCGCCGTCACCAATGTCATCCTCCATATGCTCAACATGGAACACTGGTATGTCATCATCATCGTCGTCTAGATCAATAACTGGAGGAACTATAGCAAGAGGCACAACCAAATGTACAATCGCATGCTCACCCTCTAGGTGGCCATAAACGATAACATCGTGCGGGGGTTGCGGAACGGCTAGCACGTCGTCTGCCGGTGATGCTTCCTCCTCCATAGGATCAATCAGGGCAAGCGGCTGAAGGTCATCAAAACCTACATGGTCGGCTCCATCCCCAAGGGGTAGGGCCTCAACATCGGGGTCGTATCCATCATCAGACACATACTCCTTGGGGTCCTCTTCGTAACTTGATGAGGAAGACATAGTCCTGGCAAATAATCCGTACAATGCATATGTATTCATGTTAGTAATTTAGTATTACTTATAATATATTTTATGTTAATCACCAATTCTCATGCACAACTTGTTCTCTTCTGATTTCCATGTAATCTTACTGTTTTGTGTCTATCCATTATTGACTAATCATGTATTGACTCTGCTCATTACTTATAGTTGAGCTCTTGTGATAGATACTCGTGTTATCGTGACACAATGAAAGCCTTTTTGTTATCTTGTTATAATTCCAAAACATTTCTATCATGTTTTAAACTTTGTTTTCATGTGTGAGCCCCTAGTGATTGTAGACAAAACTTTTAATAAAAAGTTTTTCCCCGGTTCACTACAATCGGAGCTTTGATACCAACCTGTCACACCCCGGTCGTAGCGGAAACGCAAATGTTTGACTATTAGGTAATCATTGCATTCAATCTAGTAGACAATATAAATTAACAACGATGTCGTGTCATTCATAAGTTTCATTCCATAATTACAACCATCAAAAGTGAAATCACATTGTTATCTATTTTAGCTTGTCATCATAAGACATAATTTAAAACACATTGTTTCAAAATAAGACATTGTTTTCATCACAAATTCATATTGAGGCTTTGACCCCTATATATCCATACGAAGTTGAGATATAAAAGGCAAACCCTCCAAAAGGTGGTACATCGTTGTCTTGACAATTCCCCATACCCAAATCCTATCACCAGCTCATGGTTTGCGTCCTGAAATACATGTAATTTTAAAAAGTCAACATAAAGTTGGCGAGTTCATGTAGTTACATGTTTTCGTATCAAAATGTCATCTTTGAAATCCTGTATTGAAATCCGAGTATGTCATTAGCATCAATGAGTTATAAAGGATCTATCAGTGTGTCGCGACCACCCCGACATATTTGTCCCATAATTAAGTAACCAAAACGAGACAACTTTGACATCATTGGGATCACAAAAGCACTCCGAAGGGTATACCAACCAGGAGTGGAGCGGGTCTCAAACTCAATAGATCTACTTCTTTTGCACCTTGGTCACTAAGTGATTAATGGTTACTATTGTCATCATCCTACTTACGAACAAATGATCGTGTTATCAACTAACCCATAGCTAACATACTGTTTGATATGACATGTATTTCCCCTCGATAGTTTAAAACAAAACTTGAAATAATTGAAAGGAGGGACATGAACTCACATGTTTGCTTTCCGTAACTCGTACTAGTATCAGTCGGTGTCCGTACACGTGTGTAACCTACATGTGTATTGAGTTTATTAAACACCTAGGCCTTAACGGACCTTGTACTCATGTTCATCTTGAATTCTTGTTATGTATTTCTTTGTTATGATAGAACAACTTTTAATGTTATCATAGTGTTGGTAGTTTGTTTGTTCGATTAATAGTGTTATATATATTTCTCAAATATATATATATATATATATATTGCTGTTTTCAGATTGAGTGTGCACTGGGCCTTTCCCTTCACATGTCCTCGTGCCTTGCACGCGTGTCATTGTGCCTTGTCCATGTTATCCATGTCATTGGCCTAGCCCATGTTTTCTTGTCATTGGGCCTAGCCCATGTTATCTATGTCTTTGGGCCTAGCCCATGTTTTTATGTCATTGGGCCCAGCCCATGTAATTTATGTCTTTGGGTCTAGCCCATGTAATTTATATCCTTGGGCCTGGCCCATGTAATTTATATTTTTGGGCTTAGCCCATGTTTCTATATGCTTTTGGGCTTTTATTCGTTGTGGGCCTCGTCCATAAATATTTCTGGGATTGGGCCTTGCACATGACTTTTACAGTTTGGGCCTAGCCCAAATTTATTTACAAAGGCTCATTTTCTTACAATTATTATTCTTATAATATTTTTAGCTTTTTATATTTTTAACTTTCGGGATTTTGGTTTCGATAACATATATATATGTTAAACGTCTAAATATATATGTATTTGGACTTGTCGTCGACGTCAATTATTAAGTGCTTGTTTTCGTCAAAAATCGCCCGTTGTCGTAATGACCTTTCTTGTCGGCGATTCACCCGTTGGTCGTCGACGCGACGGTGTAATCTTGCATGTTCGCCTATCGTTCGCATTGTTTCATTTGTCCGATTATTGTTTCGACGCATTGCAAGAATATATTTGTTATGTCACCAACACTTAGTATTATTATCAAGTGTTTGTATCTTTGTATATGATTGGGAATAACCTAAGATTCTAAATACATACACATACAATACACATATGTATTCATACAAGTTCCTTGGTGACAAATGTATATACTTGTATTATTTCCCAAGTAAATATATATATTTGTAAAAAGTATTTATTTTTACTTATAAACATATATATATATATATATATATATATATATATATATATATATAACTTTGTTGAACACTTGGGTATTTTGGGTTTAACCCTTGTCATTAGAGCCTACTTAATGACGATTTAAGTTACTAATCGCATTTCCCACTAATCAGCTCATTAATCATGTCTTAATCGCGAGTTTTAGAAAATTTCGCCATAGTTTCCCCTAAAATATGGCCTTTTCCACGTTTCAATAACGTATTTAAAACCTGTTTAAGCCCATAATCAACATCAACAATCCATCTAATATTTATTCTACAACATCAAGACATCATCATCCATGACTTTTTAGTGTTAAAAATCCTATTAAATCAAGAGGGTTTTCAATATTTATTAACACTTTCAAATCACTACTTTTATCATGTCATATAATCAAGTTCATACCTTTAACCTCTTGACTACTACACATTTTTACGATGATTACAACTTAAATACAAATGTTTACTTCTTTTAACAATCATTCATGTGTATAGAAATTATCTTTAAGTTGTAGTATTCTTCATGGATGATGTAGTTGATGATCTTGTTTAGATTTAAACCTTATCATGTTTAAATCTTCATTTTTATACTTAATCATACAAGATCATCCAACTTTTGTATCATACTTTAACATAAGTAACTTCAACATGCTAACTAACTACCATATAAACACATAATCTACACAAAATAATTAATATTTAGTGTTATTATTATGGTGTGAGTTAGGGTTTTTGGTTTATTCTTTCTTCATTTTCAGGATGATCAACTTGTACATGTTAAATCTAAGTATAAAAATAAGCTAGATTATGGATGAGTTTGCCTTACGAAGGGTGCACAAGTTCTTGATGATTTTAGAAAGAATATGAAGCTCTAAAGAAGCCTTAGTGATCCTCCATCCTTGCTAGCTTCTTGAGTGATCTTGATTAGGCTTTAAAGTGGATGAAATAGGGTGTATTATGGTGGTTAGTGGTGGTACAAGGTGGTGGTGGTGGTGCCGTGAACTAGAGAGAGAGTGAGGGTGAGATGGTTGATTTTTTTTATGAAAATGATGAGTGTTCAAGTATGGTAATGATATATATCAAGTCCCCCTTTCAAAATCAACAACACATCAAGCCCATGCTCCTAATCTTCAATTTGTCAACAAAATGAAGTGGGCATGGGGCCCACTTGAAACCGCCAAAAGGGGTGGGGGTAAAATGTAACTTTTTTTTACACATGTTATAAATGGAGATATTTTGGTCATTATATTAAGTATGGTGATTAGGGGTTTTGATCTAGCATCCTTAGCATAAGATTAGGGTTTAGAGTGTTATTACATGCTAATTAGTCCACTTAGTCCTCCAATATAAGTTTCGATGACGGAAATGTCGTTAGATTGCTCATCGTCGCAATAATCGCTAATAAACGAACTTATCTATTTAGTACCGGAAACTTCTGTTTTCGCTCACCACGATTGATATGGCGTCTACTTAGTGCATTTCCGACCTAAAAATGTGTCTAACTAGTTCGCTAGACTAATATACGATGAGCTAGGATGGCCAAAATGTCTTTCGCTCGATCGTTCGACCGATACCGGCACTTTTATGTTCCATCGTCGAGCTTTTCTGAAAGTTGTATTTCCGTGATCTCATGTTAGTTGTATGGATTTCGAGTTCCAAATGAGGCTTAACTAGTTTGCTAGATGCCCGAATAAGGCTATCGGCCACTAAAATATTCGTCGTTTCGACAATCGGCCGCTTTCCGGTCGAATTGTGCATTGTTTGACGAATGACCGAAAACGATGTCTTTTGTGGATTCTTACAATTCTCACATTGTTTTAGGATGATTAACATTTTTTTATTCTTATTCTTATGTCCGGAATCCTCCGAATTAGTCTTGCGGACAGACCGACATTTGTCGTCTTTTTGGTCGAAACGGACAATTTTGCAATATAGGCATTGTACCGGAAAGTTATGTATTATTGTAATTGTTGATCTCAAATAAGTGTTTTCATTTATAAATGGAATCAGGTATGGCATTAACATGCCGTTATTCCATGTTCGTTTTAGCAGATTTACCGACACAGTTAGTGTCTCCGCAAATAGTGCGCCCAACACTTTCTACCAACACTTTTAGGGCATTGTTTTGATTTGTTTCACTTCGTAACGGAAACAAGTATATGTTATGATCCGGTTTTCTTACCCTAATGATGTACGACTCAGTTGTGTAATTAAATTACGATAATATGCATGAGATTAATAATCAAAATTAGTGATTAAATTGTACCGAATTACCGGTTATTTGCCATTTGTCACACGGGTCAGATTTGCGGTCCGAGTTGACTCGGTCAAACCGGGTCGACTCAGTCAACACGCGTTAACTCAGTGAAACGTGGCCAGTCTTGGTTTGGGTTCGGTTCGGTCAGTTTAGTAAACATCTGATTCGTTCGAGTCAACTCAGTCAACATGGGTCAAACCCGGTTAACTTAGTCAACAAGGTCAACCATGGTCAACGCGGTCAGCTACGGTCAAACTCATTTAACGGGTCAACCCAAGACTTGGTAAAAATTTAATGACTCGAATTTTATTTATATTATTTCATATAAATATTAATACTAATTATTGCGTTTTGAAAAATATATCGACAACTTGCCATGTCGGGTCGTCCAAAAACAAAGGAAACTCTGCCCGTTTTTCGTAAAAATACGTAATACAAAACACGTTTTAGTTCAAATACAAAACCTATTGGATTTAAGCGTATATTTATTCTCGACGACACTTTATAACTCGTAAAATAAGTTTATAACCTCTCAAACGAACGAGGTTACTAAATAGAGGAATTTGGAAATGAAATTTCAAACGTCGATAATTCGAATACCTTCGAATACTCTTATAAAATAAATATAATGTTTATATTTATTTCGAACATCAAGATTTCCGAACACTATGACAAAAATAGATTTAGTGTTTACGTTTATTCCGAACGCCGAGATTCCTAGTACTTTTATAAGATAAATATAATGCGAATATTTATTTCAACCTTCAGAATTCAAACATTGTCTTTCAAGAGTCTTCTATTTGAAAAAACATATAACGTAAAGATAATCATTGATATCCATTTCAAACGTCGGTGACTCGAATACTTTTGAATGCTTTTATAACAATAATATACTTGTTATATTCGATTCAAACGCCTAAACAAAGTACGACACAACACCGTAAGATTATAACAAGCATACGATTATATAATTATTTATTAATTATAAACGATATGCAAGACTATTGTTCGGATATCGAAATGTTTTACAAATATGGGTATATCTACGAGTATATATATATGTAATACATCTTACGGAAACTACGAAGAGTTGTACTACTATGTATCTACGCCTTCTATTCGAGACGACTAATACGATTTCATGAAATATATTTATGTTTATATATAAACATATATTTCAAATTACTCAAAAACTAAGTCGCTTCTGAGACTTAGTATTTGTCCCAATAATAAACGGGATCAAGCAACCATGGATTGGTTATTTCAAATCAAGTTAATAACGCCTTCATAGAATCGTATGGTTAACGATTCGGTAGAGCTCGGTGACACGTAGTTTAGCTACGTTATATTTAGAAACTTATGAGTTATTTCGTTTTAGGAATGTCTTAGATTGCATGCTAGCAAGTCACGTTGTGGAAATGACATTATGGAATCACACTAAGCTAGCTTTGCTCAAGGATATCAAGGTGAGTTCATAACCCCCACTTTTTACCATTTTACATTTTTATAAATGTTCTCGGGGGTGGAAAGACATGCAAGTTTTGCAAAAGTACACAATGTTTCGATAACGGAAATCACATATTTCTAAACCATATTAAACAGATTTCAACAAACACGTTGGGTTATGAATTGTTTAGGCTAAATTTACTGGTTTTCACAACAAGACAAGGTTTTTCGAAACATGCACGAGTTTTATGACTAGTGACGGGATTGTCTTAGTCACAACTAGGGGCTAGGCCCCAATTTTATTAATAACATGGACTACTCCCGATATCAAAAGTGTGAAGCACGAAAAATCATATGAAAGGCGAGGCCCATTCATACACATCGAACACACAGATTTTTAACAACTGGTATGTAGCTATGGGATTAGATGATGACAGATCACAGTGCGTATGTAGGATGATGACAATAATAACCATTAATCACGTAGTGAGCAAGGTGCAAAAGGTATAGATCTATTGAGTTTGAGGCGCGCTCTACTCCTAGTTTGTTAACCCTTTAGGAGTGCTTTTGTGATCACAATGATGTCAGAGTTGTCTCCGTTTGGTTACTTACTTATGGGGCACATAAGTCAGTGTATCATCTACACACTGATTGATCCTTAGATTCCATAGGCATCCTACATACTATGATTTCAATACCTACAAATATAACAGAAAACATTTCATTACCGGTTTACAACCGGTTACATGTATCGGCTTACAAACATAACAGAAAACATTTCAATACTGGTTCACAGATACGATTGAAAACATTTTATTACCGGTTTACAAACACAACAGTTATATGAATCGGTTTACAAACAGTACAGAAAACATTTCTACCGGCATACAGATACGACATTTCAAATGCTTTGGCATACTATGATCTCACAAGCCGGTTTTTGAATGCAAGATTTTCAAATGTTGTATGGTTCATTTGAGACAAAAACAAACAAACTATGAACTCGCCAACTTTATGTTGACTTTTTGCATGTTTCTTTCTCAGGTTACGATTTCAAACTATGGCATGGTTGGAAAAAGGGAACCCATGGGGATTCGAGTACTTAGCAGGCGTTCAACTTTCTAAAAGTCTTAGCACTCATATATACTTCCGTTGTGCAATGAAGATACCAGTTCAGTTCACGCGTAGCTCTGATGTAATCGATTTATCAGGGTGTGGCACATATCGTAGAGGAGAAAAGCAAGGGTAAGAGTATTCAAGACATCGCCGTTGTTCGTAGATTTTCCTAAGGTGTTTCCCGAAGAACTACCTGGTTTACCACCAGCACGTCAAGTTGAGTTTCGTATAGGCCTTGTACTTGGTACCAACCCAATTGCTAAATCCCTTTACCATCTTGCACCGTCTAAAGTGCAAAAGTTGTCAAAACAACTCCAAGAACTTTCAGACAAAGGATTTAATTCATCCGAGCTTTTCACCTTAGGGCGCTCCTGTCCTATTCATGAAAAAGAAGGATGGATCCTTTCGCATGTGCATCGATTATCGTGAGCGCAACAAACTCACGATTAAAAATCGATATCCCCTACCTTGTATTGATGATCTTTTTGATCAACTACAAGGTGCTACATGTTTCTCCAAGGTTGATCTTCATTCTGGGTATCATCATCCTTATGTACTCAATGAAGATATTCCCAAAATTGCTTTTCGCACTCGATACGGCCATTAAGGGTTCACTGTCATGCCCTTTGGTTTGACAAATGCCCCTGCCATCTTTATGGACTTAATGAATAGGGTTTGTAAACCTTATTTAGACAAGTTCATCATTGTTTTCATCGATGACATTTTGATTTATTCGAAATCTCGAGCCGATCACAAACAACATCTTCGTCTAACGATGGAACTCCTAAAGAATGAACACCTTTATGCCAAATTTTCCAAGTGTAAATTTTGGCTGAAGGAAGTTCAAATTTTGGGACACATTGTCAACGAACAAGGTATACATGTAGATCTCGCCAAAATCAGTGCGATTAGGGATTGGAGTACACCTACTACTCCTACCGAAGTTCGTTCATTTCTCGGTCTAGCTGGCTATTACCGCCGTTTTATCGGAAACTTCTCCAAGATTGCGGTTCCCCTCACTATTTTGACTCAAAGAATAAACCTTTTGAGTGGGGACCCAAACAAGAAGAAGCTTTACAGACCTTGAAACAAAAGCTTTGTAATGCTCCTATTTAATCCTTGCCCAATGGCAACGACGACTTTGTCGTATATTGTGATGCATCGAATATAGGCCTTGGATGTGTTCTCATGCAAAGAGACAAAGTCATAACCTATGCATCAAGACAATTGAAAATCCACAAAAAGAACTACACAACTCATGATCTTGAGTTAGGTGCCGTTGTTTTTGCACTCAAAACTTGGAGACATTACCTCTATGGTACAAAATGTGTGGTTTTCACAGACCACAAAAGTCTCCAACACATTCTTAATTAGAAAGAACTGAACATGAGACAACAACGTTGGGTTGAACTTCTAAATGACTATGACTGCGAGATTCGCTACCATCCTGTAAGGCGATTGTCATAGCTGATGCTCTTAGTCGTAAAGAACGTGTCAAGCTACATTGTGTTCAAGTTCAATCTGATATCCAAACACGTATTTTTGAAGCCCAACGCTGTAACATTTGTCGAAAACGGGTTTTCCAAACCCGCTCCATTTGTAATCGAATATCAAGTTATAAATGTTCGTTGCGTATTTATGCCTATTTTGATTTTTAATGATACATAATTAATAAACAAACTAATCTATAAAAGTTATAATTGATAAAAGTAAAAATAAAATAACTAAAAATAAAATGAGGCTGCCGGGACGCGAACCCGGGTCAGCCGGAAGAGAACTCAAAGACTTAACACACACCCGCATAACCACTCCGCCACTTGTTGTTTTCTGTCAACTCTAGGAAACAAATAAATCTTATAAACAAACATAAATCAACAGGTTACGCCAACTGTAACTGAAATCGGTCATCAAACGCTCAAAGATGATTTGATTACTCGCGGTTCACTGAGTTTAACCGATATACCGACGTTTTCAATCAAGTTGCTTTGAATGAACTTGAATTCTAGAAGTGGATCGGTTTTTATAACCGAAAATCTTCAATTCTAGTATTACCTCCATCTTTGTACTCCTTCGCGATTCAAACATAATCTACAGACTCTCAATTACATTTTCGCTCAAGTTTCAGTTCGCCGGAGAATCAAATTTTACTCGCCGGAAAATTTCTGCAAGTCGCCGGAAAACCGTATTCTCCATCAAAACGGTAAGTCTTTCAATACCGTCGTGGTCTATCAATTGTTAAGCTATTTCTAACTCAGACCTTTCAATTGAAATCAAATTCAGACGCTGTTATCGGATAATTCCTGCTCGCCGGAAAATCCCTGAAAGTTCTTATCTTCCGCTGCGAAACGGTAAGGACATTCAAACACTCTGTTAACGTTTGTTTAGCACTTCAATTCCACGATTAGCTAATCAAAACGGTTAATTTGCTTGCTCAGTTGAAGTTCATAAAAACAGAGCCGACGCCTTGCCGGAATTCTGAAATAAATCGTTCACCGGTATGTTTATTTCTAAATATCGTCTCTGCCATTTCATATTAGTCTGTACAATGTTTATCAATCGAATTAAACAAGATATAATGGTGTAATCGCAGTCTGTAATTTTGTAATGAAGAAGACGATTATAGTTTGATTATAAGTTTAATAAAATCTGGATATTATCTCGGGTTAGACACACAGTCCAGCGGTGGACTGTGTGCATATACATATCACACGCCGCGAGTTCGATCCCTGATACACGCACCCTCTCTGTAATAAAAACGTTTTATTTTTCTAACTGAACCGGGTTAACTTGTCACACCCCGACCCGCAGCGGAATAAGAGTCGGGGCATAATTGGGTTATCACTAAAGCTCATGACATTTACTAATATGTTTCATATTTATTAAAGTCAAAGTTAAATTTCCAAATATCCAAACATGTTCATACAATACAAAGAAAATAAACCAAACATAACAATCCCAAACTCAAAATCATTTTATTCTTCTAGTCCAATCCTATGTGTTTCTGGCTGCTGCTGGTTCACCTGTATCATGTGTAAAAATGGGGGTTTTTGGGTCAACATAAGTTGGCGAGTGAACCTTATTAGATAAACATTTATTAGTGATTTACTTGTTAGTTTATCAATGAAAAATTGTGCATAATCGTAAATGAGCAAATGTAAATAATCAAGCAGTGGCAAATAGCAATCACAACTATAACATACAATAACATATGGTAGCATACATGAACATACCAACATCATACGATAAATAAAATAAATGAAACTGTGCGATCAAGGCTCAATCAAACGGAGCCGATCGTATTGCATGTACTGAAAATGAAAAATGTTTGTGCGATCAAGGCTCAATCAAACGGAGCCGATCGTATGTGGGCACGCCAGGTTCAACCTCATAATGAAATGGGGAACATGCTCAACGCTCATAATGTAATGGGGAGCGGCGGCCTATGAAATTGCATGTACTGAAAATAATAACTTGCATCCAACAATAACCACACAACAGTTGAAGCAAACTGAATACACAAGTTCATGATATGATGTATGCACAATGGTTTAATTATAATATATATAACAAGACACATGATATACCCCAAAACGTGATTAAAACGGGGAATTTGTAAAGATTCACTCACATTGGGTGCGTTGGATTGGAGATGGTGAGATGCGCACGAATTCGATGAATGGAACAACGAGAAATACTAACCTAAATAATAACGGAAAAAAATATATTAAATGAGTGGATTTTATTAAGGATTTTAATGAAATTTTTAGATATATTTTTGTGAGTTTAAGGCTATTTTCTATCTTTAAAAATGTTATTTTTAAGTATTTTTAATTGATTTTTAAATTAAATTAAATAAAAAAAATATAAAAAAATTGTTTATTTTGCGTTGACCGTTGACCGTTGACCGTTGACTTGTTGACCGGTTCGGTCAGTGGAATTGTTTGCGCCGGGTGAGGCTCGAACCCGAGACCTCCCGTACGCGTGCACGCAGCTCTACCAACTGAGCTACGTGTCTAACCCGAAATAATCTTGTTTTTAATTATATTTATATACTAATTCGGTTTAACCAAAATTCATTTAATTTCAAAAACATTTTATTTCAACGAACCGATGCCAGTATTAGGTTTCGAACTCGTGACATGCGATTCAGTGTTGCACACAGTCCACCGCTGGACTGTGTGTCTAACCTGGTTAACATCTCGGTTTTTATTATACTTAACAACTAACGAGATTAACCCGGTTTAGTTTTAAACAAAAAGGCATTTTATTACGTAAGGAGTGCGTGTATCAGGGATCGAACTTGTGACGTGCGTGTATAATTTGCACACAGTCCACCGCTGGACTGTGTGTCTAACCCGTTCATTTTACTGGTTTTAAATAAACTTATAACTTAACTAACTTCGTCTTCTACATTCAGATTACAGTCAACTGATTCACTAATCCGTTTCTTGTTTTTATGATTAACAAACATTCTTAATGCTAAAATGAAATGGCAGAGACGGTAATTAGGGGTGAACATACCGATGAACGGTTTATTTCAGAATTCCGGCAATGTGTCGGTCCCTGTTTTTATGCTTTTCAACTGAACAAGACAATTAACCGTTTTTAGTAGCTAATCGTGAAATTGAAGTAATCAGCAAATGTTATCAGAGGGTTTGAATGCCCTTACCGATTCTCAGATGAATATAGAGATTTTCAGAATCTTTCCGGCGAACTGAAATTAGATGAATACAGTGCCTGAATTCGATTTCAATTGAGAGGTTTAAGTTAGAAATAGCCGAACAATTGTTGAACTACAATGATATTGAAAGATTTACCGTTTGAGGATGAATACGGTTTTCCGGCGAATTTTGCAGAAAATTCCGGCGAGTTGATTTAGACGTTCTGATGGTCTGAAAATGTGACGAAAGTGAAATGGAATGTTGGTATGACGTTTCTGAGTCGTGAAAGGGGTCTGGAGTTGAAGTAATCTGGACTTGATTCTTTTCGGTTATAAAAACCGATAGTAATGAAAATTGATGTTCAATCACTTCTGAATTGATTAAAATCATCGGTTCATCGGTTATAGACGTGAATGAGCGATTAATCAAACGATTTGACGATTGAATTGCCGATTTCCGTTTCTCAGTTGGCGCAACCGGTTTAACCAAGTTTGTGTATAAATGATATTTGTTTCCTAGAGATAACAGAAAACAACAAGTGGCGGAGTGGTGATGTGAGTGTGTGCTAAGTCTTTGGATTCAGTTCCGGCTGACCCGGGTTCGAGTCCCGGCAGCAACATTTCCTTTTTATTTATTTTGTTTTAACTTTTTATCAAATATAATTTTTATAGTTTAGTTTATTTATTAATTATGTATCATTTTAAATCAAAATAATCATAAATATTCAACGTGACATTTATAACTTGATATTCGATTACAAAACGGAGCGGGTTTTGAAAACCCGTTTTTGACAAATGTTACATAACTTACGTTATTTGTTAAGTATAATAAAAATTTGTATATTAACCAAGTCAGACACACAGTCCAGCGGTGGACTGTGTGTAACGTTAAAGCACAGGTCCCGGGTTCGAGACCTGTTAGTGACACTGGTTCGATGATTTAAAATGTTTTTGAAAATAAAAGAATTTTGGATAAGCTGAGTTAATATATAAGTAGAATTAAAAACAGAATTATTTCGGGTTAGACACGTAGCTCAGTTGGTAGAGCTGCGTGCACGTGTACGGGAGGTCTCGGGTTCGAGCCTCATCCAGCGCATGCAATTACACAATAAACCGGTCAAACAGTCAAAGTCAAAAAGTCAACGGTCAACCCAAAAAGTCAACATATTTTTATATTTTTAATTATTTAATTTAATTTAAAAACAATTAAAAATACTTAAAAATAATGTTTTTAAAGATAGGATATAGCCTTAAACTCGCAAAAATATATCCAAAAATTTTATTAAAAGCCTTAATAAAATCCACTCATTTACTATATTTTCCGTTATTATTTAGGTTAGTTAATTCTCGTTGTTCAGCTCTTCCAACTCGTGCGCATCTCACCATCTCCAATCAAACGCACCCAATGTGAGTGAATCTTTACAAATTCCCCGTTTTAATCACGTTTTTGGGGTGTATCATGTGTCTTGCTATTTATTATATTTAAATCATTGTGCATACATCATATCATGAACAAATGTGTATTCAGCTTGTTTCAACTGTTTGTGTGGTTATTGTTAGATTTAATTTATTATTTCCAGTACATGCAATTTCATAGGCCGCCGCTCCCTATTACATTATGAGCTTTGAGCATGTTCCCCATTACATTATGAGCGTGAACCTGGCGTGCCAACATACGATCGGCTCCATTTGATTGAGCCTTGATCGCACAGACATTTATCATTTTCAGTACATGCAATACGATCGGCTCCGTTTGATTGAGCCTTGATCGCACAGTTTCATTCATGTTATTTATTGTATGATGTTGGTATGTTATTATATGTTATTGTATGTTATTGTATGTTATAGTTTGTGATTGTTATTGCTACTGTTTGATTATTTACATTTGCTCACTTATGATTATTGCACAATTTTTCATTGATAAACTAACAAGAAAATCAATAATAAATGATTATCTAACAAGGTTCACTCGCCAACTTATGTTGACCCAAAAACCCTCATTTTTACACATGATACAGGTGAACCAGCTGCAGCAAGAAACACATAGGATTGGCCTAGAAGAATAAAATGATTTAGAGCTTGGAATTGTTTAGTTGGTTATTTTCTTTGTATTTGTATGGACATGTTTGGATTATTGGGAATGTAATTTTGACTTTAATAAATATGAAACATATTAGTAAATATCATGAGCTTTGGTGATAACCCAATTATGCTCCGACTCTTATTCCGCTGCGGGTCGGGGTGTGACAGATTGGTATCAGAGCCATGACTATAGGGATATAGGATAGGTTATTAGACCCTTAGAGCCTATACTATAGTTGATTTGAAATTTTTTAAGATTTTTGTGTGTTACATGCCAAATTTCATGATGTTTAAATGTCTTATGTTAAGTGTTACATTCAATGTTATGCAAGCATGTTCATAAGTATATATTATCATATAATGTCTATCATGAATCATATTCTCATAACATATCATATCCATAAAGCACACACCACATCATTTTCATGATTGCTTTTACAATGATTTTTGTGTTTTCAAATCTCATCAAAGTGAGTTCTCATGACGGGCATGTAGTAAATGGAAGGGTACCAGTACCGGTAGTCGGAACGTCCTGTCTAGGCTGGCATTCGTATAAATCCAAAATAAAGGACCAGTTTGCCTACCTGGGGACTAACGATGAGAGTACGAAGTACCTATTAGGCCAAAGCATGCTATACCAAACGTCGTGTGAGCTAACCCCACTTTGAGTTGTCATTGTGTCTACACCTGGACACATTCCGGCCATACATCTCGTAAACATATTTTGTGGTTTGCATTCGGGTGATGCGAGTGTTAAATCGCCAATACTAATGTGAATCCTACCAAGCCAATAGTCATGGGGGCCCACATGACTATACAGGTGAAGGTATGGGGGACATTTGAGGCCCAACATGAGCAAACCCAAGACATCCTATGGATGTAGTTGCATTATTGATATTTATGTTATTTTCATTTTCTTAAAGACACATGACACCTAAAAAGACTCTATTAACTCACAATCTTCTTATGTATGTTCCTGTAGATGTCGGCTAGACAACAACGAGGGGGTAAAAGATCAGGAAGGTCTCACGAACGCTTGGCCACACAAATCGCGAAACAAATGGCCGCGGTGCTTCCTGACATTGTGGTTCAAGTACAACAAGCTCTCGCCACAAATCCCACTAATCCTCCCCAACAACATGACCAGAACATCGGCAACCCTCCTACCAGCAAGTGCTCATACAAACATTTCAAGTCTTGCGATCCTCCTAAATTTGAAGGGACTGAAGGTGTCACTGCTCTCCTCCATTGGTTTGAGGAAATGGAAAACACCTTCCTCAACTGCGATTGTCCTGAGGATCGCAAGGTTCGATACGCCACCGGGAGACTATTTGGGGTAGCTCTCACCTGGTGGAATACTGAAAAGGGGAAGAGGGGAATTGATGATGCAATGGCCTTAACATGGGAGGAGTTAAGGGAAATCATGACTAGGCGTTTTTGTCCTAGGAGTGAAATTAAAAAGTTGGAGGACGAATTTCATTCTTTAAAGCAAAAGGAGGGAGATCATACCACATACAGCAAGAGGTTCTTGGAGTTGAACCAAATGGTCCCTAATTTGTTTACCCCAGTTTATCGCTTGATCGAGCATTATATTCGAGGTCTTCCCTCGAAAAATCAAGATTCAGTTCTCAGCATTTGGCCAGCAACACTTGAAGCTACTATGGAGCTAGCGACTGAACTGACCGAGAGTCGAATTCGCAACGGTAAGTTTAAAGAAGAGAAAAAGAAAGCCCCTGTTGAGGGTCAAACTTCAAACCATTCCACCTCCTCCTCTAAGTTTGCTAATAAGAGGAAACGTAACATCAGAAACTTCGCTGTCACTCAAACCAATTTCCCTATTCCTGCTGCACCTATTACCCAAGTCGCCCCTTCACCCGCACCATACAAAAGACCATACTCTGGCCCGTTACCAAAATGCAACCATTGCCAATACCACCATTCTCCTGATCATCCTTGCCAACATTGCACCGGCTGTGGTCGCGCAGGTCATACTGTACAAACCTGCCGCATGCCTCAGCGAACGAACCGCCACCAGCCTTCAACCCAAACCCACCATCAAATAATGGGTCAAGCCCAACAACCCCTACTATTACCACCCACCCAACATTTAGCCCAAACATATTACCAACCCAACTATCCTATGGTACAACCTATGCGGGCTTGCTACAATTGTGGAGACCCAAGCCATTTTAGAAACACTTGTCCAAGGCTGGTAAACATTATTCATGCTCAGGCCCAAGCCAATCCGGTGAATCAAGCGAACCAAGCTCCTCCACCTGTAAGAGGAAGAGCTTTCAACATCAACGCTAATCAGGCTAGAGCTGACGGCAATGTGGTTAACGGTACGTTCCTTATAAATGGTAGATATGCATCCATGTTGTTTGATACTGGCGCGGATAAAAGTTTTGTGTCCTTAGAATTTGAACCTATCTTAAACCAAAATCGGGATAAGCTCATGGAATCCATAACGGTAGAAGTTGCTGATGGGAAACCGGTCTCATTAAACTCTATTATACGCAACTCTACACTCACCTTAAACGACCACGACTTTTCAGTTGACCTTATTCCTATGAAGTTGGGAAGTTTTGATATCATAATTGGTATGGACTGGCTCAGTCAACATCAGGCAGAAGTTGTATGCCGCGAAAAGTTTATACGTATTCCTCTTTCAAACGGTCAGACTCTTCGAATCTATGGAGAAACCTCGTCGAAAGGGCTCAGCTTAATGTCTTGTCTTCAAGCTCAAAAATATCTTCGCAAGAATTATGTCGCGTTTTTAGCTCATATCATCAAAAAGGGAACCATGGAGAAGAAACTTGAAGACATCCCAGTAGTAAAAGATTTCCCGCAAGTTTTTCCTTACGACATTTCAGGACTTCCTCCAGTTAGAGAAGTCGAATTCCGTATTGATCTTATACCTGGTGCTACACAAGTCGCAAAGTCTCCTTATAGGTTAGCCCCCTCTGAAATGCAAGAGCTAGCCAGTCAATTGCAAGAGTTGACTGACAAGGGATTCATACGTCCTAGCTCCTCGCCTTGGGGTGCACCTGTCCTTTTTGTGAAGAAGAAAGATGGATCGTTTCGCATGTGCATCGACTACAGAGAACTCAACAAATTAACAATCAAGAATCGCTATCCATTACCTCGCATTGATGATCTTCTTGACCAACTTCAAGGTGCCAGCTGCTTTTCAAAAATCGACCTTCGATCTGGTCATCATCAACTTCGAGTACATGAAGAAGACGTCCCAAAAACCGCATTCCGAACTCGTTATGGTCATTATGAATTCATGGTCATGCCATTTGGTTTAACCAACGCTCCAGCAGTCTTCATGGACCTAATGAACAGAGTCTGCAAACCTTATCTTGATCGATTTGTTATAGTCTTCATCGACGACAATCTCATTTATTCAAAGTCTAAGTCTGATCATGAGCGCCATCTTCGACTCATCCTTACACTTCTAGAGAATGAAAGCTTTACGCCAAAGTTTCCAAATGCGAATTCTGGTTAAAAGAGGTGCAATTCCTCGGACATGTAGTCAATGACAAGGGAATACATGTCGACCCCTCAAAGCGGTACAAGAATGGCAAGCACCACGTACACCAACTGAAGTAAGATCTTTTCTTGGTTTGGCTGGTTATTATCGTCGTTTCATTTCAAACTTCTCTCGCATTGCTGTACCACTCACGGCTTTAACTCATAAGGGAAAACCTTTCATATGGGGACCCAAGCAAGAAGAAGCCTTCCAAACCCTTAAACAAAAACTCTGTGATGCACCAATCCTCACTCTTCCTGAAGGTTGTGATGACTTCATGGTTTATTGCGACGCGTCAGGGCAAGGATTAGGCTGTGTCCTAATGCAAGAGGAAAGGTTATAGCTTATGCTTCGAGACAACTCAAGACTCATGAGAAGAACTACACCACCCATGACCTAGAACTTGGAGCCGTTGTGTTCGCTCTTAAGATATGGAGACATTATCTCTATGGTACTAAGTGTGAAATATACACTGACCACAATAGTCTTTAACATATCTTCAATCAAAAGGAGTTAAACATGAGGCAACGAAGATGGGTCGAACTTCTAAATGACTACGACTGTGAAATTCGGTACCACCCTGGCAAGGCAAATGTGGTGGCTGATGCACTTAGTCGAAAGGGTTATGCGAACTCCATTCGTCTTCTATGTTCGCAAATCATAACTGACATTAAAGATCAAATTCGAGAAGCGCAACATGTTTCAGTAACGGAAGATGATGTACGAAAGGAGCTGTCCTGTGGAGCTGAACTTAAAATTGAAACTAAATCTGACGGTATTCTGTACTATCATGGATTCCTGACCACAACAATCTTCGTGAAATTCTTATGAATGAGGCTCACAAAACACGATACTCTATACACCCAGGAGCCGATAAGATGTATCAAGACCTTCGATACACCTATTGGTGGCCTGGAATGAAAAAGGATATTGCTGTTTTTGTTTCTAAGTGCCTTACATGTTCCAAGGTGAAAGCTGAACACCAAAGACCCTCAGGACTTCTGGTCCAACCCGAAATACCTGTATGGAAGTGGGAAAACATAACCATGGACTTCATTACCGGGTTACCTCGCACTTCTAGTGGGTATGACACTATATGGGTATTTGACCGACTTACAAAATCAGCTCACTTTATTCCTATCCGTGAAGATTTCAAGAACGAAAAGCTAGCTCGTGTTTATATCAGCGAAATCGTAAGCCGACATGGTGTACCGTTAAGCATTATTTCTAATCATGATGGTCGTTTCACTTCACGAACATGGCAAGCAGTACAAGCCGCTTTGGGTACGCGATTAGATCTCAGTACCGCCTATCAGCCTCAAACTGATGGACAATCTGAACGCACCATTCAAACTCTTGAAGATATGCTTCGAGCATGTGTCATAGACTTCAAGGGAAATTGGGACGCTCATCTACCATTAGTTGAATTTTCGTTCAACAACAGCTATCATTCAAGCATCGGCTTGGCACCTTTTGAAGCCTTATATGGTCGTAAGTGTCGATCTCCAGTATGTTGGCACGAAATTGGGGAAGCTCAAATCACTGGTCCGGAATTGATTCAAGAAACCACAGACAAGATCCATCAAATTCGAAACAATCTTCTAGCGGCTCAAAGTCATCAAAAGAGTTATGCAGATAAACAACGGAAACCTTTAGAGTTTAACATTGGTGATCATGTACTTTTAAAAGTATCACCGTGGAAGGGAGTAGTTTGTTTTGGTCAAAAAGGCAAGCTAGCACCACGCTACGTAGGACCTTTCAAGATACTTGAAAGAGTAGGACCTGTAGCATACAAGCTTGATCTACCAGAAGAACTCAACAGGATTCATCCCACATTCCACGTATCAAACTTGAAGAAGTGCCTCGCTGATGAAAATCTCCACATTCCTCTGGAAGATATTCAGATTGATGAATCTATGCATTTTATTGAAAGATCGGTAGAGATCATGGACTTCGGAGAAAAACGTTTACGACGGAGTCGCATTCCAATTGTTAGGGTACGCTGGGAGTCGAAACGGGGACCTGAGTTCACTTGGGAACGTGAAGACTCAATGCGTGAAAAATACCCGCATCTTTTTCCTACTACTTCTACTACTTAAATTTCGGGACGAAATTCCTAAAAGTAGGGGATACTGTAACATTTGTCGAAAACGGGTTTTCCAAACCCGCTCCATTTGTAATCGAATATCAAGTTATAAATTACTTTGCGTATTTATGCCTATTTTGATTTTTAATGATACATAATTAATAAACAAACTAATCTATAAAAGTTATTATTGATAAAAAGTAAAAATAAAATAATTAAAAATAAAATGAGGCTGCCGGGACTCGAACCCGGGTCAGCCGGAAGAGAACTCAAAGACTTAACACACACCCGCATAACCACTCCGCCACTTGTTGTTTTCTGTCAACTCTAGGAAACAAATAAATCTTATAAACAAACATAAATGAACCGGTTACGCCAACTGTAACTGAAATCTGTCATCAAACGCTCAAAGACGATTTGATTACTCGCGGTTCACTGAGTTTAACCGATATACCGACATTTTGAATCAAGTTGCTTTGAATGAACTTGAATTCTAGAAGTGGATCGGTTTTTATAACCGAAAATCTTCAATTCTAGTATTACTTCCATCTTTGTACTCCTTCGCGACTCAAACATAATCTACAGACTCTCAATTACATTTTCGCTCAAGTTTCAGTTCGCCGGAGAATCAAATTTTACTCGCCGGAAAATTTATGCAAGTCGCCGGAAAACCGTATTCTCCATCAAAACGGTAAGTCTTTCAATACCGTCGTGGTCTATCAATTGTTAAGCTATTTCTAACTCAGACCTTTCAATTGAAATCAAATTCAGACGCTGTTATCGGATAATTCCTGCTCGCCGGAAAATCCCTGAAAGTTCTTATCTTCCGCTGCGAAACGGTAAGGACATTCAAACACTCTGTTAACGTTTGTTTAGCACTTCAATTCCACGATTAGCTAATCAAAACGGTTAATTTGCTTGCTCAGTTGAAGTTCATAAAAAAGAGCCGACACCTTGCCTGAATTCTGAAATAAATCGTTCACCGGTATGTTGATTTCTAAATATCGTCTCTGCCATTTCATATTAGTCTGTACAATGTTTATCAATCGAATTAAACAAGATATAATGGTGTAATCGCAGTCTGTAATTTTGTAATGAAGAAGACGATTATAGTTTGATTATAAGTTTAATAAAATCTGGATATTATCTAGGGTTAGACACACAGTCCAGCGGTGGACTGTGTGCATATACATATCACACGCCGCGAGTTCGATCCCTGATACACGCACCCTCTCTGTAATAAAAACGTTTTATTTTTCTAACTGAACCGGGTTAACTTACGTTAGTTGTTAAGTATAATAAAAATTTGTAAATTAACCAAGTTAGACACACAGTCCAGCGGTGGACTGTGTGTAACGTTAAAGCACAGGTCCCGGGTTCGAGACCTGTTAGTGACACCGGTTCGATGATTTAAAATGTTTTTGAAAATAAAAGAATTTTGGATAAGCTGAGTTAATATATAAGTATAATTATAAACAGAATTATTTCTGGTTAGACACGTAGCTCAGTTGGTAGAGCTGCGTGCACGTGTACGGGAGGTCTCGGGTTCGAGCCTCACCCAGCGCATGCAATTACACAATAAACCGGTCAAACAGTCAAAGTCAAAAAGTCAACGGTCAACCCAAAAAGTCAACATATTTTTATATTTTTTATTATTTAATTTAATTTAAAAACCAATTAAAAATACTTAAAAATAACGTTTTTAAAGATAGGAAATAGCCTTAAACTCACAAAAATATATCTAAAAATTTTATTAAAATCCTTAATAAAATCCACACATTTACTATATTTTCCGTTATTATTTAGGTTAGTTAATTCTCGTTGTTCAGCTCTTCCAACTCGTGCGCATCTCACCATCTCCAATCAAACGCACCCAATGTGAGTGAATCTTTACAAATTCCCCGTTTTAATCACGTTTTTGGGGTGTATCATGTGTCTTGCTATTTATTATATTTAAATCATTGTGCATACATCATATCATGAACAAATGTGTATTCAGCTTGTTTCAACTGTTTGTGTGGTTATTGTTAGATTTAATTTATTATTTCCAGTACATGCAATTTCATAGGCCGCCGCTCCCCATTACATTATGAGCGTTGAGCATGTTCCCCATTACATTATGAGCGTGAACCTGGCGTGCCAACATACGATCGGCTCCGTTTGATTGAGCCTTGATCGCACAGACATTTATCATTTTCAGTACATGCAATACGATCGGCTCCGTTTGATTGATCCTTGATCGCACAGTTTCATTCATGTTATTTATTGTATGATGTTGGTATGTTATTATATGTTATTGTATGTTATAGTTTGTGATTGTTATTGCTACTGTTTGATTATTTACATTTGCTCACTTATGATTATTGCACAATTTTTCATTGATAAACTAACAAGAAAATCAATAATAAATGTTTATCTAACAAGGTTCACTCGCCAACTTATGTTGACCCAAAAACCCTCATTTTTACACATGATACAGGTGAACCAGCTGCAGCAAGAAACACATAGGATTGGCCTAGAAGAATAAAATGATTTAGAGCTTGGAATTGTTTAGTTGGTTATTTTCTTTGTATTTGTATGGACATGTTTGGATTATTGGGAATGTAATTTTGACTTTAATAAATATGAAACATATAAGTAAATATCATGAGCTTTGGTGATAACCCAATTATGCTCCGACTCTTATTCCGCTGCGGGTCGGGGTGTGACAAACGCACTTGTGTAACCAAAGGTTTGTTGAAAAACGAATACCCCATCATCTTGAGCTTTAGATTGAAACAAAAGACAATGGGTTACTCTACTACATGAACCAATTATGGGTTCCAAGCCAAGACAATCTCCGCACCCTATTGATGAACGAGGCTCACAAATCTCGTTATTCATTTTATCCTGGTATAGAAAAAATGTACAAGGATCTTCATACCCAATATTGGTGGCAGGGTATGAAGAAGGATATTGCTTCGTACGTATCCAAATGCCTAACTTGTCTTAAAGTTAAGGCAGAACATCAACACCCATCTGGTTGCTTGAGCAACTAGAAATTCCGGTTTGGAAATGGGAAAACATTGCTATGGATCTCATCACCAAACTATCACGTACTTCTAGAGGTCATGATGCCATTTGGGTAGTCATTGATTGTTTAACAAAGTCAGCACACTTTTTGCCAATTCATGAGGATCTGTCTGCTGACAAACTTGCGAAGATCTACGTTGATGAGATAATATCTCGACATGGTGTTCCTTTGAACATCATCTCGGACTAGGATGCTCGATTCTCATCTCACTTTTGGAAGACCATGCAATCTGCCATGGGAACCAAACTTAACTTGAGCACTGCTTATCATCCTCAGATGGATGGATAATCCCAAAGGATGATCTAAACATTGGAGGATACGCTTAGAGCTTGTGTGATCGGCTTTGGTGGTAGTTGGGATTCGCATGTACCTTTGATCGAATTCTCCTACAACAATAGTTATCACTCTAGCATTAACATGGCTCTTATTGAAGCTCTATACGGTCAAAAATGATGTTCACTTGTCTGCTGGAATGAGGTTGGCGAAGCTCAGCTCACCGGACCAGAACTCATTCTAGAGACTACAGACAAAGTCAAGAAAATGCGCAATAACCTTTTGACAACTAGAAGCCGTCAAAAGAGTTATGCGGATTAGCGACGCAAGCCCTGAATTCCAAGTTGGTGATCATGTCCTTCTCAAGGTATCCCCTTGGAAAGTTGTGATTAGATTTAGAAAGAAAGGAAAATTTGCACCTCGATATGTGGAACCATTTAAGATCGTTGAGTGGATAAAAAAGGTGGCCTACAAACTTTAGCTACCTCCTGAGCATGGAAATGTTCATCCAACTTTCCATGTGTCCAATTTGAAAAAGTGTTTGGTTGATGAAACCTCCACATCCCTCTTGATGAAATTATCATTGATAACACAATGAATTTTGTCGAGAACCTGTTGAAATATTGGATCGTGAAGTCAAGAAACTCAAACACAAATGCATACCGATTGTTGTTGATGCACTTTATGTCCGTCACTGTGCGAATAGGCTAGAAAGAGTGTGTATTGAATATTGTATAGATTAGATACGATCACAAGACCCAAGTGTCTCGTACGAGTGACAGTGTGACTCGTATGAGTGATAAACAGCTCACCCGTAGGAAGGACACTTCTTACGAAGCTAATCTACTCGCTTCGCACGAGTTGCTCATGTCTATATATATATGTGTTGTGTGTTCATTGTTTGTAAGTTTTGGAAGTTCCCTAAGGGGAAACGCTGGTGGGTTCCCTCCATAAATTCCGTCAGCCAGACAAGGTGTATACTCTTTCGGTATGAATGATGAATGCTTCCGCTGATTCTGTTTCCATTCCCTTGTTATAACGTTCTACCTAACTGGTACTATCATACACCCAAATTTTCGTCTAGAACCACGTCACCGAGACCACAACTGGTATCAGAGCTACAGTATCGATTCACTCAATCTAACAGTTGTGTTGATGCACTTTATGGCCGTCACTATGCGAATAGGCTAGAAAGAGTGTGTATTGAATATTGTATAGATTAGATACGAACACACGACCCAAGTGTGAATGAGTATTGGCTCGTACGAGTGACATGTGCCACGTACGAGTGACAATGTGCTTCGTACAAGTGACTTTGTTACTCGTAGGAGTGATAACATCTCACTCGTACGAGTGACCCTTCGTATGAGTGACAACATGCTCGGTTCGCACGAGTTGTCATGTCTATATATAGGTGTTGTGTGTTCGTCGTACGAGATTCTGTTCCTACTCACTGTCAATATCGTTTTGCTGAATCTGTACTATCCCCCAAAGCTTCCGTCTAGAATCTTGTGAATGGGGGATCGACTCCTCTGATGAGCAACCAGACTGATCCAACTCAACTAACAGAGGCGGAATTCATTGTTAGTGAGGTTGACAAACGAACATGTGAGATCTACTGTTTAACTGCTTTGAATATATTGATTGACGTGAAAAGTACAACGCAAGTAAACAATTCAGCAGGGCTTCACCACACCAACTGGACTAACACTTCTTAGCTCTGATACAACATTCCTCTATTTATAGATCAAAATGACTCACACAAGAGAGTGTGAATCAGAGTGTGTGACTCGTGCAAGAGGCTGCCTCGTACGAGTCATATGAGTCACTCGTACGAGTCAGATACAAAACACATAAATCATACAATAACATTTACAAACTGACGTTCTAAGCCCTATATACAAAATCAACATATCCTAGACGTAGGCAATGGACATTAAATACACCAACAAACTCCCCCTTGGATGTTGTCGCAGTCTTGGATAGTCTTCAAAAAAACTTCATAAGATTTGACATTTATCGACCAAAGAAACGCTTCGGTGGCTTGCGACGTTCCTTAAAAAGCTATAGGCATTTGGTCTGTTGGTGGAGGTCGGTTAACTGTATTTCCAAACCAAAAACTTCTCAGCGACGCTATACGAGCTCGCTCTGCAATCCTCTCTTCCTTCTTATCTTTCTTCCTTTGCTCTGTCTCCTCCAGTTTCCTCCATGAAGTGTTCCATGTCGATCCAGAATATATCGTTGGTGAAACAGACATTAACAATCTTCTGAAACTAGAGTGCGTGTTCTTTATATTTCTCTTCATAACTGATTTTGTTGTAGAACAAACAATCTATATCTTTCTTAGAACAATTTACTAACCGCATCGTGTCTAGTACTCGAATGCCACGCCACAGCCCATAAATAAGTTTGTGTGCTATGACGGCTTTGGTCAGCTCCTCAGTAATCTTCCACGAATCATCATCAGGGTGCACACATATCACAGCTTCTCCCGTGTTAGAATCATAATGCCACCATTTGAAGATTTTGTGGAAGTCTTGCTCCATTTGAATCATATATTCTTCATTACCTTTGGCCTCTTCACGACAAGCGTAACATCTTTTTCTTTGGTAATCGGATCGATCTTCATAATACGCTTCGGGAAATGAGGTTTCCAGTGTATAAATCCATGCGTAGCTTCAAGTTTGATCAACTTCCATAGCTGTTGGTCATGAAACTTCATCTTCAGATTAATCATCTTCGTTTGCACGAGCTCTTTTATGTCCCAATACGGCAAGGATTTGATGTCGCTCAAATATCTGAAATACTGGATCCCAAACTCTTCTTGATAGCATAAACATTAAGTTCCTCGATCCATAGCTAATTATATCCCCTAGAGAAATATCTGCATCAAGCGTAAAGAATGCTAGAGGACGTTTGAACTTGCACTCCGCTGGTGAAACTTTGAACCACTTCTTCCTCATTTCTGCATTTCAGCTCTAGTCATCTGTGGAGGTATCGTCTCGTGTTTAGCAGCTTCTTTGACTTTAGGTTTCAGAACATCATCGCCATTTTCAGCTGCAAACAACTCACTAAAAGTTGGCGAGTCATCTGTACCATGATCGGCAAGGTTAGTAACATCGTCATCAGAATCATCCTCCACGACAACTCTATCATAATCATCCGCATCTTCAACGTGCTCGAAGACATAGTCAACTAGCTCGAAAGCGCTAATATCATTCAGGTCGTCTTCAAAATCAAACTCGAAATTTTCTTCGTCCAAGCCTAACATTTTAGCAATCTCTTCCTTAGTATAGTTATGGACATATTCACCCTCTTCAACATCGTGCTCAAGATATAAAATCTTCGGCTTTAGCACGACAAGAACGGTAGATGTATCAATTACCGTGAGAATTCCTGCCTGCTGAGCACCTTTTGAACCTCCTGATCTTCCCTGATCTCTATCTTCACTTACTTGATTCGCATAGTCATTCAACTAAGCAGAATAATCAATATCTTCATTTAAAACAGATTCTGTTACACGGACACCCATACAACCTACATCATCACCATCATCACTATCATGATCAGACTTATTAGAAAATAGATCATCAAAAACATCTAAGTCTTCAGCCTCTTTTTAAGCATCCTCATCAAACTCTTCAACCGCTGCTTCAATCTCTCTTTCTAACTTCCTCTTCTACATCCATTCACGATTCTTGTTGAAAGATCTGTCGTGTCAATATCTACATCTTTAGGCTTTCCTACCAGAACAAACTTCTTCGTCATCATATACACCACAATATCAGTAATAACTGGCGTAGATTCAGCTTCTAGCTCAGTTGAAACATTCACGGGATCCTCACCGACTTTCTCTTTGCCTTTGCCTTGTGTGTCAGATAATTCTTTAGCAAGGCGTTCTCTCTCAGCAACCAGCTCTCTCACTTCAGCTCTTTCTATTTCATCTATCTCAGCAGCAATATTAATACCCAGCTTCTTAGTCAGTATCTTCTCGAATATATTCATCCTTCTGTCGCTCCTGAATCGTTCTTCTTCATATTCAGCCATACGAATCTGTAAACGCTCATTTTCAGATACAATGCAGGCTAACATCACTTCGAGCTGTTGTTTGTCTTCCTTTAACACATTAAGTTGTTCCTGTAACTCTGCAATCTTGACGGTGTTTAACATGACCTGCTTATGTAACTCTTCAACGCATGGGTCATTAAACATGTTAGCAGTAAAGTCTTCGCCCCCAGGTATATAACCAAAGTCAAAATCAAAAGGAGGTTGTGACTGTGAGGTTTGCGGTGGCAGTTGCGGTGTTGGTTGCAGTGGCGGTTGTGGTGTAGACTAATGTGGTGGAGATGGTGCTGACTAAGGTGTTTCTTGACAAGCCGGTGATGGTGGTGTTGGTGGAGTCGGTTCAACATGTACCTCTTCGACAGTCTACTTTTGCACTTTTTCCTTTGATTTGTCTTAAGGAGAATCAGTGCTTCTCTCTGTTGATCGTTTAAGACGTCGAGTTTTCTTCTTGGCAGGCTTGCGCACAGGAGTATCATAATCAGAACCCAAAGGTATATAAGTCGGATTGTGTTCACCTGTCACTTTTCTCATTCTCTCTTCAGCCTTACGCTTTAGCTCTGCTTGTCGTTCAGCTTCTATCTCCTTAGCCCTCTCCTTTTCTCCAACTCTTCTATCTTCAGAATCTGTGCTAGAAAACGACGCTTCTTCAGCCACTTTTTCACAACCAAATGCTTGTCTCTCATTCTCAGTAGCTATATCTTCTATATTTTCTTCCGGCTCTGGTTCATATACCAGTCTTGAATTTTCTATAGCTTTCTTTTCTTCTGAGGAGCAAAAGAAGAAGATGTAGACGCTGGCTTCCTTTTTGTTCCTTTTTCCCCATCTTTGACAAACCAAGCACTACGCTTTGTAATAAAACCATCAAGCGATGTCAACTCTTCATTCTCATTGCCACTATCTTCCTTTCTCCACTTTCCTGGTGTTGGAGCGACATAATCTTTGTCAATGATTGCGCCAAACACAGGCTTCGCGTTAGGGAATGTCTTAAGATGCATATTCATCTTCTTCAGAGTAGACATCCATGTGTTCTAACTTCAGCACATCATCTTTCTCTTTCTTTAGATTTGGATGCAAATAATCTAATAGCATCTGGATGAAACGTGGGTATTGCAGAAATCTCTCTCTGAATATTCTGGACCGTCTGAGAGAATATCACCTTCGAAAAGTTGTATGGAAGATTAAGAACAAGCACGGTGATCATGCACATCTGGTAGTCAACTAAATCATCAAAACCTCATTTTCGGTGACTTAGTGCATGTATAACGCAATGTGCGATATATCGAAAAGGCGCACTTAGGTTACCCTTCTTGAAAAGAGCAGCATTCACAAACCCGGCATAACCCATGCGATAGAAACATCTCTTCACCATATATTATGAGAATCCCGTCAGATCATCTTCATGGTCTTTAAAATCCAACACCTCTCTAATCAACTCTTATGTGATTTTCACCTGAATATATTCATCTCCAAACCTCACAGCCGAGGCAATCGCATTCTCCTTAGTATCAAACTCCGCTGCATTCCAGAAGAACTCTATATCTGATCTATAATCAACCCTTGATCTGTCAGAACCTTCGCAATAGGAATCTGCCCAAAAAATCTAAAACTTTCCAGTAGGCAGCAATCTCTGGAATAGACTCATCAAGAAGACAGCAAACATTATGGAACGTAGAGAAAGAAGATTTCTTGACCTGCACACATACACATTTCAAACCGTTAGAAAATTTTTCAAAAATTTCAACTTTGAGAGTCACTTGTAGGACCCATTCATTTGTACGAGTCATCAATACTTGAACAATTAATAATCTTACTCGTATGAACACTCACTCGTACGAGTGAAAAGATACTTGAAACATTTTGACAACTCCGCTCATACGAGTGGTCATTCGTACAAGTTGTAAACCGTACCAAATAACACCAAGTTAAACCGAACTTAAAATGTGTTGTTTTTCACAAACTGGGATAATTATAGGCTATTGGTGCCGATTTTAACGTTTTTAAGTTCAATTTTATGTTTCACCGGTCCAATTTCCCTAAATCTACGTTTTATGTCCATTTGGTTCAAATTCGGCATTATAACGGCTAAAAACAAGCACTAGTACCTTTCCCATTGTAAGAGGTGTGCGAATCGACCTCTCCAATGTATTAGTACGAAGTATATGTCAAGAAAGATGAAGTATAGAACTGGTTCGCACAAAGTTCTATCTCAATCGCACAGTAACATTAGGCTAACTCGTGCGAATGAAGGAGCCTTTTATACTCAGTAGCCGCTCGTACAAGTTAGTGGCTCGTGCGAATGAATACAAATGTCACTCGTATGAGTCATATGACTCACTCGTACGAGTCAGTTCTGATACTTGTTAAACTTTTTCGATTTTTTTATGAAATTTTATCCGTTTTAAACCCACTCAGTTAACCAAGTCCAAGTTAATGACCATAGTTATCTGATTTGCCTAGCAAGTCCAAGTTAATGACCTTGGTTGACCATTGTTCGACCAAAACAAATTTATTTTTAAAAATGTAAAGTTTCAAATTAATAAACTTTGTTGACGTTCAGGTAATTTCTTCTCATGATTAGCTCCCAACCCGTGGTCTTCAGCATTTCTTCAGCAAGTGTCGCCATGACTTGAACTATCGGTGTTTTCATCATTGGTAGACTTAAAATCTAAGATAAATTGCTAAGAAAACTGAAAATCTTTTTGGGATTTTTCTGAAAAGAAATAACAAGTAAAGATATATACACAAGCATATTTTTGTGAGTTATGTTTTAAGAGAATCATATCAAGTATTTAAACAAATCACCAGTACCGTTGATCTTGGTATACTCATTAAGCTTTTAACCAGATTTACCGAGATTTCCAATATACTTATCCACTTAAACCTCTTCTCGTTTCTCAACTGTTTCAAGATATGTTAGGTAATATTAGGAACATGAAGTAACTGTGTTTCCCATCTCAGAATATACTCCCGTATCGATATTCCCAGAATTTCATTTCACAGGTGAATATATCCAATTGATATTTGTAAATGGGGTGAATGTGAGACCTTGAGAGCTCAGGTTAGTACTACCGTACAGACAAAGAGATGAAGGCTCGTCTTTAGGTGGTGTTCCTCAAAGGAATCTTTTGAACTGCAGATGTCACAAAGTTTATGACATAATCTTTTTTATGGAGCTTTTGTAGGCGAAAAATACGTAAAGTATTATACAAGTTCTAGGCCATTGCTGATGAAAAATCAGAAGAACTCGGATAATACCCAGATATCGATTAAATATAAAGACCTAGTATCGCAGAATCTGACATTCTCTCAAACGAAATTTCGGAGTACTAAGTCCATATATCCGAGAGATGTTAACCCACAAGTTACTCAGTTTTTCTTTTAGATTTATATCTTGAAAAAACAATTTACTGAATGAGTGAAGCCTATTGACACATCCTCAGTAATACCTGTTTAATTACTTGTATAAACATTCCATATGTTTAGCATACTGTGATTGTCATATTGATGTAATATGATCTCTCTTTTTCATAAAAACTCTTTTTGAGTTTTATATGTTTTTATATTTTCCCAAACTTTCTCCCCCTAACAACATATTTTTGGATTTTTAGAAATTTAAGAAAGAATGTACAGAAAACATGTCACACCGATGAGAATCACGTCAAGTCCGCGTTATCCTCAAACTCAACCTCATGAATATCCCCTGATGCAAGATTTCTTAAACCATTTAATTTTAAAAGATTTTTAAATCTTGAATGATCAAATGCTTTGGTATAAAAATCTGCTTTTTGGTCATCAGTGTGAATTTTTTCAATTCTAACCAACTTTTTCTCGTAGCAGTCACGGATAAAGTGGTGTCGAATCTCAATATGTTTAGTACGTGAGTGTTGACATGAGTTTTTAGTGATATCAGTAGCAGTCTGATTATCTACATATATGGGCGTGTCAAGAAATTGCAGTCCGAAGTCTCCCATCTGCTGTTGAATCCGGAGAATCTGGGAACAAAAATTGGATGCTAAAACGTATTCAGCTTCATAGGTAGAGAGAGCGACTGCGGTCTATTTCTTTCATTGCCACGTTACCAAACAGGTTCCAAAGAACTGGCAAACAACTGTCGTAGATTTGGCGTTAAGTTTGCAGCTACCGAAATCAGAATCCGAGTAACCTGCAAGATTGAAGTCGTCGTGTCAAGGATACCAGCTTGGAAATCCTTTCAAATATCTCACAATACGTTTAACGGCTAGCAGATGCGAATCTCTTGGACTGGACTGAAAACGGGCGCACGGGCATTAGGACACATGATATCAGGTCAAGAAGCAGTTAGATACATCAAGGATCCGATCATGGAGCGATATAATGTTTCATCAACTTTGACTCCATGAGCGTCTGGACAAATGCCGTGATTTGGAGCTAATGGGGTAGATGCTGGTTTAGTTCCTGTCATATCAAATTTCTCAAATATGTCATGAACATACTTCGTCTGATGGATTAAGATACCATCAGGCAATTGGTCAACCTGAAGTCCTAAAAATAACTTCATCTCCCCCAACGCACTCATTTCAAATTTGCGCCTCATGACTTCTTCGAAGTCTTTACACAGCTTATCATTTATTGATCCGAAGATGATATCATCCACATATATCTGCACAATAATCAAATGCCCATCCACTTCCTTAGTAAAAAGGGTAGAATCTACAGTTCCTCTGAGAAATCCATTGTCTAGAAGATGTCGTGACAGCGTTTCAGACCAAGCTCTCGGGTCTTGATGAAGACCATATAAGGCTTTGTTCAGAAGGTAGACTTTGTCTTATTTATGGGATCGACAAACCCTGGTGGTTGGCCGACATACACCTCCTCTTTTACTTTTCCGTACAGGAAAGCAGATTTCACATGCAACTGGTACACCTTGAAACCGTTCCAAGAAGCAAAGGCCAAGAATATGTGGATCGCTTCAAGATGAGCGACTGGGGCATAGACTTCGGTGTAGTCTATCCCTTCTTGCTGATGAAATCCTTGTACCACGAGTCGAGCTTTGTTGCATATGATCCCTCTGTCATCACGTTTGCACTTGAAGACCCATCTAGTGTTTATCTTTGTGTGATGATCTGGTAGGTCAACAAGCTTCCAAACTCCTAACTTTTAGAATTGAAGCAATTCCTCCTGCATTGCCTCCACCCAACTTTCTTCTTTTAACGCATCTTTCCAATTCCCAGGTTCCACCTATGAAACAAAACAACTGTAAGTAATTCGGGTTTGTAATGGAGCAATACGGGTATAAAAACAGCTTAGATCCTTATTGATCTGATTGCAAGATTGCACTCCATTTTGTAAGCTGCCTATGATATTCTAAGATGGATGATATGAAAGTGTCCTCAGCATCACTTCACTAGGAACATCCACTTGAGTCTGCAAGTTCGTGATCACTTCATCAACAACTGGAGCAGAAGATGTAGCCTCATTTCTGACGTTTGATTGAGCTTGAGCATTCAAGAAGCTTTCAATATGTTCAGATCCTTCATCGGAATTGAAAGTCGGTTCACGATCGGAGTCGGCATTGGGCGGTTGATGGGCAGATGATTCAGCAGTGTTCATGAATAGTACAGAGACAAAGTCATGAAGAGTAGTGCTCGGACCTACATCAGAAGGGTTAGACACAGGAAGTGACAGGGAAATCACCAACGGTCTTGTAACTTGCTCTTGATTAGAGGTTTGATGCTCTTGAAAGAACATAACAAGTTCTTCTTCTGATGGCACATATGGTAGGTAGAAAGAATTCCACAAATCATCATAGTTGAATAGCCATGGATCCCCAGGTTTCTGCGTAGGCGTAATATAGTGTTGATAATCAACATTTGAGCAAGATAACCTGGTTCAGACTCGGCAAGAAGACACGCTTTTGTGGAGCAGCATAACCAACGAAAAATCCTTCCAAGGATTTGGCTCCAAATTTACCATCCGGGTCCAATACAGTACACGGTGATCCAAAAGGCTCCAGTAATGCAAGGTTCGGCTTCTGTTGATTTAGCAACTCGAAAAAAGTCTTGTTGTGAGGCTTGACTGTTAACACACGATTAAGGGTGTAACACGCTGATGCAACTGCTTTGCTCCAGAAACTAATTGGCAATTTTGAATCAGCAAGCATGGTTCTGGTAATCTCGATCAATGTGTGATTCTTTCGTTCAGCTACTCCATTTTGTTGTGGAGTATAATGAGCACTGAATTCATGAAGAATCCCCTTTTCATTGCAGAATTCGAGCATTCGTTTGTTCTTAAACTCTGTACTGTTGTCCCTGTGAATTCTCTTTATGGGCAAGTGATATAGATTTTCAAGTTTTCTGAAGAGAATCATTAGGGTTTCAAATGTTTCATCTTTGCTCTCCAGAAAGAAAACCCATGAGAATCTTGAGAAATCATCTGTAACGACTAGGCAATATAGATCACCAGAAATGCTTTTGACATTTACTGGCCCAAAAAGATCCATATGAAGCCTCTCTAGTGGTAGCTTAATAGAATTTACAGCTCATACAATCATCTGATAATTGAAAATTCTTCAGATTAACACCCTCCACTAGGTCGTTATGCACAAGATAATTCATCTTTCTTAGATGAATATGCCCCATCTTCCTATGCCAAAGAATAGACTCCTTCTCGGTAGCTTTAGAAACAAAGCATTGAACCTTCTTTGATGTTGTAAATGCAATACTCATATCGAGAACATATAGATCATTTTCTCTCGGAGCACGCGTAAGAATCCATTCCTAAGGAATCTTGAATCCCGGCTTTAAGATTAAGCATTCTTTGTCGTTGAAGTGTGCTGTGAACTTTTTATCACAAATTTGCGAAATTCTCAGCAGATTGTTCTCTAGCTCTGCAATGTAGTTCAATTTTTGTAAAACGAAACTACTCCATTCGTGAGAATACCGTCTCCAACGATTCTACCACCTTGTGTTCCAGTGAAACCAACTTAACCTCCTTGGATAGCCTTGACGTCGTGTAACAATGCAAGCATCCCAGTCATGTGTCGAGAAGCTCCAGTATCCATATTCCATTTAGACATGATCGATCATGGGATCCCCGCACACATGTGGAAGAAACTATTTAAAAGAAGAAACCCAAGCCAGCTTGGTCTTGAGTGGGTTTGGAATATCAAATTTCGAACCTACTTTGTTTTTGACATTCTTTTTAGGCTAATTTTGTGTGGAACAGAAGGTTTCAGTTCTACCTTGGATGGTTTGACTTTTTGCAACCCATATTTGCGTTTTCAAATTAGCCCTTTTAGCATAGAATTTTGAATCCATTTGACGATATTTAGTTGATGTTTCACCAATTTCAAATTTAGAATTACGTTGAATCATAGGTTTAACATTTATAGGATTCATTTTTCTTTTCAAAATTGCTTAGGTGCAACCATAGGTGCCTTTTGTTTCTCATCCTTGGTAAACCTGTTAGAGTTGTAAACAGATTTTGGATATTTTTTAGAGCAATCCCGTGCAATATGCCCAACATTCTTACATTTGTAGCATGTCATACTGTCTTTACAAACAGAGGAATCAAAAAATTGTTTTTGATTCTCTTTCTTGAAATCGTCAATTGATTGTGTTCCGATGATTTCTTTTTCCTTTTCTGTTGTTGTCCCAAAAACAAAATTGATTTTCTTAGTAAAATTTAGCTTTTGGGACTTGTTGTTCATTCTTCGCTTTTGGAAACCCAAACCAGACCTCCTATTCTCAGGATAGTCTTTGTTTTTATGATGGTAGGGTCTGTTAACACATTTTGATTTAGAGTAAAATGATACATCGTGTTTGTCTAAATCAGAATGGCTTACCTCCACAAGCTTGAACAATTTATCAACACGATCCAGATTCACATTATGGATGGGAAAATCCTCATCTTTTATTAGATCTATGCATTTTATAAACTATGACGTTTGGATCATTGTTTAAACTATCTTCCGATGTTTCAACATCAGATTCATACTTGTCAGATTCACCTTTTAAAACATTTTCGACCACTGTTTAACCACTTTAGAGTCACATTCATTTTCAGATTTTGTGTAAGTTAAGTCAATGTTTGTAGGCAGCTCATTTAATTGTTTAGTTTTCAATTTTAGATTGAGTGTCTTTTCCATCCCTGATGGTTTTTTACAAGCATAACTATTCCGCATAGGTGGTGGAACACGATCGTAACTCGCACTCTTTTTTCCTCATTTTTCGATTCTTCTTTGTTTTTGATTTTGGGTAAAATGTGATCAATGACGTATGAGCTTGTGGAATAACTTATTAACAATTTGTTAACCCGTTCAGTTTCGATTCTTACCTTCTCAAGCTCACTTTTTAGCTCAGCGATAGTATTCAAGTGAATATTAATGGCCATTTGCTTGTCCATTACTGTCGCTTTGAGCATAGAAAGTGTTCCGTCATTTTCTCTGAGTGCTTTTTCACATTGTTTAAACAGATTTGCTTAATTTGTCGTACGCTTCTTTTGTTGATTTATAATCGCTTGACAAATTATCTTTTAAACCCTTGAGCTCATTATATCATGTATTTTTTCAATACATTCATTGCATGGCTCAGCACATTTCAAACATGGTTTTTCTACCACAGACTCACATTTAGACTCATTTACCTCATTTATGTTTAGCATACATGCTTTGTTGGTCTCATCAATCAACTTCTCCAACTTTTCATCAACTCTTTGTTCAACATCAGGCGTCTTCTGTTCTTCGCAAGATGATCGATGGCTTGGTCCAAAGTAACCTGCAAAAGTTTTCAAGATATCGTTAGGCAGGAGATGTTTAAAAGCACTGTTTAAAAGTTTCTCCTATTCTGATGATGTGTGATAGTAATAATCATCTTCTGGGGCCTCATCAGAAGATGCCTCTGATTCTTCTTCAGGTTTTTCGATTATTTCAGCAACCAATGCCAAACTCTCATTCTTGGAAATGTATTTGTTCCGGTTAAAGCCCTCCTCTTCTTGAGTTACTACAAACACTTTGTCTTTGGTTTCTGGCTGTGTATCTTGATCTGCACCATTCGAGTTCTTGGTTGAGGACGGTGGTAGATAGCTTTCTTATAGTAGTCGTCAGCAAATGGGTTCTGATTACCCTGAACTTCTCTGTTTGGACATTCACGTTTAAAATGTCCCTTCTCCCGACACTTAAAACAGTAACTTTGGACTTGTCGAATCCAGGTTTTCAATCTAAACCTCCCAAGTTTTCTTTCCCAGTGATTTCCATGAAGCGTTGTGCTCGTTTAACAATAGATGCCTTACACCATTTGATGTCTATTAACTCCATCTCTACCGAATCAATCTGATCATAGTCCTCTCTGGTCATCTCTGAGTTTCCAATTTTGCCCGCTACAAGACTATCATAAGATTCAAGAACTAAAGCTAATAGTGTCATATGTTGCTTGGCAGTATTCTCGTTGAAGTTCTGTGCATTCTGGAAATCAACAACGATGTTGCACTGTAGCACCCTCTGAGTAGGATTTGATTGACTGGTCTGGTTGATCTGGGGATTGCTTGATCCATGTGATGATTGTGGGCTTTGAGACGTGTTCGGATTGAACGTAGCAAATGATTGAAAGCCACAGTGTTGATTTGACGGTGGGCTCGGTGTGTTGTAAGCTGTCACACCCCGACCCGCAGCGGAATAAGAGTCGGGGCATAATTGGGTTATCACCAAAGCTCATGATGTTTACTAAAATGTTTCATATTTATTAAATTCAAATTACAACTTAAATAATCAAATCAAATCCATACAATTACAAGGAAATGAAACTAAGTAAAACAATCCAAAGCTTAAACTGATTTATTCTTCTAGGCCTTCCTATGTGTTTCTTGCCTCAACTGGATCACCTGTATCATGTGTAAAACGGGGGATATTTTGGGTCAACAAAAGTTGGCGAGTGAACCTTGATAAAACATTGTTATTAATCTCTTGTTGTATTTAATATTGAAAATTTGTGCAATAATCACATGTGAGCAAACATATATATATAACAAAACACAAACCACATTGGATGAGAAAATGACATGAATGATGATGTATATGAGATCAAGGCTCAATCAAATGGAGCCGATAAAGTGACATGAATGATGATGTATGTGAGATCAAGGCTCAATCAAACGGAGCCGATCGAATGAGGCACCTGATACTCAACCCGTATCCCACGGGGAGCTGATGGGCCTAATGAAATGCATGTACTGAAAATGATAACTTCAATCTAAACATAATTCACACAACAATTGATACATAATTGATACACATTTGATCACGGATATGATGGATGTACAAGTGTTTAAATATAATAAGGAATTAAACGACACATGATACACCCCAAAATGTGATTAAACGGTGAATTTGTAGAGATTCACTCACATTGGGTGCGTTCTTTGATGACGTTGGATGCGCACGAGTTTTGGGATTTGATCGAACTAACCTAAAATAATAACGAAATGGTTCGGTAAATAAATGGATTTAATTTGAGATTAATATTTTTAATTCATAATCGTAATAGGATTTTTAGATTTATTTTTGTGAGTTTAAGGACATTTTCTAACTTTAAAAATATTATTTTTATGTATTTTTAAATAATTTTCTGATTAAATAAATAAAAAACTAAATAAAAAAAATGTTGACTTTTTTACTCTGACCGTTGACCGTTGACCGGTCGGATTGTGTTAATTATATGCGCTGAGTGAGGTTCGAACTCGGGACCTCTCGTATGCGTGCACGCAGCTCTACCAACTGAGCTACGTGTCTAACCCGAAATATTCTCTGTTTTAATTATATATATATACTGATTAACTTTTATCTTATTTAGTTTATTTCGAAAATGATTTAAAATGGCCGAAACGACTTCAGTGACCCGGAGTCGAACTCGAGACGTTCGGTTCGAGTACGCACAGCCCAACCAGTTGGGCTATGTGCTTAACCTGTTTAATTACTGAATTATATTATATTTATATACATGTTGAAAGGTGATCTGAATAGGTTTAAAAAGGATTGGTTTTATTTCTGAAATTCGGTAACGTGTGCGATTCGAACATGTGACGTGCGTGTTCTGTTGCACACAGTCCAACGCTGGACTATGTGTCTAACCCGGTTAAATATTCAGTTTTAATTAAACTTATACACATGTTCGACTTCGTCTTCTTCGTTTACAAAGACACAGAACAAAGATGTCCGACTGTTCTTGTTTAAATCGGTCATCGAACATATAATTGATTGGAATGAAATGGATAAAGAGGGTTACGGAGTAAAATGTACCAATCAGAATGTCTTTCTCAGATTTCCGGCAAGAGTCGTCGGCTCTGATTGGTGACTTCCATCTGAGTGAATCAATTAACAGTTTTGATCAACAAGTTGTGAAATTAAGTTACTAAACAAGGGATATCGGGGGGTTTAGATGATTGTACTGATTCATAGCGAGACTTCGGAATTTCCAGCGATTTTCCGGTGAGTGCAGGAATTCCCGGCAACGTTGTCTGAGACAGATTCTGGGTGAACGATTTATGTTAATACTTGCCTAATAATGGATTGCAAACAAAAGAGTCGAGAATTTTACCGATTTGAAGTAAGTCTCGGTTTTCCGGTGAAAGTCCGGCGAATGCAGAATATCTCCGGCGACGTGCTAAAGCTTCGAGAGTTTGTGCGATTTTGAGCGAAAAGGTTACCAGAGGTTTGGGTGGGTATTTATAGGGAGGATCAGGATGAATTGAGTCCGAATTTTGGTCTTGATTCGCGGTCAAAACTTTTCCGGCGGTTACGACTGGAATTGGGGGTTAGACATCGGTTATAACCGATGTCGAAGTTAGTTCACGCGTTTCAGTCAAAGAAAACGGTCGTGATTTGCGAAATCGTCGGTCTTTCCGACGACTGCGGATTGGGCGCGCTGATTTCCGGATTTTGATTTCGAGTTTTAATTTAAGTATTATTTGTTTCAGTAATTACACAAAGGAGTCATGTGGCGGAGCGGTGTGTTGTGTGATTAAGCTTATGGGCGACCCGGGTTCGAAACCCGGCAGCCTCATTTTATTTTTTATTCACTTATTTTTATCATTTATTAATTATAGTTTTTAAATTCTATAATGCTTATTAATTATGTATTGTTTAAAATTAAAATGAACAATATATTTGCAACGAAAATTATAACTGAATATTCTATTAATAAACGAAGCGGGTTTTGGAAACCCGTTTTTCAACGGATGTTACATAAGCGCTGAAGGCTGTTTGGATCTTTGGAGATTGTATTTGAGCAGCAGAACTTCCTTTGTAATACAGATTAACGTCTTGTTGCATTTGGGCATTTTTGTTCATCGCCATTTGCTACATCTCAAGTTCATGTCCCTCCAATCTCTCAATGAATCGTGGTAATGAGAAATTACCATATTCAGTTCCATTTTTTCAAAATGGCCAGATAGGTAGATCATTCGCCTTGTGGTAAGGAATACGCGAGTTTGTCAACTAATTCTTCATTCGTCTTTATGATTCCTATTCGCTTCATTTGCATAACCAGATGACAGTATCTTTCAATCAGTTGTTTTACTGTCTCTCCTTTGATCAAAGCAAAGATGTCAAATTCTTTACTCAACAACGCCCTCTTCCCTTTTCGTAACTGGGACTTCCCTGGAATTTCAATCAAAGAGCATTCCATAATGATTGTGCATCATCATGTTGCAACAGCGTTAGTATGTCTTCCTTGATGGATTGTTGTAAAATGTTCATCATTTTCTTCTCATTGATAAACTTCTCTCTTTCAAAATCCAAAAGTTGAGCCAATGTCTTTTCGAGACCGTTTTCTCCAATAGGAGGCTGATACTTTTCTTCGATGGCAAACCAGTAGGTAAAATGATTCGCCTTAACCCAGTTCATGAAACGTTCGCTCCAATTGTCAAAGTCCTCAAGGTTCATCAACTTTGGCGGCTTCGTCATTGTACCCATCTCATTTTCGAGGTTCATGTTTGAGCTGCGGTAGTTGTGACAGCTGATGTAGCAAATACGTTATAAAACTCTTCTGCCATTTTTCTACAAAGATTTAGAAACACACTTTCCGAAAAATCTGATTAGAATAATAAAACTTTCTTCGTGTGGATAACAAAAACAGTTCGTGCGACCAAGATTAGTTCGTACGACACAGAAATACGTGCGAATGAGATGATTCATATGGAGAAAATATTCGTGCGAACACGTTGTTCGTACGGATGAAAAGGTTGGCTCGTACGAGTAAGTACGTCGTGTGAATCACAGTTTTTAACTTGTAAATTTTAAGATCTTCTATTTACTCGTTCGTACGAATGACTTAAATTGTACGGACAGTTGTTCGTGCGAGTGGTCTCCCTACCCATACGAGACAACTTAGGTCACCAAACGGATGAATTTTATCAAATTTTCATGATTAAGTTCAATTTTAGATCTGAAATTATCAAGGATTGATTAGAATTGATTTTAACGTGATATCCTAGAATTCTAGTCAATTTTTTCCATGAATTTGTCCAATTCCGAGATCAGTATGGGAAAGTGTAGAAGTAGAAAGCTCTAATGGTAAATCTGAATCTAAAACTGTTGGTAGAAACTTGATGTTTGTCAGCAGACCAGGCCTCAAGGCTCTGATACCACTTGTGAATGGGGGATCGACTCCTCCGATAAGCAACTGGACTGATCTAGCTCAACTAACAGAGGCGGAATTCATTATTAGTGAGGTTGACAAACGAATAAGTGAGATCTACTGTTTAACTGCTTTGAATATATTGATTGACGTGAAAAAGTACAATGCAAGTAAACAATTCAGCAGGGCTTTGCCACACCAACTGGACTAACACTTCTTAGCTCTGACACAACACTCCTCTATTTATAGGTCGACATGACTCACAAAGGAGAGTGTGAAATAGAGTGTGTAACTCGTGCGAGAGGCTGCCTCGTACGAGTGACTGAGAGTCACTCGTACGAGTCATATAACTCACTCGTACGAGTCAGAAACAAAACACATAAATCATACAATAATATTTACAAACTGACGTTCTAAGCCCTATATACAAAATCAACATATCCTAGACGTAGGCAATAGACATTATGCACCAACAAGTTGATAATCACCTACGCTCATGGATTTTGGACATATACAGGGTTTTCGACGTAAAACGTCAAATAATCGGACAATCCACATACATAATGTTAAATTGAAACCATAGGATTGTTAGAAACTGATTTTCGACCAGATCTGTGCAAAAATCATCTTGAAATTCGAAGAAACAAAGATTTTGGATCGAAAAAACGTAATCAGGCTCGTTTGTACAAGTGAGCCTCTGTGGCTCGTACATGTCACTTGTACGAATCACCAATCGTATGAAGGTCCACCTCGTACGAAGTGTAGCATGCCTAAAAAAATTTGGTGATTACAAATTTTTTTCGAGATTTTAACGTCTAATTCAGGCTGTTCGGGGACACCGTCTAGAGCTTTAGAGTATAGATTTGATGATACGGTCACAAAATGTTGGAGATATTGGGGTAGTCACTAATACTTGCACATCAAGTTGATCATCTGGTGTAGTGACTTTTAATGGGCCTCAACGTTAAATCCGCATTTGATCAAAACTGTAAAATTAGGTTTTTGTGAAAAGATGCTCAAGATGTCAAAATTTGCAAAAGTGAGGGGAATAAAAATTTTCATGTATATGTTACTATTTCGGCATTTTTGAAATTCGTGACCATGCAACAATATTCGGGTGGTTCCTATTGCTGATTATCTGGGAATCATAGAGCATCTAAGATTCATTAGTGATGAGATAAAGTTGATGTCTATTTTTCATAAAATTGGGGTTGCATAACTGAGTCTTGGAGGAGTTGTTCATCGGATTCAGTAATTATGGTCACGTTGATGCCTGAGTCTTCATACAAGCCAGTTGCACACACGACTGCTTAGTGGTACAAAGTATCCAATTTAACTCCGCAGGGAAAATGAACTGTTTTCTGAACTAACCGCCAGAAAATAAGGATGCTTTGTGGTTTTAGTTGTCATCGGGACTAACGAGGAAGGCTATATACTTGCAATTCATGACTAAAGAAGATGATATATAAATCTTTAAGAGAAAAATTGTGTACCAGTTGCTCACAAAATAGACTATACATTTGGAGTTTCGTGATCAAAGGATGTTCAGTATTTTCAGATCATGATACAGATTGATGCTTAAAGGTTAAATACCTGATCTTCGATGTGGAAGTGGATGCACATACGACTGCTTATCTTTAACTCTGCAAGGCAAATGAACTATTTTCAGGACCAACCGCCAAGAAATGAGGATGTTTTGTAGTTTCAGTTGTGCCATTCCATCGGAGATAACTATACATCTGTTTCTTGTGACTAAAAAGGAAGAATGTGATTCTAATTATCGAAGAATGTTTCTCAGATTCGATGTGTTACCAAATAATATGATTCCAATGATGATTTGCTAATTGAGAAGATTACCGATTTGCTGATTAATCGTGATTATGGAAATCGGGATTTCAAATTTACGAGGATATTTATTGATTTGAAGTTTATCATTATGGTAATTCGAAGTTTCTATCAATTGTCGGTTGAGTTTTGAAGATCAGAGGATCGAGCATTGGAGGAGTGCGCTAAACCTAACATGGATGTGGTTAAAGTCAAAACGGAGAAGCTGCATTGATTAATTTCAATTTGGTGATTATTCAAGAAAATTTGTAGATTAAGCAAATCAGAGGAGATCTTGAATCGTGCAAACAAAGACCTGAAGATTAAATTTTGGAGAAAATTATTTCAGGGGGATTGTTGCTTAAAGTAGATAATGCAAACCCGGAATTTGTTGACGCGTTTTACGACATCGACAGATACCTGATTGAAGTTGCAGAAACACGGCTCTCAGATTTCAAGATCAAGATCAAGCTTTGACAGTGACGTCCAAGGGAATTGTTGATGCACTTTATGTCCGTCACTGTGCGAATAGGCTAGAAAGAGTTTGTATTGGATATTTTATAGATTAGATATGAACACACGACCAAGTGCGAACGAGAACTGGCTCGTATGAGTGGCAATGTGACTCGTACGAGTAACAACATGACTCATACAAGTGATAAAAAGCTCACTCGTATGAAGGACACTTTGTATGAAGCTAACCTGCTCGCTTCGCACGAGTTGCTCATGTCTATATATATGTGTTGTATGTTCATTGTTTGTAAGTTTTGGAAGTTCCCTAAGGGGAAACGCTGGCGGATTCTCTCTAGGAATTCCGCTAGCCAGACAAGATGTATACTTTTTCGGTATGAATGAATGAATGCTTCTGCTGATTCTGTTTCTACTCCCTTGTTATAACATTCTACCGAATCAGTACTATCATACGCCCAACTTCCGTCTAGAACCGCCGTCACTGGGACCCACAATTGTTGAAGTTCGTTGGAAGTCCAAACGTGGCCCAGAGTTTACCTGGGAACGAGAGGATCAAATGAAAGCGAAATACCCACATCTTTTCTCACAAATTTCCTCTGATTAAATTTCGAGACGAAATTTCCTGAAGTAGGGGAGACTGTGACATTTGTACATTTTTAATCATTGAACAATTCCGCAAGTAGGCCAATACGTCGTCTGCTGGAGGTGCATCTACCTCTATGGGATCGATCAATGCTAGTGGTTGGAAGTCCCCATCGTCTCCATCTTCGGCTCCATCCCCTAAAGGTTGGGCCTCGGCAGCAGGATCATATCCATCATCAGATATATACTCCTCTGGGTCTTCCTCATAACTAGATGCTGAAGCCATAGTCCTGGCAAATAATCCGTACAATACATATATATACATGTTAGTAATATATGATATATTTTAAATAAATCACCATTTCTCATGCAAAGCTTGTTCTCTTTTGTATTCCTTTTACTATTTTGTGTCTATCCATTATTGACTACTCATGTATTAACTCTGCTCATTACTTATAGTTGAGCTCGTGTGATAGATCCTTGTGTTATAGTGTGACAATGAAAACCTTTTTGTTATTTTGTTTTAATTCCAAAACATTTCTATCATGTTTTAAAACTTTGTTTTCATGTGTGAGCCCCTGGTGATTGTAGACCAACTTTTAGTAAAAAGTTTTTCCCCGGTTCACTACAATCGGAGCTCTGATACCAGCCTGTCACACCCTGGTCGTAGCGGAAACGCAAGTGTGTGACTATTAGGTAATCATTGCACCCAATATAGTAAACATTATAATTTAACAACGATGCATGCCATTCATAAGTTTCACTTCATATTTACAACCATCAAAAGGTAAAGTCACATTGTTATCAGTTTCAGATCACCATTACAGACATAGTTTAAAAGACATTTTTCAAAATAGGATAGTGTTTTCATCACAATTTCATGCTGAGGCTTTGACCTCTATATACCCAAACGAAGTTCGGATATAAAAGGCAAACCCTCCAAAAGATAATACAACGTTGTCTTGAAAGTTCCCAAACCCGGATCCCATCACCAGCTCAACTTATGCGTCCTGAAACACATGTAATTTTAAAAAGTCAACATAAAGTGGCGACTTCATGTAGTTTAATGTTTTCATATCAAAATGTTATCCTTGAAAACCTATATTGAAATACAAGTATGTTATTAGAATAAATGAGTTAATTTAGGAATCTATCAGTGTGTCGTGAGCACCCTGACATACTAGTGCCATAAGTAAGTAACCAAACCGAGACTACTTTGACATCAATGGGATCACAAAAGCACTCCGAAAGGTATACCAACAAGGAGTGGAGCGGGTCTCAAACTCAATAGATCTACTTCTTTTGCACCTTGGTCACTAAGTGATTAATGGTTACTATTGTTATCCTCATACTTAGGGTATACACAAGAAAATACCCAATATTATACAAAATGCAAACACTCAAACAATGTACCAAGTATGGGTGACATAATAAATACATTCTCACAATGCGTCAAAACAATAAATCAGACAATTAAAACAAATGCCAACAATAGGCGGACATTCAAGATTTCACCTTCACGTCGACGACAACGGACGATTCTCGACGAAAACAAACATGTAATAAACAACGCTGACGACAATTCTAAATATACATTTAGGCATTCAATATAGATATATGTTATCGAAATGAAAAATCCGGAAAGTTAAGTGTATTAAAAAGTTAGAAAAATTATAAGTAAACACTTATAATAAAAATGGGCTTACATATATATACATTTGGGCTAGGCCCAAATTGTGAAAATCATATATTGGGCCTTAATTCCATAATAGTTATGAATGAGGCCCAAAACTAATAAAGGCCCAAAAACATATAAAAATACATGGGCTGGCCAAAGACATAAAAATATGGGCTAGGCCCAAAGACATAAAATACATGGGCTAGGCCTAAAAGATATAAAAACATGGGCTAGGACCAAAGACATAAAATACATGGGCTAGGCCCAATGACATAAAAACATGGGCTAGGCCCAAAGACATAAAATACATGGGCTAGGCCCAAAGACATAAATCACATGGGCTAGGCCTAATGACAAGAAAACATGGGCTAGGTAAAATGACAAGAAAACATATATATATATATATATATATATATATATATATATATATATATATATATATATATATATATATATATTTGTTTTCAAACAATGTGTGTATTGGGCCTTGTCCTTCACATGTTATTGGGCCTAGCTCATGTTTTCTTGTCATTAGGCCTAGCCCATGTGATTTATGTCTTTGGGCCTAGCCCATTTATTTTATGTCTTTGGGCCTAGCCATGTTTTTATGTCATTGGGCCTAGCCCATTTATTTTATGTCTTTGGTCCTAGCCCATGTTTTTATATCTTTTAGGCCTAGCCCATGTATTTTATGTCTTTGGGCCTAGCCTATGTTTTTATGTCTTTGGCCAGCCCATGTATTTTTATATGTTTTTGGGCCTTTATTAGTTTTGGGCCTCATTCATAACTATTATGGAATTAAGGCCCAATATATGATTTTCACAATTTGGGCCTAGCCCAAATGTATATATATGTAAGCCCATTTTTATTATAAGTGTTTACTTATAATTTTTCTAACTTTTTAATACACTTAACTTTCCGGATTTTTCATTTCGATAACATATATATATATTGAATGCCTAAATGTATATTTAGAATTGTCGTCAGCGTTGTTTATTACATGTTTGTTTTCGTCGAGAATCGTCCGTTGTCGTCGACATGAAGGTGAAATCTTGAATGTCCGCCTATTGTTGGCATTTGTTTTAATTGTCTGATTTATTGTTTTGACGCATTGTGAGAATGTATTTATTATGTCACCCATACTTGGTACATTGTTTGAGTGTTTGGATTTTGTATAATATTGGGTATTTTCTTGTGTATACTCTAAGTTTCTAATACATACATATACAATACACACATGTATACATATTATTTATTAGCAACAAGTATTTATACAAACACTTGTATTATTTTCCATATAAGAATATATACATATATTTGTAAAAGTATTTATTTTTCTTATAAATATATATTTGTGACTTTATTTAAACACTTAGTTATTTAGGGATAACCCTTGTCATTAAAGCCCACTTAATGACGTTTTAAGTTACTAATCACGTTTAGTCCAACTAATCACCCACTAATCATGCTTTAACCACGATTAGATTTTTAGAAATTTTGCCATAGTTTCCCCTAAACTATGGCGTTTTCCACGTTTTAAAAACATATTTAAAACATGTTTAAACTCATAATCATCATCAACAAACCATCTACTATTTATTTAACATAATCTACATATCATCATCCATGACTTTTGTTGTTAAAAACCCTAGTAAATCAAAAGGTTTTTAATGTTTATTATCCTTCTAAATACTTTATCATGTTGTTTAAACAAGTTCATGCATGTAACCCTTTGATTACTACACATTTTTAATGTGATTACAACTTAAATATATATGTTTACTTCTTACAAAAATCATTCTTATGTATAAAAATTATTCTTAAGTTGTAGTATTTTACATGGATGATGTGAGTGATGATCTTGTTTAGATTTAAACCTTATCATGTTTAAATCCTTATTTTTATACTAAATCACACAATATCATCTTACTTTTATCTCATAATATCAACATAAACAACTTCAATATACAATCTAACCTTCATATAAGCATGAAATCAACACAAAATAATCAATATTTATTGTTATTATTATGTTGTGTTTTAGGATTTTTGATGTATCTTTTCTTGATTTTCAAGATGATCAACTTGTACACTAATAATCTAAGCATAAAAATAAGTTAGATTATGGAGGAGATTAGCTCACAATGGGTGCACAAGTTCCTTGAAGATTTAGAAGAAAAGTAAGCTCCTTAGAAGGCCCTAATGAGCTCCATCCATGCAAGCTTCCTTAGAGGTCTTGATTAAGCTTCAAAGGGTGTATAAAGTGGTGTTCTAAGGTGGCACAATGGTGGTGTGTGGTGGATGTATGGTAGCCGTGGGATAGGGAAGAAGAATGAGAGGAAAGTTTTGAAATTTTGGTGAATAAAATGATAAGTATCCTTATGGTATTATTATATAATCACATCATATCTTCAAGTCCATCACATATCCTAAGCACCATGCTTATAATATTTGATTTTCAACAAAATCAAGTGGGCATGGGCCCACTTCAACCGTCCATGATAAGGGTGTAAAGTGTAAGTTTTATTTTTACCACATGTTGAAAATAAAGATATTTAGGTGTTTAAATTAATTATGGTGATTAGCGTTAATCTTCTAGCATCTTAAGCATAAGACTTGTGTTTAGGGTGTAATTACATGGTATTTAATCCATATGATCTTCCAAAATAAGTTTCGGATGACAGATATGTCGCTAGATCATTCATCGTCGAAGTATTCGCTAATAAACGGAACAATATATATTACCGGAAGCGTTTGATTTCGATTACCACAACTAATATGGTGTCAAATTAGTGCATTTCCATTCCAAAAATATTCACGACTAGTTCGCTAGATGAATACACGATGAATTAGGGTTGCCGTATATCTTCCGTTCGAACGTTCGATTATCGGCACTTTTATGATCCGTCGTCGAACTTTTCCGAAAGTTGTGTTTCCATGACCTCATGTTAGTTGAATGGATTTCGAGTTTCAAATAATGCTTAACAAGTTCACTAGACGCTCGGATTAGGCTATTGGCCACTAAAATATTCGTCGTTTCGACGATCGGCCGCTTTCCGGTCGAATTGTGCACTGTTTGTCGAATGACCGGAAACGACGTGTTATGTGCATTTTTGCTATTCTCACATTATTTTAGGATGTTTAGCATTTTTTATTCTTATCTTGACATCCGGAATCCTCCGAATTAGTCTTGCGGACAAATCGCCATTTGTCGCATTTTCGGTCGAACGGACAATTTTGCAATTTAGGCGTTATTACCGGAAAGTTATGTATTATTGTAATAGCTGTTCTCAAATATGTGTTTTTGTTTGCATATGGACTCAGGTATGACATTAACATTCCTTCATTTCTTGTTCGGATTCGTTCAGCGGGTTTTTCGACACAGTTAGTGTCACCGCATTTAGTGCATTCAGAACTTTCTACCAACACTCTTAGGGCATTGTTTTGGTCTGTTTCTCATTGTAACGGAAACCAGTATATGTTATGATCAAATTTACTTGTCCTAATAACGTACGACTCAGTTTTGAATTTAAATTACGATAATCATGCATGAGATTTTAATATGAAATTAGTGATTACATTGTACGGAATTTTCAGTTATTTGCCAATTGTCACATACTCCCCCTGTTAAAAAGAATTTCGTCCCGAAATTCAGCTTGAGGCATCCACGGAAGGAGTCTTCTCGAACAGGTGGGGGTATTTTGACTTGATTTGATCTTCACGCTCCCACTATACTCGGGACCGTGATGCGAGTTCCAGCGAACCTTCACCAGTTTGATTTAGCTTCTTCTTGACTTTTGGATCTTCCAGTCCATGACTTCAACTGGTTCTTCGGTGAATTGTAATTTGTCATCAACATGAATTTCATCGGCTGGAATGATAACGGTGTCATTTGTTGGACTTTTCTTCAGATTAGACACATGGAAGGTGTCATGTACATTACTGAGTTCCTCTGGCAGTTTTAACTTGTAAGCCACAGTACCAATCTTTGCCAGAATTTCGAAAGGTCCAATATATCTCGGGTTGAGATTCCCGCGCTTCCCTAACCTAGCTACGCCTTTCCAAGGTGAGACTTTTAACAATACTTTGTCTCCCACCTCGAAGGATAATGGTTTGCGTCTTCGATCCGCGTAGCTCTTTTGTCTATCTCAAGCTGCTTTAATATGCTCACGTATCTTAAATATCTTGTCTGTGGTCTCATGCACTAGTTCGGACCAATAAGTTGTCTGTCACCAACTTTCGCCCAACATAGCGGTGATCGGCACTTTCGTCCATATAGTGCTTCGAATGGCGTGGCCTTGATACTTGTGTGATAACTGTTATTGTAGGAAACTCTACCAACGGTAATGAGTATCCCAGTTTCCGCCTAAATCCATCACACATGCCCGAAGCATATCCTCTAATGTTTGAATGGTTCGCTCGCTCTGACCATCGGTCTGCGGGTGAAAGGTTGTGCTTAAATCCAAGCAAGAACCAAATGAATTTTGAAATGATTGCCAGATACGTGACACAAAGCGACCATCTCTATCAGAGATTATCGAGATTGGCACACCATGACGTGCCACAATCTCCTTCAGATACAGTTCCGCTAGTTTCTCCGTACTGTCTTTCTTGCGGATGGGTAGGAAGTGAGCTGATTTGGTTAGCCGGTCGATGATAACCCAGATCATGTCATGACATCGAGAGGTCCGTGGTAACTCTGTAATGAAATCCATTGATATCTGCTCCCACTTCCAAACCGGAATCTCTGGTTGTTGTAATAATCCGGATGGCTTCTGGTATTCGGCCTTGACCTTTGCACAAGTTAGGCATCTCCCAACATAGGTCGCAATATCTCCTTTGAGATTAGGCCACCAATAATATTCTCTCAGATCCTGGTACATTTTGTCCGATCCTGGGTGTATCGAATACTTGGACTTATGTGCTTCATCCATCACCAAGTCTCGCAACTCACCATAATAGGGAATCCAGATCCTTCCCATGAAATATAGAGTTCCATCCTTGCTTGGTTCCAATTGGTTTTCCATTCCCTTTAATGATTCAGCTCGAATGTTTTCTGGTTTCAATGCTTCTTGTTATTCTTCCCGCACTCTAGAAATGAAGTTCGTCTGGATTGTCATCTCCAAAGCTCGCACCCGTAATGTTTTGACTCGTTATTTTCTACTCAAGCATCTGCTACGACATTCCTTTGCCTGGGTGATACTTGATCTCACAGTCATAATCATTCAACAGTTCCACCCAACGTCGTTGGCGCATATTCAGTTCTTTTTGGTTGAATATATGTTGAAGACTTTATGATCAGTGAATTTGGTACACTTAGTGCCATATAGATAATGACGCCAGATCTTCAAGGCAAATACCACGGCACCTAGCTCCAGGTCATGCGTGGTATAATTCCTTTCATGAACTTTCAACTGTCGAGACGCGTACACAATGACTTTTTCTCGTTGCATTAACACGCAACCCAAACCTTGATGTGATGCATCACAGTACACCACAAAGTTCTCGGTACCGTCCGGGACGGACAGTATTGGTGCTTTGCATAGCTTCTCTTTCAATACTTGGAATGCCGATTCTTGCTTCTCTCCCCAATCAAACTTTCTATCCTTCTGGGTTAGCGAGGTTAGCGGTTGTGCAACCTTGGATAAGTTTTCAACAAATCTCCTGTAATATCCCGCTAATCCTAGGAATTGTAGCATTTCTGTGGGGGTTCTTGGCGTGGTCCAGTTCTTTATTGCCTCGATCTTCGAAGGGTCGACATGGATTCCGTTCTCGTTTACCACATGGCCAAGAAATTGTACCTCGCGAATCCAAAATTCGCATTTTGAGAACTTGGCATATAGTTGCTCTTTCTTCAGCAATTCCAAAATGGCTCTCAGGTGTTGTTCATGCTCTTTCTCGGTGCGTGAGTATATCAGTATGTCATCTATGAATACGATCACAAATTTATCGAGGTATGGCTTACACACTTGGCTCATCAAATCCATGAATACTGTAGGAGCGTTCGTTAGGCCAAAGGGCATAACAAGGAACTCATAATGACCGTAACAAGTCCGAAACGTTGTCTTAGGAATGCTTTCCTCTTGGATTCTCAATTGATGATATCCGGATCTTAAATCAATCTTCGAGTAAAAACTCGATCCCTGTAACTGATCGAACAGATCATCGATCCGTGGTAATGGGTACCGGTTCTTGATAGTTAACTTATTTAACTCCCGGTAGTCGATGCACATGCGAAATGTCCGTCCTTTTTCTTCACGAATAGCACCGGAGCTCCCCAAGGCGAGAAACTCAGCCTCATGAAACCTTTGTCGAGCAGCTCTTGCAACTGCGTAGATAATTCTTGCATTTCCAAGGCGCTAGACGGTATGGATCTTTTGCCATAGGTGCAGCTCCTGGCACTAAGTCGATACGGAATTCGACTTTTCGCGTTGGGGGTAGTCCCGGCAAGTCTTCCGGAAAGACCTCGAGGTATTCCCTCACTACAGGTATGTCCTCAATCTTGCGTTCCTCCGCCTTCTTATCCACCACGTGGGCAAGAAAATCAATGCATCCTTTCCTCAAGCATTTCTGCGCCTTCATGCAGTTTATGATTCGAAGAGGTGTGTCATGCTTCTCCCCGTGAATCATCAAATGTTCTCTGTTGGGTAAGGGGATGCGAATGATCTTCTCATGACATTTAACCTCGGCTCGATTATTGGATAGCCAATCCATTCCAATGACAACATCAAAACTACCCAGTGATCTATATCAAACTTTCGTTCACCCAATTCTAACGTACATTTCTTTATTATTTCTTTTGACTCTACTAATAATCCGTTATCTAACTCAATCGAGTAGGGAACATCTAGTTTACTCAACTTTACCCCAAGTATATCCCTAAACTCTTTGGAAACAAAACTGAAATCTGCCCCGGTATCAAAAAGAATAAATGCAAAGTGATCATTGATATGGAACGTACCGGTGACCATGTTTGGATCCTGACAAGCGTCTTTAGCTCCAATTACAAACGCTCTCCCACGCACTTGATTCGCTTTAGGGCAATCTTTCTTGAAATGCCCTTTTTCTCCACATCCGAAACAACCTTGATCTCCAGTATTGGTTCCCTAGCACGCTTCGGTGCGATGACCAAATTTGCCACATTTTCCACACTTGGGGCCACGACATTCCCCGTGATGGTGGAAAGGACACTTGGGACATTTCGGTGCGTCTCCATTATAAGCTTTCTTAACCACAGTGTTCGTGGTTATGGTAACATATGCTTTGGTTTCCTTAACTTCTCTCGCGGTTTGCCTCTTGTTATTGTTGTGGTTACCACGAGAACCTTTCTTGAAGTGAGAAAATTTCCGTTTGTTGGAAACAGTGGTCTCTTCAGTAGATTCTTTCTTGTTTCCACCAATCTCTGTGGGTTTTGAAGAGGTAACCAAACTTAGAATCTCTGGGGCAAGTCCCCAAATGTACCTATCAATACGCTTGAATTCAGGCTCCACTAGATAGGGCACCACTCGAGATAAGTCATGGGATCGCTGCGTATACCCATCAATGTCTGAACCAAGAATGTCCCTCTCAGTCCAACGTACGAAAACTACAGCGCCTCCGGGACCATCAAAGTTCAGAGGTTTACAGTCAAGAAACTGCTTATATGTGCAACCTGAAATCATTGGATACGCCATTTAAGAATGAGTAAGTAGCACGAATAAGATGGATGAGAATGTATCGAGGTTTTATGAGAAACCATGTATTACCAGTAGGAGGATTTACTCCTATTGAACCTCCTGTACCGCCGCTATACTCAAAGCGGTTTGCCTCGTACTGTGCAATGGCTTGGGAGATACGTTCGTTCAGCTCCTCTTGTGTGGTGGGTAGGGTGTTGTTGTTTGAGCTTCTTCTGCGGGGCGGCATTGTCTTCTAATCACAATATGTCGCTCAATTAGTCGAATAGTACTTTCATGTTATTATTATCATTTATTTATTATTATTATCTTTATTTTTATTTTTTTATACTTATGCAACAGCACATCGGTACATGATAAGTAAATAAATGAATATATGCAACGCCATATGCACATCCGTCGTCATCATACACATGGCTCGCCACACCATAAAGTATAAATCATAATATCACCACAGTGCAATGCATCAATCATAAAATCACCACATCATGACATAATCAACCATAACATAAAAGAAATACAATGTAACATAAAGAAAATACATTTTTATACAATGACAACTTGTTACAATTTGTTCACGAAGAGCCAAAAAGGACTTAGGGGTACACAACCCTAGTCAATAAAAGTTTTTAAATTACAAAAGTACCATTTTCTACTACATTGCTTCTTCACGTTAATAAGTTGTCTTCCAAAGGGATCTTCAGGGTTGAGTCTTCATGAGCCAAAACAACAAAAGTACAACTGATCCCCAAAAGATATCTACAAGCATGCTACTGGGGTGGAGGGGGTGGTGGAAATGGCGATCGTGGGAACATGCTGTGATAGTATGCCATCTCCTCCTTGAGGCTAGAAATACGCCTAGTAGCATCTGTCTGAAACTGCTCTAGCTCCTGCACTCGTGCCTCGGACGGGCATGACAAGTGATGGAATGGGCAGTAGAAAGGTGGAGTCGGTGGTGGTGATAGAGGTAGTGGTGGTGGTGATGGAGGTGGGTATGATGGTGGGGGTGGTATCGGTGATGACAGTGGCGGGGGTGTCACTCTGGCAGTGGCGTGAGCAGTACGCTGCGACTCTATCTCCCAAATCCTATGAAAGATCAGAGAGAGTTGTAGGTCATGTGAAGTCACTCTTTCCTCCATAGGGATCGGAGGAAAGTGTGAGGGATGATAAGGGTATGAAGGCTCATGCCCGGTGGAGCTGTCGGAGTAAACATACCTGTTGGAGGTGGTGTGGGTCGTGGGTCATACACGGGTGGTACTCTATCAGAGAATGAAGATCCTGGCATATGAGAAGGTCCGACTGTAGCTGGGTTGAAAACAGGATGGTATGTGGACCTCTCAGAGAAGTAGGGTGGTGGCTGCTCGGGGGCACGTGGAGTGCCACTCAGAGAGTAGAAACGGGCAGGTCCTGTATAATGAATGGGTCCAGGGGTCGGGACTCTGACAGGGAACGGACTGACGCGAGCCGGTGAGGCCACAGGGGGTGAATACATGGATGCAGGGGTGCCTGGGACGGCGGATGAAGCATCGTCCGCCTCATTCTCACTTGGAGCAGCATCAGTAGATGACGAGATGTCCATGACTAGAATATCTGGGGGTGGAATCTCGAGTATAGCGATATCGTCGAAGACCTCGCCATCTCCCAGGTCGTCCTCCATGTGCTCCACGTGGAACACTGGTATCTCGTCGTCGTCATCATCCAAATCAATCACGGGAGGAACCACAGCAAGGGGCATGGCCAGATGCACAATAGCGTGTTCACTCTCCAGGTGACCATACACTATGATGTCATGCGGTGGCTGAGGGACGGCCAATACGTCATCTGCTGGAGGTGCATCTACCTCCATGGGATCGATAAATGCTAGTGGTTGGAAGTCCCCATCGTCTCCATCTTCGGCTCCATCCCCTAAAGGTTGGGCCTCGGCAGCAGGATCATATCCATCATCGGATATATACTCCTCTGGGTCTTCCTCATAACTCGATGCTGAAGCCATAGTCCTGGCAAATAATCCGTATGATACATATATATACATGTTAGTAATTTATGATATATTTTAAATAAATCACCATTTAAAACTCATGCAAAGCTTGTTCTCTTTTGTATTCCATGGAATCTTACTGTTTTGTGTCTATCCATTATTGACTACTCATGTATTGACTCTACTCATTACTTATAGTTGAGCTCGTGTGATAGATCCTTATGTTATAGTGACACAATGAAAACCTTTGTGTTATTTTGTTTTAATTCCAAAACATTTCTATCATGTTTTAAAACTTTGTTTTCATGTGTGAGCCCCTGGTGATTGTAAACCAACTTTTAGTAAAAAGTTTTTCCACGGTTCACTACAATCAGAGCTCTGATACCAGCCTGTCACACCCTGGTCGTAGCGGAAGCGCAAGTGTGTGACTATTAGGTAATCATTGCACCCAATATAGTAAACATTATAATTTAACAACGATGCATGCCATTTATAAGTTTCACTTCATATTTACAACCATCAAAAGGTAAAGTCACATTGTTATCAGTTTCAGATCACCATTAGAAACATAGTTTAAAAGACATTTTTCAAAATAGGATAGTGTTTTCATCACAATTTCATGCTGAGGCGTTGACCTCTATATAGCCAAACGAAGTTGGGATATAAAAGGCAAACCCTCCAAAAGATAATACATCATTGTCTTGATAGTTCCCAAACAGGGATCCCATCATCAGCTCAAGTCTTGCGTCCTGAAACACATGTAATTTTAAAACGTCAACATAAAGTTGGCGAGTTCATGTAGTTTAATGTTTTCGTATCAAAATGTTATCCTTGAAACCTGTATTGAAATCCAAGTATGTTATTAGCATAAATGAGTTAATTTAGGGATCTATCAGTGTTTCGCGAGCACCCTGACATACTAGTTCCATAAGTAAGTAACCAAACCGAGACTACTTTGACATCATTGGGATCACAAAAGCACTCTGAAGGGTATACCAACAAGGAGTGGAGCGGGTCTCAAACTCAATAGATCTACTTCTTTTGTACCTTGGTCACTAAGTGATTAATGGTTACTATTGTTATCCTCATACTTACGCACAATGATCTATTATCTGCTAACCCATAGATAACATACTATTTTGACATGACATGTATTTCCCCTCGATAGTTTAAAACAAAATTTGAAATAAGTGAAAGGAGGGACATGAAACTCATAGTTTTTGCGTTCCTTTAAGTCGTACTATTTAACTTTTGGTATCCACAACGTATTGTAACCTACATGCGTATTGGTTTCATTAGACACCTAGGTCTTAATGGACCTTGTACTCGTTGTTCATCTTGAATTCTTGTTATTTATTTACTTGTTATGATTGAACAACTTATAATGTTATTATAGTGTTGGTAGTTTGTTTGTTTGATATATATATATATATATATATATATATATATATATATATATATATATATATATATATATATATATATATATATATATTATTGTTTTCAAACAATGTGTGTACTGGGCCTTGTCCTTCACATGTTATTGGGCCTAGCCCATGTTTTCTTGTCATTGGGCCTAGCCTGTTTTCTTGTCATTGGGCCTAGCCCAAGTAATTTATGTCTTTGGGCCTAGCCCATGTATTTTATGTCTTTGGGCCTAGCCCATGTTTTTATGTCATTTGACCTAGCCCATGTATTTTATGTCTTTGGGCCTAGCCCATGTTTTATGTCATTAGGCCTAGCCTATGTATTTTATGTCTTTGGGCCTAGCCCATGTTTTTGTGTCTTTGGGCCTAGCCCATGTATTTTTATATGTTTTTGGGCCTTTATTAGTTTTGGGCCTCATTCATAACTATTATGGAATTTGGGCCCAATATATGATTTTCACAATTTGGGCCTAGCCCAAATGTATATATATGTAAGCCCATTTTTATTATAAGTGTTTACTTATAATTTTTCTAACTTTTAATACACTTAACTTTCCGGATTTTTCATTTCGATAATATATATATATATATATATATATATATATATTGAATACCTAAATGTATATTTAGACTTGTCATCGGCGTTGTTTATTACATGTTAGTTTTCGTCGAGAATCGTCCGTTGTCGTCGACATGAAGGTGAAATCTTGAATGTCCGCCTATTGTTCGCATTTGTTTTAATTATCCAATTTATTGTTTCGACACATTGTGAGAAAGTATTTATTATGTCACCCATACTTGGTACATTGTTTGAGTGTTTGCATTTTGTATAAGATCGGGTATTTTCTTGGGTATACCCTAAGTTTCTAATACATACATATACAATACACACATGTATACATATTATTTATTAGCAACAAGTATTTATACAAACACTTGTATTATTTTCCATATAAGAATATATATATATATATATATATATATTTGTAAAAGTATTTATTTTTCTTATAAATATATATTTGTGACTTTATTTAAACACTTAGTTATTTAGGGATAACCCTTGTCATTAAAGTCCACTTAATGACGTTTTAAGTTACTAATCACGTTTAGTCCCACTAATCACCCACTAATCATGCTTTAATCGCGATTAGATTTTTAGAAAATTTTGCCATAGTTTCCCCTAAACTATGGCGTTTTCCACGTTTTAAAAACATATTTAAAACATGTTTAAACTCATAATCATCATCAACAAACCATCTACTATTTATTTAACATAATCTACATATCATCATCCATGACTTTTGTTGTTAAAAACCCTAGTAAATCAAAAGGGTTTTTAATGTTTATTATCCTTCTAAATACTTTATCATGTTGTTTAAACAAGTTCATGCATGTAACCCTTTGATTACTACACATTTTTAATGTGATTACAACTTAAATATATATGTTTACTTCTTACAAAAATCATTCTTATGTATAAAAATTATTCTTAAGTTGTAGTATTTTACATGGATGATGTGAGTGATGATGTTGTTTAGATTTAAACCTTATCATGTTTAAATCCTTATTTTTATACTAAATCACACAATATCATCTTACTTTTATCTCATAATATCAACATAAACAACTTCAATATACAATCTAACCTTCATATAAGCATGAAATCAACACAAAATAATCAATATTTATTGTTATTATTATGTTGTGTTTTAGGATTTTTGATGTATCTTTTCTTGATTTTCAAGATGATCAACTTGTACACTAATAATCTAAGCATAAAAATAAGTTAGATTATGGAGGAGATTAGCTCACAATGGGTGCACAAGTTCCTTGAAGATTTAGAAGAAAAGTAAGCTCCTTAGAAGGCCCTAATGAGCTCCATCCATGCAAGCTTCCTTAGAGGTCTTGATTAAGCTTCAAAGGGTGTATAAAGTGGTGTTCTAAGGTAGCACAATGGTGGTGTGTGGTGTATGTATGGTAGCCGTGGGATAGGGGAAGAAGAATGAGAGAAAAGTTTTGAAATTTTGGTGAATAAAATGATAAGTATCCTTATGGTATTATTATATAATCACATCATATCTTCAAGTCCATCACATATCTTAAGCACCATGCTTATAATCTTTGATTTTCAACAAAATCAAGTGGGCATGGGGCCCACTTGAACCGTCCTTGACAAGGGGGGTAAAGTGTAAGTTTTATTTTTACCACATGTTGAAAATAAAGATATTTAGGTGTTTAAATTAATTAAGGTGATTAGGGTTAATCTTCTAGCATCTTAAGCATAAGACTTGTGTTTAGGGTGTAATTACATGGTATTTAATCCATATGATCTTCCAAAATAAGTTTCGAATGACGGATATGTCGCTAGATCGTTCATCGTCGAAGTATTCGCTAATAAACGGAACTATATATTTATTGCCGGAAGCGTTTGATTTCGATTACCACAACTAATATGGTGTCAAATTAGTGCATTTCCGGTCCAAAAATATTCCCGGCTAGTTCGCTAGATGAATACACGATGAATTAGGGTTGCCGATATATCTTCCGTTAGACAGTTCGATCGATATCGGCACTTTTATGATCCGCCGTCGAACTTTTCCGAAAGTTGTGTTTCCATGACCTAATGTTAGTTGAATGGATTCTGAGTTCCAAATAATGCTTAACTAGTTCACTAGACGTTCAAATTGTGCATTGTTTGCCGAATGACCGAAAACGACGTGTTATGTCCATTTTTGCTATTCTCACATTATTTTAGGATGTTTAGCATTGTTTTATTCTTATCTTGACATCCGGAATCCTCTGAATTAGTCTTGCGGACAAATCGCCATTTGTCGCCTTTTCAGTCGAAACGGACAATTTTGCAATTTAGGCGTTATACCGGAAAGTTATATATTATTGTAATAGTTGTTCTCAAATATGTGTTTTCGTTTGCATATGGACTCAGGTATGACATTAACATTCCTTCATTTCTTGTTCGGATTCATTCAGCGGGTTTTTCGACACGGTTAGTGTCACCGCATTTAGTGCATTCAGAACTTTCTACCAACACTCTTAGGGCATTGTTTTGGTCTGTTTCTCATCGTAACGGAAACCAGTATATGTTATGATCAAATTTACTTGTCCTAATAACGTACGACTCAGTTTTGAATTTAAATTACGATAATCATGCATGAGATTTTAATATGAAATTAGTGATTACATTGTACGGAATTTCCAGTTATTTGCCAGTTGTCACAGAATACACAATGATACATAGGTTAACGTTGATCACGCCGACAGGTAGTATGTAATGGTACCATAGGATTGACAATCCCATTCCCATTTCCTAGGTTTGTTTGGAAGTGACTTTAGGGAATGACAGAATCTGATGAACATTTGATAAACCTTTGTCATTATAAGGGTTTATCTGACAGTCAACAAGGCTTGAATGTATTCGCCAACAATTCATATAATCTGTCTACACAATAAAAGCAATTGATTTATAAGACAAGAGTTTTGTTTAAACTAGACCTTTGTTTATTCAAAACATTTGTTTTATACTTTGACAATACAAGACATTTTGGTTATTTTATACAAGATATTTATTTTATGGTTTAAAAAAGACTTTTGTTTGCCATACATGACATTGGTTTATACATATACATTTGTTTATAAAAGACATTTGGTTTATACATGGCATTGGTTTATACATGACATTGGTTTAAATAAGACATCTCATTTGTTGGCTCATGGTAAGTTATTCAAATGAGGAGACGTGTGTAGTATGATAAAAGCATGGTGGATATGCCGCTGGTACTTCATATATTTAAGTGCTTTCATTATATTACATAACGTAGCATTATCTAAACCACTTCAAACAAAATACAAGACATGACATATTTTATACAAGGCACGAGTTATTTTGGTTATTAAGTTAATCATGCATCATTTCTTTTAAATCATTTGATTTTCATATGATTTCATAAAAGAAACATTTTTGTAAAGGATCATGGCTACTTTTGTAATAGTTGAACATTTCTTTTAACTTTCAAAGCCATAAATCTTCATCACAAAACCTATGTTACTCACAAGCTTTTTTATGCTGACGTTTTATTCTCACATTTGTTTTAGGAGCTAGTGTTTGACTTTTAGCATGCTTCACATAGGGCAAACTTGGGCCTTAGTGACTTTAAAATTTGCAAGACAATTGTTATTTTTTTATTTCATTCTCCCAATACAATATAAACAATTAAATTCAATAATACAGAACTTTATGTACCATGTGTTGTGAAACAATAGTTCCGTGACATGACTCCCCGACGTTTCAGCCACGGTTTGTTGTTTTACGCGGTCAGGGTGTTACAATCAGCTACATTCTTGTATACATAGTTGTTAGGCTCAGATGCACTGATGTGAGTTAAAATCTTCCTCAAAATCAAAATCAAATTCATTTTCATCAACTCCTAACATAGTTGCAATTTCCTCCCTGGTATAATTGTGAGCTAATTCACCTTCTTCAACTCCATGCTCCAAGTAGAAAACTCTGGACTTTGGCAAATCAGGAATAACTGATATATGTGCAGCTAGGAAGATTCCTGATTGCTCTTCATTGTTTATAGGATCCTTTTGGTCCCCCTGTCTCTGAGCATAATCTTCTTGATTCAAAATATCATTCAGAAAAGCATCATAATTGAATGATTCATTCACTTGAGCATCCATCACTTTCATACATGTACGGGTCCTTGTGTATTATCATCTTCATCACCTTTATCATCATCGTCTTTTTTACCATCACCTCCAACATCTTCATCATCATTCTCATCAAAATCGCCAATCTCCTTTTCAAGATCTTCAAGCTCTTTATCGGCTTCCAACTTCTTTCTTTCCAAGTACTTTGCTTTGCTGATATCCCAGAAATATCAACAGGTCCACCAATTATACATAATTGATTACCGGGTTAGCTTCAGTTTTAGTCTCAGCCTCAGCTTCTTTTTCAGGCTCTGTTGGAATAACAACTTTAGCTTCTATTTCAACTACAACTTCTGGTTCAGACTTAGTTGGAACGGTAATAGGAACTTCATCAATTTTTTCTTTGCCTTTACCCGCAGGTGCAACATCTTCTTCAGCTTTGCGCGCTCTTTCAGCCGCTCTTTGCTTAGCTTCTTCAATCTCTGTTAACTCATATTCAACTTCAAAGTCTATGCCCAACTTTTTAGATAAGATCTTCTCAAATATATCCATCTTTTTATCGCTTCGAATTCTTTCAGCTTCATAATCAGCAACCAACCTTCTCAATCTTTCATTCTCAGTCAAAAAACTTGACAACACTGATTCTAGATTCTTTCTATCATCTTCAAGGAACTATATCCTACTTTCTAACTCTGCAATCTTTGTGTCACTGAAAAATCACCGTCTAATCCTCCTTCAAAATTACTAAATGGAATTTCACTAAAATTATCTATTGGAAAGGATTGACTCAAGATATAATTTTTATCTTGAAGTTTGGAGAATTCACATGTGCCTTATATCCCATTCGATAGAAACATATTTAACCATTCTTTCTGGATAGCCTGTGGGATCACCATCTTTATCTTTTAACTCCAACACCTTTCATATCAACTCTTCTATGATCTTGACTTCTAATTCTTTATCGTCAATCTTTACTACATAATGTATCACTCGCGGTTTAGAAACAAACTCAGCTGAATTCTAGAATCATTCAATATGAGATCGGTAGACTTTTTGTTGATGTGTTAATGCTTTTGTCACCGATAGAGGTCCAATAAACTCGAGTATATCTTTAAACAGAGATAATTCTGGTATGGTATCATCTAAACACACAACATGTATTATGTGTCTGGTCGAACATCGATTTCTTTTCCTGCAAAAACATAACAATAACATTTAGAATCTCAACACTTAGAAAATTTGATGAGAAATATCCTAACATTTAGTGCGAAGTAGTATATGTACGAAGTATTCTTTTTCACTTCGTATGAAGTGTGCAATAAACTTTTATAACCAACACACTTCATGCGTAGGGGTGTTTAAATTATCGTTATTCACTTCGTGCAAAGTGGACATTCCACTTCGTACGAAGTGTCACTTCATCCCAACACTATCAAGAACATAAACTTTAAAACTTGATATTTTTATGAAACTGTTGGTTCTATTAGATACTAGTAACCCTGATTATCCTACATCTATGTCCAATTTTACATTTGGCCGGCCAGAATTCCCTAGATCTACGTTTAAAGGTCCAAATGTCTAAAACTTATGAATTCAAGGTAAAAACACGGTTCAATACCTTCACCATTGTAAGAAGTGTGCTAATCAACCTCCCCAATGTCTATTTAGGCTGCACTTTGTTCTAAATCATTCAAAATCTCCAAAGCATAAAGGTTTCTCTTAGTTCGCCCGAATAGTGAATGGGCACTTCATGCGATCTGAGTTCTTTATATAGTACATGTTCCACTTCATACGAAGTGGTGTACAACTTTTCAAAATTTCAACATTTTCAAACATTTTATCAGTTTAACAACCCACTCAGTTGACCAAGTCCAAGTTAATGACCCTAGTTAATTGATTTGTCTACGAAGTCCAAGTTAATGACCTTGATTGAGCACTTTGTGAACAAACTCATGTTTTCAGGCAATGTTAAGTTTCAATTAATGAACTTTTAATCATTTCAAAACATTTTATTATTTTAGATACGCTCCCAAACCGCTGTCCTCTAGAATTTCCTCAACAATCAGCATCTTTAGACTTTGAAGATCCGCTTTCCATCATCGGCAGTCGGAACTAAGATAGAAATAAAATCTTTTAGATTTTTCCAAAGTTTATGCTAAAACACACAGAAAATATTTTTGGGTTTATCTAAAATGAAATGCAATAACTATGTACAAACATATTCACAGACATATTTTTGTGAGTTTGTGTTAGGGGATCATATCAGTTTTTGAGACAAATCACCAATACCCTTGTTCTTAAAAACTTTATGTTTTAAACAAATTCACTTAGATTGTCAGTATACTTGTCCACTTAAACCTTTACACATTTCTCAATTGCTCCGAGATACGTTAGTTAAATGTCTTAGAACTTGACTTAACAGTGTTTCCCAACTCAGAATATACTCCCATATCAAGATTCCCTAGATTTCATCTTACAGGTGAATATATCTAACTGATGTCTTTAACTTGGTTGTGCGAGACCTTGAGAGCTTAGGTTAGTACCACCATACAAACAAATAGATGAAGGCTCGACTTAAAAGTGATGTTCCAATTTGGAATCTTTTGTATACAATTGTTAGATCTTTCTATACTTTCAATTTAGTGTAGTTTTCAGGTTTAAAAGCAAAAGTATTCTACAAGTTCTAGGCCATTGCTGACGCAAAATCAGAAGAACTTGTATATTATTAGTTATCTATAAAAACCTAGTATCTCAGAATCTGGCAATCTCTCAAACAAAATTTCGGTGTACTAAAACCATATATCTGAGAGATGTTAACCCACTAATTAAGAAGTTTTTCTTTATGTTTATATCTCAGAAACAATCTACTGAATGTGCGAAGCCTACTTGCACATCATCAGCGAGACTTGTTTAAACATTTGTGCACTACATTTCTTTAGCATACTATATAGTCCACTGATGTACTATCATTTCCTCTTTTCACACGAAAACTCTTTTTATCTTTTTCATGTTTTTATACATTTTCAGATTTTTATATGTTTTTGTATTTTCCACAACATTTCTCCCCTAAAATCAAAAACATATTTTTTAGATTTATGTTTTCAAAGAAAGAAATTCTAAACACTAAAATATGACTAAACCGATGAGGATCACATCAACTCGTCGTCCCCCTCGAATTCAACATCCTCTAAAATCCCCCTGATATCAGATTTTTCAACCCATTTAGTTTCAAAACATATCTGAATGTAGCTCTATTAAAAGCCTTGGTGTAAAAATCTGCCTTTTGTTCATTAGTGTAGATCTTTTCAATTCTAACCAACTTTTTCTCGTGGCAACCACGGATAAAGTGGTATCGAATTTCAATATGTTTAGTTTTAGAATGTTGAATCTGTTTTTTAGTTATATCAATGGCCACCTTGTTATCTACATATATAGGCATATCAAGAAATTGCAATCCATACTCTCTCATCTGTTGTTGTATCCACAAGATTTAGGAACAACAACTGGAAGCTAAAATTTATTCTGCTTCACAAGTAAAGAGAGCGATCGTGGTTTGCTTCTTACATTGCCACATTACTAATCGTGTGCCAAAGAATTGGCAACCAGCAGTCGTAGATTTAGCATTTAATTTGCACCATCCGAAATCAGAGTCAGAATATCCAGCGAGGTTGAAATCATCATTTCACGGATACCACAAGTCGGTGCTTGAGCAACCCTTCAAGTATCTGAAAATCCGTTTCACGATCTCCAAGTGTGACACTTGTGGATTTGATTGATATCGGGCGCAAAGGCATGTTGGTTACATGATATATGTCTTTGATGCTGTGAGATACATTAATGATCCAATCATCGATCTGTATAAGGTCTTATCAAATTTCACTCCTTGTATATCTTGTTCTATGCAATGCTTAAGTGCCAAGGGAGTAGATAATGATGTCGATCCTCACATGTTGAATTTCTCCAAAACATCATGAACGTACTTCGTCTGATGGATATAATACCATCAGGAAACTGAGTCCCAAGAAGAACTTCATTTTTCCCATTGAACTCATTTCAAATTTCCTTTTCATGTCTTCAAATTCTTTACATAGCTCGCCATTTGTAGAACCAAAGATGATGCCATCCACATAGATTTGTACTATCAGCAACTGTCCGTTCACTTCCCGTGTGAAGAGAGTGCTATCAACAGTGCCTCTGATAACTCTCAGGGCTTGGTGCAGACCATACAACGCTTTATCTAGTAAGTAAACCTTTTCTTTATGCACTGGATCAACAAATCCCGGTGGTTGGCCGACATATACTTCCTCTTTCACCTTGCCGTATAGGAAAGCAGACTTAACATCAAGCTGGTACACCTTAAAACCTTTCCATGACACAAAGGCCAGGAATATGTGGATGACTTCAGGTCGTGCGACAGGAGCATAGACCTCTGTGTAATTAATGCCCTCTTGCTGATGAAAACCTTGGACAACTAGTCGAGCTTTATTTCGTACAATGACTCCTCTATCGTCTCTTTTAAATTTGAAGACCCACCTAGTATTGATTGACTTGTGATTATCAAGTAGATCTACAAGCTTCCAGACTCCAAGTTTCTCATTTTGTGGCAGCTCTCCTGCATTGCGCTTACCCAACTTTCTTCGGTAAGCGCTTCTTTGTACGTTTTAGGCTCAACCTGTGAAATAAAACAACTATATAAGCATTTTTCTTGAATACATGCAATTTTAGTATAAAAACAGCTTAGATCCTTATTGATCTGATTTCTCATTTTTACTCCAGCTTGAAACTCTCAAATTATGTTCTCCGAAGGATGGTAAGACATCGTCCTCGGCATAACCTCATTAGAGACAGTCATTTCATTCTCTAGATTCATAATATTCTATTCAGCAACCTGATTACTCGTTGATGCTTCATTCTGATTGCTAGGACCCGCAGATTGATTAAGCAAACTTGTAATATGATCTGAGCCTTCATCGGAACTCGATCCTTCATTGTCATACGTTGGCTCGCTATCAGAATCAGAATCATTTGATTGATCAAAAGTGGGTGATGTATTGTTCATATATGGTTCGGCTACGGGTTCTACTTGAGTGTTACTCAGACCTGCTTCAGAGTCGTTTGTGCCAACTTGTGATTGTGAAATCCTTATTGGTCTAGGAATTTGCTCTTGAGCAGAAGATTGGTGTTTCTGACAGTATAAACTCCTCTTCAGTAGGTTCTTCTGGCAATTCAAAAGAATTCCACAAACTTTCATAGTTAAACAACCAAGGATCACTAGGCTTATGTGTAGGTGACGTGTATCTCTGGCAGTCAACATGTTGAGCTAGAATAACCTGGTTTATGCTAGGTAAATATACTCTCCTCAAAGGACTAGCATATCCACGAAAAACCCCTCTAGAAACTTGGCTCCGAATTTACCATTCGGGTCAATGACTGTGCATAGAGATCCAGACAGTTCTAAAACTCCAAACTTGGTTTTCACTGATTAAACAACTCAAAGCATGTCTTCTTATGAGCCTTAACTGTTCTCGATTAAGTGTGTAACAAGTAGAGACAATCGCTTTGCTCCAAAAACTAACCGGTAATTTAGAATCTGCGAGCATTGTGCGTGTTGTTTCAATAAGAGTTTGGTTCCTTCTTTCAGAGACTCAATTCTATTGTGGAGTATATGGCGCGCTGAATTCATGAAGTATTCCTTTGTCATTGTAAAACTCTTCCATTCTTTTGTTTTTGAATTCAGTACCATTATCACTACGAATCCTTCTTATCGGTAGATGGTACAAATTCTCCAACTTTCTAAAAAGAATCATCCATTTTTCAAACGTCTCGTCTTTGCTTTCTAGAAATAGAACCCACGAAAATCTTGAGTAGTCGTCAGTCACAAAAAGGCAATATAGATCACCAGATATACTTTTGACGTTAACTGGCCCAAATTAATCCACATGTAACCTCTCTAGTGGCAGCTTTATAGAGTTCAGGAGTTTTCTTGGGTGAGATTTCTTGTGTTGCTTGCCCTTTTTACAGCTGATACAATCATTACTCAAGTGGAAACTCTTAAGATTCACACCCTCCACTAGATTGTTGTGCACCAGATAATTCATCTTCCGTAAATGGATATGCCCCATCTTTCGATACCATAAGATCCATTCCTTTTCTATAGCCTTTGATACAAAACATTGAGCTGATTTTGTAGTAGTGGATGTGATGATCATGTCAAGGACATAGAGATCATTTTCTCGTGGAGCGCGCATGAGGATCCACTTCTCATGAATTTTGATCCCGGCTTCAGAATAAGGCCTTCTTTATCCATAAAGTGAGTTGTAAACTTCTTATCGCAAATCAGTGAAATGCTTAGCAAGTTATTCTCTAATTCGCCGATGTAGTTGACTTTGTCAAAAGAAACCACACCATTCGTGAGTATTCCCTCTCAGATTATTCGTCCTCCTTGAGTACCCACAAACCCTACGTAGCCTCGACGTATTGATTTAACATCGTAAATTAAGGCTAGCATCCTTGTTATATGTCGAGAAGCTCCACTGTCCATTATCCACTTAGAAATGATTGACCTCGGGAGCCCATGGACATGTAATTAAGCATTTATTTAAACAGTGAAACCCAAGCCTTCTCGGTCTTGGGTGGGTTTGGGATATCAAACTTTGGTCCACTAACAATTTCATCTTTGACTTCAACATCCTGTCCAACCTTGACTCAGGTTTAACTTCTGATTTTGTTGGAACAAGTGTTGTTTTCACTTCTGCAGAAGATGGTTTAGATTTAACCACCCAAGTTTGTATTTTTCAAAAATGTCTTTTTGGGGTAGAATTTTGAATCCTTTTGTTCGTTCTTAGTTGACAATTCACCAATTTCAAAGTTTGAAGCATTTAAAATTGTTGGTTTCATGTCTTTGTTGGATTCGTTGTTGCTTTTTAACATCTGTGTAGGTACAAACTCAAGGGTTTTTTGTTTCACATCTTCTATAGACTTCTTTACACTATAAGCAGCTTTTGGATTGTTTTGAGAACATCGTCGTGCTATGTGCCCGATTTTATGACATTTGTAACATGTCCTGTTATCATTTTCATCATATAAACCCAAAGCCTATTCATGGCATTTCTTTTCTGCATAAAATTCATCATTTGATTGTTCTTTAGTTACTCATTAATAGTGCTTCTTCCGAAAACAAATTCAATTTTATTTTTGTAATTTGGTTTTCGAAACTTGTTGTTATCTTTCTTCTTATAAAAACCCAAACCATTCCTTTTGTTTTCAGGATAATCCTTTCCCTTTCGATGGTAATTATTATGAACTTTCTTTGGTTGTGAATAATAAGCTGTATTTTGCTTTTCAAGATCAGAAAGACTAACTTTGACCAATTTAAACAATTTATCAACTCTATCAAAATTCACGTTCTGAATCAGAAATTCCTCATCAGAATACAGTGTGTCCGATATTCATTTTGTATACAACCACATTAAGATCATCATTCAGAATTTTTTCCTGATGTTTAAATGTAATTCTTATGAAAACTGTCTTCATTTTCAGAACGAGAGCTTGATTCAGACTTTTCCAATTTTGACTTAGCACTTTCAAAATCAATTCTATCAGATTCATTTCCTAAAACATTTTCAATGATGTTTTTCACAACATCTGACTGACACTCGTAAGTCACATCAATGTTTTTCCTGGCAGCTCATCTTCTTTTTGTTCAGGTTTTAGTTTTAAATTGAGCTCCTTTTCCACCCCATCTGGATAGTTTTTAGCATAATTGTTCCACATTGGGGGTGGACACTTATTATAACCCATACCTTTGTTTTGTTTTTTAGATTCATTTTCTTCGTGTTCGGTTTTCTCAATTTGTTGTGGAAGAATATGATCAATCACATATGAGGATGTTAAGTAACTAATCAACAATTTTTTGACTCGTTCAGACTCAATTTTTATGGCTCTAGTTTAGTTTTTAGCTTAGCAATGGTGTCTATATGAATATTAATTGCCATTTGTTTATCCATTACTGTAGCTTTAGCATTGATTATTTTGCCATACTCTTTACTAACTTGTTGAAATTGTTTGATTGATTTACTAAGTTCATTATAAGCAACTTTGGTGTCTCTTAAGTCACTTGACAAGTTAGCAGTTTGTTTTATAGATCTTTAAAAGCAAAATACAGCTTACTATAAAACCAAAGAAAGTTTATAATAATTACCATCGAAAGGGAAGGGATTATCCTGAAAACAAAAGGAAAGGTTTGCGTTTGAAGAAGAAAAATAACAACAGGTTTCGAAAACCAAATTACAAAAAGAAAATTGAATTTCTTTTCGGAACAAGCATTGTTAATGAGAAAGAAAATGAAATGCAATAACTATATACAAACATATTCACAGACATATTTTTGTGAGTTTATGTTAGAGGATCATATCAGTTTTTGAGACAAATCACCAGTATCGTTAATCTTAAAAACTTTATGTTTTAAACAAATCACTTAGATTGTCAGTATACTTGTCCACTTAAACCTCTACACATTTCTCAATTGCTCCGAGTTACGTTAGTTAGATGTCTTAGAACTTAACTTAATAGTGTTTCCCACCTCAGAATATACCCCCGTATCAAGATTCCCTAGATTTCGCCTAGGATCCGGTAGTTCTAGACGGAAATTTGGGTAGAAATAGAACTAATTTGGTAGAATGTTATCAAGAAAGGAGTAAAAGCAACAGAAGTCTAATGTTCCATTCATACCGAAAGAGTATACATCTTGTCAAGCTGGCAAAATTTCTGGAAGCGTTTCCCTCTGGGAACTCCAAAACTTACAAATTTATGAACACACGACACTATATATAGACACAGACTCACCTCGTACGAAGTGACACATATGCTCCTCTCACGTTCGCAATTCAGTCGTGTGTTCGTATCTAATCTATACAATATTCAACACACGTTCTATTTAGCCTATTCATACAGTGACGCACATAAAGTGCATTGACAGTTCAAAACTATTCCGAAAGAAAGAAAGTTTAGATGACCACTTGCATTCTTTACAAGACACCCTGATGTCTCGGTAGGTGATATAATAAGTCGAGGGTGGATACCAGAGTTGAATGTTTGGGGAATCAAAAGAGAATTTGGTGTTCAGTATTTCAAACACTTGCAAGATATACAGACTCTACCATGGTGGGACGTGCAAGAGTTATGTCAAACGAAACTGACCAACTTTCAAATGAAACCATCAACAGTTGTGCAAGCTCATTAGATTTGAAGCGCGTCATAATTTTCCTAATTGGAAACCACACAAGCCTAAAAGAATTACAAAGATTGATCCAGTAACAAATTTTCATGATGTGACATTGATTGTGAAATGGCCATGAGCGATGAAGCATATGCCTCTGACGAAGATTGAACAAGATTTTTATAATGATTTCAGATGGTGGGAATATGATTCAGAAACTGGTGAAGCGATTATTATGTTAAAGACTGAAGGTTTGTGGAGGGCGATAAGGATTTTAGATCCAATGTGGCTAGTGAACTTATCAGAAAAAGATGTTGAGCGGTTGTATTATAACAAGATTGTTCATCAAGTATCTGATGCTGTTCAAGCCATGAAGTACTAGAATGTTCTAAGATTTTGTTATGCTTATGAAATCAATTCTGGAAAGATGTGGAATTCAAAGTGGAAGAGATTGAATGAGAAGAGTTTTTGAAGGAAATTAAAAACGATGAGCAGATCAAGAAACGGATGAAAAAGGCATCAATCTGAAGATTTTAATTTATAAGCAAGCCTGTTCCAACATCAGACACCGATGTAATTATTTGAGCTTACACGTCAAAGAGTTAAAAAAAATTTCTTCGGGCGCTGAAGATTTTGAAGTTATGAAGTTTTTGAAAACCTACGGCAACATCGAAGGGAGAGTTTGTTGATGCACTATGTTTGTTGCCTACGTCATCGAGTCACGTTTGTAATAGGTTATCATGTTAGATTATGTTTTGTGATGTAATGTCACTTTCGTACGAGGTACACATCCGTGCGGAGGTAAGCTAGTACACACGGACGTAAGTACTTCCGCACGGAGGTGATCTAGTCCGCACGAAGGTAATGAGATATGCATAAATACCCGTGTGTACTTAGGGTTAGAAAAAGGGTTTTGCTGATCAGATGGCGAAGCTCTGTCAGTTTGTTTACATGACTGTAAAGATTGAACAATTAATGAAAACAGTGAAAATTAAGTATCTTGTATTGTAACCTAACAAAAATTGGATTCCGCACAATTTGGACTAGGTTAACAGATATTACCTTATTACCTGAGCTATTCATATGGAAAATAATCCTCACATTTTTCAAGCATAAAAATAATACATAGGTTAACTTGTTAAGTTATTCTATTTATAAATGCTTTAAAGATGATAAAATATATAAGTTGACGGAATACATGTATTACGACATTTGATGATATAATACTATTTGTGTAAATATGTCACGATGTCAAATCGTAGATATATTGTACATAAATGGGTGCGGTAACGGATATAACATAATGAGGGTCACCATAAAATCGTTGAAGTCACAAAAATCTTAACACATATATATATATATAGTGAGTTTCATTGGGAACCCGGGAACACTCTTAAAAACTTAACTTAACATGTTAAAAATCATTTTTTAAAATATCGACGCTTCTCCTTATAAATACTTGTATAAGCATTTTTAATAAAAAAAATCAAAAACTAAAAATATAAAAAACAATTAAAAAGGCTAAAATTATTTTTTTGTTCGAATAGTTTCTACCTATTTTTATAAGGATAAGCGCTCAAAAATTATTAAAAATTGATTTTTAACATGTTAAGTTAATTTATAAGATATACATTCTTTAACTGTTTTTTAAACTTTTTTTTAATATTTTTAGGTTTTGATTTTTTATTAAAAAATATTTCTACATGTATTTATAAGAAAAAAACCCCGAAAAAATTAAGAAAAAACTAATTTTTTAAGTAAAATTTTAAGATTGTTCCCTAGTTCCCCACTTGTTTAATGTTCCCCAATGAACCATTCCTATATATACACACACACACGCCAACATAACTAAAATAAAGACTTTTCAAAAAAATCTCAAAGTTGTGTGAAAATACTAAGTATTGGAGAAACTCATGGATTTGTAGAATAATTGGTTATTAAATCATTCCTACTTGGAATTAGGACATGTAGACCAATTTGTGTGATTGCGCTAGTAGAAAACGCACCCGAATGTGAGTGTCACTACCCCTCTTTTATGGTTTTATATAACGTTTTGGTGGAAGAACACACATTAAAAGGATAACTATACGTTTTTATATAAATCATGCCTTTGAATAAATTATAAATATATTTTTGTGAAAAATATGGTTTGGAATGATACACGTATGTATCCGGGAGAAACGGGATTTAGTTAATAAATATGTTTCAGGGAGAAACAGGGAGGATTACGGTGTTTGGGGTAATAACAACCGTGTAGATTTAAAAATGTTTAAATTTAATGTTGTGATGAATTTGCTTGATCTCAAGAGAGTAAGTATCGGGTTAGACTTACGTCTCGGTGGGGAATTCGGGGAATTCGTACAATGCAGAATATTAAACTTATCATCTTAGTGGGATATATATATATATATATATATAGTGGAGAGTTCAAATGAGAAGAAAAATTTTGTAAGAATAAAAAGATTAACTTTTAAACCAATAGAAATTCTCCATTTACTTTATTTAATGTGTGTATTTAATATTATGAGAAAGGGCATATATGTAAATCTATAAATGTCATTAATTAGCTAATTAATTAAACTTGTAACTCATTTTTTTAATATATTTTTCCCGATAATGTGTAGGGTATCTTTACATGTGTGTAGAGTAAATTCCGATAAGTATAAGATATATGTAGGATAAATTTTGAAATGTGTAAGATATAATGTTTTTGTTTTATTAATGAGAGATAACATAATTAATGAGAGAAGTTATAAACTATTTAATGTTTTACCATTATGTCATTTCTTCTTTTTATTCTCACATAAAATTTCTTTTCAAATGAACCTTCCACTATATATATATATATATATATATATATATATATATATAGCTCATGAGGTAGGCACCATAAGTGACCAAATGTTTGGCACTTTGCAATAATTTATCCGTTTAATCATTAATGTCAATATGCATAGAATTGTTGATAGATCTATCGGGTTGACCACCCCGTCGTGATCGGTATCTTCATGTCAAGTCAAACGACGAATTGATAATATGTGATTGTCTAGCGTCGATTATACCCTTGTTGTTAATGTATAGCTCGTAGGCTTTGCAACCCTATGAATCTGAAAACTTGATGCTAGAAATTTAATATAATAAAATTTTGGAAAGATGATTTGTGTCGAAGGTTTTTAGAGAAAACGCTTGCGATCAGATACCTGGATTTTAATAAGGAAATTAAATTAACTTTCTTAATTATATATGATTGTTTTGATATAAAATTTAATATTAAGAAAGTTTTCCTTAAACAAATTGTTTACAATTTGAATATGTGAACTCACCAGCCTTTGTGTTGACACTTGATTTTTACGTGTTCTTCAGATACTTGAGTTCGGATTCGGGATTTTGGCATATCTTGTGGTAGTTGATGTAAGTTATATTAAATAATGTTTTGGACAACTTTTAAAACTATTTTGGGACCAAGTGTACAAAGATGCATAAGGATCAAACAACTATGACGTCGTTGTGGTTTGTGTTTGAAACTTTAAACTTTATGTTTTAATTAAGTTGTATGTCCAAAATTAATGATGCATCATCACTAAGGTGCATATGGGTACCAACCTCCATCAGAGCCAATGGTTGTTGGTGAACTAGAAGTTTTCATGGAAAAGTCTAGACTTCAACCGAAGAATTTTGAAAATTAATCCCAAAATTCACGAAGCCAATAATTAAAATAAACATGGATTTTGATCATGTATGAAAACGATGGAGAGTTTATGTGCATACGTGTAAATATGTTTATTTATGCCTTATGTGTTATTTTTCATTTGAACACACACTTAGTTATTACAGTTACATTGTGTCACAGATGTCGCACTCACACGAGATTATCGAGATTCACGACTCTGAGTGCGAGCATGAATTCGAGACCTCTCCGACCTTAGTCTTACCAAAGTTACCACGCACTACCTCACAATTTGTTCACATGGCTAGTTTCACCTCATCATTTTATGTCGGCCCTAATGCTTTTGCCAGTCAGGTTGACCTACGTTATGCACATACGAGTAATGTGTAGATTGACGATGATGATAAGATTGTTCTTTCCTCAGTCTTTGAGATTGGACAATCATCCGGGACTGTGCCTATTGTCAATGAGCTAGTTAGAGGTATACCTATGATTGGAGGATCTTTTGGAGTAGCACCGGTGGTGGACGCCACTGATGTCATGGCTCGACCTTTAGAGCCATTGGTAGTCCTACCGACCACTACTGTTGAGCCTACGTCTAAGATCCCTCCGCCAGTCATATCTGAGTCGTCCGTTCTGCAGTCTGAGTCACGAGTTTCTACTGCGCCTTTATTAGTGTACACTCATCATAGGAAGAGAACTCGACTTGCTGGAGACATAGCATCTATGTCTAGAGTCGCGACTAAGTCTGCTTTGAAGAAGCAGAAAGGAGTTTGGGTTGACCGATGTTCTCATTGGGATCGTCTGATCGTTGCTTTACGCGGAGACTTAGCGACGACCAAGGGTAAGATGAAAGATCTTGAAGGACAGATGGATTGGTATGATGAGATTCAAAATTTGGATGACATGCCATAGATCAGATGCACTAGAGGATTGTTGAGCTCGGGGAGCTAGTTAGGAAACTTTTAGAGTTTCTGGGTTTTAAGTGATAGATGGTTATTTTGTTTTGTTTGTTTTGTCTCTTTTGGTAACCCTTTTAGGCTTGCATGCCAACAAGATAATTTAGGAGGAAACTCGGTGAAACTTGTTGACGGTGTTTGATTTTATTCACACCAAATTTTGTTAGTCCTTCGTGAACTACAAACAAGCCATGTAATTTCTATGATAAAATATCAGTTAATTGGTTTTTGCTTAAATTTTTCTAATTCTTAAGTGGTTGTGATTACATGTGTATTGTTTAATCCACTCCTTATTGAATTATTTAAATAATATGCCACCAAAAGCGAGACGGGTCCCTCTACCGACGGTACCGAATTACCTACCACCCCCAAGGAGTTGGCACAGTTAATCACTCAGCAAGTTAACACTGCCGTGGAACAACGCAAAGCTAACCAAACTATAGGGCATCGACATGGACGCGGTACTAATGCGTACGGTTTCGGTGGAGTGCCGATTGGAAACCCTCCAGGTAGAATCATGATGGGAAAAGTTTTAGTAGTTTCTTGTGTAATGATATAATCTAAGAGTAATCTTGATTTTCATTAACCTTATGAACAGTGCATGGATGTACGTAAAAAACATTTAAGGGTTGTTGTGACATTTGTGCATTTTCAATCATTGTACAATTACAAACAATTTCATATTCAATGAAACACTGTGTTTTATTTTCAAATATTTGTATTCAATAAAATCTTGTATTGTATTGATGAGAATGCAAAAATTTCAATTGTTGCACAATTTCGATCATTTTCGTGTTTGTTAAAGCGTTTTACGCCTTTTTGCAAAACGCGTAACCGTACAATCGAACGAACCGACATCCATGACATTTTCGGGTATAATCCAAGTTACATGTCTTAAGACATTTATATTACCTAAATATTAGGTTAAAGGGGTTAAAATGGGAAACAAGTGAAAATACAAGTCCAAGGGACAAAAATGTCAAAAAAAGTAATAAATATTTTTGCTTCTTCACCAAGTTTGCCACATATCTCCAATTTTTGACACCTAGCACTCATTTTGCCACACTTAATTTGGTGTTGACACATGTTAGGACACTAATCCACACTTGAGGACACTTGTCATCACCTCCTTAATCCTAAAATACTGTAAATACCCCATGATTCTTCCATTTTTTTCACACCACTTCAAAGCAAAGTGTGAAGTTCTTCTTTCTATCCTTCTTGGAGCTTGTTTCTAGCCTTTGGAAGCCTCCTATCTTGAGTTCTGAAAGTGTTCTTCAACACGAGTAAGTACTCATCCTATTTCTTCCATTTTGTTTAGCTATTTTGAGCTAAAAGTCGAACAGTTTGGCTTCCTAATTAACTTTTGCTTCTGACCATATTTGGTCAAGTCAAAGTTCAATTAAACTTTGTGACGTGATCGTATTCAAGAAGGTTATAATCCCTGACGATTTCACCTTCTGATTACCACGTTTACTAGTCGAAGTGACGAGTCAAAGTTTCGGTCAAAAATGCGCATGATGTGCATTTTACGACGAAACTATTTTCGGATATCGAAACACCATGTTTTGATACCAAATTAGTTTTATAAACTTAGTTAGACATATTTTGACATGTCTAAGTCATCACTTCTAGTGTAATGCTTATTTAGGGTCGTAAGTCGAGCGGTCTTGACCACCGCTTTGACTTTCAAATCCTACCCGTTTGGTCGATCTTAGGATCTGACCAAACACATATTTATGACCATAGTTATATAGGGAATAACCTACTAAGGTTATACCTTATGGTCATGTCGTTTGGTTAGTGTTATGATAAGTTACTTCTATGTTCTTAAAAAGTTGATGACCAAAATGCCCTTTTGCGCATAAATCCATTTTAAACACATGTAACCAAATTTTTGACATATAAACTGATGTTATAACATTTTCAAACTTGTTTGGTCATTTAAGACTTATCATAGGACGATCACGCGTTTACGCTAATGACCCGTAAAAGTAGCATAAACTATCTTAACGAGTCATAATGGGTCAAAAGCACTTAGGATCCTTTCCAAATCATAATGTTAAGTTTGTTAAACCATATCACATAAGTTCCAACACTCGTTTGGTTTATAAGACTTCATTCTATCTGATCTCCCGTTTGTAGTCCCGACACGCTAACATATTTATCTGACACATTAGGACACGTTTGAGCTTTGTTTATTCCGTTGATCAAGAACACTTTCACAATCCCAAGTGAGTACATAGTTCCCCTCTTTTACATTTTCTAAATGTTTTCTGATGAAGATTTCAAAACAATATACATGGTTTATATATACAAAATGATTTTCAAAGTGAGTACATAGTTCCCCTCTTTTACATTTTCTAAATGTTTTGGGGTGATTCATATGTGCCTATAATGATTTACAAGATTTCAAAACAATATACATGGTTTATGTATACAAAATGATTTTCAAAGTGAGTACATAGTTCCCCTCTTTTACGTTTTAAATGTTTTGGGGTGATTCATATGTGCTAAACTATCTTTTCAAATCTACATATTTACTACGCAAGGCTTATGTGAGTACATAGTTCCCCTCTTTTACATTTTCTAAATGTTTTGGGGTAATTCATATGTGCCTATAATTATTTTCAAGATTTCAAAACAATATACATGGTTTATATATACAAAATTATTTTCAAAGTTAGTACACAGTTCCCCTCTTTTACGTTTTGCAAATGTTTTAGGGTGACTCATATGTGCTAAATCATTTTCAAGTTTTCAAAAACAATGTATATGGTTTATATATAAAACAATACGGTTTCAATAATGTGAACAACTTATTGATGCGTTATCCATAACACGAATGACATTCATTAGCTTTGGCCGAGCCGACCAGTAGTATGTTATGGTACCATAGGACTGACATGGTACCATAGGACTGACAATCCCATTATCGGACTGTTCACTGGATTTGGTGGAACTTTGGGTAATAACAGAAATTGTTTCTGATTAACAAATCATTTGTTGATTTGTTAGTCTAGTTAAAGAGACCCTTTGGTGGTCTATTAAAGATACCCTATGGTGGTATAGTCAACACAAGTTTGAATGTGTTCATTAAAGAACGGTCAAAAGTTTTCATAGTTAAAAACACGGACAATTTGTTTATGAGATGGACAATTGGTTTATGACACGGACAATTGATTTATAACACGAACGAATGGTTTATAACACGGACAAGTGGTTTATAACAGGACAAATGGTTTTGAACAATGTCGTGCAATGATTTTCACTTAAAGATATAAACCAAACGAAGTTTTCTTTTGAATCAATCTATTACAAGGTTTTTTTTACAAAAGAAACGTTTTAGTCAAGATTCATGTCTACAAGGTTTTCACAACTCTAACCAACTTGTTTTAGTTGGTTAATTGTATTGCAATATCAAACACTTTTTATACGAGGTTTTCACTTAACGACTCTTGTAGTCGAACCATGTGTTGCAATATGTATACAAAGCCACGAATTTGACACAATCACAAAACCTATGTACTCGCCGGAATTTTTATGTTGACTCTCTTTTCACATATGTTTTAGGAGTCAATGCTTGATGATATGATGCTTGCTTCACGTAAGAATGGACGCGGGTCTTAGTGACTTAAAACATGAAAGATAATTTATTTATGTGTTGTTTCTGTTTATCCCAAGACAGTGTAAATATTTAACTTAATAAAACAAAATATTAAATTTCTTGAGTTGTGAAACAATAGTTCTGTGACATGACGCCCCGACGTTTCCGCCGCGGTTCATTGTTTTACGCGGTCGGGGTGTTACAGTTGTAACCCAAGATCATTTACCGGAGCTGAAGCACCCCTTGATATTATTAGATGGAGTGAGAAGATGGAACTGTGATGGCAATCAGTGGTTGTGCAGCTTATCAGAGGGGTAGGTATGCTTCATGTTCATTTCTCGATGAAGCTTTATCCTGGTGGAATGCTCAAGTTCAGATTTTGGGAGAAGACGTTGCCTATGGTCATACCTGCAACGAACTGAAAGGAGATGCTTCTTAAGGAATACAACCCGCGTAGTGAGCTACAGAAGATTGAGACAGATTTCTAGAATCTAACCATGGAAGGATTGTGTCACACCCTCAAATTCCACATGTGGGGTTTTACCACGAGGCGCGTGACATTCCAGGATGAAGCCACTAATCATGTTGAACCAGTTCAAGTTTAATTGTAAAACGTTTAACTACCACATTCAACATGAAAGTGATAATAGTTTTAGAAGTTTGAAACGTAAGTTTAAGTTATCAGCGGAAGCAAAGGTATACAATCCAGACTTAATTGAAAACCATAGTTATTTAGCAAAACAATGTAGTTCCCATTCGAGCCATACCTAACGACTTGCAAAGCATGCAATAGTGTGTCAACATAAGGTTTGCGAGTTCATAGTTTTTGGAAAATCATAAAGTAAGTTCACATGCTAAAGCGTTAAAAACTGAGACTCGGTAGCTAACCCTCATCAAGCAACTAAACCGCGTAGATACCAAAAACTGACGTAGTGCATTTTTGTGCCCTCCATCAATGTCTATCCGTATTGATGCAAAAGGAAAGGTCAATAGTTCACGCCCGGCTCCCATCATGGTGTGAGGTTTGTCAAACCTAATAGCGCTATCAACTAATACCCTGTCTGCCAACCCAACAAGCTAATCGGTATAATGTGTAGGGACTTACATGATAGAGTTTGAATTTAGTTAAGAGTAATATCCTAATCCAGGGATAATAGTGTTCCCAAACCGGGGAAGTATGTGTTGTCCCAAACCAGGGATAATGCATGGCCCCATCCAAGGGTGCATGCTTCTAGTAAAGAGTTGTGAACTTACCTTAGGGTGTGTGTTATATCCAAAAGTGTTGCGTGTCAGAGACACTAACTGGCACATCATGCAAATATTCACCAAGACATTTTCTAATATTGTAGCACATCATAAGTAACCAATACTAGAATAAGGTTATTTCATGTATGATTGAGCTCCACCGAATCGTTAGCCGAACGACCCAATAGGAAGGTTATTGTCGTGATACACACAGTAATGCAAGGTTTGTTTAACCCCCACATATACCCATATATGTACTAACCTTTAAGAACCATCTTGCTCCCAAGTTATTAAATATATTTTCATAAAATCGTGTTAACGTGTATGTAAGTGTGTGTTTGTATTATGGTAGCACACGTTGTAAGCCGGCAATATATTGATATCATTTTCAAAATAGATGTCATTCACACTAGCAACTAGTTTAAATCGAACATGCTTATCAGGGTTCCCATAAAGTGTGTTTGTGTATAAAAATATATTAAACACACGACACACAAAGCTAATAGTAAGTCGAAGACACACTTGCGTATTATTTACAATTGTTAAAAAATAATATCATAATATATTTATTTTATCTTATTCGGAGAGTGTGATAATATCCAGAATAATATTACCTATTACCATATAATAACTACGTTTCGAAACTCGTTTAAACGTACCAAATAAATATAGCTAATTATATGTATCATTATTAAATCATAAGATAAACCAAATGCCAAATTTAATATGTACTTGTTTCGTGAGTCGCAAGTGTCATCCGAAATAAGTATATATACTTTATACTTATGTGTATAAAATTATTTGGATCCCGACATGTTTTCATTTGTTTTAAAACATATAAGTCTTACGAAAATCGAGCAGAGTTTCCTCTGTTTATAGAATAAAACCCGAGAACACAAGTTGCCGGTAATTTTCCTAATCATCAAAAGTCCAAGTTGCTAGTTCGTATTTATAATTTTACATATGTTCACATATATATGCGTACAAGTCCCATTGAGTTCGACTATTATTCATACAATCAATAAATAATTAATTTACAACCCTACTAGTCCGGTCAAGATCGCTAGAGCTCGTTTCATGTTCAATCATTACAAGTAAGACACGTATACAAATATCGAAATTCAAACATGTGAGAATACTTTCCAACACCTCTCTTGTAAACTAAGATATAAACAAAACCGACACACCACGCCTCGAACTACGCGCTAACCAAGTCGGAACCGCTGACCTATACGACTAACAGTTGACTAGTGTTGACCGACCGTTGACCGTCAAACATTGCTACGGTTGTCGTCCTGCGGTCGCCGCCACTGATCTAAGCCTTGTGCCGTCGTGGTCCTACCACTATGGTGGTGGCTGGCAGGCGGGGTTCCCTCCCCTGCACTCTCGCCTCTCTAGATCTCTCTGTAGTACACACATATGTGTGTGTTTGCGAAGATAACAAATAGGGCTAGGGTTTGGAATGTGTGGAAGATAATAGGGAGAAAGTGATAAGGATGGTTATAAAGTTAGGGTTTGGGTGTAGGTAGGTGGGTGTATCTTGCGTATGCAAACCGCATAAACATTAAGTGTCTCGCTTATATTGTGACAACTGGCAAATAACTGGAAATTCCGTACAATGTAATCACTAATTTCATATTAAAATCTCATGCATGATTATCGTAATTTAAATTCAAAATTGAGTCGTACGTTATTAGGACAAGTAAATTTGATCATAACATATACTGATTTCCGTTACGATGAGAAACAGACCAAAACAATGCCCTAAGAGTGTTGGTAGAAAGTTCTGAATGCACTAAATGCGGTGACACTAACCGTGTCGGAAAACCCGCTGAAACGAATCTGAACAAGAAATGAAGGCATGTTAATGCCATACCTGAGTCCATATGCAAACGAAACACATATTTGAGAACAACTATTACAATAATACATAACTTTCTGGTATAACGCCAAAATTGCAAAATTGTCCGTTTCGACCGAAAAGGCGACAAATGGCGATTTGTCCGCAAGATTAATTCGGAGGATTCCGGATGTCAAGATAAGAATAAAACAATGCTAAACATCCTAAAATAATGTGAGAATAGCAAAAATGCACATAACACGTCATTTCCGGTCATTCGGCAAACAGTGCACAATTCGACCAGAAAGCGACCAATCGTCGAAACGACCAATATTTTAGTGGCCGATAGCCTCATCCGAGCGTCTAGTGAACTAGTTAAGCATTATTTGGAACTCCTAATCCATTCAACTAACATGAGGTCACGGAAACACAACTTTCGGAAAAGTTCGACGTCGGATCATAAAAGTGCCGATATCGATCTAACGGTCGAACGGAAGATATATCGGCAACCCTAATTCATCGTGTATTAATCTAGCGAACTAGTCATGAATATTTTTGACCGGAAATGCACTAATTTGACACCATATTAGTTGTGGTAATCGAAATCAAACGCTTCCGGTAATAAATAATATAGTTTCGTTTAGTAGCGAATACTTCGACGATGAACCATCTAGCGATATATCGGTCATCCGAAACTTATTTTGGAAGATAATATGGATTAAATACCATGTAATTACACCCTAAACACAAGTCTTATGCTTAAGATGCAAGAAGATTAACCCTAATCACCATGATCAATTTAAACACTTAAATATCTTTATTTTCAACATGTGGTAAAAATAAAACTTACACTTTACCCCCTTGTCATAGACGGTTCAAGTGGGCCCCATGCCCACTTGATTTTGTTGAAAATCAAAGATTATAAGCATGGTGCTTAGGATATGTGATGGACTTGAAGATATGATCTGATTATATAATAATACCATAAGGATACTTATTATTTTATTCACCAAAATTTCAAAACTTTCCTCTCATTCTTCTTCCCCTATCCCACGACTACCATACATCCACCACACACCACCATTGTGCCACCTTAGAACACCACTTTATACACCCTTTGAAGCTTAATCAAGACCTCTAAGGAAGCTTGCATGGATGGAGCTCATTAGGGCCTTCTAAGGAGCTTACTTTTCTTCTAAATCTTCAAGGAACTTGTGCACCCATTGTGAGCTAATATCCTCCATAATCTAACTTATTTTTTGCTTAGATTATTAGTGTACAAGTTGATCATCTTGAAAATCAAGAAAAGATACATCAAAAACCCAAAAACACAACATAATAATAACAATAAATATTGATTATTTTGCGTTGATTTCATGCTTATATGAAGGTTAGATTGTATTTTGAAGTTGTTTATGTGGATATTATGAGATAAAAGTAAGATGATCTTGTGTGATTTAGTATAAAAATAAGGATTTAAACACGATAAGGTTTAAATCTAAACAAGATCATCACTCACATCATCCATGTAAAATACTACAACTTAGAATAATTTTTATACATAAGAATGATTTTTGTAAGAAGTAAACATATGTATTTAAGTTGTAATCACATTAAAAATGTGTATTAATCAAAGGGTTACATGCATGAACTTGTTTAAACAACATGATGAAGTATTGTTTTAAGAAGGATAATAAACATTAAAAACCCTTTTGATTTACTAGGGTTTTTAACAACAAAAGTCATGGATGATGATATGTAGATTATGTTAAATAAATAGTAGATGGTTTGTTGATCATGATTATGAGTTTAAACAGGTTTTAAATACGTTTTTAAAACGTGGAAAATGCCATAACTTAGGGGAAATTATGGCGAAATTTTCTAAAAATCTAATCGCGATTAAAGCATGATTAGTGATGATTAGTGGGACTAAACGTGATTAGTAATTTAAAACGTCATTAAGTGGACTTTAATGACAAAGGGTTATCCCTAAATAACTAAGTGTTTAAATAAAGTCACAAATATATATTTATAAGAAAAATAATTACTTTTACAAATATATATATATATATATATATATATTCTTATATGGAAAATAATACAAGTGTTTGTATAAATACTTGTTGCTAATAAATAATATGTATACATGTGTGTATTGTATATGTATGTATTAGAAACTTATGGTATACACAAGAAATACCCAATCTTATAAATAATGCAAACACTCAAACAATGTACCAAGTATGGGTGACATAATAAATACATTCTCACAATGCGTCGAAACAATAAATCGGACAATTAAAACAAATGCGAACAATAGGCGGACATTTAAGATTTCACCTTCACGTCGATGACAACGGACGATTCTCGACGAAAACAAACATGTAATAAACAAGCCGGCGACAAGTCTAAATATACATTTAGGCATTCAATATATATATATATAATATATATATATATATATATATATATATATATATATATATATATATATATATATATGTTATCGAAATGAAAAATCCGGAAAGTTAAGTGTATTAAAAAGTTAGAAAAATTATAAGTAAACACTTATAATAATAATGGGCTTACATATATATACATTTGGGCTAGGCCCAAATTGTGATAATCATAATATTTGGCCCAAATTCCATAATAGTTATGAATGAGGCCCAAAACTAACAAAGACCCAAAAACATATAAAAATACATGGGCTAGGCCCAAAGACACAAAAACATGGGCTTGGCGCAAAGGCATAAAATACATGGGCTAGGCCCAATGACATAAAAACATGGGCTAGGCCCAAAGACATAAAATACATTGGCTAGGCCCAATGACATAAAAACATGGGCTAGGCCCAAAGACATAAAATACATGGGCTAGGCCCAAAGACATAAATTACATGGGCTAGGCCCAATGACAAGAAAACATGGGCTAGGCCCAATAACATGTGAAGGACAAGGCCCAGTACACACATTGTTTGAAAACAATAATATATATATATATATTTCTAAGAAATATATATAACGATATTCATCAAACAAACAAACTACCAACACTATAATAACATTATAAGTTGTTCAATCATAACAAATAAATAAATAACAAGAATTCAAGATGAACAACGAGTACAAGGTCCATTAAGACCTAGGTGTCTAATGAAACCAATACGCATGTAGGTTACAATACGTTGTGGACACCAAAAGTTAAACAGTACGACTTAAAGGAACGCAAAAACTGTGAGTTTCATGTCCCTCCTTTCACTTATTTCCAATTTTGTTTTAAACTATCGAGGGGAAATACATGTCATGTCAAAACAGTATGTTAGCTATGGGTTAGCAGATAACAGATCACTGTGCGTAAGTATGAGGATAACAATAGTAACCATTAATCACTTAGTGACCAAGGTGCAAAAGAAGTAGATCTATTGAGTTTGATACCCGCTCCACTCCTTGTTGGTATACCCTTCGGAGTGCTTTTGTGATCCCAATGATGTCAAAGTAGTCTCGGTTTGGTTACTTACTTATGGCACTAGTATGTCAGGGTGCTCGCGACACACTGATAGATCCCTAAATTAACTCATTTATGCTAATAACATACTTGGATTTCAATACAGATTTTCAAGGATAACATTTTGATACAAAAACATTAAACTACATGAACTCGCCAACTTTATGTTGACTTTTTAAAATTACATGTGTTTCAGGACGCAGGACTTGAGCTGGTGATGGGATCCGGGTTTGGGAACTGTCAAGACAACGGTGTATTATCTTTTGGAGGGTTTGCCTTTTATATCCCAACTTCGTTTGGGTATATAGAGGTCAAAGCCTCAGCATGAAATTGTGATGAAAACACTATCCTATTTTGAAAAATGTCTTTTAAACTATGTTTGTAATGGTGATCTGAAACTGATAACAACGTTACTTTACCTTTTGATGGTTGTAAATATGAAGTGAAACTTATGAATGGCATACATCATTGTTAAATTATAATGTTCACTATATTGGGTGCAATGATTACCTAATAGTCACACACTTGCGCTTCCGCTACGACCAGGGTGTGTCATATATTTCATTCACTAATTATAAAATAATTATATCAAATAGTTATTTATTAACCCAATTTAAATGAATATGTGGAATATATATGTCATATATAAAACACATACTATGTGTTGGATCAATATTGTTTGGCTAAAGTTGTCATTAGCACGACACGTTGCTTGCATCGCAAGTTATTATTATTAATCGGTAACCTTACGTACTCAATTAGGGTCGAAAATACAGGTTGTCACATCCTCCCCATGTTACAAGAATTTTGTCCTCGAAATTTAGGTTAAGATATACTATACACTCTAGTTATAGGTTAGTCAATAACACGTTGTGATGCGTACGTCTACGCGGTTTCACGGAAATTCACTAAATACACATATAAGTCGCATAGCATATAAATTCACCTAATTTATTTTTATTTATATGTTCAGGAATACTGTTCCGATGGTTTTCGACGTTCGGGTATAAACCCATGTGTGATTCCTTAATTCCCAAATTACTGTTACATGAGTGTTTGTGAAATAACTGATACACTTTTTTGAAATAACTGTTACACTTAATTTACCATAATTAAGTAAAATGCATGAACATATGTTTGAGATAACGGAGTTTGTGTTAACGGTGTTAAACTGAAAATGTTGGGTGTCACATCATCCCTTGATGAAAGAATTTTCGTCTCGAAAACTTGAAGTATGATATTTTAAAATGATGGTTGCAAATTCATTGCTAAAGAGAGCATCAAGACATAAGACGGTACACCAAGATGAGATAAAATCAAACTACACGATTGAGATGACAGTTGATAACAATTAGAGATTTAATTGTTCAGTTGAATAAGCTACAAGGGATTATATCTAGGTACCAAATTGTTGAAGCAGCAAATCGACTTCAGTAAGAGTAAGTTCATAAGTGTGACTATTAAGAACTATAGGAAGTCGCTTACAATTTAGGTATACACGAAGTAAAAAGATGTCGCAATTTCAAGATGGTATTATGGTATTGAAGTTTGTTGGTCCAGATTCCTCTTCACGAATAAGATGGAATAGCACACTGCCTAGTAACCAGGTATAGTTATTGTCATGAAGGTGACACCAATGTTCAGAATTTCAGTAGGTGAAGCCATTATGGCTTGAAGAGGTCGTGATGTAGCAAAGTGTATTCTTACATATGGATTTCAATGGAGTTTACGTTAGGCTATCCAGGAAAACATTGATACATGTCAGTTTGTATTTGGTCTTAAGTAGAAATATAAATTGAGTTAATGGGAGGTCGATGATAAATAATGTTGTAACAAGTTACGTTAAGCACATGCAACACTCACAAGGGTTGGAAGACCAATGTATCAAACATCGGTATGTCATTGACGGATGAGTTTAACATGTAGGGTCGGGGGCTGTTGCACAAAATATAGTTTAGATGAGCTCAACACATTTGAATTTGAGTGACTTGTATTAGGTAGTACTTAGTAATCATGGAGTGATCTAAATATTAAGTAGTCAACACTTCATGAAGTAACTATGTCTAATGTATAGTTTGAGTTTAACCAAATGGGCACGAATGTCATATGTCATAAACAAAGGGTCGGTGAAATGAACTGAACTAGAACTGTGTCAAGATAATCTGTCAAGGTCAAGTTACTAAAATCCTAGGATCACGTGTGTTGGGTGCACCAGCGAGAATTTACTCAAAGTGACTGACATCAAAGTAATCCAAAGTGAGTGTCGGAGAGATTCGTTGTTATGTGGTAACACTACCGGATATCAGAATGGGGCAGTCACTACTACCAAATAAAAGTGATGATGCCAGCGTACGTGAGGCTTTTAGAAAGAAGTAATAATAATTGCATGAAACTGGTGATTTGGGTAAATTTATGAACATATTGGATGAAAACTCAAGTAAGGTGTTATGCCCTTTTATTTCAGAATGGTAGCATCTTAACGCGTTCATACGGAGGGAATGGAGATTATCAGTTGATATAGATCATGATATTTTGGCTGTAGTTTGTTGTAATAGATGACCAGCTTTCGGTCAAGTAGGAATAAGTATATAATAAGTGTGGTGCTTTTGCACGAAAAGGGTGTTGACCTAGGCATACCTCAGGGAAATAGAAATTTTATTTCGTGCTCCTGCACTTGATGAACCTATGTATGGCTTGTTGCTCCTTGTCTAACTTTTGTAGAGTGTGATTTAGTCAAGCAATAATTACCGTATAATAGAACTGACAAGAACTATGATATTGATCTTAGCACAACAAGATAAAACGCGAAGAACATAAGACGTGTCTATCATCAATCTGTTCCACAAAATTGTTTTAGACTCACTAGTGAAAAAAATACTGATGATGAGGATGTAGTTGGTCGCACACAAGCGGTTTAAATAGAAGTAAACTGACGTTATCGGTCGTTGGAAGCGTTACATCGATTGGTCGAATTCATAGTGCTCCAGTTCAATCGGAGCATTCTCCACAGTCGTCGAGCTTTCCCGTATACGAATTATAATAGATTCACTAAGATCTATGTATGAAAGTGAGTGTGTAAATAGTCAAACATGTATGCAAATAGGCTTGAAAAACTGAACTAAAACGTGTGCATGAATTAGGAGCATCACCTACGTCGCCAAAAGGTTTCACTACAAGGACACAAAAATATGTTCAAAATGGTATGGTCATAATAACAATACATCTCTATCTTCAAAGTTCAGAAAGTGATCACGAAGGATCAAAAAGGCAAGTTTATCGAGTTCTTTGTAAATTAGAGCACAAATTCGATGGGAGTTTCTGCATAGAGTTTTAAAGATATGGTGTAACCACGATAATGGAGTGAGAGATTTGTCTATGTCGACAACAGTAAATAGCTACCACATTAAACGGTATGCATCAACCAGTGAAAAAGCTAGGGAATAGGCTCACTTACGAAATAACGACTTTAGCAATATAGGAGGTAAAGTTATTATGTAGGTCATCGCGTTTGTCTGTGTGTTAACTAAGTTGTATCTCCGTCTTCCAATGTTCTTGAGATGATGGAACCATTTTGGGGAAATCCGTTTGCAGGTGAGACTAAGGATTTGTCATGAAACTGAGTAATGGGGTCGAAGAGGGTTTTATAGTTAAGTGTAAGGGGTAATGTGTAAGCGTACGAGAGATTCTTCATATTTCGCTTATATGTTGATGTCGAAGAACCTACATTAAGATTCTACTATGGTTTCAATCAAAATGACAGATATTGGTGAGAATCTGAGTTTCATTAAAACTCTTACGTGGATAAAAAATAGTAATAATAATACTGATGGATTCCATTGTGATAGCTCAATGTGCACAAGAACATCTTCAATCTGATAGGTGCGTTCATCAACTACTGAACAGATTTAATGGTACCATTTAGTCGTTGAGTGGGTTACGAGAACTTCTACTGCTAGTGGAAGTTTTAAGCATCAAAATCACAAGTTAGGAAATTTATCCATACATAAGGTTTCACAAGGATTCGCACACATCACAAATTACTATTACGTGTGCACCGTAATGATAAGTTGATTTGCATGCTTACCCAAGTTCCACCTATCTTGTGTCAAAATGTCCCTCAGATTGATTTGTCGAGTACGAAGTGTTGTCAAAATAATCGGGTCATCAAAAGGTTATTCATCAACCAAACGTTGATTATCTAGGATTTATACCAGAAGGATTAGTTGGGAATTGTTTGATCTGAGTATTCTCTCGAGTTGAAACACGGGAGAGTCCAATCCAAAAGATTGTAAATGGAGACATGCACATGAAACATGCGGGTAATGAATGCGATTTCAAGATATATGTGTCAGTGTCGGTTGTCATCCCTAATATGGACCTGAGAAATCTTACCATACCCGATAATACCATTGGTAGGCATTACCTGGTGTCTTTTTTGGCTCTATGGGGTGGGAGAAGGGTACAATTGATTATGATGTGGGAAGCTCCTCTAGAGGATCCGGTTCACGGCCCTCGGACAGGAGTAGATGCTAGTTCATGGTGATCCCAAGGGTGTCGCCACTGGGGATGAAGATGCAAGATATTGATGGTTTTTTTCCTCATCAGTAGAGAGGGGTATAGATGATGTCGACATGCCCACAATGTCACTGTATGTTTGGACGCCACGTGCATATATGTATCAGGTATGAGTGTCTGTGTATATCATATACGAGTGTTTGTGTTGGTGTAGGACTAATGCAATGTTTAAGGCTATAGACTAAATCTACCCTTTAATGCAAACCCAGTTCATATAATTATTGGCTCTTGTCGTTAACGTGATATGAGTTAGTCAAATCCGTAATGCTATACAAGCGTGGGTTTCAGTAATCATGAGCGTAGTGTATGCGATAATACCAGTGAACCTTGCACTTTGGAGCGGAGTGTCATCGTAGCTTTTTGAGAGAGAACGGTTATAGTCTAGTTTTTCAAAATTTAAACCGAGTTAACTATAACCAATGGCTCTGATACCAATCTGTCACACCCTCAAATTCCACATATGGTGTTTTACCGCGAGGCGCGTGACATTCCAGGATCAAGCCACTAATCATGTTGAACCATTTCAAGTTTAATTGTAAAACGTTTAACTACCACATTCTACATGAAAAGTGATAATAGTTTTAGAAGTTTGAAAACACAAGTTTAAGTTATCAGCGGAAGCAAAGGTATACAATCCAGACTTAATTGAAAACCATAGTTTTTAGCAAAACAATGTAAACGACTTAACCAAAAGCCATGACACTCTCCAAGCTACAAGTTCCCACTCGAACCGTGCCTAACGACCTGCAAAACATGCAATAGTGTGTCAACACAGAGTTTGCTAGTTCACAGTTTTTGGAAAATCATAAAGTAACCCTCATCAAGCAACTAAACCGCGTAGATACCAAAAACTAACATAGTGAATTTTTGTGCCCTCCATCAATGTCTATCCACATTGATGCAAAAGGAAAGGTCAATAGTTCACGCCCGGCTCCCAGCACGGTGTGAGGTTTGTCAAACCTAATAGCGCTATCAACTAATACCCCGTCTACCAACCTAACAAGCTAATAGGTATAATGTGTAGGGACTGTCATGCTAGAGTTTGAGTTTAGTTAAGAATACTCTCCCAATCCAGGGATAATAGTGTTCCCAAACCAAGGAAGTGTGTGTTGTCCCAAACCAGGGATAATGTGTGGCCCCAACCAGGGGTGCATGCTTCTAGTAAAGAGTTGTGAATTCACCTTAGGGTGCGTGTTATATCCAAAAGTGTTGCGTGTCAGAGACACAAACTGACACATCATGGAAATATTCACCAAGTCATTACCTAATAATTGTAGCATATCATAAGTAACCAATACTAGAATAAAGTTGTTTCATGTGTGATCGAGCTCGACCAAATCGTTAGCCGAACGACCCGATAGGAAGGTTATTGTCATGATGCAAACAATAATCCTAGGTTTGTTTAACCCCCACATATATCCCATATATGTACTAACCTTTAAGAACCATCTTGTTCCAAAGTAATTAAATATATTTTCATAAAATCGTGTTAACGTGTATGTAAGTGTGTGTTTGTATTAGGGTAGCACACGTTGTAAAACCAGGCAATATATTAATATTATTTTCTAAATAGATTTCATGCACACTAGGAACTAGTTTAAATCAAACACGCTTATCAGGGTTCCCATAAAGTGTGTTTGTGTATAAAAATATATTAAACGCACGACACACAAAGCTAAATAGTAAGTCAAAGACACACTTGCGTATTATTTACAATTGTTAAAATAAATATCATAATATATTTATTTTATCTTATTCGGAGAGTGTGATAATATCCAGAATAATATTACCTATTATCATGCAATAACTACGTTTCAAAACTCGTTTAAACGTACCAAATAAATATAGCTAATTATATGTATCATTATAAAATCGTAAGATAAAGCAAATGCCAAATTTAATATGTACTTGTTTTGTGAGTCGCAAGTGTCATCCGAAATAAGTATATATACTTTATACTTATGTGTATAAAATTATTTGGATCCCGACATGTTTTGGTTTGTTTTAAAACACATGAATCTTATGAAAATCGGGCAGAGTTTTCTCTATTTATAGAATAAAACCCGACAACACAAGTTGCCAATAATTTTCCCAATCATCAAAAATCCAAGTTGTTAGTTCGTACTTATAATTTTACATATGTTCACATATATATATGCGTAGAAGTCCCATTGAGTTCCATTATTATCCGTAAAATAAATAAATAATTAATTTACAATCTTACTAGTCGGGTCAAGATCGCTAGAGCTCATTTATGTTCAACCATTACAAATAAGACACATAATTACAAATAAGACACGTATTCAAATATCAAACGCGTGAGAATACTTTCCAACACCTCTCTAGTAAACCAAGATACAAACAAAACCGACACACCACGCCTTGAACTACGTGCTAACAAAACCGAACCCGCTGACCTATAGACTAACAGTTTACCAGTGTTGACCGACCACTGACCGAGTTTGACATGTGATGACCAAACCTTAACCAGACCCGTGATGAGAAGCGTGAGAAGAAACGAGCAACAGTAAAGCATTTGTCGCTAACACAGTGGTTCAGGGATAGATGTGAACAAGGATGATAAAAGTGGCTTAGTGATGAGAACTCAGAGTGATGAGCGAAGGAAGTGCAGCAGATGCGGTCGATCTTGGCATGTGACCCGTGAGTGCTATGCTAATAGCACATTGGATGGAGTCAAGCTCGAAGGATGCTTTTAATGTGGTAGTAAGGACATTTCAAGCAGATATATCCCGAGGTGAAAGGTGAGAGTATCATAGGTAGAGCATTTGAGCTGAATGCTGGGAAAGCTCGTCATGATCATGTAATTGTTACCGGTACGTTCTTAATCAAAAACCAATATTCGTTCGTACTATTTGATACTAGAGCTAACTTGAGTTTTGTCTCGAAAACCTTTGAACCGTTTCTGTGTTCTCAAGCAAGTAAGCTAGATAAAAAGTACTCAATAGAATTAGCAAATGCTAAATTGATATAAACTAGTGAAGTCATTCGTGGTTGTTGTATTCAGCTATGCGATCATAGTTTTCGTATCGATTTGTTACCGGTGGAGCTTGGTAGTTTTGATGTAGTTGTTGGGATGGATTGGCTATCCAATAATAAAGCTGAGATTGTTTGTTCGGAGAAACTAGTGCGAATACGCCGCTCTGGAGGTGAAGCAATAGTGATTCACGAAGATCAAACAAGTCGGAAATCGAGAGTCGTTAGTGTTATGAAGATGCACAAGATGTTGCGTAAGGGTTATCCTGCATTCTTGGTCAACGTGGTTGATACGAAGATTGAAGGAAGAAAGATAGAAGAGATTCCTGTAGTTTGTGAATATCCAGAAGTTTTTCCTGAAGACTTACCTGGATTACCCCCTACAAGACAAATCGAGTTTAGAATTATCTTGTTCCTGGTGCAGCACCGATTGTAAAATCTCTTTATAGATTAGCACCCTTGGAAATCAAAGAATTGTCGAATCAGCTTCAAGAGCTATTAGACAAAGGTTTCATATGACCAAGCTTTTCGCCTTGGGGAGCACCAGTTTTGTTTGTAAAGAAGAAGTATGGTTCCTTTAGGATGTGTATAGATTATCAGGAGTTGAACAAACTAACTATCAAGAATCGATACCCATTACCGAGAATCGATGACTTGTTTGATCATTTGCAAGGATCCAGTTGCTAGAAGAAGCAATAGTCTGCATGGGGATGAAATCCCCTTCATGGACTTCATAGATTCTCATTGGTTGTCTCCCTAAGGATCCGTAATCCTGGAAAACACTGGAACTAGGAAAGGTCTATGTTGAAGATCTTGTTGGGTAATCCATGGATCCTTGAAATCTAGCTTTTTATCTACGAATACAAAACAGAAATATCATTGTCAATATTTGTAGAGGAGGAAGTAGCAGAAGTCTTGGATCCTTGGAAGACAGAAGATGTCTTCTTTTGAGCAATTTCATTATTCTTCTGGAATTGTGGGGGTATAGGTGGCAACAGCATGGAGCTTTGTGACAAGGTAGTCATTGCCATGGCAGTTGAAACAGATTTTCCTTGAGAGGCCATAGTGTTATGGGATTGATGAAAATAGGCTGAAAGGTATAGAAAATTTTGGAATTGAAGCATCAGTTGCCCCACGGTGGGCGCAAAATTGTTTTGGTCAAAAATTTGTTTAAGGATAATGTGACCAACATTGTTTGTCAGGTAGAGTGCTTGAATGAATGAAACAAATAATGTACGAAAAATATAACTAATGCACGACGATTTATACGAGGAAAATCCCTTGATCACTAGTGGATCGCAGGCACAAAAACCTCGGGTGGTGAAAACTATCAACCACCAACTACATTATATAATAAAAAAAAGTACTTTGGATGTTGATTGAGTGTGATAGAATGATTGAATGTTCGCTATGTGTTTGAGTGTAAGCTTTCTGCTTGTTGTATATGTATGCGAATGTGAGATCGTCCCTAATAACACTCGATCAACCCCTTTAAAAATAAAGATAATAAGAAATGCAAAAATCATGCTACACGTTCACTTTCCATGACCGTTGTGGAATAAGCACGTGCAGCCCCCATAACGAATTCTTAGCGAGATTCCAGCTTAGACTTAGTCCACCACTTTGCTATCCTGCATATAAACATAAGAAAATATCGAGTACAGTTGTTAGAAACTATAAGAAATAATAAGGATCATTAACCCTCTAAGACCCTGCACTATCTGCTAAGGGTAACTTATCCAGGCGACACCTCATAATATGGGATCCATCATAATTAAAATCTAGCCCCTAACACTAATAATCTGCCATAGGTTGGGGTGTGATATTAACATTCAAGTTATTACTTTATACAGATCGTAAAGTATCTAAGATTTGACCTTACATATAGATCAAAGGTGAAGAAGACTGGCCAATATAGTTTTACGAAGGCTTTGGTACATCGAATGAACCCAACGTTTTAAACAGGGCTTTGAACCTGGATCCGTCTACAAATATAAAGCTAGATCCCACCATAATTTTAATGATTGGTATACAAGGTCTAAAGCTAGTTTCTATGATGGTCTAGATAATTAATACAGACCTATGGCTTATCTATTGGTCTAGAAACATAAACACATACTGTGACACACGGCAAAATACTGGTAAATCCTACAGCTTAAATAACTATTACATTCGCATTTTTGACTTGATTTTATTTAAAGTAAGTCTTAAATAAAGCATCAGCCGGGAAGTGGTAAGAATTCTCGTCTCCCTTAGAAGAGAGCATCAGCCGGCTCATGGCCGGGTCTAGGTCCGCAACCTCCGATGGATCCGTCGGAGCTGATTCAAGTTCATTGTTTTTCTCTCATTTTGTCACCATGGCCCTAGATATACCAAGATAATGAAGAAACAATTGATTAGTAGGAAATAAAGGTGTAAACGGGTGAAATCAGTACCTTGATGGATCTGGATTTTGTATCTGAACAGTATCTAGGGCTCGTTAAGAGAGATGAGAGAGAATGACGGCCAAATTTAGATACTTGATTTTGAATCTTGAATCTCTCCCTTGAAAGAGAATGGGCGGCCAGATACATAGTGGGAAGGTTTGGAAGGGTTTTGATTTGTATGCTTTATGAGTTGTAATTCATGCATTAAGGCTTGTACTGTTTAAGTAAGTGACAAATGACCAAAGTTGCTCCTCGAATATGCATATTATATATAATATAGATATAGATAAAAGAGTGGGGTCTACTTGAATTATTAAATAGAAAAAAATAATATTTGTTAATGTTTTAAGTATATCAAACATACATGTATAATTTAGAAAAGTGAGAAATAAAAGTGGGCATCCATTTTTGTAAGAAAGAGGAGTTGGGCTTGACTAATCTATCTATCTCGAGTGGTATTGAGTGATTGTGTGCCACATGCGGCCTGTAAATCTGGATAAAAAAGGCATAGATCGAGTCCACTCATTCGGCCACCTGACGCCACTACAAATCAATCACAAAAATTCAATCCGATGATCTCTCTCCCTCTCTCTCAACTGACTGACTGTAGAGATGCTTGTTAGCAGCAGAGCAACTGTGGTCTCCGCTGCCAATTTCAAACGCATTTCATCATCATCCTCCTCCTGCTCCGCTGCCAATTTCAAACGCTCATCATTATTATTCTTAAAGAAGAAGAGAGTAGGATGGAGTAAGAGAATGGATGATAAGAAGGATATGCTTGCTACATCCGCCACAGCTACTTCCGTGGCTGCACAACCCTTGCAGGACGCTGACGCTCTAATTGACTCCGTTGAGACTTTCATTTTCGATTGTGATGGTATCCTTCCTTATTTTCAAACACATTTGATTTTCATATATATACATATAACTATTCCTTTGATTTCGCAGGTGTCATTTGGAAGGGGGATAAATTAATCGACGGGGTTCCAGAAACCTTGGAGCTGCTCCGCTCAAAGGTACCTAATTCAACCATTCACCACATCTCCTCTATTTATTTTAACACCCTAATTCTTTTTTTCTTAGGGAAAGAGACTTGTCTTTGTAACCAATAACTCAACAAAGTCGAGGAAACAATATGGCAAAAAGTTCGAGACACTTGGTCTCAATGTCAATGAGGTGGGTGGGGTGGTGGTGGTGTAACTAACACTACACTTTGTTCTTCATTTTCCTGGAAATTTTCTAACTTAAGCTGAAGGTTTCAGGAAGAAATTTTTGCATCTTCTTTTGCTGCTGCTGCATATCTACAATCCATTGATTTCCCTAAAGACAAGAAGGTAAGTAGTATTTCCTTGCTTGATTGATGCAAAACATTACAAGTGACCGCCCGCTTTCTGGTAGACCTTTTATAATGATTTCCAAAAAACCTATATATTATTTCCAGATATATGTGATTGGTGAAGAAGGCATACTCATAGAGCTTGAGCTAGCAGGCTATTCATACCTTGGGGGTCCGGTATGTTTTCGTTTATGATTACAATTTACTGCAGTAGCAACACTTAGTGTTAGTTGTACTATGGTTATTCTATATTTACAGTTCGGCACTTTTCATATGACACATGTGAACTATGATTACGATTACCGGCACATATTAACTAATGTTAGTTTTTCCGGGAATTCTCCCATTTTACAAGTAGACCTTGCTGATCAAATAATTTGAAGTTAGAAACATGCTATACTATGCTATGCTATCCAGTTTGTTAATTCTTTGGGAACTTGTGATGTTATGGTTTACTATTTCTTCATTATTATTTTTGTTAAATTCCAGTGAAGTATATTTTGCCTTTGCAGGAAGACGGTGGAAAAAAGATAGAGCTCAAGCCTGGATTCTATATGGAACATGACAAAGATGTGAGACTCCATTAGTTTGTTAACATAACCTGTGATTTAGCATCATGTAAATTTTACTGGATATTAACACTATAAGAACTCACAAAGTAATAACTCAATTCTAAATTAAATAATGCATGCTAGTATTATTTAGTTTTGTATTGCTATTAGTGAAGCATTATGTTTTGTTAGCTAGATTAGATTGAGGTGATCTTGAGTTTTGTTAAATGGCTTTTGCCCTGATGAGAAAATGGGCATTTTAATACGGGTATGGGTCGGTGGACCCGAGCTGCAAGTTATTAAGATATTTTAGTTTTTATCCTCTTTGGACTTGTTTTACCCAAAAGATAACAAAAATTCAAAATTACCCATTTTTAACTGGACCAATAAAATTGGTTGTTTCTGGTATAGGTTGGTGCAGTTGTAGTTGGATTCGACCGTTACTTTAACTACTACAAAGTTCAGTAAGTTGTTTGAAATTAGTAGTCTAAGTATCCACTAATCTTAATTACATATTTCTAATTTGTGATTTAACTTTTTCTGATTGGCAGGTATGGGACACTATGTGTTCGTGAAAATCCAGGCTGTCTTTTCCTTGCTACAAACCGTGACGCTGTTACTCATCTTACAGATGCACAAGAATGGGCAGGTCTAACCACCTCCTACTCCCCTTCAATTCTTCTTTTAAAATAAAATTAAAATGGATACAGTAAAATTTGTTCATTTCACATGGATTTATTATTAACATAATCTGCTATGATATATCTTGGCTTTAAGAATTCATTGAACACTGCTATTATTTTTTCATGTAATTTCCTGTTGAGCTACAAGTTCTGATCACATAGCTAATTAAAATCACCGTTAGAACTATATATGGATTAGAGGTGGCTATATTAACTCGTTTGCTTTAGTGTCTGGCTTCAGGTTATAATATAACTTAGGAATAATGGATTTTAAGAATCCTAACTATTGCCCGTTGGCCGGCAACAGTCCCAACTTCAAAAATTCCCACTGGCGGTCCCATCTTTTCACATATTGGCCTTCAATGGACCATGACTAACACAGCCTTAAAGCCGTTAGTTTCTGGTCGCCGGAAAAAACGTTTTTGGTAAGAACAAGGGTTCATAAAGGTCCGATCTATGGTTACAAACAGGTTTCGGACGAAAACTTTGAGTTTTCCGGCTAAATTGTTGACTTTTCCGGCTAAATTGTTGACTTTTCCAGCCAAAAAGAAGTTTTCCGGCGAAAAAGGAGTTTTTTTGGCGACCTTAATAATTGGGGCTTTTACTAGAAAAGGTTCCTAAAGGTGCGTAATAAGGTTACAAAGAGGTTTGAGACGAAAAAGTTGAGTTATCCGGCCAAAAAGGAGTATTCCGGCCAAAAATGTTTTTCCGGCGACCGGAGACTAACGGCGTAAGAGTTCTGTTAGTCAGGGTCCATTGAAGGCCAATATGTGAAAAACTGGGACCGCTAGTGGGAATTTTTGAAGTTGGGACCGTTGCCGGCCAACGAGCAATAGTTGGGATTATTATAATCCATTATTCCTATAACTTAAACATGTCAAACGGATGAACAAAATAAACAACTTAAAAGGGAAATGAATCAAACAATTCAAACGACAGCCTGCAGCTATTTTAATGTAATAAACCTACTAAATCGTTTTTCAAAAAGTTAGATTATTGTCGTAATCATATAGTTTTGTGATTATATACGACACTTATTAATCACAAAAAATAATAATAATTTGGACAAAAACATTTTGGGTCTACAAATTCAACCATACATGTTTTGACCAGTTTTGGATGAGTTAATGCAAATCATACACATACATGCCAATGTAAAATCAATATTCCAGGTGGTGGTTCTATGGTTGGTGCTCTTGTTGGATCTACTCAACGTGAACCGCTTGTTGTTGGGAAACCTTCAACGTTCATGATGGATTACTTGGCAAACAAGTAAGATGTTTTATTAAATTCTTTTTGCGCATAAAGCTTAGCAAAACGTTCTAAAAGAGTGCTTTTTTATTCTTGCAACTTTTATTTGATTTCCTTTCATCATCACATTTCTAACCATGTTACACATTAAATTTGAAATGAACAACAGATTTGGCATCACCAAATCACAGATATGCATGGTTGGTGACAGACTAGACACCGATATACTTTTCGGACAAAATGGTGGATGTAAAACTCTTCTTGTTCTCTCAGGTTATGTCGTATATACCTTTCTTTAAAATTAATTTGTTGTCTATTCTATATTATATGTATGTTCTAAAGGTAACAAAAGAGATGGGTTAGTTGGGTCAGGGTATCAAGTTAAAATGGATAATTATTTGTTTAGGTCCCGTCTGGCTGACCCAATATACTTTCTATTCGAAGTTTCCAAAAAAAATAGGGATAATATAAACATATGTAACTCAACTATTCAAAATTTAGCTTATGCCATTTCCAACAAAAAAAAAACTTATCGGAAAATTGTAAAATATCAAGCCATTAAAGATATATATTTTGTCACTTTGAGAGTTGTCCAATGAGAAAAATACATCTTAATCTACTACAAGATATTAAAATCCTAGTTGATGGACTGTTCAAAACATACACTGTTTAGGTCATTTTCACAGCTCTATATTTGACAAAAGCTTTAAATAAAGGGTAAGTGATTATACGTATTTTTGACAAGTTTTTTTTTATATTGTAATCGGCCTAAACAAAACTAAAATGATACGACTTGTTTTAGTAATTGCAATATTTTTCTCTTAATATATAAATAAATAGTTGACATTATTTTTGACACGATTATCCACTTCCCTTATCCAATAACCTTTATTATATTTTACTGGTTAAATATAGAACATAACCTTAATTAACTTACATATGAAGAAATAGGTAAAAACACTTGCAATGACTTTTTAACGTCTTTGATGATTATTTATAGGTGTAACAAGTCTCTCAATGCTTCAAAACCCGAACAATTCCATACAACCAGATTTTTACACAAGCAAGATCTCCGATTTTCTTTCTCTTAAAGCCGCCAATGTGTAACAAACTTGTACCTCATTTTTCGTGACTCTTTTACTTCATCTGTATTGTTTATTAGTATAATTGTTTATCAGTTCATATCTTTTTTACATGAAATATTCTACAAGAATAGATGATAATTGTATGCCCAAAATATAGTTTATTATTGATTTTTTTGTTGATTCATCCTCATCCCACCCATTGAGGTGGCAAAATAGTAAGGTGTGAAACGAAAGTCGCTTAGTTGGGTTCGGTTCTGTTTAGCTAAATTTGTCATGTCTGTATCAAACTTGATGAGTTCATGAGTTGGTTCATATATATAGTTGGTTCATTATAAGACTATGTGTAGTGGGTTGGTGTCATGGTTGTAAAAATCACGACTAGTCTCTTATTAGTCGCTGATTAATCACTAATCAATAGTTTACCGATTAATCGCTAGGCAGTCAACGGCGGTCCTATTTGGGCCAAATTTTGTCCATATCCCGACCAAATTTCAACGAAACCTTATAAATTCCTACTAATTACTTAAAAATGGGTCAATGGGTGGTCAAAACATGTCTACTATAAAAAACTACATACAAAAATGTGTGTTTATATGTATAACTAAAAATTAAACATAAAAATCTCAAGCCGATAATCTCTATTAATCCCAAGTAATCGCTAGTCGGTACATCACCTGACTAGCGACTAGTGATTCCTACAACACTATTTGGTGCCCATTGTGCCCATTGCCTTCTACCCATAGGGGCCGCCATAGGGCTTTAGGTGTAAGAGTGGCAATAGGTGTGAGTCTATAATGTGTGAATGTTCATATGAAATTAATTTTTGGCTAACAAGAAAAAGAAGTGTCATGGGACAACACCGCATAACAGATAGTCTAACTATAAGCTTTGTATTTTACATCAAATTTTTTAAAGGGAAATAGATATGTACACCGTGCTTTATTCAAACAATTGTTTTATACATATTTGTAATTTTGGTATATAATTTTATAGTATTCATATGGAAACTAATAAAATAAATAAAAATTTCTATATGCATGAATGTGTGTTGTGTTCGGGATCTTGTAAAAGAAATGACTTGTTTAACACCCCTATAACATAGACTGGTTAGATGAAATGAGTGATTGTTTCAAAAGTGTTTATGTTTGAAATAAATAAGGTTTTATAACTTTTATTGCTTACAAATGAGAATTTACAAATGGACACCTTTACAAGGTCTTACGATGCTTTGCTATTGTGGGTCTTGTGAATATTGTGGTATGTTGCAAATGAGGCTACCTCTCTGCAATATATATGATAGTTACCAGTAATCTAGAATTGAAAACCCTACACAAATTTTACATACGAATTCATAAGAAAAATCTATACTACTCGCCATGTCTGTACACTTCTAAGGAATTGTATAAGATCAAACCATGACGTTTCTGTACTTTAGTTTTGGACCCGAACATATTATTAGAGACTCAAGAGCAATCTTGATGCTTCAAAAAAAAGCTCTAGATTTCAAGTCAAAACCAAGGGAGAATGAAAGTTTGCCTATCAAATCTCATATCTCAGGACTGAAAGTTTTTGAGGATTCAGATTCGTAGCTTCCTAAAGTGACATTTACACTTTAGGTTGACCCATCCAAATGCCTCAAAATCCTTCATTTAAGCCCTTTTATCACCATAGTTTGATTCAAATGTCATTTATTAGATCTTTTCAACATTTTTTCATATGTATTTGGGTTTTGGGTTATGTTATTCTTTCTGTGGTTTGGCCATTTTAATGATTTTGCCCTAATGGTTTAAAAAGTGTTAGTTTCCTCCCTGATTTATATAACTAATCTCTATTTCACTCCACGCCCAAAATGGCATCCATTTTCAACATTAAAAACAATCACGTATCTCTCACATGAGGGGTGTTTTAGTCTTTTCCCATCCAACCTAAAAAGATATTTTTTATTATATATAATCATACAAATATAATAATACATATATAACACAAACATACACTCTCTCCCCTTTTTTCTCTCTCTACACATCTCTCTCTCCTCCATAACCAGACATCATCACTAGCAGCCTCACCATCAACAACCTCACCACCAACAACCTCACCACCAACAACCACCATCACACCGACAACAAGCACCACCGCCACCATTGCCAGCAAATCATCTCTCTCTCTCTAAACCCCTATAACCAGCATAACACCACCTGGCGACCACCACCGCCACCTCCCCGTCGCATTTTTGGAAAACAATGATCTAACAATTTATTTCTCCCAAAACCCTAGGTGCCTGCCGTGTGATATATATTAAAAATAAATGAATTTACGTGTATATATATATATGGTGGGGTTTGGCTACAAAGTCTATTTTCCCTACAAAGTCATAAAACACCACAATTTCAGCCATAAAACACACGCAAAACCTACAAATAACATAGTGAAGATCACTAAAACACAATATCCAAACCCTAATAGTCCATAAAAACTTCAAACACACCATCGTAGAATTTTGAATATAAAACACAACTTGATAATCAACATAAAACACACTAATATTAGTCATTCGATAATCAAAGTTATATCATCTAAAACACAACAGAAAACCCACAAATATGACGTTTTAGTAATCTTCACTTTGTTATTTGTGAGTTTTGAATGCGTTTTATGGTTAACATTATGGTGTTTTATGACTTTTTACACTTTGTAGGAAAAATGGACTTTGTAGCCAATTATATATATATATATATATATATACATATATATATATATATGTATATATATATATATATATATATATATATATATATATATATTTAGCTACATGTTAAAATCTTAGGTCATTTGATTGATGATGTAGCATTGTTCACAAGGCTGAGAATTATTTTTGAGCGCCATTGGTTTTTACCTTTTTTTTTCATTCACGCCCCCCTCCAATCAATCCAAACCCTAATTTTTACTCCCGTTTCACCTGTATACGTTTTATCTTTCTCAAATTCATGTTTCTCAAAGTCAAACCCCGAGATGCGAAGAAAAAAATAAGCTAGTGGATCTTTAGTTGATTTCTCAAACTCAGAGGAGGGGTGTTTGGGTTAGATTATTTTAGAATAATTTTTTATTTATTGACTTATAAAAGTTAACAAATTGTTTTTACAGTATTTAGGTAAAAAGTTGAAAATGAGTTTTTTGTGTGTAAGTGGAAAAGGAGAAGTTGTGTGTAGGTGGAAAAGGAGAAGTTAGTTTTTGTCTCAACAAAAGTTCGAAAAGGAGAAGAGAAGTTAAAAGGGGAAAAGAGAAGGAATCCAAGACTCCCTCTCAAACCCTAATGACGATGTGAAGAAAAAATCTAAGCCAATCGTTCTGTTGGTTACACTTTTCCAGTCTTCTATGATTCATGGTCCTAAACCAAGGTGGGTATGTGCTCTGTATCAAGTTATTAGAGTCGAAACCCTAATGGTATTTTGTTTTCGTTGCTGCTTTCTTCTTCAATAACACAGGTATATCTTTTTTCACATTATTATATGTAAATACTTTATGTGCGATCAATTCAATTTAGGTCTTCTAAAACTCGCTGCTGTTTCACCGGAATCCGCATCGGCTTCGATCTCTATCTATGAAAATTTGGTAAATTCTTTGTTACTTTTGATTTACAGTTTCGTGATTTGTCATTGTTAGGGTTTTACGGTGTTTTTCATTTATTTTCTGTGTGTTTAACTATTTATGTGAATTGTTGATTGGGCAGGGACATATGTAGGCTGAGTATTTGAGTGAATATAGATTATATGGTAGAGTTTAAGAAGGATTTGAATGAATATTGATTAGTATATGATGCATTTGTTGCAAAACAGGTTAAGATTGATTGTTATATTATTTAGACTAGATAACCACAAGAATTAAAAAGATTCAATTCATTTAAAATAAAAAAAGAAATAGAGGTATAATTTGAATGTTTGGACTGTTTCGCTAGAGTTGTTTAGGTCTGGAGAGAAGGCATGACGCCTCATACAACCAAAAGTTCCATCATCTTCTTCATTAACTAAAGTACTAAACCACACATAATCTTTCAATCTCAATTGTCCGTTTCACGTATCAGCTTGGAATAAAGTATCAGGTTCGCTCTCTCATGTTTTTTTTACCAAATCAATGAATTGATGCGTGATTTAGTGTTTGAATGCTGTGGTATTCATATCGAAAACTTTGATTCATCTTCGGTTTGCGCGTTCTACATAACTATGTTTTGCTGCAGCAGGAGAGTTGTGGTTTTGTTTCTTAGAATTGTTTTTTTTCCTTTGTTGCCTTAGGTTGAATTCAATATTGATATTCAACTTAAATTGATATGGGTATTAAACTTTTAACATTAACTTTCAGATATTTTGGGTTCTAATGGAACGTAAATGACAATACAAAGTCACTTGAATTTTGTTGTTAGTGGATTTGATGATGTCAGCCATATGGTTCCCAGTATCCCCCCGAATTGGGAACGCGCACGTCCTACAGCGGAAGTTAGAGATCAATAACAAACAGTCCATGATGAAGTATAAGGTATGTATCAGTGTTTTCCGTTTCCTTTTTGCGGCGTTGGTGATGTCTGGAAGCACTAGCCGCCGCCTCTTCAATGGCGGCTAGGGTACTGGTGATCGGTTTTGATACGTTTAAGAGGAAATAATTATTATATAGTTATGCTTTTAAGTGACACTTAAGTTCTTTGCTTCTTCAGAAACCTTTTGGCTGCATTTCTTTTTAGATTTTACAATTTCATGGTATTATTTGAATACTTTGTTGACTTTGGACACAAATTTTTAGTTAACAATGGTTAAGTGTTTAATTTGAATTTGAGAGGATGCTTCAGTTGCCTACAAATTTAGTCTATATGGGTTTTGATCCATTACAGAATTAGCTGGACCATTCGTTTTGTCATCTTAAACAACCGGCTTAACAAACACTTGGTATTCATGTTTCATTTTAAAGCCTTATTATGTAAATGCGAAGAAAGCTGGCTTTGCTCACTATAAACACTTTTTTATTTTTCTTTTTATAATTTTGTTGTTTACACCAACCCCAAGTTAAATGACCGTTTTCTTTAATCTTTCTTCATTATATTTTTGTTAAAGTTAATGCAGGCATGGCAGAGGTTACAATCGTTAAGTTTGAGTGTGAACTTTTGCTTGCTTTTTTGTTTCATAATGATGTTTGGTGTAATTTGCTGATGCCAAAGGGTCCTAATGCTAGTAAGTAACAAGCTTGATAATAGTTCATACTTAATATTTTACCTTTTATTTTGTGGTTGAAATGGAGCAAAAGGAGAATAATTTGTGATCCTAAAATGTTGTTTCATTACAGCTTGCAACTGGAACTCAGATTGCTCCATTCCCCTCATTTATGTGGAAAATGTTCTTTTCAAAGCATGAAGACTATCAGGTACCTGCACTTGAATAGATCATGTTGACTACTTGTAATAAGGGTGAGTGTTTTATAAAAAATGTGAAAAGGAAAGAAATTAAGTAAAGAGTTTTGTGAGTCAGTAATGTTTATTGCGTCTAGCTCAGTTAACAGAAGAATAATATCAATTAAAGCTTTTGATGTATCACTTAAGTTATATAAGCTCACGTGGGGTTTTACCGGTTCCTAAACTCATTTTACTGTTGTTGCGATGGAGAGATTTTTAAATATTACAAGAGTAGTTAAATTGCGGCGACTGTAAGTAGAATATGACATGTGAATTACTAAGTGCATCTTTTCTCTGTTCAAATCATTACAACAACCTCATAAGTATTTTGAGGAAGCAAATATATTTTAATTCAAACATATAAATTTCACTTTTAGGAGTCAAACCAAAAATATATTTTCTCCGTTTCAAAAGTAGTATAAATTGCACTTTTAAGAGTCAAACAAAAAATAAAACATAGTGGATTTCATTTTAATTCAAACATATAACACAATTCACTAAGGTGTAAGTAATTTTTCATCAATTTTAAAAGGATTTGCCTTTGAGTAGTCAAACAAACATAAAACATACTGGGTTTCATCTTCATCCAAACATATAATCCAATTGACTTTAAGGAGTCAAACCAAGTAAATATGCAGTAGGGGTGTGTACGGTTCGGTTTTTGGGCAAAACTAAAACCGAAATGTTGGTTTTTGGTTTTTAAAACCGTCCGGTTTTCGTTTTTTTTGGTTTTTATGTCGGTTCGGTTTTTGGGCAAAACCGAAACTGAAACGTCGGTTTTTGGTTTTTAAAAAACCGTTCGGTTTCAGATTTTTCGGTTTCCGTTTTTTTGGTTGTTACGTCAGTTCGGTTATTTCAGTTTTTGGAATAATATTATGTAAGATTTAATAAATAAAATGAATAAAGGCATATCGCATCGGAATTACAAATATTTTTCTTATTGTTTTTTAATACGTTTATATAATGTCAATATAAAAATGAACATCTTTGGACAATTCAATTTTTGTTCATATCTAATTGCAAGTCATGGTTCAACTATAGCTAAAAATGAACATCCTTTTTCCCCTTCACAACCAACCACTGTGCGATGTTATAAAAAGGGTGGATTATAACATTCCACATTGGTTGTGAAAGGAAACGAAGGTTTCCTTAGAAGGGGATTGATACTTTCACCATCATGACACGTTTTAAATCCGCGAGGCGATGGTGGTTCGTCCCGGCCAAAGCGACAATATCATGATGCAGTTATGCTGGGCTGTTACAGATCTTATCAGAGCCATCGGACTGGTGTCAGCGAGGATGCTGGGACCCGTAAGGAAGGTGGATTGTAACATCCCACATTGGTTGTGAAGGGGAACGAAGGCTTCTTTATAAGGGGCTTGATACCTTCACCATCATGACGCGTTTTAAATCCGTGAGGCGATGGTGGTTCGTCCCAGCCAAAGCGGACATTATCATGGTGCGGTTATGCTAGGCTGTTACAGATAGTATCATAGCCAGGGCCGGGGTCCACTTGAAGGATCAAGATAACATACTTTTCACACACGAGTGCGAAATCCAAGTGTATATGCAAACCAAAGCAAGAGCACAACAAATATAACACGAGATATATCTTCAAATGTTCACTATATTGATTTGTAGAGAGACCCAGTACATACACTCTTGAATAAACTGCTTATCTCTCTCTCTATACACTCTCAGTGCTCTCTTACTGCTCTCCTAGTGTCACACCTCTCTTGTACGAACCACTACAAGTCACGAAGAACATTTAGCAATGGTTGCTCGTACGAACAACCTATGGCTCGTACGAATAGTAACTGGTTCGTACGAATAAGCAAAATGCTTGTTGAAAGGACCACTCGTACGATTATGTAACTGACTCGAACGAACAAGTAATGGCTCGTACGAGCAAGCAACTTGCTTGTACGAAGCATCGTTCACTCGCACGAATAAGTGTTCTTCAGAGATCGTGCTAACAGACATGCTGTACAGACAACAAGATCAGAAACACAAGACTTAATAGTATGCACACATGCAACTGTTTTACAATATAGACAAACTAAACGTCGTACTAAATCAAGATAGGAGGATATCTTGATTTGGTCAACACGACCAAACTATACACACAATAAACAAAGACCGTACAATTACTGACGTAATCTAAGAACAAGCGACAGACATAAAAGTGCATCAACAAACTCCCCCTTGGCTGTTGCTTGGTCTTTGGTTTTTTTTTTTAATGGCCTGCTTCAGACCATGATCTTTCGGTGTGAATACCGTACTGAGTCGAACCGTACTGAGTCGAACCGTACCGAGTTGCATCCACACAATTATGCGTCAACAAACTCCCCCTTGGATGCTGCTCGTTATAGTTCGTTCTTCACACCGTCGGATCTTCAGATGTCTTCAAGTGTCATAGTCAGGAGGTGCATCATCAAACTTCCCCCTTGAATATATCTTGTGGTGTTAATAAGTGGTTAGCTATGAATTGATCTTCTTGATTTACGACTTGTATTCATGTTGTGTCTTTTCTCCCATAATATTTTCTTCAAACTTGTTCTCTTTGCCTTTAGCTTACTTGGATGCCACATATGCACACACAACAAAGCTAAATGCGTAATGAGAATAACTGCTAGGGATTTAATCAATCTTAGAGAATTTTCATTTGAAAATTTCACGAAGGTTTGATCTTAAGCAAAATTAGCAAATGACACATGAGACTAACTCTCATTCCACTGCCAACTGACAATACTTTAAGAGTTTTTAGATTGTTCAATTTTAATCCATTAACCTTCAAAGCTTGTCAACTTCGATCATTTATGAAGATACAATTGTTTTCCGGCTTACAATCAGGATTTTAGGTAGGATAGACTCGAGTTCTAACATCGGTCGATCAAAAATAAACTAGAAGCAAAATCTTTTTGGCTTTTATAAAATTTATATTAAAACTCACCAAAATCTTTTTAACATTTTTTTTATTTTTTTAATGTAAGGACGGAAAGCAACAAATAAATATTTACAGACATTCTTTTTGCGAGTTTCGAGGGGAAGAGAATCATATTAGTATACGGTCCTGCCAAAACAATTAGTTATTATTTAGATAAGTATCATATAACAATTATCGGTATTGTTGTCCACATAAACTCAACTTATCAGATGTACTTGCGGTTAGGGGATATGATTAATGTATGATTTATACTTACCGACCGGTGTTCATCCACTCACGACACATTCCCGTATCAAGACATGCACGAGAAAAATCTTACTTGTGAGTATACTATTTATCATATATTTTGACATATAGATTGTGAGATACTCACTTATTTTTCATGAAAACAAGCCCTATGTGATTAAATCAGTTATTGATGAGGAACTTGATTTTTAGATGCATGCAGGGCACAAGAGTAAGTCCGTGAACAGGTTAGTACCAACGTACCGGCAAAGAGACGGACTTAACTCCCGCACAAAACTGTGATATATTATCACTTATTTATTGGGTGGATATGATATGTTTATCACTTATTGATGGTCGTATGCAATATTTACACGTATGTATGGTATCATGGAAGTTGTAGACTTGCGTCCCCGTTACTTTTCTGTAAAAGATTCAATCATTATACCCAGATGATAAACAAGCATAAAGACCGCATATCTCAGAATCTCGGCATACTATCAAACAAAATTTCGGTGCCAAGATCATATGCCAATGAATGGTTCCCACCTGGTCGGTCATCAGTCGATTATGTTTATATCGCCCTGTGCACACTTTAAAATGATTGTGAGCCTACCGATATATTGAATATAGAGCGACTTATCATCTTTCATTTTAAGTTTAAAGAGGTTTTGACATACCACTAATTTACTATCATTTTCTCATTTTATTGCCAGGAGACTCATTTTTGTTTTTCTCATGTTTTTGTCCTTTTTAATTTTTTCAATGTTTTTTTATTTTTCGGATTAGAATTTACTCCCCCCTACAATCCAAAAAGTAAATTTAAACCGTTAAATACATCTTTTTAGATTGTCTTCAAGAAAAATATTCACAAAAGCGATTTCCCGATGTGGATTAACACATGTTTTACCTCGATGCCGTTTACCAAAATTAATTTATTAAAAATGATTTATCAAAATTTTGGAAAAATGAGTTGGCACGTTGGTAATTGGTGTGGACCAAAACAATATGGATGAGTTCCATATTGAAACAGTCACATGTGAGGTGATATTCGAGATCAATGTGTTTGGTCTGGAGTGCTGTACAAGATTTTAGAAATCTGTAAAGGAGCTTTAATATCCACACAGATAGAAGAGATTAGAAAATTTAAACCCGTAATCCTGCAATTTCTCCATGCATTGCTAGGAATCTGTGTGCTCTCCCAACTGGATATCCACCCGGTGTGGATTTCAAAGTCGATTTTGCAGCTACTTCATATAACTGAGAAATCTCTTCACAGCAACAAGATTATAAACCTCTGGGTCCGACTGGTAAGAAGAAAGAGAGCATGTGGAGAAGCTTGTACACATCATCTTTGGACGGTCCATACATGATGTTGTCCACATGTTTTTGCACCAGTAAAGGTCTTTGTCTTTCTCCTTGAGAAGTAGTGTGCGGTTATTCAATCCATGCCAAGGCATCCGCACACCCGGTGTGGTTTATTCAACTAAACACATTTTCTTCAATCACACCCGTGGAGAAATGTTTGATGCACGATCATCTTGTAGACCTTGAACTTCTTGTGGAAGATATAAGACATGAATCTTTGATAATCTTCTGACGTGCTTTAAGCGCGTACATTTTGATTGAATCTATCCTGTGGATCCAATCCAAGTCTTAAACAAACAAATTGTTGGTCGTTTTTCATCTTGTCGAAGTTATCAACTTCATTCACCAAACTTTCTTCCCTCATCGGACATTATCTTCTCTTTCTCTCCAACAAAGGCAACAACTCCTGGATATAACAATGTTTTGGAGCTGCATGTCGCCGATCTTGTGCCTGAATGCTTCACTATCAACAATTTCTATGATTATCAATAGTTCCTCCTGGAACATCCTGCACTCATTAAAGATTAGTTGGAGATGGGGACCCAAGCCTTCATTAACTTGGGTCGTCCGACATCATCGAGAATTAGAACTTCGTTTTCCCGATTATTCAGAATGAATCGTGCTTCCCCCTGAAACAATTACCGGTTTTGGTTTTCAAATCTGTTTTTGTTTCTCAATTTTAACATTTGGTTTTACCGATTGTGTTTGGACAACCTCCAGTTTTAAAGCCTTTTCTATATCTTTTTGTTGTTTCTTTCTCTATTTCATTTCTCGTTGTTTAACAAGAAGAGGGTCCTGTTTTGGTGAAACAGATTTAGCATGGAAACGTTTACCACGGGGCGCGTCAATTTTTGCTTTTCCCTTTGTGAGATATGGACAGTTTTTGACAATGTGCCCATACTTACCACACTCAAAGCATGATCTCCGCTCAACAAACCTCAGAGTATTATAAATGTGATAGCTTGATGACGAACTTCGTGATCTTGAGGTACTTGGTCCTACATTACAACAACTTGTGTGTTGTGTGTAGTTGTTCTGACTATTTCTCTTCAAAATTTTATTTTGTTTAACAAAATCCATGTTGGATTTGTTTTCAAAATATTCAATTTTATCAGTCCCTCGGGATTTCACAAAGTTCACATTTTGAATTTTCTTCTTGTTTTGGCTCTGTTTGCCTTTTCCATTCATTACCTTGGTTAGCATGATTTTGCTTTCGTTGATTGTTTTGATGTTTCAATTTTTAACTTTCGTATTTCTTTCTAACTTCGGATTTTAGGAGAGGCGCACACTGAGTTACAACAACTCTTGGGCTCGAATTACCCAAAAACTTACTTGTAGAATCCTTGAAAACTTTATCAATCAAAGATGGATTGACATTTTTTATGGGAAAATCTTCGTTTGAGTAAACTTTGTTGGAACCAATCAACGTATAAAGCAAGTTCACGCTTTCACAGGTTTCTATATGGGCTTCCGCAATTTTGACATGGGCAGTCATACACGGTTTCGTTGGTGGATCACAGAGAATGTGATTTTCGAGAGGTGTATCTTCTTCTTTTGTTAGCGTATTTGACTGCTTAAGTTAGTCCTCATCCGACTCGTTATCTAAACTATCATAATCCTCAATAATGGAAGGATTTTGATCATTCATAGACTTTGAGTCATTGATGTCATCTGATTGACCTTGACTTGAAGATGTGCCCTTAGTGAACCCTAGACCAGTTGTAAATTCAGCTAGATCCAATGGAACGGTGGGTTCAAACTGTGGCATATCTTCGTCATCTGGCATTTTGGTGTAATTGTGCCTAACCGGAGGGGGAACAAGCCTGATAACCAATACATTTCACATCACCTTTCTTCTTTTCAACAATTAGATGTGATCCAAAACATATATTGAGTTGGAGTAATTGTCCAACTTGAGTTTGATTGCATCATGTTCACGCTTTGCACAGGCTAACTCCTTTTTTTGTTTCTTCAAGCATGTTAATATAATTGTTAATGGTTTGTTTTCTCAAAACATTCTTTGTTAATTCAGAAACATCTTTCTTTAAGGTTTCAATTGTTGTTTTAAATTCCTTTTATTTTTTCATAAGAGCTGTGTTTGCCTCAGTGCACTTTGTCAGATCTACAATCAAACTCTGATGATGCTTCTTCATGTGATCAAATCTACCTTCAAGTTCTAAGTATTTGCCTTTTAAAACTATACATTCAAAACACTGTCACGAAGAATATTCAACAATGGTTGCTCGTACGAACAACCTATGGCTCGTACGAATAGTAACTGGTTCGTACAAACAAAATGCTTGTTGAAAGGGCCACTTGTACAATCATGTAACTGACTCGTACGAACAAGTAATGGCTCGTACGAGCAAGCAACTTGCTCGTACGAAGCATCGTTCACTCGCACGAATAAGTGTTCTTTGGAGATCGTGCTAACAGACATGCCATACAGATAGCAAGATCAGAAACACAAAACTTAACAGTATGCACACATGCAACTGTTTTACAATACAGACAAACTAAACGTCGTACTAAATCAAGATAGGAGGATATCTTTGATTTGGTCGACACGACCAAACTATACAGACACAATAAACAAAGACCGTACAATTACTGACATAATTTAAGAACAAGCGACAGACACAAAAGTGCATCAACGACCAGGTCTCGCGAGGACGCTGCACCCCTTAAGGAGGGTGGATTGTAACATCCCCCATTGGTTGTGAATGGGAACGAAGACTTTCTTACAAGAGGCTTGACACCTTCACCATCATGACGCGTTTTAAATCCATGCGGCGATGGTGGTTTGTCCCGGCCAAAGCAGACAATATCATGGTGCTGTTATATTGGACTGTTATAAGTTAACTCAAGAATGAATCGTGGATCATACTTTGGCTGGGAAGTTTAAACTTGGGAGAAAAAAATAAGTGCATCTTCTGGTGAACTTTGTTTGGGTGTTTTTTAAATTAGTCTTGTCGAATCTTTTGTTGTTGACAGGCTAAGTCCCTTCTGCAGGTTCATATGTTAAAGATACTTTTCGAGAGATTGCTATTCTTTATTGCCGATAGGTTAAACTATCTGAACTTTTGGAGAGATTGTTGCAAATCTTTCTTGCTATAATTATTTGTTTTGTTTGTAATTTAAGGTGGGAGTAGTATTGTAATTTCATATAAATCATTAAAGAAGTTGAAAACATCAAGGTCTTATTGCTGAGTCATAAGATCATATGATTCAAGTACCTCTTTCGATGAAAAATGGTGATGATTTTGATGATCCATGTAGTTGAGATAATTGAGATGTGCAAGCTTTAGAGTAAAGTTGATCTTCAATTCAAGTAGTTCACACTTAGATTTTTAAGTGTAGATTATTATTTAATGAAGATGTATAAGGCTTATGACATACAAAGACCGCATTGATGCTACTAACTCGAAAACTCTAAGATAAATAAAATAATAAACATTATAGACTTTTGTAAAACATTTTATACAAATAAGAAAACTAATATAACTACCATATAAGATATCACAGGTGGATTGATAACTTAGCGAAAATAAACACCGTGTTACAAATTGTCATCGCCGCAGCATCGCGCGGGTTTCTTACTAGTTGTAAGAACCGTGAGAACTTTTTCTTTTCGCGTTAGGTGTGCCAAAATTTTTTTGCACAAATGTAGATGAAAATATTATAAACACATATGTAAAAAAAGTAAAAAAAAAATTGTCGAGTCAATAGTTTTGACTGATTCAAGTTTTGTTACGCGCTGGTGTAAATTTTGTACCAAAATAAATATTTTTTTTACGTCTCATGTAAATGTGGGTATGCGACATTTTTTTAATTTTTTTTTGCTGAAACAAGTATTTTTGTTATGAATTTTGAGAAAAAATAATTTCAGAAAAACCTTTTTGATAGCCTAGTTCTCACGGTTCTCACAACATAAGATGGTTCTCATTTTAACCCATCCTTATATATATATATATATACACATACACGTATGTATGTATATATGGGCAAGATTTAGAGAAAACCACTATAAGTGTGAAAACGGTGAGAACGCCCCTCATCCGTTGGATCAAAACAATCAATAGATTAAATTGGCATGGTGGCGTTTTCTTAAATAAGATCAACTTACGAACGTGGATGCGCTTCATTAAGGGCAAAAAGGTAAATTTGTATCTACATAACCCATAAAAAACTGGACTGAAACATTTATACTTCTGAGAGAAACACCCCCAATTCCAACGAAAACGAGAAAAACCGTAGAAGATGTGAACCAACAATATTATGGCGTCGAACCATCAAACAAGATCCAGAGGCAAAAAACAGAGTGAGTTAACTTCGATGTACATTATGCTAGTTTTATGTTATTTTTGGCGTTTTAATTTTATCAATAATTGCACTTTCTATGGATATGGAATCCGGGGAGTCGCTTGCTCCATAACGCCAATGAAACACCGAACAACGAAAGAAGGCAACAATAAAACATGGTACATATGATTACTTTTTATGATGTTTGTTTGTAAAACTACATACATATATCATGTAAATATACTTTTGATAGTTTGCTTTAAATGCCAAAAAATGTATCGTTGGTATTTGTTTGGCTGTATGAGAATGCCATTTTACATATATCATATGTGTTATTAAAAACGCCATGTATCATCTCATATTGTCTTATTGAACAACATATATAATTTAACTAGTACTAAACACCATGGAAATTAAACATGATTTATAGGCAAAGAAGAGATTAGAGTAACAATAAATGTGCATATAGGCAAGACACAAAACGCCAATAAGAGGAAGGCCTTAAGTTCATGTTGAGGTTTAGGAAGAACCATTTTTTCAGTTCAGTGGAGGTAGAGTTTTGTTAAGAGTAAAACATACAAACTTGACTGGTTGGTTCATAAATCGGAATAAAGATCAAAGACAGGCAGTACATGACATGGGATTTGGTTCTACCCTGAAGATGAAAATAGACAACATACCCACAATGCTTGGGTACTGGTTGGTTGAAAATTATAATGAAAGAACAAACAATCTAAATGTTGGCAACCATACAATACATATCAATGAAGGATTGATAAATGCTTTAATGGGTATACTAAATGGAAACGTGGCCGTGAAGGGGAAAAAGGTCAACAAATAAAAGACGAAGTAGTGGATGAGTGGAGAACACAGTTCAAAGGGACTGAATGGATTAACAGACCAACTGTGAAGCTCTTCTTTGATGACATCTTGCCTTAGATAGATAGCTTCGGGATAAACTTCTGCCTTAATTTCCTTGTAGCATTCTTCACTATAATTAAGCATGCAACTGATAATACGGTCGTCAACCAACTATTCTTACACCATATTAAACGTAACGTTCAAATAAACCAACTGGACTGGTGTGGTTATCTCATCCAATGCTTGCAACACGCCAAAACCGCATGGTCTAAAAAAAAGCATTTTACATGGTCCTTGATTGTACTAGCGGTAAGAAAAAATTTTCAATATATAATAGTTTGAACAAAATATCAAATTTATAAATTAAAAATTTGTTTTGTTGGAACTTGCCTTGGTGAATGATGCTTGCAATAGACAAAGGGTGCAACGACAAAAAGGATACCCAATTGAGTGGGTTACAACAAGAACTCTTGACATGTTTGAGAGTATACTAGTTAAATGGAAATATGGTGGAGAGTCAAAACGCTAAGATGGCAACGAAATTAAAAAGAAAATTGTTAAGAAGGCTAAGAAAACAGAGTTACAAATAGTTGTTCAAAAACAAGCCACACCAAAGAGAGTAGACAAAATGCAGAGTGTTGATGAAAAAGATGATGATAATGATGTTGACAAGGAAGATGAAGTGGATGTTCAAAATGTTGATGAACATGCTAATAATGATGATGATAAGGTAGATGATGATCATGATGGTGATGATCATGATGAGGTGGAGAATGATGATGGTTTGGGTCATGATGATCATTATGTTGATGCTGAAAACGACCCTTAAGTTCAAAACGTCATGATGATAAATGGTGACAATGAAGAGGTTTTCTATCAAAGGGTTGTGGCTGAAGATATAGAAAGCAAAAACAAGATGTTTGAAGTTTCTCCATCAGGGAACCATGCTCTAGTAAGAGAACTAACACATTATGAAGACCATGATGCTGGTGAGAAACAACAAAACAATGAAGCTGAGTAGGTATGTTCGAATAATAAGTATAACAATAAACACAAAACACCATACTTAATAATTCCTTTTTTTTAACATGCAATGGCTGAGAAGTTGGATGGGGTATATAAATAATTAGAAGACTATTACAATAAAATGACAACATTGTTAAATCCGTCAAATATTGAACATCTAAACAACCTCTTGGTACACATAAAATACTCAAAACATTGTTAAAGAACATGTCAACATTTGTTGCTGAAAACACCAATGAAGTGGCAGATGAGAGAGAAGAATGTGAAAATGAATATAAGGTTGAGTTGGAAGTTGAAGGTGAAAGCAAAGTGAAAGGAGAAGGGGAAGGGTAGAGAAGGGGAATGAAAATACCAAAGAAGTGGCAGGTGAGAAAAGAAGGTGAAAACGATGATGAGTTTAGAGTGGAAGTTGAAGGTGATGAAAATGCCAAAGAAGTGGCGGATGATAGGGAAGTGGAAGTGCCAAAAATTAGTGATGAAAACGCCAATAAAGTAGCTAATGAGAGGGAAGAAGGTGAAAACACCAATGATGTGGTTGATAAAAACACCAATGAAGTGACTGTTGAAAGGGAAGAATGTGAAGATGACAAGGATGTGGCTAGTGAAAACGCTAATGAAGTGGCTGAGGGTGGTGAAAGTACAGATGAAGAAATGAAAATAATATTGAAAGCTGGGATTGTGATTTCAAAACACTTGAATATCATATTTTCGATATAATGGGGAAAAGATAATTAAAAGGAATTGAACTAAAAGAAGGTTTAGATTGTCCAAAGATGGCGAATAAAATGCTCAAATCTATATAAAAACCACCTGAACCCTGCTGAGGAGACCCCAACTATGCCTGTATGTGATGAAACGCCAAAAAATCCCCCCAACAGAAATACAATACACTCAAGGGTTCATCACTGAGCTCGAAAAGACAACTGAGGTAGTCAATGACAAGACGCCAAACATACCTGTGACAGAGACACAGTTCAATGATGCTTTAATTTCTCAACTAGAAAAAAACTGAAGGAGATGGTGAACAAAAATGTTGATCAGCATGGTACAGTGGTTGATGAAATGCGATGTCAGCAGCCACCATCTGGAGGTACAGTGGTTGATGAAACGCGATGTCAGCAGCCACCATCTGAACAAAAAAGTTTTGAATAAGAAAAAACACCCTAGAAACCCCAATATAAAAAAAGCCACTAAAACATCACCAACCAAAACGCAAAAAATTGCAGATGTGCAGGAGAGAGGGGTGATGAGGACAAAACGCCAAATATCACAAATTTGATGCAAGATAACACCATTCTAAACCCAGAAAAGCTGCCTTGTGATGAAGAAGATGATGAGAATAAAAAGGATAAAACTGTGGAAAAAAGGAGAAGAGAGAGTCAAAGAAGAGTAGAGCATGTTTGTCGCCTTATATCTGAAGGCAAATGGTTATTAATGCAGCAAGGGAGGCACAAGAAATCAACATTTCCACATACATATGCATTGGATGCCGAACATATCAGTATGTACATTTCTTTATAGTAAAACGCCAAATTTTGCATTTGTTACGTTTGGAGGGGTATGGTCCCAAAATCTCTGCGCCTGCGCAAGGCACCATACCCTCATAATGATAACAGGTCACAAGGATAACCTTGCGCGCAACGCGCAACGGTACGCCAATCTTGAAACCAGCAGGTTGCCTAACAAACCTTGCACACTCTTCGCAACGGAAAGTTAAACCTGGAAGCGCCGGTCCCTGACCCTGTGCTGATTGATCAAACCTCCAGCCGCAAATTCCTAAAACCTTGCACAAGGCCAAGACTAAGATTAGAGCAACTCATCCTTAGTCTTGAGAACAAAAGGACTTGATTCCTACAAGTCCGCGCTGGCTAGAAAGCACTGATAAGGCCACGCGGAAGGGAGAAGCGCAAAGAGGCATTGATCAAGTACAAGGGTACAAAGTGGCAGAGCTGTGACCCAATAACCGCTCGGCAGGTACCAGACTACGTCGCAGTCATGCAGTGGGCAGAAAGTACGCAAGGACGTACACGTGGCACCAACCAACTCACGCCAGCGATTGTCACACGATCTCCACTACAGGCTGATGACATGTCCGACAACAAGGACAACTGCCAGGACACGTGGCTCCATCCACCATGCGCCAAGCGCACCTCCTACCAGAGACCATTAACGGTCGTCGCAGAGGAGACAGAATGGATATTCCTGGTTGTCAGTTCCAGGCCCGAGGCCCATCAGCCCATCTCCTACACACCTCTCTTCGGCTATAAAATAAGGATCAGACCCCAAGGTATCACACACTATTTTGAGCTCACTCACTAATTACTTGTTTATTACCTGCAATCCCCGATACTTATTCTCACACCGGAGTGTAGTCACGGAGAAAACACTCCCCCTTTCTCCCGTGACGGACTAACGGTGTTTCTTGCAGTGAGCTTGAAGCAAGATCATTCCGACGAACAAACGAGAGCTAACCTTTTATGCAGAGACTTTGAACCATAACCTAGATATCTCCGAATACCTTTTGGTCCAGTGTTTCTTCATTGGCGCCATCCGATTTTTCTGATTCTCGCATCTGTCTCCCGTTCGTTTTTTCTAAATCTCATTTTCAATGGCTGACGTTCAATCAAATGTACCACGAGGTCCCCGGGCCGAGGGCTAGAACCCAGTTTATGTCCCTCGAACTGACGGACAAGTGGAAGTAGGATCTTCCGGAAACACCGATGTTCACCACGATTCAGGTCGTGTGAATATCCCGGTGACTCCCGGAATTCAAGTGGAAACTCCTTCTGTACCAATCACATCAATTTTACCTCCGGGTGAAACTCCAATGTCATGGTACATCAAATCTCAGACGGCCCTAAACGCCGTTTATGAGCAACACTGTGCACAAACTAATGCATCTGCTACGCCGGCGAACACAACCACAACTCACATGCATGCCTCGGCTGCACCGCGAGTACTAAGTTACGACTCGCCGGTCGGAGCGAGTGTTCCATCACATGTAAGACCCTAACACGTGTCGAACCAAATTGACGCGGCGGAATATGAATCAAATAATTCTTTCTTTAACTGTTCTATCATACTTGAAAACCGTTGAAAAACGACTTCTTAAACAATTACATCGTTCATCCTTAGTTAATGAGACTCTTTTAATATACGAATACAAACCACGTGACCACTTCTTCGTACAATCCATAATCCTAGACTCGATCCTCATCCACTAGGATGTTAATAGTGACCCGAATAACCAGCAGTCACCATATATAACTAACACATTAGTAAATGGTGACATGATACATAAATTATTAAATATATAAACAATCAGTTCCCACGTGGCAATCTAAATCTCTTTACTACTCCGTTAAGATGTTCTTCCGAATTCGTTCTTTACACCGGACCTCCATTCTCTAAGAGCCCAACACTTACATACCTGCACTTTCATTTCATTCTCATAGACGACTTAGTTAGTATCGTCAATATTCATATATATTAACACCATACATAACTTCATACGAATCTCACTTATTTAGAAACATTAGGTTTATTAACATGCATACATCTTATTTGGCCCAACTACTCTTTAGATAATAATCCTACTTGATACATGCATAAGTATAAACAACCTTAACTACAAACATCTAGCTTGATCATGCATCCCAGAACTTCAATTATGCACTTAAATTTCGTAAATCATCGAATACATCAGTTGTACGGAGTTCATAGCGTATCAAATTAAGCATGAAATCCTAAAACAACAAAATCAGAATTTAACTACAAAGCCCACCGTAAGCTACGGCTGGGTGGCCGTAGCTTACGGCCTAACGAGCACAAAAAGGCAGCAAGTGCCTGCCGTAGCCTACTGTTGGCAGCCGTAGGTTACGGCACAGAGCTGCTGAACTTTCCATTTTACCCTTTTCCAGCAAAAACTACGTAACTTCTTCAATATTTATTTGTTTCACTTGTGACTCGTTTCTGGTTGACATAGAAAATTTGTCTACGTGATTTACCCAGAATCCTTAACCGGGTTCTTAACTTTTACGAATTACGCCGCCATTACATGGTTCACGCGCATTAATTTGACCCGTTTGGTTTCACCAAGTTGTTTTCGACATAGTTAGCTACTTTCGGCCCCCTACAAAAATACTTACCTTAGTACTCGCATTTACTACATAATCTTATATGATTTCCCACATTCATAAATATCAAAACTCTCTATACTTACTAAGAAGTGAATCAGAAGTCATTCACTTTATGCGTCCGTATTCGGTATCCGCTCCCTTGCCTCCTCTTGACCCGTTAGCCTTTCGTGCTTGAGTCCATCTCGACATGACTCCTATTCGTTCATGTCACCACAATCATATCATGGTTAGTATATATATACAATCGTTCATACAAACATTCATATGCTTTTTATTCATATATTACCTGCCTTGCATTAGTCAACTATCGCATATATAAGACATGTACTAATGGCCACCTTATTTCACGTTCTCGCAACTCAATTGTCATCGTACACGTTCAATAAATCATCTAGTACATACATATGACTTCTCTACCCTTATATGTGCCCGAACGTCTAGATATGCTACTTAAACAATGTTGACTTTATGAAAGTCAACTTTCTTACTTTCGTACTTTCATATTTTCAACTTTGAACACACTCATAATGATATGGCAGACCATAGTGATAACTTCATATGCATTTCATACTAAGACATATGACTCCTAAAACTACATGATCACTTAGTCACATATACAACGTACACATATCCATTTATACACATGCTAATATTTTCATAATTCTACATTTGACAACCACATACAAAGTTAGTCAATTTAACATAATCATAACATCATTCATCACTAGTGAGTCCATATTCTATGGACATAGTACACTTTCGCTTCTTGATCCCAACTAACGATCAATCAGATACATGATGAACATCACACTATCCAGGCACATGGTACAAGCTCCTAATGCATGATCTTACCCAAAACATACATTCAACCCGAATTCTTATATGAGTTCCATTTATAGCACACTCTTCAAGTTAGTTTACTACTAATTACATCATTAACATATTTCATTCATATATGTCAAGCTATTTAATACAATTTCACATCCTAACTTCACTTAGACGTTTCAATATACACTTGGTGTGCATACCACTTTCTAAGCATATTGTACAACCCATTCATGCTTTGATTCCCTCTTCTTGCATTCATCTTATCAACACAACTATAATCAAACAAATTTCATACTATACTTTAAACTAACTAACATATAAGATGGCACACCGCATAATTCATCAAATTTACAATAGAATTAGACATGGGTGACACACCCATGTTATCATCTTCATCATCCTAAATGGTTTTACTTCCAAACATTGAATTAATCAAAATAATGCATAACACATGTTATATATGATGATTATAACATATAAGCATGCTTAATTTCATATCAATTTACGGATTTGATCATAGCTCATTTCTAAAAAGATCATCAAATGAGAGTCTACAATTTACCAAGTAATTTATAGGATTAGATGATTAAGGATTCAAGTACATGCATGAGTTTTAGCTTGAATTTATCTTCAATTTGGACAAAAAGGGGCTGAATTGAAGGTTTCTCCATTTCCTTCTTGTGGGTGTCGACCACACCACCAACACAGTCACATACTGAACTTTCTAATTTATATGAATCTTAAACTCAATTTCCCACTTTTAGTCCTTCTGGTTTATTCTTATGTCACCAAACACTAATTTTTCATTCCTTGCTACTTGACTAACTATTAACTAAGTTAAATTGCTTGGTTATTTTAGTTTATGGCATCACACAAAGAAACATACTAGTAAATTAAAATTTTTTATTTTGAGGCGTTACAAGTCAAGGAGGTTTCGTCCCCGAAACCTTTCTCATTCCTGCTAGACCAATTCTACTCTTGCTTTTTCATCTATTCATGATGCTTACTACAATATGAGTACATTCGGGATCTTGACAAAAAAAAATTATTCATGCATAAACATAATTGTTCGCAATGTCCCTACCTTCTTTAATCAAGCAAAATTACTTTCATAATCACATAAAGTCGGAATCTTATCCAGAGCTCTTATTAGTGTCATCTTCACTTTATAATGCTAGTTCCTAGAACACATCATCATTAGCGGTTCGTTCATTGAATTTATTCCAAGTGTATACTATCGTTCGTACAGACCTAAGTTTGCGGCTTGTTTCTATCTTTCTAATTAAGTCTAATACATTCATACATTTATTAATCAAAATAAATCGATTTATATCATTCTATTCATATATCATATATGATATTTTTATTTTGTTTACCATGAGCAAACCCCAACATCCTATTACTAACGTTCTTTCTAATTACTTTCATATTATATAAGGGGTCAACGTATTATTATACGCATACTATAACATTCACTGACCTGTTAATACTACAACAAAACTACCCATTATAATATATATACTTATTTCTACTTGACAAGGATTAATCGTCATTCTCCAGTTACTATTGTTACTTATACCATGCATACCTTTAAGTTAGCCTCAACTTATCTCATTCATATCACTACATAATTAACTTCCTTCACGCACTACTTACCCTACTAAGCAAGTATGTCTCGCGAGCGCTCCGTGCGAGCGTTTAACCAATGCCCTAAATTTTTACTCAAAAATTTTGGAGTTATCCTCCTAATGACATCATTTCCTTCTTACATTATCCATTAAAGCAAATCATTCAATATACCAATTCTTACTCATAGTCGTGAGCTAAACATTTTACTAACCTTGATTCCATTGCATAACCAACGGTCTGTGATCCGAATCGGCCTGATTCTTCGTGAGTTTATGCGATACCCGGATTGGTCGCATCCAATCATTTGTTGAGCTTCCGCCTATGCGCATATTTTCAACAATTTTTGTTCAGATGAACATGGCCAACAAGCTCAGCATCAAAGTTAGCAATTCTTAACGGTACTTGCCATTAACACATTCTTTTCAAGTATTTATTCTACTCGGTGTTTAAGCACCTACAATTCTTTTTCAAATTTCTTACGTGTATGCTATAACATATCACACATATCATTCTGCATACAACTCTTTCATTTTGTTATGCCAACTTTTTGCAGTTTGACTTTTCAAAGTCAAACTGGTACTTCTACTTATTGTACATATATTAAAGTACACGTTTGTACTTCGTTCAAATCAAGCATACTTTCAGAACATTGTTTTTGCATTTCATGAGGAAGTCTTCCTTCCTTGTAATTACTTATGTCGTTCGTCCGGGTCTTAGCCCGTCATTCAATTTTGACTCTCATGTGTTATTTGTTAACATGCGCAACATGTAGTTTATCCAGTATTTCTTTCCTTCAACTAAACTTTTCTCAATACTACAATAAATTTTCAAATGGTTGTACTTACTTCATGCATCAAACCTTCATGCTATTTTACAATTTCTTGCCTTATAATTAATCAACCCAACCTCATTGACCTTTCAGGAAGTTATACTATAATTACATTCTCATTTATGTTTTATCAATTACTCAACCGACCCGTTAGGAGGCGTTTCGCATTCAAGCTCGTGCCTCCTACTATCAAAATTTTCATTACATCTTTCAACACAACTTCCTTTGTAGTGGTTTATGCTAGAAAACCTTTATATTCCAATTTTACCCTCCAGTCAGACATTAGACCAAAATGACAGTCAACCCAAATTGCTATTTGCATTTCACTTGGGTTAATCTATTACCCAATTTTGACACATCCCTCTCTAGTCTAGCTATAAGCTCCTACCGAAAGCATAACCTTTTATACATACCTGATGCAAGTCCAAAACCATTGACTCTTCATCCATACCTTGCAATGTTTATTTCTTTCCAATTTGTGGCAATGCATGCCCATACATTATGCTTACCTATAAGCATAAAACTTGACAAAACAAAACATTAAATACCAGGTTCAAATGGCGATCACCATTTGACCCACATGACTCATTTTAACCATTCTTGCATACAAACATATTTGCATATATTTATATATATATATATATATATATATATCAAAGTGTACGTTCGTAATTATCTTCAGCTCGATCATACTTACAAAACGTCATTTCACCAGTTTAGCGTTTTTCCCTAAAACTTTTTTTTCTCACATCCATACTTAATCTATCGCCAACTACCTTATACTTACTTATAAGACCTGTTTGACTCCAGGAACGTCAAATTGTCAACACATTCTTTTGTAGGTACTTTCATTCTTTTCATGTTTAGAATCGGTCTCACGGGTTCAAACCTTTCTTTTTATACTTTTCGTTCTTACTTGTTTGACACGTACTTACTTACGGGTTCAAACTTTGTTCATACTTTTTATTCTTTTAAGTTTGAGTCCAACTCAGGGGTTCAAACCTTTCATTCGCACTTTTCATTCTTTTATGTTTGAATCCATCTAGTGAGTTCAAACCTATTACTCATACTTTTCATTCATTTGCATCATTTGACCCGTTCATAGCGTGTCAACTTTCTTACCATACTTTTTCATCCATTGTAATCCGTTCATTATGTGTTAACTTCCTTATCATACTTAATTACATGTATTACTATAATCAAAAGTTTTAATAATGAGCATTACTACAAGTGAAACTGGAAATATAACAAGTAACATATAGATTCAAACATTTTATTCTTACTTGGTTGGTCCAGTCTTACTTACGGATTCATAATCTTCCAAAATTTTCAATCAACATAAAATTCTCCCAAGTTACTTGGGAATCTTGCCATTCTTTTCACACACACGACCACTTACTTCTCAATTCTACCGGACATACCTGTGATGATTATCATGGACTCACGAGTATCATATGTTTCTTGCGCACTGGCCGAGCGCGCAATCCACATACTAGCCTCGTGCCTTCATGTAATCATCACTTTATGTCCGTAGAAGTGGATTTCAGTTTGTGCATCATTTATACAATCCTATTAAGGCAACATCAATGTTTTCCATTAATCATTTACCCTTCCTCAAGAGATCTTCCTAACACCAGTACCCTTATTTATTAAAAGTGTACACCTGGGGGTTCAATAGTTCAATCACATACTTTGGTGTTTGCCCTAGATTGCATCCTTGGATCATTCTTCTCAATCATTCAAGCTCACCTTTCATAAATAACACAGTTAGTTTCCTTATACGAACATATATATACATGTTCCCATTCGAATTTTACCTTCAAGTCTTGATCAAGTCTTGGATAGTACGGTTTTCAATTCACATGAGCACATGGGTTTGAGTTCAAGTACTTACCATCTCGTACTTAGTTTCACTCAAACCGGGGCTCTGATACCAATTTGTAAGACCCTAACACGTGTCGAACCAAAATGACTAGGCGGGTATGAATCATAAAATTCATTCTTTATAACTGTTCTATCATACTTGAAAACTGTTTAAAAACCACTTCTTAAATGATTACATCGTTCATCCTTAGTTAATGAAACTCTTTTAATATACGAATACAAACCACGTGACCACTTCTTCGTACAATCCATAATCCTAGACTCGATCCTCGTCCACTAGGATGTTCATAATGACCCGAATAACCAGCAGTCACCATATATAACTAACACATTAGTAAATGGTGACATGATACATAAATTATTAAATATATAAACAATCAGTTCCCACGTGGCAATCTAAATCTGTTTACTACTCCGTTAGGATGTTCTTCCGAATTCGTTCTTTACACCGGACCTCCATTCTCTGAGAGCCCAACACTTACATACCTGCACTTTCATTTCATTCTCATAGACGACTCAGTTAGTATCGTCAATATTCGTATATATTAACACCATACTTAACTTCTTACGAATCTCACTTATTTGGAAACATTAGGTATATTTACATGCATACATCTTATCTGGCCCAACTACTCTTTAGATAATAATCCTACTTGATACGTGAATAAGTATAAACAACCTTAACTACAAACATCTAGCTTGATCATGCATCCCAGAACTTCAATAATGCACTTAAATTTCATAAATCATCGAATACGTCAGTTGTACGGAGTTCACAACGTATCAAATTAAGCATGAAAGCCTATGTGAACGGGGATCGAGCTCCCGAAATGAACAATCGACCTGATCTCGCTCAACTAGCAGAGGTGGAATTCATTGCTAGAGAGGTAGATATGACAAACAAGATAATACTTAATGTTTAATACTTCTGATGTATTAAAGACGTTCAAGTTACAGACGCAAGTAAACAAACTGACAGAGCTTCACCGTATGAAATGACAAATCCCCCCAGCTCTAACACAACACTTCCCTATTTATAGGTCGACGTGACTCGTACTGAAGTGCGTGCACTAACAAACAAACAACTATGATTTGTACGATATGATATTTCGTACGAGTGACTGATTTCGTATGAAACATACATCTGTTTCGTGCGAATCACAGTGTAAAACATATAAATTTTACATTTTCTCATTTAAACCTTAACTTGTAAACTTTATAAACATTACAGATATATCCTAGACGTAGGCAATAAACATTATGCACCAACAAACTCCCCCTTGGATGTTGCCGCGGTCTGGATAAACTTCAAAATCTTCAACTTGATTTGACTTTACCGCCCAAAGAATCTTTGCATCGGCTTTCGACGTTCCTCAGAAGCAATAGGTGTTTGATCGGTCAGAGGACGTTGCTTCAAAAACTGAAAACTCCTTAACGATGCTACTCTTGAATGTTCAGCGATCCGGGCTTCCTTTTCTTCAGTTTTCTTCAACTCCTTCTTCTCAATCTTTCTCCAGGTTGTCTTCCAATTCGATCCCGAATGAATATCATTTGCAAAGCACACATTCACAATCTTTTGAAATTGAAGTGCTTGCTCCTGATCCTTTTCTTCAAAACTGATCTTGCTATAAAATAAACATTCAATGTCTTTCTTCGAACAATTTACTAGCCACATGGGGTCTAGTACTTGAATGCCTCGCCACAACCCAAATATTTTTTTGTGTGTTATGACGGCTTCGGTTAATTCCTCAGTTATCTTCCACGAATCTTCATCTAGGTGTACACAAATAACAGCCTCACCTGTATTAGAATCGTAATGCAACCACTTGAAGATCGTATAAAAATCTTGCTCCATTTATCATTGGCATGTTTTTCAACACCCGTGGTTTCTTCACAATCAACGTAATATCTTTCCCTTTTGTCACTGGGTCTTCTTTAATAATAAGACGCGGATAATGCGGTTTCCAGTGAGCAAAACCATACTTCACTTCAAATTTGATCAATCTCCACAACTTTTGATCATGGAACTTCATCTTAGGTTTATCATCTTTGTTTGCACAAGTTCCTTAATGTCCCAATATGGCAGAGTTTTGATGTCTCTTAGATATCGGAAGTATTGAATCCCAAATTCCCTTTTAATAGCATAAACATTCAGCTCTTCAATCCAACCCCAACTCAAAATATCGCCCAAAGAAATATCAGCATCTCTAGTAAAAAATGCTAGGGGTCTTTTAAACTTTCGCTCAGCTGGACTCTCCCTAAACCATTTCTTCGTTTGTTCGATAATCTCAGTTGTAGACGTCTTTTCAAGAATTGTTCCTTTTTAACAGCTTCCGATACTTTCCTTTGTAACATCTCTGAGCTTTCTGCTGTAAATAAATCGATAAACGTTGGTAAATCCTCTGTACCCTGAACGGCATCATTAGCATCTTTATCAGAGTCACTTTCAACGACAACGTTATCATATACGTTTGCGTCTTCTATTTCTTCAAAAACATAAGCATTTGGTTCGAAAGCATCTATCTCATTCAGTTCGTTTTCTCTACTAATTCCAAGCATTTCAGCTATCTCTTCTTTCGAGTAACTATGCACAAACTCTCCCTCTTCAACATCATGCTCAAGATATAGAACAAATGGCTTTTGCACGACAGGAACAGAAAACGTAACATTCTCTGTGAAAATTCCTACCTGCTGAGCATCTATCGATTCATCAACTTTTTTATCCCTTCCTCTTCAGCAATTGGTTCTCAGAATCATCAAAATACTCGGAAAGATCAACTAATTCATTAATATTTGAATCTATTACGCAAACACCCGATCCACCGTCATTATCATCATCATTACCATCATCCGAATCACTAGAATCTTTATCATCAACGTCAACTTCTTCTGTATCTTCTATCTCTTCCTCCTTTTCTTTTTCTTCAACCGATTCTTTACTATCTTTTCCCATCTTTTTCATCAACCACTCTCGATGTCGTTGGGAAATATCCAGAAAAGCTATATCAATATCAACAGGCTTTCCTATCAGAATAAAATTCTTCGGTTCCTCATACACTACGATATCCCAACACTGTGCTGGTCCAGATTCAGCTTCTGGCACAGCTTCCTCAGTCATAGTATCCTCCACAATCTTACCCTTACCTTTCCCTAACGCATCAGATTGTTGTTTTGCCAACCGTTCTCACTCTGCAACTCTTTCTCTTGCTTCTTCACGTTAAATTTCATCAATCGCTGCAGATATACTCAAACAAAACTTCTTCTCAAGAATCTTCTCAAAGACATCCATCCTTCGATTATTTCTCAACCTTTCTTCTTCATACTCAGTCATTCTAATCGTAGTCTTTCATTTTCAGAAATAATACTTGCCATCATCGCTTCAAGTTGCTGTTTATCAATGATTAAACCTCCAATTCTTTCAAGCATCTCAAACTTCTCTGCCATTAACAAGTTTATCTGCTCTTGTAATTCAGCGATGCGCACAACGTTCATCGTCACTTGTTTATGCAAATCATCAATTCTCGGATCATCAAACCGAAACTCATCTCCTCCTGGTAGATCGTCTAAATTAATCTCGTCAAAGAATGCTTGTGAGCTAAACGGTTGTGATGTAGGACGAGATTGCGGAACATGAGATGGTTGAGACTGTTGTTGAGCCGACTGTTGTGGTGCTGGTTGTTTGACAGGCTCTGGATCAGGCACAAATTGTTGCGGTGTTGGTTGTTGCTGTTCAGGTTCTTGTTCAGGAACTGGTGGTTGTTGCGAAGATATTTCTGGTTCAATATGTGGCTGATCTGGCTCGGGATGCATATAATGTAGTGGAGATGGAATACTCTGTATTTGTTCCTCCACATTTGCTTCAGTAGTTTGCTCAGCACCAGCTTCTGTTGGATTAACAATCGGAGATATGCGAGCTGTAGATCTTTTCATCCTTCTTTGTCTTTTCTTGACCGGAGTTCTAAAACCAGATTCAAGCTCAGATTCAGACGGAACATACGTAGTATCGTCTTCTCCTGTTGCCTTTCTTTTTCGTTCTTCGGCTTTACGCTTCAGCTCATCTTGACGTTTCTTTGCCAATTTCTCCGCTCTTTTCTTTTCTTCTGCACGTCTATCCTCTGAATCAGTACTAGAAGATAGTACTTCTTCAGCTGCTGTCTTTTCAGCTCCAAAAGCCTGACGTTCTATATCTTCTGCCATTTTTTCAACTGTTTCTTCAATCTCAGGTTCATCCCTCAACCCAGAACTTTCAGCAGTAGATGCAGCTTTTCTCTTTCTTCCTTTGTATGTAGCTTTACCTCCTTTATCTCCGTCTTTCACAAACCACGGACTTCGCTTTGCCACAAACAAAGATAATGATTTCACTTCCTCCTCATCGTCACCACTATCGTCTTTCCTCCATTTTCCAGGTGCGGGTGAGATGTAATCTTTATTCAGAATAGCACCAAACATCGGTTTAGCGGCGGGAACAGACTTCAAATGTATGTTCATCTTTCGCAGAGACTGAACATCCATATGCTCAAGTTTAAGCACATCATCAGAAGATTTCTTCAAGTCAGGGTGTAAATAATCTAATATCATCTGTATAAACCTCGGGTTACTGCAAAAATCTCTCCTTCTGAATGTTTTGGATCATCTGAGTAAATATAACTTTCGAAAAGTTATAAGGAAGATTCAGCACCAGTGCGGTAATCATGCACATATGATAATCTACTAAGTCATCAAAACCACCCTTCATGTGACCCAAACAATGAATAATGACATGTGCCAGATATCGAAATGGCGCGCTTAGATTTCCCTTCTTGAAAGGAGCATCATTCACAAAACCTGTATATCCCATCCTGTAAAAACATCCTTTCACCATATATTCTGTAAAGCCCGTTGGATCATCCTTGTTATCTTTAAACTCTAACACTTTCCGCATCAAATCTTCAGTAATCTTAACTTGAATATCCACATCGTTAATCTTCACTGCTGATATAATGGCATTGTCGTCAAGACTATATTCCGCAGCATTCCAGAAATACTCCACATGTGACAAATATACAGTATGTCTATCTGTAATTGCTTTCGTCACTCTAATTCTGGTATGAAAATCCAAGATACTTCGATACACAACTATTTCTGGTATTTTAGCATCTGTGATACAACATATGTTTTGTACTGGAGAAAAACCAGATATCTTGGCCTGTACAAAAAAATAACAATCAACTGTTAGAAAAATTTTCAAACTTTCAAAAATTCTTCACTGATTCGTACTAAACCCTATGTTTCGTACGAATTACTATATTGATCAAAAGACTTAAACTTTCAAAGTTTCAATCTGTTGTTTCGTACAGAATTCTTTGTTTCGCATGAAATATCCATTTGATCCAACAAGTTTTGAACATTTTTCTCTCTATTTCGTACCAAAATTTTGTTTCGTACGAAATTTCATCTGATCAAAAATTGAAAGTTGAAGTTCAGAATATTCATATGGTTCACTTGTTTCGCACAAATATTCTTCATTTAAACAATTTTCTTTGAAATCTCATTTCGTGCGAAATAGTTCACTCGTAACAAAACATCATCGTCCCAAAATTTGTCAAAGTATAATCCGAACCTAAAACTTGTTATTTTTAGCAAATTGATAGTTGATTTTCAGGTTATTAGAGCCGATATTAACGATTTTGTGGTCAATTTTAAGTTTTACCGGTCCAATTTCCCTGGATCTAAGTTTTAGTCCGAATCGTATGAAAATTTGACATTATAATAGTGAGATCGTGACGAATTACCTTGCCCATTGTAAGAGGTGTGCAAATCAACCTCAACAATGTGAATAGTAAGCACAAGAATCAAGAAATGAAGTTTTAGAGATGAATCGCACAAAATCTCTCTGAGTCGCTCAACAGTGCTCAAGGAACACATTTCTGTACGAACCAAAAGGTATTTATACTCACTCTGTGAATCGTACGAAAACTTGTGAATCGCACCAAATATTTACCCTTGTTTCGTTCAAAAACGACTTAACCGTATGAAACATGATTTTGTACGAATCAAAACTTAAAACTCAAAACCTTTTCAATTCCAATTTTTATTTTTGTATTTTTCATTCATTTTATCAAAAATTTTATCTGTTTCAAAAATCCACTTGACTAACCAAATCCAAGTTAATGCCCTGGTTATCCAATTTGCCTTCCAAGTCCAAGTTAATGACCTTGGTTGACCATATTTGACCAAACAGATTTATTTGAACATGTAAAGTTTCAAATTAATGAACTTTCTTGACATTTGAGTAAACTTTGTTAAAAATTAGCTCCCAACCCATGATTCCAAGCTTCCTCAGCAAGAAGTTGCTATGAGTCCAACCATCAGTGTTTTATCATCGGTAAACAAAAATAAAACTATCAAGCTAAGAAAACTAAAAATCTTTTTGGGTTTTTAAGAATTTTTTCAAAGAATAACATTTTTGTGAATTTGGGTTTTCAGAGGATCATTTCAAGCATTCATATAGGTCATCAGTACCGTTAGTTTAGACACACCTTTTAAGCTTTTAAACAAATTTACCTCGATTGCTAATATATTTATCCATTTAAACCTCTTTTCGTTTCTCAACTGTTTCAAGATATGTTAAAGTATTATTAGAAACATGAAAAATCTGTGTTTTCCATCTCAGAATATACTCCCTTATCAAGATTCCCAGAATGTCATATTACAGATGAATATATCGAATTGATATCTGTATATAGGGTGAATGTGAGACCTTGAGAGCTCAGGTTAGTACTACCGTACAAACAAAGAGATGAAGGCTCGTCTTTAGGTGGTGTTCCATTAAGGAATATTTTGTACTGCAAATGTCATAATTGCTTAGGACATAATCATTTTATGCAGCTTTCGGGGAAATAATGCGAAAGTATTATATAAGTTCTAGGCCATTGCTTCCGCAAAATCAGAAGAACTCAAATAATACCCCAGATATCAATCAAATATAAAGACCTAGTATCGCAGAATCTGGCATTCTCTCAAACGAAATTTCTGAGTGCTAAGTCCATATATACGAGAGATGTTAATCCACAAGTTAATCAGTTTTTGTGTTTTAGGTTTATATCTCGATAACAATCTACTGAACGAGTGAAGTCTATTGGCATATCCATAGTAAGACTTGCTTAAACACTTTAAAACAATACAATTCTTTAGCATACTGTGACTATCATTTTTTATTTACTATGATCACTCTTTTTACACAAAACTCTTTTTGGTTTTTTAAATGTTTTTGTATCTTCCTCAAATATTCTCCCCCTAAAATCAAAAACATATTTTTGGATTTTTTTAAGAAATTATAAGAAAGAATGTACAAAAAAACGTTTACCTAATGACAAATTCACATCAAGTCGTCATCATCCTCAAACTCAACCTCAAAAACATCCCCTGAGATCATATTTTTTAAACCATTTAGCTTTAACAAATTTTTGAACTTTGTTTTATCAAAAGCTTTGGTATAAAAACCTGCTTTTTGGTCATCAGTGTGGATTTTCTCAATTCGTACCAACTTTTCTCGTAGCAATCACGAATAAAGTGGTGTCAAATCTCGATATGTTTAGTACGTGAGTGTTGACATGAGTTTTTGATGATATCGATCGCGGCCTGATTATCTACATATATAGGCGTATCAAGAAATTGCAAACCGAAATCTCTCATCTGTTGCTGTATCCAGAGAATCTGAGCACAACAACTGGAAGCCAAAACGTATTCAGCCTCATAAGTAGAGAGAGCGACCGCGGTCTGTTTCTTGCATTGCCACGTTACCAAATGGGTTCCGAAGAACTTGCAGCCGGCCGTTGTAGACTTTGTATTCAGTTTGCAGCATCCGAAATCAGAATCTGAGTAACCTGCAAGATTAAAATCATCATGTCTAGGGTACCACAAGCCGGTGCTTGGAAAACCCTTCAAATATCTCATTATGCGTTTGACGATAAGCAGGTGTGACTCTTTTGGATTAGACTGATAACGGGAGCACAGGCACGTTGGATAAGATACATCAAGGATCCGATCATGGAGCGATATAAAGTTTCATCAACTTTGTCGCTGGTAAGATCCGGACAAATGCCGTGATTTAGAGCTAACGGGGTCGATGCTGGTTTAGCTCTGTCATATTGAATTTCTCCAATATGTCATGGACATATTTCGTCTGATGAATGAAGATACCATCAGGAAACTGGTCAACCTGAAGTCCTAGAAAGAACTTCATCTCCCTCATTGCGCTCATTTCGAATTTGCGTTTCATGACTTCTTCAAAGTCTTTACACAGCTTGTCATTTGTCGATCCAAAGATAATATCATCCACATATATCTGTACAATAATTAGATGCCCATCGACTTCCTTTGTGAAGAGGGTTGAGTCTACTGTTCCCCTGATAAAGCCATTATCCAGAAGATGATTTGATAATGTTTCATACCAAGCTGTCGGGGCTTGATGAAGACCATATAAGGCTTTATTCAAGAGGTAGACTTTATCTTTGTGCCTGGATCAACGAACCCTGGTGGTTGGCTGACGTACACCTCCTCTTTCACTTTACCGTAAAGAAAAGCAGATTTAACATCCAATTGGTACACCTTGAACCCTTTCCACTAGGCAAAGGCCAAGAATATGCGAATTGCTTCAAGACGTGCAACTGGGGCGTAGACTTCAGTATAGTCTATCCCTTCTTGCTGATGAAACCCTTGAACCACAAGTCGAGCTTTGTTGCGCATGACAACTCCTTTATCATCTCTTTTACACTTGAAGACCCATCTTGTATTAATCTTTTTGTGATGATCTGGCAGGTCAACAAGCGTCCAGACGCCAAGTGTCTGGAATTGCAATACTCTTCTTGCATCGCATCCACTCAACTTTCTTCTTTCAACTCGTCTTTCCAGTTTCCCGGTTTAACCTGAGAAACAAAACAACTGTGAGAAAATCGGACTCGAAGTGGAGCAATACTAGTATAGAAACAGCTTAGATCTTTATTAATCTGATTGCGAGTTTGCACTCCTGATTGTAAATGCCTATAATGTTCTCTGACGGATGATATGAAGGTGTCCTAGGCATCACTTCAGTTGGAACATCTACTTGCGATTGCAAATTTGTGAAATTTTCTTCGACAACCGGTACAGATGAAGAAGCTTTATTCCTAACATTAGACTGATCAGCCTGTTGTTTCTGAAAGCCTTCAATCTGTTCAGATCCTTCATCAGAACTGGATCCTCCATCGTCGAAAGTTGGTTCCCGATCAGAGTCATCATCTTCATTTGGCTGGGCAGAAGATTCAGCAGCATTAACATTTGAAGCAGGAACCGGATTTAGAACAGAAGAGCTTTGACCAACATCAGATGTGTTAACTGGTAAAGATGTAGAAATCACCAAAGGTCGAGGAACTTGTTCTTGATTAGATAACTGACGTTGTGAAATAACATAACAAGTTCTTCTTCAGTTGGCACATCTGGAAGATCAAACGAATCCCACAATCCATCGTAGTTAAACAGCCACGGATCCCCAGGCTTCTGCGGTAGGTGTTGTATATCTTTGACAATCTACGTACTGCGCTAGAACTACCTAGTTCAGACTCGGCAAGAAAACACGTTTTTGAGGAGTGGCATAGCCAACAAAGAAACCCTCCAAAGATTTGGCTCCAAATTTACCAGCCGGGTCCAAGACGGTACACGGTGATCCAAAAGGTTCCAAAAATGCTAAGTTAGGCTTTCGTTGATTTAGTAACTTGAAACATGTCTTTTTGTGAGGCTTAACTGTCAACACACGATTTAGGGTATAGCATGCTGATGCTACTGCTTCACTCCAAAAACTGATCGGTAATTTCAAATCAGCCAACATTGTTCTAGCAGTTTCTATCAACGTGCGATTCTTTCATTCAGTTACTCCGTTTTGTTGTGGAGTATAGGGGGCGCTGAATTCATTAAGAATCCCCTTTTCATTGCAGAACTCTTGCATCTTCTTGTTCTTGAACTCTATTCCATTATCACTGCGAATTCTCTTAATAGGCAAACGATATAAATTCTCGAGCTTTCTGAAAAGGATCATAAGAGTTTCAAACGTTTCGTCCTTACTTTCCAGAAAGAACACCCATGAAAAACGAGAATAATCATCTGTAACGACAAGACAGTATAGATCTCCAGAAATACTTTTAACATTGACTAGTCCAAAGAGATCCATGTGTAGTCTTTCTAGTGGTAGCTTTATCGAATTCAACAGCTTTCTTGGGTGTGATTTCTTATGCTGCTTCCCCTTTTTGCAGCTAAGACAATCATCTGATAAATGAAAACTTTTCAAATTGACACCCTCGACTAAGTCGTTATGCACAAGAAAATTCATCTTTCGAAGATGAATGTGCCCCATTTTTCTGTGCCATAGAATTGACTCTTTCTCGGTAGCTTTGGAAACAAAGCATTGAACTTTCTTTGATGTGGTAGACGCGATGCTCATGTCAAGGACATATAAATCATTTTCTCGTGGAGCTCGCATCAGAATCCATTCTTCTGGAATCTTGAAACCGGGTTTTAGAATTAGACATTCTTTATCATTGAAATGTGTCGTGAACTTCTTGTCACAAATTTGCGAGATACTAAGCAGATTGTTCTCAAGTTCGGCGATATAGTTCACTTTATCAAACGATGCAACTCCGTTCGAGAGAATTCCTTCTTCGGCAATTCTACCTCCCTGCGTTCCAGCAAATCCTACATATCCTCCTCGAATAGCTCTAACATCATTGAGCAGCGCAAGCATTCCTGTCATGTGACGAGACGCTCCACTATCCATGATCCCTTTTGACAATATCGTACGTTGGAGCCCCTGCACACATGATTAACAAAATTCATTTAAACAAAGAGACCCAAGCCTGTTTGGTCTTGGGTGGGTTTGGAATGTTGAACTTTGGATCCACTTTGTTCTTTTCAATCTTTTTAAGCTCAATGTTGTTTAGAACAGAAAGTTTGAGTTCAACATTGGATGATTTGGTGTAAACAATTTTAGCAACCCATTTCTGTGTTTGTGATTTAACCCTTTTGACATAAAATTTTGAATCTTTTTGTTGAATTTTTTGTGATGTTTCACCAATTTCAAACTTAAATTGAGGTTGAATAATTGGTTTAACATTTTGATGAGATTCAGTTTTTCTTTTAAGAATTTGTTTCGGCATAACCATGGGTGCTTTTTGCTTTTCATCCTTGGTGAACTTTTTCAGAGAAAAAACTGGTTTTGAACTTTCTTGTGAACAATATCGTGCGATATGTCCAACTTTCTTACATTTAAAGCATGTCTTGCTGTCCTTATGAACACAGGTATTCAAAACCTGTTTCTGTTTTTGTTTCTCTTTTTCTTTAAGAAAATCATCATTTGATTGAGTACCAATGATTTCCTTTTCCTTCTCGGTTGTTGTCCCAAATACAAAATTAATTTTCTTTGTAAAATCCAATTTTTGGGACATGTTGGTTTTATGTTGTTTCTGAAAACCCAACCCTGCCCGTTTGTTTTCCGGATAATTTCCATTTTTTCGATAGTAAGGTCGGTTCTTTTTGATTTAGAATAGAAAAATGAATCAAGTTTATCTAAATCATCATGACTTACCTCCATTAGCTTAAACATTTTATCAACACAACCTCTTTTCACATTCTTGATAGGAAAATCCTCATTCGAAAATAGTTTATCAGATCCTTTCATTTTAGAAACTATGACACTGGGATCATCGTTTAAACTATTTTCTGATTTGTCATCAGATTTTGACTTCTCAGACTTTTCAGACTTGATCACTTCAGATTCATTTGTTAACACTTTTTCAATCACATTTTCTACCACTTCAGACTCACATTCACCATCATTTTTAGTGTAAGTTATATCGATATCCTCTGGCAACTGTTCGGTTTTCAATTTAAGATTTAGCGCCTTTTCCACCCCAGATGGATTTTTGCAAGCATAATTGTTCCACATGGGTGGAGGAACTTGATTATAACTTCCACTATTTGTTTCACCATTTTTAGATTCCTCAGTATTTTCAATTTTTGGTAAAATGTGATCTATGACGTATGAGCTTGTGGAATAACTAATTAACAGTTTGTTAACTCGTTCGGTTTCAATTCTCATTTTCTCAAGCTCACTTTTGAGCTCAGCAATAGTGTTTAGATGAATATTAATTGCCATTTGTTTATCCAGTTGCTTTAAGCATCATAAGTGTTGCATCATTTTCTCTGAGTGCTTTATTATATTGTTTAACAGACGCACTCAATTTTTCATAAGCTTCCTTTGTGGTTTTGTAATCACTTGACAAATTGTCTGTTAAACTTTGCAATTCAGCAAATCTTTTGTCTTTCACAAGACACTCACCACATGGTTCATCACACTTTGAACAAGATTTTTCATTCTCAGATGACTTTTTCTACCTCATTTCCATTCGCCATGCACGCTTTAATGATGTCTTCTTTCAGCAATTCGTTTTTCTCATCCACTTTGACAACTTCAACCGGCTTCTTTTGCTCTTCATTTGTTGAATGTTGAGTAGGTGCGAAATATCCTGCAAAAGTTTTTAAAACATCGTTAGGCAATAGATGTTTGAATGGACCATTCAAAATCTCCTCTTCCTCTGATGAAGTATGATAATAGTAATCATCTTCCTCAGGTCCTTCATTAGAAGATGCCTCCGATTCTTCTTCTGGTTAACCAATAATTTCAGCCACAAATGCCAAACTTTCTCCTTTCGAAATAAACTTGTTCCAATTAAACCCTTCATCTTCTTGTGTAACAACCAAAGCCTTATCTTTAGTTTCATGTTGCTTGTCTTCAATCAGCACGGTTCTTGTTCTTAGTTGTGGTCGGTGATAGATCACTCTTTTGTAATAGTCATCTGCGAAAGGATTCTGATTCCCTTGAACCTCTCGATTTGGACATTCTCTTTTAAAGTGACCTTTCTCCCGACACTTGAAACAAGTAACTTTGGATTTATCAAATCTAAGTTTCCCATCCAAACCTCCCAAATTTTCTTTACTAGTGATTTCCATAAATCTCTGTGCTCGTCGAACGATCGAAGCCATGCACCATTTTATATCTATCAACTACATTTCAACTGGATCAATTTGATTGTCATTTCAGAATTACCAATCTTTCCAGCAACAAGACTATCATATGACTCAAGAACTGAAGCAAGTAGAGACATATGTTGTTTTGTCGTCTTTTCATCAAAATTTGTGCGTTCTGAAAGTCAACGGCAATGTTGCATTGCAGAATTCTTTGACTTGCATTAGATGATGGAATGGATTGATTGTTCTGAGATTGATTTGATCCGAAAGAAGATTGTTGACTAGAAGGTGTATTTGGATCAACTTTTGGGTAAGATTGAAAATCACTTGACTGAGTTGAAGGTGTGCTTGGTGAACTATATGCACTGAAAGCAGTTTGAATCTTTGGCGCTTGGATCTGGGCAGTAGAACTGTTTTTGAAATAAAGATTAACATCTTGTTGCATTTGAACAGTCTTGTTTTTGGCCATCTTTTGCATCTCTAATTCATGACCTTCCAATCTCTCGATGAAGTGAGGCAACGAAAAATTTCTGTATTCAACTACATTCTTCAAGATGGTTAAGTAAGTTGACCATTCACCTTGTGGCAGAGAATCAGCTAGCTTATCAACAAGCTCTTCATTTGTCTTCACAATTCCCATTCTCTTCATATGAACCACCAGATGACAGTATCGCTCAATTAGCTGCTTAACCGTTTCTCCTTTGATTAATGTGAATACATCAAACTCTTTGCTTAATAATGCCCTTTTGCTTTTGCGGAGTTGAGCACTACCTTGAAATTTGAGTCGAAGAGCATTCCATAAAGATTGCGCATCATCATCATGCTGCAGTAAAGCCAAGATGTCTTCTTTGATCGATTGCTGAAGACTATTCATCAACTTCTTTTCGTTGATAAATCTTTCTCGTTCAACATCAGAGAATTGGGCGAGGGTCTTTTAAAGTCCATTTTCACCAACTGGTGCAGTGTATTTGGCCTCGATTGCAAACCAGCAAGTAAAATGGTTAGCTTGCACCCAGTTCATAAACCTCTCGCTCCAACTATCAAAGTCTTCCAGATTCATAAGCTTTGTATGTTTCGTCATTGTCCCCATTTCATTCTCTAAATTGATGTTTTGAGCTGCTGCAATGGTAACAACCGATGTGGCGAACACATTGTGAAATTTCGCAGACATTTTTCCTGTAAAAAGTTAGAACACACTTCTCGAAAACAAACAGATCAGATTATAAAACTTTTTGTGTAGACAAGAAATTTCGTGCGAACCAATTAACAAAGATTTTGTACGAAGTAGATTTTAGTACGATTCAAATTTTCTAATCAAAACTTACGATTTCGTACGAATCAGTTCAGTTTTTACACGAAACATGTATTTTAACTGAGAAAATTTTTGTGCGGATGAATTTTGTACGGATCAAGTAATTTTGTACGAATCAAGTTGAAATTTTGACAATTGTAAGATTTATGAAATTTAACTGATCCGTATGAAATTTAATCTGACTCGTACCAAAATCAAAAACAACTTAATTTTGTGCGAAACTCGTACGAAAACTGATTCAAACTTCAAACTGACCAAATTTTATCGATTTCAACATGATTTAGTTCAATTTTATGTTCGAATTATGGTATGGATTGATTAGATTGAAGATTAACTTGAATTACTAAAAACCTAGTCCATTTTGTCCATGAATTCGTCCGAAATTTGTCCAAAATCCAGCAAAGGTCAGAAAACTGATGAAAATTAAAATATGTCCAAGTCTGAATAGTAACTACTTGTTGTCTATCTGTAGATCAGATCTCCTGGCTCTGATACCACTTGTGAACAGGGATCGAGCTCCCGAAATGAGCAATCGACCTAATCTCGCTCAACTAGCAGAGGCGGAATTCATTGCTAGAGAGGTAGATATGACAAACAAGATAGTATTTGCTGTTTAATACTTCTGATGTATTAAAGACGTTCAAGTTATAGACGCAAGTAAATAAACTGACAGATCTTCGCAGTATGAAATGACAAATCCCCCAAGCTCTAATACAACACTTCCCTATGTATAGGTCGACATGACTCGTACTGAAGTGTGTGCACTAACAAACAAACAACTATGATTCGTACGAAATGATATTTCGTACGAGTGACTGATTTCGTACGAAACATACATCTGTTTCGTGCGAATCATAGTATAAAACATATAAATTTTACATTTTCTCATTTAAAAATTAACTTGTAAACTTTATAAACATTACAGATATATCCTAGACGTAGACAATAGACATTATGCACCAACAGCCTAAAACAACAAAATCAGAATTTAACAACAAAGCCCACGGTAAGTTACGGCTCGGTGGCCGTAGCTTACGGCCTAACGAGCACAAAAAGGCTGCAAGTGACTGCCGTAGCCTACGGCTGGCAGCCGTAGGTTACGACACAGAGCTGCTGAACTTTCCATTTTACCCTTTTCCAACAAAAACTACGTAACTTCTTCAATATTCATTTGTTTCACTTGGAACTCGTTTCTAGTTGACCGTAGAACATTTGTCTACGTGATTTACCCAAAATCCTTAACCGGGTTCTTAACTTTTACGAATTACGCCACCGTTACACGGTTCACGCGCATTAATTTGACCCGTTTGGTTTCACCAAGTTGTTTTCGACATAGTTCGCTACTTTCGATCCCCTACAAAAATACTTACCTTTGTACTCGCATTTACTACATAATCTTACATGATTCCCTACATTATAAATATCAAAACTCTCTATACTTACTAAGAAGTGAATCGGAAGTCACTTACTTTATACGTCCGTATTCGGTATCCGCTTCCTTGCCTCCTCTTGACCCGTTAGCCTTCGTGTTTGAGTCCATCTCGATATGAGTCATATTCGTTCATATCACCACAATCATATCATGGTTAGCATATATATACAATCGTTCATACAAACAATGATATCCTTTTTATTCATATATTACTTGCCTTGCATTAGTCAACTATCGCATATATAAGACATGTACCAATGACCACCTTATTTCAAGTTCTCGCTACTCAATTATCATCGTACATGTTCAATAAATCATCTAGTACATACATATGACTTCTCTACCCTTATATGTGCCCGAACGTCTAGATATGCTACTTACACAATGTTGACTTTATGAAAGTTAACTTTCTTACTTTCATACTTTCATATTTTCAACTTATGAACACACTCATAATGATATGGCGGACCATAGTGATAACTTCATATGCATTTCATACTAAGACGTATGACTCCTAAAACTACATAATCACTTAGTAACATATATAAGGTACACTTAATCCATTTATACACATGCTAATGCTTTCATAATTTTACATTTGACAACCACATACAAAGTTAGTCAATTTAACATAATCATAACATCATTCGTCACTAGTGAGTCCATATTCTATGGACATAGTACACTTTCGCTTCTTGATCCCAACTATAATCAAACAAATTTCATACTATACTTTAAACTAACTAACATATAAGATCACACACCTCATATTTCATCAAATTTACAATAGAATTAGACATGGGTGACACACCCATGTCATCATCTTCATCACCCTAAATGGTTTTACTTCCAAACATCGAATTAATCAAAATAATGCATAACACATGTTCTATATGATGATTATAACATATAAGCATGCTTAATTTCATACCAATTTACGGATTTGATCATAGCTCATTTCTAAAAAGATCATCAAATGAGAGTCTACAACTTACCAAGTGATTTATAGGACTAGATGATTAAGGATTCAAGTACTTGCATGAGTTTTAGCTTGAATTTATCTTCAATTTGGACAAAAGGGGCTAAATTGAAGGTTTCTCCATCTCCTTCTTGTGGGTGTCGACCATACCACCAACACAGTCACATACTGAGCTTTCTAGTTTATATGAATCTTAAACTCAATTTCCCACTTTTAGTCCTTCTGGTTTATTCTTATGTCACCAAACACTAATTTTTCATTCTCTTGCTACTTGACTAACTATTAACTAAGTTAAATTGCTTGGTTATTTTATTTTATGCTATCACACAAAGAAACATACTAGTCAATTAAAATTTTTGATTTTGGGGCGTTACAAGTCTACCCCCCTTAAAGGAGGTTTCGTCCCCCGAAACCTTTCTCATTCCTGCTAGACCAATTCTACTCTTACTTTTTCATCTATTCATGATGCTTACTACAATATGAGTACATTCGGGATCTTGACAAAAAAAATTATTCATGCATAAACATAATTGTTCGCAATGTCCCTACCTTCTTTAATCAAGCAAAATTACTTTAATAATCACATAAAGTCGGAATCTTATCCAGAGCTCTTATTAGTGTCATCTTCACTTTATAATGCTAGTTCCTAGAACACATCATCACTAGCGGTTCGTTCATTGAATTTATTCCAAGTGTATACTATCGTTCGTACAGACCTAAGTTTGCGGCTTGTTTCTATCTTTCTAATTAAGTCTAATACATTCATACATTTATTAATCAAAATAAATCGATTTATATCATTCTATTCATATATCATATATGATATTTTTATTTTGTTTACCATGAGCAAACCCCAACATCCCATTACTAACGTTCTTCTAATTACTTTCATATTATATAAGGGGTCAACGTATTATTATACGCATACTATAAGATTCACTGACCTGTTAATACTATAACAAAACTACCCATGATAATATATATACTTATTTGTACTTGACAAGGTTTAATCGCCATTCTACAGTTACTATCGTTACTTATACCATGCATACCTTTAAGTTAGCCTTAACTTATCTCATTCATATCACTACACAATTAACTTCCTTCACGCACTACTTACCCTACTACGCAAGTATGTCTCACGAGCGATCCGTGCGAGCGTTTAACCGAAACCCTAAATTTTTAATCAAAAACTTTGGAGTTATCCTCCTAATGACATAATTTCCTTCTTACATTATCCATTAAAGCAAATCATTAAATATACCAATTCTTACTCATAGTCGCGAGCTAAACATTTTACTAACCTTGATTCCATTGCAAACCAACGGTCTGTGTGTAACACCCCGACCGCGTAAAACAACGAACCACGCCGAAGACGTCGGGGAGTGATGTCACAGAACTATTGTTTCACAACTCATGGAATTTAAAATTATGTTTGATTAAGTTAAATGTTTACATTGTCTTGGGATAAACAGAAATAACACATAAATAAATTGTCTTTTATGTTTTAAGTCACTAAGGCCCGCGTCCATTCCTACTTGAAGCATGCATCATATTATCAAGTATTGATTCCTGAAACATATGTGAAAAGAGAGTAAGCGTAAAAAATGCCGGCGAGTACATAGGTTTTGTAAGTATGTCAAATTCGTGGCTTCGTATACATATTGCAACACCTCGTCCGACTACAAGAGTCGTTAAGTGAAAACCTCATATCAAAAGTGTTTGATATTGCAATACAATTAACCAACTAAAACAAGTTGCTTAGAGTTGTGAAAACCTTGTAGCTATGAATCTTGATAAAAACATTTCTTTTGTAATAACCTTGTAATAGATTGATTCAAAAGAAAACTTCGTATGGTTTATATCTTTAAGTGAAAATCATTGCGTGACATTGTTTAAAACAATTTGTCTATGTTATATACCATTTGTCCATGTTATAGATCAATCGTCCGTGTCATAAACCAATTGTCCATGTCATAAACAAATCGTCCGTGTTTTTAATTTTAAAAACTTTTGATCGTTCTTTAATGAACACATTCAAACCTGTGTTGACTATACCACCAAAGGGTATCTTTAATAGACCACAAAAGGGTCTCTTTAACTAGACTAACAAATCAACAAATGATTTGTTAATCAAAAACAAATTCTGTCATTACCCTAACTTCCACCAAATCCAGTGAACAGTCCGATAATGGGATTGTCAGTCCTATGGTACCATAACATACTACTGGTCGGCTCGGCCAAAGCTAATGAATGTCATTCGTGTTATGGATAACGCATCAACAAGTTGTTCAAATTATTGAAATCGTATTGTTTATATACAAACCATAGACATTGTTTTTGATAACTTGAAAATGATTTAGCACATATGAGTCACCCCAAAACATTTGCAAAACGTAAAAGACGGGAACTATGTACTCACTTTGAAAATCATTTTGTATATATAAACAATGTATATTGTTTTGAAATCTTGAAAATAATTATAGGCACATATGAATCACCCCAAAACATTTGAAAATGTAAAAGAGTGTTGGAACTCATGTGATATGGTTTAACAAACTTAACATTCTAATTTGGAAAGGATCCTAAGTGCTTTTGACCCATTATGACTCGTTAAGGTAGTTTACGCCACTTTAACGGGTCATTATCGTAAACGTGTGATCGGATGGTTAAACATGTCCTATGATGAGTTTTAAATGCCCAAACATGTTTGAAAATGTTATAACATCAGTTTATATGTCAAAAATTTGGTTACATGTGTTTTAAATGGATATATGCGCAAAAGGGCATTTTGGTCATTTTTTAAGAACATAGAAGTAACTTATCATAACACTAACCAAACGATGTGACCATACGGAATAACCTCAGTAGGTTGTTCCCTATACAACTATGGTCACAAATATGTATTTGGTCGGATCCTAAGATCGACCAAACGGGTCGGATTCGAAAGTCAAAACGGTGGTCAAGACCGCTCGACTTATGACCCTAAATAAGCACTAAACTAGAAGTGACGAGTTAGACATGTCAAAATATGTCTAACTAAGTTTATAAAACTGATTTGGTATCAAAACATGGTGTTTCGATATACGAAAATAGTTTCGTTGTAAAATGCACATCATCCGCATTTTTGACCAAAACTTTGACTCGTCACTTCGACTAGTAAACGTGGTAATCAGAAGGTGAAATCGTTAGGGATTATAACCTTCGTGATTACGATCACGTTGGAAAGTTTAATTGAACTTTGACTTGACCAAATATGGTCAGATACAAAAGTCAATCAGGAAGCCAAACTATTCGACTTTTAGCTCAAAAAAGCTAAAAAATGAAAGAACTAGGAAGAGTACTTACTCGTGTTGAAGAACACTTTCAGAACTCAAGATAGGAGGCTTCCAAAGGCTGAAAACAAGCTCCAAGAAGGATAGAAAGAAGAACTTCACACTTTGCTTTGAAGTGTTATAAAAAAACTAGAAGAATCATGGGGTATTTATAGTATTTTAGGATTAAGGAGGTGATGACAATTGTCCTCAAGTATGGATTAGTGTCCTAACATGTGTTAACACCATATTAAGTGTGGCAAAGTGAGTGCTAGGTGTCAAAAATTGGAGATAGGTGGCAAACTTGATGAAGAAGCAAAAATATTTATTATTTTTTTAACATTTTTGGCCCTTGGACTTGTATTTTTCACTTGTTTGACATTGTTAACCCCTTTAACCAAATATTTAGGTTATATAAAGGTGTTAAGACATGTGTAACTTGGATTATGCCCGAAAATGTCATGGATGTCAGTTTGTTCTGTTGTACGGTTACGCGTTTCGCAAAAATGCGTATAACGCTTTAACGAACACGAAAATGATCGAAATTGTGCAACGATTGATATTTTTGCATTCTCATCAATAAATACAAGATTTTATTGAATACAAAAATATTTGGAAATAAAACACAGGGTTTCATTGAATACGAAATTGTTTGTAATTGTGCAATGATTGAAAAGGCACAAATGTCACAGTCTCCCCTACTTTTGGAAATTTCATCCCGAAATTTAATTAGAGGAAACTTTGTGAAAATAGATGTGGATATTTCACTTTCATCTGATCCTCTCATTCCCAAGTAAATCCTGGGCCACGTTTGGATTACCAGCGAACTTTAATTATCGGTATAGGTTTACGCTTGAGGTTCTTGACTTCATGGTCCAATATCTCCACAGGTTTCTCGACAAAGTGCATAGTGTCGTCAACGTGAATTTCGTCAAGGGGAATGTGGAGGTTTATATCGGCTAAACACCTTTTCAAATTGGACACGTGGAATGTTGGGTGAATATTCCCAAGTTCAGGAGGTAGCTCATTTTTCAACAAGTTTTGGGTCACACAGGTATGTTGTGCTTGAAGGATACGTGTCTGATATCAGATAGAATTTGAAACAATGAATTTTGACATGTTCCATTTGACTAAGCGCATCAACCACAACATTCTCCTTACCAGGATAGTAGCGAATCTCGCAGTCATAATCGTTCAGAAGTTCGATCCAGCATCATTGTCTCATGTTTAGCTCCTTTTGATTGAATATGTGTTGGAGACTTTTGTGGTCACTGAAAGCCACACATTTCGTACCGTAAAGGTAGTGTCTCCAAATTTTGAGAGCAAAAACTACAGCTCCTAACTCAAGATCATTAGTTGTGTAGTTCTTCTCGTGGATTTTCAATTGTCTTGACGCTTGGGCTATGACTTTGTCTCTTTGCATGAAAACACAACCAAGGCCTAGGTTTGATGTGTCACAATAGACAACGAAATCGTCGTTACCGTCGGGTAAAGATAAAACATGAGTATTACAGAGTTTTTGTTTCAATGTTTGAAAGGTTTCCTCTTGTTTGTGTCCCCACTCGAAAGGTTTATTCTTCTGAGTTAAAGTGGTGAGGGGACCGCGATCTTTGAAAATTCGTAATGAATCGTCGACAGTATCCAACAAGACCAAGAAATGAACGAACTTCGGTAGGAGTAGTAGGTGTACTCCAATCCCTAATCGCACTGATTTTGGCAGGATCTACATGTATACCTTGTTTGTTGACAATGTATCCAAAAAAATGAACTTCTTTTAGCCAAAATTCACACTTGGAGAATTTGGCGTAAAGTTGTTCTTTCTTCAGGAGTTCCATCGTTAGGCAGAGATGTTGTTCGTGATCGGCTCGAGACTTAGACTAAATGAGGATGTCGTCGATGAAAACAATTATGAACTTGTCTAAATAAGGTTTACAAACCCTATTCATTAAGTCCATGAAGACGGCAGGAGCATTCGTCAAACCAAAAGGCATGACATTGAACTCGTAATGGCCGTATCGAGTGCGAAGAGAAGTCTTGGGAATATCTTCTTCGAGTACACGAAGTTGGTGATACCCAGGATGCAGATCAAATTTTAATAGCAGGTCGCACCTTGTAGCTAATCAAAGAGATCATCAATGCGAGGTAGGGGATATCGATTTTTGATTATGAGTTTGTTAAGCTCACGATAATCGATACACATATGGAAGGTCCATCCTTCTTTTTCACGAATAGGACAGGAGCGGGCCTAAGGTGAAAAGCTCGGACGAATGAATCCCTTGTCTGAAAGTTCTTGGAGTTGCTTTGACAACTCTTGCATTTCAGATGGTGTAAGACAGTAAGGAGATTTGGGAATTGGGTTGGCACCAGGTACAAGGTCAATACAAAATTCAACTTTACGAATTGGGGGTAAACCAGGTAGCTCTTCAGAAAACACCTCAGGATATTCCCGTACAACGGGGATGTCCTGAACAGTTTTACCCTTGCCTTTTTCCTCTATGATATGTGCCAAGAAGGCTACATATTTCTTTCATAGGTTTTGGGCATGGGTACAGGTCATGAGTTTTAGACTACTAGAGGGTTTCTCTCCGTGAACTTCTAAGGTTTCGCCAGACGAAAGAGGTATATGAACAACCTTGTCGAAACAGATCACCTCAGCATGGTGTTTGGTTAACCAATCCATTCCTATGATAATGTTAAAACTCCCGAGTTGCATTGGTGTGAGGTCAATGGGAGAAAGGTGGTTATCCAGGTTTAATTGGCAACTACGAATGACATAGTCGAGCACAAGGGGTTCACAGCTAGCTATTTCCACCGTTAAGGGTTTTCCTAGTTTAGTTCTAGGTATCAAAGCAAGGGTTCAAAGGCTAGTGATACAAAGCTTCTATCAGCACCCGAATCAAAAAGAATAGAAGCAGGATGATTGTTAACAAGGAACGTACCACTAATGACTCCGTTATAAGAATTTATTATTTTATAATGCAATAATATGTTCTTCTAGAAGAAAACATGAGGGAAAATATGTGAGATTGACATTGAATAATCAAGAGAGATGTTAAAAATATCGATGAAATATAAGGATGGTGGTCATTCGTTCGTTACTTCAAAACAAACAAACGACACATGATGACTAATCAAAGTAAATGGGTCTTTATAATGTATCGCGAAGACATGCTTTAGCCTATAAGTGGACACTCACCCTAAGAGTTCCCAGGTAAGAGTGACTGGTCCGATAATGCGGATTTGTACGAATACTCTAGCCTTAGACAGAAAACTCAGGGTACAGGCATCCACCCTTCCAGATTGCACATGTTCACATTAATAAAACCCAAAATTTGACGGGATTTTGAAAAATTACAAGGCTTTAAGCCAAAACAAATCATCTAAGGATAGATGATTGATTTTCAAAACGAATTTGTAACTTATGTATTTGTTTTGGGTAAGTCACCTAAGGATAGGTGATGGTATTGTTTTAAGAATCTAAACGCAAGATAACTCGCGTTAGGGTCCTAGGAAGGTTATAGTCTAGGTCAAAGCATTACTAATAACCTAATTCCCTATAACCATAAGATCTGATACCAATCTTTCTGTAACACCCCGATGCGTAAAACAACGAACCGCGGCAGAAACGTCGGGGAGTCATGTCACAGAACTATTGTTTCGCAACTCATGGAATTTAAAATTTTGTTTGATTAATTTAAATGTTTACATTGTCTTGGGATAAACAGAAACAACATATAAATAAAATGTATTTCATGTTTTAAGTCACTAAGGCCCGTGTCCATTCCCACGTGAAGCATGCATCATATTATCAAGTATTGATTCCTGAAACATATGTGAAAAGAGAGTCAGCATAAAAAATGCCGGCGAGTACATAGGTTTTGTGAGTGTGTCAAATTCGTGGCCTTGTATACATATTGCAACACCTCGTCCCATTACAAGAGTCGTTAAGTGAAAACCTTGTATTAAAAGTGTTTGAAATTGCAATACAATTAACCAACTAAAACAAGTTGGTTAGAGTTGTGAAAACATTGTAGCCATGAATCTTGACAAAAACATTTCTTTTGTAAAAACCTTGTAATAGATTGATTCAAAAGAAAACTTCGTATGGTTTATATCTTTAAGTGAGAATCATTGCGTGACATTGTTTAAAACAATTTGTCTGTGTTATATACCATTTGTCCGTGTTATAGATCAATCGTCCGTGTCATAAACCAATTGTCCATGTCATAAACAAATCGTCCGTGTTTTTAATTTTAAAAACTTTTGATCGTTCTTTAATGAACACATTCAAACCTGTGTTGACTATACCACCAAAGGGTATCTTTAATAGACCACCAAATGGTCTCTTTAACTAGACTAACAAATCAACAAATGATTTGTTAATCAGAAACAGTTTCTGTCATTACCCAAACTTCCACCAGATCCAGTGAACAGTCCGATAATGGGATTGTCAGTCCTTGGCCAAAGCTAATGAATGTCATTCGTGTTATGGATAACGCATTAACAAGTTGTTCACATTATTGAAATCGTATTGTTTTATATATAAACCATAGACATTGTTTTTGAAAACTTGAAAATGATTTAGCACATATGAGTCACCCCAAAACATTTTCTAAACGTAAAGAGGCGAACTATGTACTCACTTTGAAAATCATTATTGTATACATAAACCATGTATATTGTTTTGAAATTTTGAAAATAATTATAGGCACATATGAATCACCCCAAAACATTTGAAAACATAAAAGAGGGGGCTATGTACTCATATAAGCCTTGCGTAGTAAATATGTAGATTTGAAAAGATAGGTTAGCACATATGAATCACCCCAAAACATTTAAAACGTAAAGAAGGGGACTATGTACTCACATAAGCCTCGCGTATTAAATATGTAGATTTGAAAAGATAGTTTTGCACATATAAATCACCCCAAAACATTTAAAACTTAAAAAAGGGAATTATGTACTTACTTTGAAAATAATTTAATATATATAAACCATGTATGTTGTTTTGAAATCTTGAAAATAATTATAGGCACATATGAATCACCCCAAAACATTTAGAAAATGTAAAAGAGGGGAACTATGTACTCACTTTGAAAATCATTTTGTATATGTAAACCATGTAAATTGTTTTGAAATCTTGAAAATAATTATAAGCACATATGAATCACCCCAAAACATTTGAAAACGTAAAAGAGGGGAACTATGTACTCACTTTGAAAATCATTGTGTATATGTAAACCATGTATATTGTTTTGAAATCTTGAAAATAATTATAGGCATGTATGAATCATCCCAAAACATTTGAAAACATAAAAGAGGGGAACTATGTACTCCCATTGAAAATCATTTTGTATATGTAAACAATGTATATTGTTTTGAAATCTTGAAAATAATTATAGGAACATATGACTCACCCCAAAACATTTGAAAACGTAAAAGAGGGGAACTATGTACTCGCTTGGGATTGCGATAGTGTTCTTGATCAACGGAATAAACAAAGCTCAAATGTTTCCTAATTTGTTAGATAAATATGTTAGTGTCGGGACTACAAACGGGAGATCGGATAGAATGAAGTCTTATAAACCAAACGAGTGTTGGAACTCATGTGATATGGTTTAACAAACTTAACATTCTGATTTGGAAAGGATCCTAAGTGCTTTTGACCCATTATGACTCTCGTTAAGGTAGTTTATGCTACGTTAACGGGTCATTAGCGTAAACGTGTGATGGTCCTATGATAAGTCTTAAATGCCCAAACATGTTTGAAAGTTATAACATCAGTTTCTATGTAAAAAATTTGGTTACATGTGTTTAAAATGGATTTATGCGCAAAAGGGCATTTTGGTCATTATTATTTTTAGAACATAGAAGTAACTTATCATAACACTAACCAAACGACGTGACCATACGGAATAACCTCAGTAGGTTATTCCCTATACAACTATGATCACAAATATGTACTTGGTCGGATCCTAAGATCGACCAAACGGGTCGGATTCGAAAGTCAAAGTGGTGGTCAAGACCTCTCAACTTACGAACCTAAATAAGCACGAAACTAGAAGTGACGAGTTAGACATGTCAAAATATGTCTACCTAAGTTTATAAAACAGATTTGGTATCAAAACTTGGTGTTTTGATACCCGAAAATAGTTTCATCGTAAAATGCACATCATGCGCATTTTTTACCGAAACTTTGACTCGTCACTTCGACTAGTAAACGTGGTAAACAGAAGGTGAAATCGTTAGGGATTATAACCTTCGTGATTACGATCGCGTTTCAAAGTTCAATTGAGCTTTGACTTGACCAAATATGGTCAGAATCAAAAGTCAATCAGGTTGCCAAACTGTTCGACTTTTATCTCAAAATAGCTAAAAAAATTAAAGAACTAGGAAGAGTACTTACTCGTGTTTAAGAACACTTTCAGAACTCAAGATAGGAGGCTTCCAAAGATTGGAAACAAGCTCCAAGAAGGATAGAAAGAAGAACTTCACACTTTGCTTTGAAGTGTTTTGAAGTGGTATGAAAAAAATAGAAGAATTATGGGGTATTTATAGTATTTTAGGATTAAGGAGGTGATGACAAGTGTCCTCAAGTATGGATTAGTGTCCTAACATGTGTGAACACCATATTAAGTGTGGCAAAGTAGGTGATAGGTGTCAAAAATTGGAGATATGTGGTAAACTTGGTTAAGAAGTAAAAATATTTATTATTTTTTTGATATTTTTGGCCATTGGACTTGTATTTTCACTTGTTTGCCATTGTTAACCCCTTTAACCTTATATTTAGGTTATATAAAGGTGTTAAGACATGTGTAACTTGGATTATGCCCGAAAATGTCGTGGATGTCAGTTTGTTTGGTTGTATGGTTATGCGTTTCGCAAAAATGCGTAAAACGCTTTAACGAACACGAAATGATTGAAATTGTGCAACGATTAACATTTTTGCATTCTCATCAATATAATAAAAGATTTTATTGAATACAAAAATATTTGGAAATAAAACACATGGTTTCATTGAATACAAAATTGTTTGTAATTGTGCAATGATTGAAAAGGCATAAATGTCACAGAAGACCATATAACGCCTTATTAAGAAGCAACACCTTGTCAGGATGAATTGGATCTTCAAAACCAGGCGGATGTTCAACATATACTTCTTTTTCAACCACACCACGAAGAAATGCACTTTTCACATCCATTTGATAAACTGTAAACTTCTTGTAGGACGCATAAGCCAAGAAAATTCTTATGGCCTCAAGAGGTGCTACTGGTGCATAAACCTCATCATAATCAATGCCTTCTATCTAATTAAAGCCCTGGACAACCAATCTTGCTTTGTTTCTCACAACAACACCTCGGTCGTCCTTTTTGCACTTGTAAACCCATCTAGTACCAATCTTCTTGTAGTTGTCGGGCCTGTCAACAAATTTCCACACGCCCAACTTCTGAAGCTGCTGAAGTTCCTCTAGCATTGCTTCAACCCATGAGTCTTCTTTCATTGCCTCCTTCCAAGATTTCGGTTCAACTTGGCAAACATAGCAGGCAAAAGACCAATCATTCTTTTCCCCAGATTCTCTAAATTATGTATACAAACCAGCATTCTGGTTGTTTCTTAGCTGATTATGTTTATGCACTCCACTCTGGACATCTCCTATAATATTCTGCTGAGGATGAGTATCATGGATTCGAGTTTTAGGAACATCGGGAACTCGAGAATTTATACCCAAATTGTTGATATTCAGATCAGCAGCTAAGTCGATGGCTGGAATTGACGAAGATGTAGAAGCATGACCTTCAGTTGTCCCTTGATTTTCACATATGAAATTACATCAGAAATTCCAGGAATAGGAGCAGAAGTAGCTTCATTTGCATCATGGAACTCATCATCTTCTGACGAAACATTATAATCAGCAACATCTTCAAATTCCTCATTTTGAACAATATTATTAACCGAAGTAGACACTTGTGGGTTAACAATAATTAGTCATACTAATGACGAGTCAACTGTAGTATCACTTTCAAGTAGCATTTGAGTTGCTGCAGACGCATCATCAAAAGTTGGCAGATTAAAGGAGTCAAACAATCCATCGTAGTCAAACATCCAATGAGCACCCAGAGCTCTTACTGACTCAGTGTATCTTTGAACCTTAACTTCACCCATTCCTCAATCTTTTTCATTGACAAATTCCACACTCTGAAATTTGAGTAGCATATCCAAGAAAGAAACCATCGATAGCCTTTGGACCGAATTTACCATGTGGATCAATCATAGTGCATGGAGCTCCAAAAGGTTCTAAGAAAGACACATCCGGTTTCATTTTATGTAACAATTCAAAACATGTTTTCCCACGCCTTTTCACCATAAGAACTCTATTCATTGTGTAGCACGCAGTAGCCACAGCCTCCCCCCAAAACTGAACAGGAAGTTCTGACTCTACTAACATAGTTCTTGCAGTCTCGATCAGAGTTCTATTTTCCTCTTAGCGATACCATTTTGTTGTGGAGTATAACGAGAACTGTATTCATGTAAAATGCCCTTAGAAGAACAGAACTCATCCATAACATGGTTCTTGAATTCGGTGCCATTGTCGCTTTTGATTCTCCTTATCTTCAAATTGTACAAATTTTCAAGTAGCGTGAGGAGATTCTTGAGGATTTCAGGAACTTCACTCTTGTGTGCCATTACATTCACCCATGAAAATCTTGAATGGTCATCAGTAACAACTAAACAATATGCATCGCCAAAAGAGGTCTTGTGTTTCATAGGTCCAAAAAGGTCCATATGAAGACGTTCCAGAGGCCTATTGACAATGTTAATTTTCTTCACAGGATGAGACTTCTTTGCTTGTTTCCCTTTTGGCACGATACACAGACGTCTTGTAAATGAAAGTTCTTAACTGGTACACCATTCACAAGATTATTTTTCACCAAATAGTTCATTTTCCTCAAGTGAATGTGTCCCATTCGTTTATGCCAAGAGATTGACTCCTTTTTAGTGGCTTTTGAGACCAAACATGTAACTTGTGCAGACGTAGTAATAGCTTGGCTCATGTCAAGAATATACAAGTCATTTATTCTTGAAGCTGACAAGAGAATCCATTCTTTGGGAATCTTGAAACCAGACTTCAGCACATAACAACCGGCATCATCAAAATGAACCGTTAAATTCTTGTCGCAGATTTGAGAAACACTCAGAAGATTGTGATCAATTGGACGAACATAATTGATCTTGTCAAAACTAACAACACCATTGGAAATCATTCCTTCTCCAGTGATGTAACCGCCTTTATCTCCAGCAAAAGCAACATAGCCTCCCTGAATGCTTTTCACATCATAAAGGAGCCTTAAGCCGCTTGTCATGTGTCATGATGCTCCACTGTCAACAATCCAATGACTATTCACAGTTCCTCCTGGAACACCCTGCACATTACATTACTCGATTAGTTTGAAATGGGGACCCAAGCCTTAGTGGTCTTGGGTCGACCCTTATCATCAAGAAATGTGATTTCTATTTCTTGATGATTTGGAAACTTTGTGCCTCTCCTTGAAACATTACCAATTTTTGGTTTCCAAGATTCTTGACGTTTACCAGATTGACTATTATTTACAGGTTTAGACACTTCTGGTTTTAACAAACTTGATGAACTTGGTTTCTTCTCTAAAACATCCGGTGTTAATGCCTTTTCAATTATTTTTACTTGTTTACGTATTTGTTTTTCTCTTGTTCCTTAACAATACGATTGTCTTGTTTAGGTGACATAGATTGACGTTGGCAATTCTTTTCAGGAGGGGCACTTTCAACAAACTTGGGTTTGCTGAGTTGGTACAATTTTTATTATGTGGCCAAACTCTCCACACTTAAAACATGTTCTCCTTTCAACAAATTTAGGAGATGCCGTTTGATGACTCGATGTTGAACTTGTAGGCCTAGAGGTACTTGGTCCATCTTCACACCCATTTGTGTGTTGAGTGTAATTGTTTTGACTGTTACGTTTTAAAATCTTGACTTGATTTACAAAATCAATATTTGACATGTTTTCAAAAGTCTCAATTTTATCAGTACCAGTTGAGACTACAAAGTTAACATTTTTCCCCTTTTTCTTATTGTTGAGCTCTTTTAGCTTCAACCTTTGGTTGTGACACCTTAGGTTTTTCAGCTTTCTTTTCTTGTTGTCTACTTTTAGAAGCGATTATTGGTTGTGATTTGATTGGATTCTTCTTTCCCAAAAATTTGGTTGTTGAATTTTCAAAAACTTGATCAATTGAAGTTGGATTGAAATTTTTTATCGAAAAATCCATGTCTGAGTAAATTTTCTCATCACCAATCAAAGTATACAACATATTATCGTTTTTAAATGTAGAAGCAATCGTCTTGACAGATTTGCTAGGATCAATCTCTTGCTTTGTTTCAGATTGCACAACGGGAGTAGTAGAATCACATAAAATATGATTCTTAATTGGAATTTCGACCCCTTTCTTTTTATCAAGAGATTTGTCCTGATTGATCTCATTTGACTCATCATCTGATAACTCATCCTCTTTTGTTATTGGTGGACTTTGATCAATAAGAGATGATGAGTTCTCCGTCTTTCTAGATTCATGTGAGGAATTGTCCAGCTTAAACCCTAACCCTGCTGCAAACTCTTCAGGATTAAGAGGTACAGATGGTTAAATGTGGCATTTCCTCCTCATCAGGCAATTTGGTATAATTGTGTTTCCATGGTGGTGGACACGATTTATACCTAACGCATTTCACATCTCCCTTAAGTTTTTGAACGTCAATGATGTGATCAAGCACATATCCGGAGTTAGAATAACTCTCCAATTTTAGCTTAATTGCATCATGTTCGCATTTGACAATGGCTAACTCCTTTTTCGTTTCTTCAAGGATATTAATGTAGTTATTAATACCAGTTTGCTTATTCAAAATTGTTTTTGTTAATTCAGATACGCTTTTCTTAAGAGTCCCAATTACAGATTTGAATTATTTTTCATTTCGAGTTAATTCCATATTTGCCTTTTTGCATTTTGACAGTTCAACTACTAAGCTTTGATTGTGACTGTTAATTGTTCCAAATTTAGTTTCTAAGTCAGCACAGTCATTGCATATCCTAAGAGAGTCGGATTTTACCTGACTTGTTGAACCTGCAACATTAGCCATAAAAGAAGTGTGATAAGAGAAAAGTCCATTGTTGGCAAAGAATTTTTCTACTTCCTTCGATGCAAATTCTGCTTTCTTTATCAACCCAGACTTTTGACTTTTCAGCTTCTCTGCTTCTTTCAGCAACTTATCGACCTCAGTATCAATATTTTCCCTGATATTCGAATCTAATCCATATCCACCCATACTTGAGCTTTCCACGTCAGAACTCCCATTATACCCAGAACTATCATCATCATCACAAGAGTCAATGTTTTGAACATGTTTGATATGATTGATGATCTTAGCATAACAAGCAGTTCCTCCTTGATTCTCATTTCCTAACTGAACCAACCAATCACATCCTTCATCTGCTTGAACTACTAATGCTCTACTTGTGTTGTTTGAAGGCCCAGACCGGTTGGAGTTGTTTGGGTTGTTAATAGCTACTATACTCCGTTCATTGTTAACTTGAGTGATATTGGATGAATTTGGTTGATTTCGAAAAGGGTTGTAATTTCCTTGCTTGCTAGGTCGAGTACATTCACGTTTAAAATGACCTTTTTCACCATAGTTGAAGCAAGTAACAACATCTTTATCAAATCCATACTTTGTGTCTTTCTTGCTTTCTAAACTTGTTCTTCCAGTCGCTCTTCCGACCGCACTTGCAAATGCCCATTTAATATCCATCAACTCCATCTCATCCATGTCTATTTGTTGATAGTCCTCATTAGTCAAATTGATGTTTCCAATTTGACCGGCAACTAGTCTGCAGTATGCACAAACCATTGCGTTCAGAAGTTCCATGTGTTCCCGAGAAACTTCTACACTGACCTTGGAAAGATGTGAAGTATCAAGTCTGATGGTATTAGGATTTGCAGGTTGAAAGTTGTTACCATAGAAAGCTTGTTGAGAAGCTTGTTGTGGAACTTGAGGTGTAACAACTTTTGGTTGTGGTAGAAAGGCTTTAGGATCAAATACTTGACCATAGGTTTGAGTACTTGAGCCAGCAGATTGATCTGTTTGAACTGGTTGTGGTAGAAACGGTTAACGTTTATCACAAACGTTCTTTGAAGTTTTGGTTGTTGAGTTGTACTAACGCTTGTGTTAATACCTCCAAAATACATTTCAGGCTGTTGTGGAACAGGAACTCTTTTTGCTTTTCGTATTTCTTCTTATTTCTTGTTTCCAGCTTCTGAACGAACTTATAAATACTAATCACATCCAAAACACCTGTATGCTTTAGTAAGTCAATAAATTAACTCCACTTTGGTGATAAGGCATCAGCAAAATGCATTACAATCTCCTGTGGATATGCAATCACCTTGTATGAATACATTTCACTAAGCAGATGATAGAAACGGGTTGTCATATCGCTTAGTGTTTCATTCTCCATGAACAGAAAACCTTCAAATTCTTTTTTCAGAAGATTATGTCGTATCTTTCTTGTTGCAACATTTCCTTCTCCTCTTGCTTCCAAAGTATCCCACAAATTCTTGGTGGTGGTATAGTATACGAATTGATGATAAATATCCTTACGAAGAGCTTGTGTAAGGATAGCAAAAGCCTTCTTTTCTTAATCATAAGCTTTTTTATCATTTTCATCTAAGTTGGCTAAAGAGGTTGGATTTGATCCTTCTTCGAGAGAGATTCCTTGTATGGTGTAGTAAAACATGTCCATAATTCTGTATTTTGACCAAGAACATATGTTTGGAAACGACTTTTCCATGAAGGATAATCGTTCATATGGTTCAACTTCGATGGACGGTTGTTACTTCATGTTTCACTCTCGCTAATAAGAAGAGTCTGAATGCTTTGATTTTGATTTGCCACGCATGCCATTGATTTGCAGTAATCATGGCCGTTTGCTGAGGCATCAATGATTTAACTCATGAGGTTGTGGAGCTAGATTGTGGTGAGTCTTGGTTTGTGCTTGAACTACACCCTTAATCTGTAACACCTCGTAAAATCGTGTCTAATAGTATAGTGACACGTGTTTTATTTTATTTTAGTCTATTAAAGACTAATGAGGACTAAAGGTGTCAACATGCTCAAAGTGAGCCTCTGAGTGACTGTCTGATGTCAACATGCATAAACGTAAGCCTTTGAGTGACTGATACGTCAATATGCTTAAAACAGCAGCCTCTGAGTGACTGATATGTCAACATGCTTAATCATTAGCCTCTGAGTGACTGATATGTCAACATGCTTAAACTTGGCCTCTGAGTGACTGATATGACAACATGCCCAGCCTCTGAGTGACATCGGAGTCAACATGCTTATAGTGGGCCTCTAAGTGATCCTTTACGAAGTCCTAACTCTCATATGTCCCATTATGTTGGACGAGAGGAATTCAATCAGTGAAAATGTGAAAGTTGGATAATGGAGGGGTTAAAAGTGTCAACATGTTAATTTATACCTCTGAGTGACCTTTTAACGAACCGAGAGCTCGACAATGTCCGGGCATAATCCCGGGTACGCCAAGTATTGGCTACGGAGGACTAAAAATGCTAAAAATGTGTTTTAGGAAGGTTAAGAGGGTTTAATAAGTTGAGGGGCTAAAAGTGTCAAACTTTGAAACTGGCCATGGGGCACTCCGGGGCGCGAGAGGCAACGCTTGTGCCTCTCGCGGGGCGCGAGAGGCCTGTGTCTGCAGAAAATTTGCTTGGCCTCCACACAAATTGCCAAAAACCATTTGATTCGAAACCATGGTCTTCCAAACTGCTATGCCACGTTTTAGGACACTTGTAAGCTTCCTCTTACACCCCTTAACACCTGGCATCACCTCCTTCAAGCTCTCCAACTATTAATAGGTGCCAAGGTTCACCATTTGAACATGCACCTTTCTCATTCACAACTCTATCTCCCTTCTCTGGAAGTTCCTAACTGAAAGGAGCATCCAACTTAGTTCTATTGCATTCTAAGAACCATTTGTAAGTGTTCCTTGCTCTTGCATTTTTGTTTATAGGCTTTTATAGCCAAAAGTTAAGCGTTTTACTAAAAACGCCTTGACTTTCGGTTAAGACCGTTATGGTCCAGCGATTGTTCGTAACGAACAAGGCTAAGTGATCGTAAGAAGGTAAGTGTTAGTCTCTATAAAGGGCACCTCTTGAAGATCACGTTAGCTAGACCAATTGACGGGTCAAAGTTATTATATTAAAAAGTCAAACAGGCCATTTTTCGGAAAAATCATAAATTGATCTTATATATGTTATGAAACCTGTTTTGACACTTAAACAAGTTGGTAATAATTACTAGAACATATAAGAACATGTTCGGTTCATCAATTTCAGTTCTGGGGTCGGTTCGCAACCGAAAGTCGCGAAGTTTGACTTCTGCTTTGACTTTCGATTCTGACCCGATTTAGATTAGTTAGATACTGATCGAAAGTTGCATTATGATCGTAATATAATGTAGCATAACCCTATGAGGTTATATTACATGATCATAATCATAATCTGAGTTTATGCACAAGTTCCGTAATTATGCCATTTTGACTAAAATGTCCTTTTTGCATAAAAGAGGTTTTAATGATAATGAACTTTAAATGAGTTTCCTACCGATGTAACATTATAAGTAGGACTATTTTGGGATGTAAAATCATATTATAAACTGAGTTTATGAGCAAGTCATTGTATTATGTCGATAAATGACGATAACGCCCTTGTGGCTTATAAAATGGTTTTAATCACATCTTTTTAAAGTAAATCTTTTACCTAGTGATATGTTATATTAAATAACATATCTAAGACATATTAATCTGATCATAACATCAGTTTTAATTATACATCACACAAATCGTCATTTTACGACCTAAGCGCCGTTTCGGCGCATATTATGGTTTTAAACCATATTTACTAACCAAGACTTGTTACCTACTGATTCTAAAACTTATTTTAAATATTTTTATAGTATGTACAAGATATAAACTCAGAATCCCAAATAATTTATAAACTGTGTGTAAAATGACCAAAATGCCCCTACGGTGCATAGATTGGTCATAAAAGATAAATTACACATATAATTAATATCCTACTGATATTATATCATAAATAAGTTAGTTTTCTAGAATACTTATAGATATAAGATCAATTATATTCAAGTTCCTTTTATATGGTATGAAATTACCGAAACGCCCTTATGAGACAAACATGTAAATCTGTTAACAAGGTTGGACGATCAACTTTCCCAAGTTATAAAGATTTTGTGCTGATACGCACTTAAAACATTTTATTTAAATGTTTTCAAAATGAGTCAGTTGGGTGTATTTACCAGCGAAAGTTGACGTATTTTCAAAAGACTAAGCTTGCAGGTACAATACGAAAATAGGCTGGAAGTGCTCGGTAGTGATAAGAGGGTCTTGCAAATCCTAGATCTACCCAAAGTCTGTTTTATATTCTTTTTTTGTACAATTTATGATCTGCCTGTGGATCTTCTATTACGAGCCTGTATATTATTTTGTATTTCGAATATTTGGTTTGTAATAGTAATTTAAATCCAAGACTTCCGTTGTGCTGTGTTTAATTGTCTATGATGTTATCAACTTACGTTATGATATTCCCCACCCGGCCCACCGGTGTTTGATTGGTTGTGGAAAGCCAGGGTGTGACAGGTTGGTATCAGAGCCAACGTTTGAGAGAATTAAACACTAGCCTTTTGTGTTTAATCTCAAATTTACACAAGCACATTCCTTAGACTTCTGAGTCTTGGCTTTGACCTAGGATTACTCATCTCATTATTAAGTTATAAGTATTGTTTTTGAAATGATTTTTATCAGGAAAATGCCGCCACGAGTAAGAGGAAGAGGAAAAGGACCAATGATAGGAGGACCTTCAGGACATATCCCTTCACATCCCCATCACCCGAACCCTTATGAAGATTCGGGGGATTCATGGCCACTATCGCAACATTCACCTTCTCATACTCAAAACTCTTATCATTCATACCATTCACATCAATCCCACCACTCTCATCATTCCTACCATGATGAGTTTAACCCCAACCAATACTTTAATACACCCCCGGCCGACCAAAACCAATAAGATCAGCCAAACCCAATGGACGAGGACTTCGACCCGGAGATGCCGCCGTCAGGATCAAATGCACATCCCATAGAAATCTCAAGGGATTCAAACTCCTATGCCGGATCACCTTATAAAGGTCCTAATGAGTGGAACCAATATTGAAACCAATTTACCTTCGCTAACACTCCTTCCCATCACTCCCAACCACCTCTCGTGCAAGAAGATATGCACATGGAACCGGTGGAACAACCCCAATCGCCACCAGAACCGCCAAGTAAGAAAAGAGGAGCACGTATATCGGTACGTGCAGGCCAACTGTCGGGATTGTTGCCACCTTTGCCCAAACCCTACCCTACAATTCACGAGGACCCACAAATGGGTGGACCCTCAAACACCTGTGGTGGATCCAACACCACCACCAATGGTTCAACCACCACCATCGGGTTATAATAACCCTATTCCAACATATCCGGATACGTTCGGATATGATCCTTTTAACACAACTACACCAGTTGATTATCAAGCAATGTCGCAAGACCCTTACATGCAAGCTGTCATGCATAATGCACTTTACCAGTCTTTTTTCCCACCTGCTTATCCACCTACTGGATATCCAAGCTATGGATACCAGTATCCTATTATGCCACAACCACAACCTCGGCCGCCACTTGAGGCATTTAATGAGGTCTTAGAACGAATGAAAAAATGCAACAACAAGCGGAGAAAACAGAGAAGAAGAGAATAAGTTCTTCAAGAAACTCTCCAAGCTAGTTAAGGGAAAGAAGGACGAGTGAAGTCTCTTCTAATATATGTTAGTCCCTACGAGGACGTTGTTATTTCTTTAGTCCCTGCGTGGACATTTTTGTTTTTGTAGTCCTTGGATGGACAGTTTATTTCATTGTTTCTAGTATTGTAATTTCTATTTGGAATTTAATGAAGTATTTTTGGAATTATATATATATATGTGTGTGTATGTGTGTGTATTCATCCTCTTCAAGCGAACATCTCAATTTTATTCGAAACTTATGCTCTGCTATATAATTCCAAAAGACCTTAATGGACTTGATTATGCCAGGTGGCGTAGACCACACATTGGCCAAGAAATGATAGTTAAGGAAAAGGAGCCTTCTATCAGGAAAGTTAATGGAAGTTATCCTTCTATCCAGAGGTGGGGAACTAGGTTCAAGCCTCCAAGGTCGTTAAGGTCGAAGGTGACCGAGACCATTAATCAATCATTAAGGTACTCTTATGTTAACATTAAGGAATGTTCATACTCTTGGTAGTGTGACTTGAGGAACCACACTAGCCATCCAGGTAAAAAGGACTACGTCTTAAGACCTATTATATAGCCTATGTGATCAATGTGATCCCGGCTAATGTCATCAATGCGATGGCAAATGACAGGTCAAGGTGCCCAATTTTATGTCCAAGGTGACAGGCCAATGTGCCCAATTTTATGTCCAAGGTGACAAGCCAATGTGCCCAATTTTATGTCCAGGTGGACAGGCCAATGTGCCCAATTTTATGTCCAAGGTGACAGGCCAATGTGCCCAATTTTATGTCCAATGTGACAGGACAATGTGCATAAATTTACATCTGTTATGATGTAGGCCAATGTACCCAATTTTTATGTCCAATGTGACAGGACAATGTGCATAAATTTACATCTGTTATGATGTAGGCCAATGTACCCAATTTTTATGTCCATTAGTGACAAGCTTATGAGCTGTATGTAATTGTCAATTATGACAATGACAGTTGTGACCTTACGATCCACTGTCTAATAATATATGGACTATGTCCAGATTGTAATTTGCCTTTGATGGTCCTATTAAGACCTACGCCAAATATAGATATGATAAGCATAAGAGTTGTGATGTTATTCACACTAGCTTAAATAGGCAATGGATTGTTATATCCAATGTTTAAAGCCAATATGGTTGTCACTAGCTTAATGGGTGATGGATTGTTATATCCAATGTTTAAAGCCAATATGGTTGTTATACCATGGCTAAGAGAAATTTTGTTTGATGTTTAGAACTAAAGCTGCAATATGGTAAACTCGGACGAGGCACAGAGTAGCCACCGAGAGATTAGCTCTAACCAAGCTGAAAATATAGCAGTTAACAACGATGACTTCCAAGCTCGCATAGACGCAGTTGTGGGAAAGGCCATGGAAAAGGTCATAGAAAAACTTAGGGAGTCGAGTGCTACTCGCTCCAGACCATTATCAATCGCACTATCATCAGCTCATAAAGAGAGCTCAGTTCACTCTTCAAATGCAAAGAGTGAACCAAAGAAAATAGAATTTGCTGATAGGTCTCGTTCTTCTAAAGACAGATGTACCTACAAATATTTTGTCTCCTGCAAACCCCGAGACTTTAATGGGTAAAAAGGAGTAGTAGAAGCCTTGAAGTGGCTTGACGAAATGGAAACAATTGTAGATATCAGCGGTTGTGCTGATAAGGATGTGGTCAAGTATGTATCACAATCCTTCAAATGAGATGCCCTGATATGGTGGAAGGCAATGGTTCAATCTACAGGTAAGATACACCTGTACAACTTAGGATGGTCTAAGTTTGTCGATCTAGTCAAGGAGACTTATTGTCCACCTCATGAGGTTGAGAAATTAGAGACAGACTTTCTGACTCTTTCAATGAAGAACCTAGACTGTCGGAACTATGTTTCTGACTTCAATTCCCTGTCTAGGTTAGTTTTATATTTAATCACCCCTGAATCCAAACGCGTTGCGCGTTTCGTTAATGGGTTAGCGCCCGAGATAAGGGCATGGTAAAGGCTGCTCAGCCTAGTACCTATAGGTCCGTTGTAGACCTATCTCTCTCTCTCTCACCTTAGATTTAGTGAGGCAAAGGTCAATTAGGACTGAAACTGACGGAAAGAGGAAATGGGAGGATAATAACTCCCAAAGGTTTAAAAATAAAGGAAATTTCGGGTTCAAGAAGAACCAGCACGCGTCTAATGACTAACCTCTGTGCAAGAACTGTAAATATAGACATTGGGGACAGTGTTGTATAAATCTACAGACTAAAACCTGTGGTATCTGCAAGAGAAAGGGGCATAGGACCCTAGAGTGCAAGGATCTTAAGGATGCAGTTTGCTACAACTATTATGAAAAGGGCATATTACGTTCAATTGCCCCAAGAACCCCAAAGGTAATGATGCAAAGCCTGGAGAGGCTAAGAAAGGGATTGCTCGTGCCTTCTAGATGAATGCCAGGGAGGCCGTTAATGACAATAATGTCATAACAGGTACATTCCTCATCTATGATGTATATGCTAGAGACCTTTTCGATTCGGGTGCAGATAAATCTTTTGTTGATCGCAAGTTTAGTAAACTACTAAACTTACCCATAAGAACTCTAGATATAACTTATGAGGTAGAACTTGCTGATGGAACGTTAGAGATAACATCTTCCATTCTTGATGGATGCTCTATATCCATTAAAAATAATTCTATCCCCATCACTCTTTTGCCAATGAAATTGGCAACGTTCGATGTAGTTTTAGGCATGGATTGGTTATCCCATAACCAAGCCTGCATTGCCTACGATAAGAACTCATCGAAATTAAAACCCCATTTGGTGAAACGATCACCATCCCTGGAGATTTGCACTACGGATTGCCAGACAAGGTGTCGTTATTTAAGGCATCCAAGTGTTTGGGGAGAGGTTGTGTCATTTATATGGAACAAGTAACTATCAATGAGCCTAAGCCATATATTGAAGACCTTCCAGTTAGCTCGGAGTATTTCGATGTTTCCCCCGAAGAATTACCTGGCCTACCTCCCGATAGGCAAGTGGAGTTTAGAATTGATATCCTACCTGGATCAGCACCGGTAGCCAGGGCTCTATATTGGTTAGCACCAACGGAGATGAAGGAATTGAGATTATAGTTAGATGAACTCTTAGAGAAAGGCTTTATTCAGCCAAGTTTCTCGCCTTGGGGAGCTCCTATATTATTCGTAAAGAAGAAAGACGGTTCAATGCGAATGTGCATTGATTACTGAGAGCTGAACAAGTTAACAATTAAGAACCGATATCCTTTGCCCAGGATCGACGATTTATTCAACCAACTTCAAGGGGCTAGTTACTTTTCTAAGATTGATTTGAGATCAGGATATCATCAGCTGAAGGTTAGGAACGAGGATGTTCCTAAGACTGCCTTCAGGACACGATATGGTCATTTTGAATTTCTAGTGATGCCTTTTGGGCTCACAAATGCACCTGCAGCATTCATGGATCTCATGAATAGAGTCTGCAAACCGTATTTAGATAAGTTTGTCATTGTCTTTATAGACGACATACTTATCTATTCTCGTAATCAAGTTGGCCACGAGAAACACCTTCGGTGCATTCTAGAATTGCTAAGGCAGGAAAACTTTATGCTAAATTTTCTAAGTGTGAATTTTAGCTTAGAGAACTCCAATTTTTTAGATATGTTGTAAGTGAGCATGGTATCTAAGTGGATCCCGCCAAAATAGAAGTCATAATGAATTGGGAAGTACCCAAGACCCCGTCAGAGATTCGTAGCTTCCTAGGATTGGTCGATTACTATAGGAGGTTCATTGAGAACTTTTCAAGAATAGCCACTCCTTTGACTACCTTAACCCGTAAGAATGTCAAATTTGTTTGGGGTCCAAAACAACAAGAATCCTTTGAGATTCTAAAACACAAGTTGAGCAATGCTCCTGTGTTATCTCTACCTGAGGGTATTGAGGATTTTGTAGTCTATTGTGATGCTTCGCACACTGGCATGGGTTGTGTGCTAATGCAAAAAGGAAAGGTAATTGCTTATGCATCACGACAGTTAAAGGTGCACGAAAGGAACTACACCACCCATGATTTGGAATTGGGTGCCGTGGTATTTGCACTAAAGCTATGGATACAACCAAGTGAATTATATACACTGACCTAAAAAGTCTCCAGCATCTGTTCAATCAGAAAGAATTGAACATGCGATAACGTCGTTGGATAGAAACACTTAACGATTATGATTGTGAAATTCGCTACCATCCTGGCAAGGCAAATGTTGTTGCTGACACCTTAAGTCGCAAGGAAAGAACTAAGCCCATTAGGATTAATGCAAAGAGCATTGAGCTCATAAGTAGCTTGAATGAGTAGATATTAGATGCGCAAAAGCAAGCCCTATTAGAGGCTAACACTCCTAATGAGGGATTAGGCGGAAATGTTGATCAGTTAACGCCTGGAAATGATGGAATGCTTAGATTTAATGGAAGAATCTGGGTTCCAATCTTTGGAGGACTTAGAGAGCTAATCCTTCAAGAAGCGCATAACACGAGATACTCAGTTCACCCAGGTGGTGACAAAATGTATCAGGATCTGAAAAAGAATTATTGGTGGATGGGTTTGAAGAAATCCATAGCCACTTATGTAGCTAAGTGTCTGACGTGTTCGCAAGTTAAGGCCGAACATAAAAAACCGTCAGGACTTTTACATCAACTTGAGATTTCCACTTGGAAATGGGAAATGGTAACTATGGACTTGATTACCAAGTTATCTAAGACCAAACGTGGTAATGACACGATTTGGATCATTGTAGATAGGCTGACTAAGTCAGCGCATTTCTTGCCAATTAAAGAAACGTATAACTCTGACAAATTGGCTAAGTTGTATGTGGACAAGATTGTGGTCCCTACACGGTGTGCCGGTATCTATTGTATATTACAGAGATACTAGATATACCTCTCATTTTTGGAAAAGTTTCCAACAATCTTTAGGCACAAGATTAAATTTTAGTACAACTTACCATCCACAGACCAATGATCAAAGTGAGCGTACTATTAAGACATTGGAAGACATGCTTAGGGCATGTGTGATTGATTTATGGGATGACCACTTACCCCTAATAGAATTCTCCTATAATAATAGTTATCATACAAGTATCAAGGCTGCTCCTTATGAGGCCTTGTATGGGAGAAAATGCCAAACACTCGTTTGTGGGCAGAAGTTGGGGAAGCCCAACTATCAGGACCTGAGATTGTCCTGGAGACCACGAATAAGATTGTGCAAATCCGTGATTGTCTCAAGGCTGCTCGTGATAGGCAGAAAAGCTATGCTCACAAGAGGCGTAAACCTCTCAAGTTCCAAGTAGGGGACAAAGTCATGCTATAAGTATCACCTTGGAAAGGTGTAATGAGATTCGGAAAGAAGGGCAAGCTAAGCCCAAGATATATAGGACCATTTGAGAAAATCGAATGCGTCTGCACTATAGCTTATAAGCTTAGGCTACCAGATGAGCTTAGTGGAATCCATGATGTATTCCACATATCTAACCTTAAGAAATGTCTAGCCGATGAATCGCTAGCAATGTCGCACAAAGATGTGCAAATAGATGATAACATGAGGTTTGTTGAGAAACCAATTTCGATCGAGGATCGATAGGTTAAGAAGCTTCGAAGGAAATTGTACCTATAGTAAAGGTTAAGTGGGACGCCTTTAGAGGTCCCGAGTATACATGAGCGGTTGAGTCCACTATGCGAAAAAGTACCCCCATCTTTTTGAATAAAATCTCGAGGATGAGATTTCTTTTAAGGGGGTGAGAATGTAACACCTCGTAAAATCATGTCCAATGGTATAGTGACAGGTGTTGTAGTTTATTTTTAGTCTATTAAAGACTAATAAGGACTAAAGGTGTCAACATGCTCAAACTGAGCCTCTGACTGACTGATACGTCAACTTGCTTAAACAACAGCCTCTGAGTGACTGATATGTCAACATGCTTAATCATTAGCCTTTGAGTAACTAATATGTCAACATGCTAAAACTTGGCCTCTGAGTGACTGATATGTCAACATGTCTAGCCTTTGAGTGACATCGGAGTCAACATGCTTATAGTGGGCCTCTGAGTGATCCTTTACGAAGTCCTAACTCTCATTAGTCCCATTATGTTGGACGAGAGGAATTAAATCTGTGAAAATGTGAAAGTTGGATAATGGAGGGGTTAAAAGTGTCAACATGTTAATTTATACCTCTGAGTGACCTTTTAACGAACCGAGAGCTCGACAATGTCCGGGCATAATCCCGGGTACGCCAAGTATTGGCTACGGAGGACTAAAAATGCTAAAAAGGTGTTTTAGGAAGGTTTAAGATGGTTTAATAAGTTGAGGGGCTAAAAGTTTCAAACTTTGAAACTGGTCATACGACGCTCGCGGGGCGCGAGAGGCAAGGCTTATGCCTCTCGCGGGGCGGAGAGGCCTGTGTCTGCAGAAACTTTGCTTGGCCTCCACACAATTGCCAAAAACCATTTGATTCGAAACTATGGTCTTCCAAACTGCTATGCCACGTTTTAGGACACTAGTAAGCTTCCTCTTACACCCCTTAACACCAGGCATCACCTCCTTCAAGCTCTCCAACTATAAATAGGTGCCAAGGTTCACCATTTGAACTTGCACCTTTCTTATTCACAACTCTGTCTCCCTCCTCTGGAAGTTCCTAACTGAAAGGAGCATCCAACTTAGTTCTATTGCATTCTAAGAACCATTTGTAAGTGTTCCTTGCTCTTGCATTTTCGTTTATAGGCTTTTATAGCCAAAAGTCAAGCGTTTTACGGAAAACGCCTTGACTTTTGGTTAAGACCATTATGGTCCAGCCATTGTTTGTAGCGAACATGGCTAAGTGATCGTAATAAGGTAGGTGTTAGTCCCTATAAAGGGCACCTCCTGAAGATCACGTTTGCTAGACCAATTGACAGGTCAAAGTTATTATATTAAAAAGTCAAACATGCCATTTTTCGAAAAAAATCATAAATTGATCTTATATATGTTATGAAACCTCTTTTGACATTTAAACAAGTTGGTAATAATTACTAGAACATGTAAGAACATGTTCGGCTCGTCAATTTCAATTCTAGGGTCGGTTCGCAACCGCAAGTCACGAAGTTTGACTTCTGCTTTGACTTTCGACCCAATTTAGATTAGTTAAATACTGATCTAAAGTTGTATTATGATCGTAATATAATGTAGCATAACCCTCTGAGGTTATATTACATGATCATAATCAGAATCTGAGTTTATGCACAAGTTCTGTAAGTATGCCATTTTGACTAAAATGCCCTTTTTGCATAAAAGAGGTTTTAATGATAATGAACTTGAAAATGAGTTTCCTACCAATGTACATTATAAGTAGGACTATTTGGAATGTCAAATCAGATTATAAACTGAGTTTATGAGCAAGTCCTTGTAATATGTCGATAAATGACCATAAAGCTCTTGTGGCTTATAAAATGGTTTTAATCACATCTTTTTAAAGTAAATCTTTTAGCTAGTGATATGTTGTACTAAATAACATATCTAAGACATATTAATCTGATCATAACATCAGTTTTCATTAAACATCACACAAATCGTCATTTTACGACATAAGCGTCGGTTCGGCGCATATTATAGTTTTAAACCATATTTACTAACCAAGACTTGTTACTGCTGATTTTAAAAAATTTATTTTAAATATTTTTACAGTAGGTACAAGATATAAACTCAAAATCCCAAATAATTTATAATCTATGTGTAAAATGACCAAATGCCCCTTTGGTGCATAGTTTGGTCATAAAAGATAAATTGCACATATAATTAATATCCTACTGATATTATATCATAAATAAGTTATTTTTCCAGAATACTTATGGTTATAAGATCAAATTATATTCAAGTTCCTTTTATACGGTATGAAATTACCGAAACGCCTTTATGAGGCATAGTTTCACTTTAAAACCATAACGAGCATATAAGTTGATATCCTACTACACACGCATGTTATCCATTCCCATCAGAGTGGGGCGTGAACCGAATGGCATGTTCATCGCACAACGGAAGCAGACGTGATGGCTAAGGTTTCTAGTAAATGAACGCCCGCTAACTACTCGAATCCTCATGGGTTGCACTATTTCAACCTGAGAAAGAACATGCGAAAAAATCAACATAAAGTTGGCGAGTTCATAGTTTGTTTGTTTTGTTTCAAATGAGTCATAAAACATATGAGCATTTTGCATTCGAAAACCGGTTTGTGGGATCATAGTATCCCAAAGCATTTGAAATGTCATGTCTGTATAACAGTATTGAAATGTTTTCTGTGTTGTTTGCAAATCCATGCATATAAATGTTATGTTTATAAACCGGTGATAAAATGATTTCAATCGTATCAGTAAATAAACCGGTGTTGAAATGTTTTCTGTCATAATTGTAAACCGGTATTGAAATCGTAGTATGTAGTTTTCCTATGGAATCTAAGGGTCAGTTGGTGTGTAGCTAATACACTGGCCTATGTGTCATAAGTAAATAACCAACCCAAGACAACTTTGACATCATTGGGATCACAAAAGCACTCCTAACCGGTTAACATACCAGTAGTGGAGTGTGTCTCAAACTCGATAGATCTATACCTTTTGCACCTTGGTCACTACGTGATTAATGGTTACTATTGTTATCTTTCTACTTATGCACATTGATCTGTTATCATCTAATTCCATAACTACATATCAATTGTTATAAATCTGTGTTATTGGGCCTAGCCCAAGTTTTCTTGATTTTTGGGCCTAGCCCATGTTTTCTTGTTATTGGGCCTAGCCCATGTTTTCTTGTCATTGGGCCTAGCCCATGTTTTCTTGTCATTAGGCCTAGCCCATGTTATAAATGAAATTGGGGCCTCGCCCCTAGTTTTGACTATGACAATCCTGTCACTAGTCAAAAACTCATGCATGTTTCGATAAGCTTTGTAGCTTGTGAAAATCGGTAAGTTTAGCATAAAACCTTTCGTAAACCATTTGAGTTCGTTGAAATCTCTTTGTAACATGGTTTAGAAATATATGATTTTTGTTTCATCAAAACATTGTGTGCTTTCGCAAAACTTGCATGTCTTTCCACCCCCGAAAACATTTATAAAATGTAAAATGGTAAAAAGTGGGGGTTATGAACTCACCTGGATAATCAGTGCAAAGCTAGCTTAAATGTTATTTCCATAGTGTTGTCTCCACAACTTGACTTGCTAGCATGCAATATTGTGTATCCTAAAATGGAATAACTTGTAAGTTTCTAAGAATGGCGTAGCTATACTACGTGATACCGAGCTCTACCGAATCGTTACGCATACGATTCAATGAAATTATTATTGACTTAAATCGGTTAACCAACCTATGGTTTTCTTAGAGTTGTCTTAGTTTTCGAGCAACCTGAAATATATGTTTACGTCTAAACATAACTATATTTCATGAAATCATAACTACTTCGTAGTTTTCGTAAGACATGTTGTATATATACTTGTCTATATATCCGTATAAGTAATACATTTCGTATTCGCGCAAGAGTTTGGCTATCGTGTCACACTTTGTTAGACGTTTGAATCGGATATAAACAATATACTATTGTTATAATATCATTCGAAAGTATCCGTACGTGTTCGCGTCGTCGACGTTAAAAATAAATATAACAATATTTATTTTATAAAAGTATTCAACGCCATGACATTTGAATGTATATAGTATTCTTGTAACACGATTTTCGAATTCTTGAAATAATGCGCGCCTTGTATAAGTGTTTAGGAAATAGTGGCGTTTCGAAATAAATAGAATCAATATACTTATTTTTATACATCGTTCGAATAATTTTGAAATTTGAAATATAGTTTCCAAATTCGGCTTTTGAATTAAACATAAATAATTATTTTCGATCGTAACAGATCGCCGAAAACTTGTTGCCTAGTAGTCGCGCGTGTTGAAAAGTTATCGGACGTTAAACCTTTGAAATATGTCATGTTTTCGTTTTACGGGTTTTACGAAAATCAGGCAGAGTTTCCTCTGTTTTTGGACGATCCCGACAATATTATTTGTCGATTTATTTATCAAAACACAACCTCCAAACTCGCAAACAAACAATATATATATGGTTTTTCGTCGTGATTGAAACGTGGTTTTTGTCGAATACAAATCCGTTTTATATTAACGCCGATTATAATTCTGATTTATATATTTAACTAACGCCGGTTCGATTTTAATTAATAATTATTCGAAGGTAGCGTACGTCGACTTAATTGTTATATTTTAACTCTTTGGCGATATGTTATTCTTAACGGGTCGGGTCGAGCTCGGTTTCGCGAGATATATATTAATATATCAACTAATGTAATTTAAATTTTCGTGTTGTAATTAATTTTTACCGAGTTGTGGGTTGACTCATTGGCCGACAGTTGACCAGGTTTGACCGCGTTGACCGGGTTTGACCCGTTGACTTTTGTTGACCGCACCAAACCGAACCTGAAACATACAATTAAATATCCACATCTGAACCATGTTTGACTGAACCGAAACTTGGTTGACCCGAACCAACCTGAGCTGAACCGGAGATGTACCGGGATTGAACTGAGTTGAACCTGGAGTGAACCAAACCCGAGCCGAGAAGCTGAACCAAACAACCCTACCATTACCACCGGCTTTACCGTTGGTGTCTCGACCCAATCCCCACCGCCCCAAACCCGGAAACAACCACCACCATCTTCATCGCTGCCAGAATCGACACCCAAACCGACAATAACACAGATCCGACCGGAAAAGGACCAACATAATCCACCATTGACATCACCGCCGAATGACCGGTTCGGATCCGTCGCTGGCGGCTGCCACTTTCGGCAGTCGGAGAACCGAGAGAGGAGGGGGTCGTCGTTGAGACACGGCGGCTGCCGCCGTCGTCCTCCTCTCTCTCCGTCACTCTCTCTCTCTTATGCTCTGTCTCACTCTCTAACCTGTCTGATCTGACAGTATGTATGCGTATGCGGTGTGTGTGTGTGAGAGAGAGAACAGAGAAGAGAGGTGAGTGTGTGGTGTGTGTCGCCGGCATAAACGACCGTCAGAGGTCACCGGACTATCGCCGGATTCCGCCGGTCAGGAGTAGAGAGGGAGAAAGAAGCAGGGGATGTTTGTGTGCTAGGGTTTCTTCAAAAATGAAAGTGGTGAAGGGTTATAGCTTATATTTATATTTAGGGTTTTGTTTAAATAGGTTAGGTCCAAAGCCCTTAGCGTGTTCGAAGCCCAAACCTTTTTCCACGGCCCGTTATCGAAACCCGAACTTCATGATTTATCGAAATTTATTCGTTTTAGACTCGAAAGCGTTTAAAATTATATCGGAAGTCATGTTTTGAGGTGTAATCTGTTTGTTGCGTTAAAATTCCCGTATTTCGCTACGGTTACCGTTTTTCGTTCCAGTTTCTACCGTGAACGTGAAAATCTGAAAACGAAGCCCAATCTTAATATATATATTTAGACATATCTCTAGTCCATGGCTTCTGTTTCGTTGTTGGGGCGTTCCTGTTTTCCGCGTAACTTCCGCGTTGTGCTTTGCGACGTTCAACGATCCAAATTTATCGCATAATTATGAATGTATGACAACTACAAGTACAAAATTCGTATTTTAGGCGTTGTTAGTATTTGTTCGGCATCAGTTCGCTTATCGTTCAAATTCGCGTTAAAGTTCTCGATTGTCGCCATATTGCGTAATGTGAATCAAGTAGAAGTTCCTAGGCTTTCTAAAGGCCTGATCGAGTTAATTTACGTCTAATTACGTTAATTGTATTTGTATTATTGTTTGTTAAGCGCTTAATTAAGACCGGAAACTGCCGGTTGTCACATTCTCCCCTTGTTATAAAAATTTCGTCCTCGAAATTTAAGTTATGTTATCTCCTTAGATTTTTGTCATGCGTAGATAAGTATTAATACTACCCAGGTAAATGACCATGTAATCGCATCGAGACTTGTCTGAATTATATGAATGCAATGACATATTACAACAATACGAACCCACTGGTTCAACTGAATCTGTTTTCAGAATCGAGGCCAAGTGAACGAAACGTAATGACATAATCACCACGTGACTGAGTTTACATGGGTCATACAAATGAGAATCTCGACAATAAATTTCCAAGACGTTCACAATCTGTAAATGAATTTCATAAACAACAGAAATTTCTACCTACGGAAACTAGCGTTGGTTGTTGGATCGGTGAGACTTTGAATAAACAAGCTCAAAAGAATTAGAATCGTGAAGATGATTTGTTAACTTTTCGAACCATAAGTTAACACTATTGAATTGCGAGGATACACCAAATTACAACCGAAGTTAGTGTATCATTGTCTTAATACATAGTTGCATTAAGACCACTTTCAATGATTAGCCCAAGCTACAAGTTTATACCGACACCACAAGGCGTCATAGCCATTGAAATAATTCAATAGTAGCGGTGACCGAACAAATTCACCGTATTTACAATTTAATGAAAGGTTCAATCAAGTAAGTCTAAATATTTGTTCCTAATAAATCTAATAGGATTCTCAATTGAAAATGAAAGAACAAATAAATATGATTTCCGATCGATCGTGGAAGAACAATAACTATCCCAAAATTCTCGACCGATAATGAAAGGACCGTTACGAGGTACACTGAAATAGACAATGATTTGTGTAACATCTTCTTAATACACGATTGTATTAAGAATGTTTTAAGAAAATGACCCAACAAGGGGATTTAAAAATGAATAAATAATCAAGTAATTAAATCCGTACATGAGTTGTGAAAGCGATGTCAGCGCAAGCTTCAACTAGTGTAATGTCACACCCTGGTCGTAGCGGAAGCGCAAGTGTGTGACTATTTGGTAATCATTGCACCCAATATAGTAAACATTATAGTTTAACAACGATGCATGCAGTTCACTTCATATTTACAGCCATCAAAAGGTAAAGTCACATTGTTATCAATTTCAGATCACCATTACAAACATAGTTTAAAAGACATTTTTCAAAATAGGATAGTGTTTTCATCACATATTCATGCTGAGGCTTTGACCTCTATATACCCAAACGAAGTTGGGATATAAAAGGCAAACCCTCCAAAAGATAATACATCGTTGTCTTGACAGTTCCCAAACCCGGATCCCATCACCAGCTCAAGTCCTGCGTCCTGAAACACATGTAATTTTAAAAAGTTAACATAAAGTTGGCGAGTTCATGTAGTTTAATGGTTTCGTATCAAAATTTTATCCTTGAAAACCTGTATTGAAATCCAAGTATGTTATTAGAATAAATGAGTTAATTTAGGGATCTATCAGTGTGTCGCGAGCACCCTGACATACTAGTGCCATAAGTAAGTAAAACCGAGTCTACTTTGACATCATTGAGATCACAAAAGCACTCTGAAGGGTATACCAACAAGGAGTGGAGCGGGTCTCAAATTCAATAGATCTACTTCTTTTGCACCTTGGTCACTAAGTGATTAATGGTTACTATTGTTATCCTCATGCTTACGCACAATGATCTATTATCTGCTAACCCATAGCTAACATGCTGTTTTGACATGACATGTATTTCCCCTTGATAGTTTAAAACAAAATTTGAAGTAAGTGAAAGGAGGGACATGAAACTCACAATTTTTGCGTTCCTTTAAGTCATACTGTTTAACTTTTTGTGTCCACAACGTATTGTAACCTACATGCGTATTGGTTTCATTAGACACCTAGGTCTTAATGGACCTTGTACTCGTTGTTCATCTTAAATTCTTGTTATTTATTTACTTGTTATGATTGAATAACTTATAATGTTATTATAGTGTTGGTAGTTTGTTTGTTTGATGAATATCGTTATATATATTTCTTAGAAATATATATGTATAATATATATATATATATTATTGTTTTCAAACAATGTGTGTACCGGGCCTTGTCCTTCACATGTTATTGGGCCTAGCCCATGTTTTCTTGTCATTGGGCCTAGCCCATGTTTTCTTGTCATTGGGCATAGACCATGTAATTTATGTCTTTGGGCTTAGCCCATGTATTTTATGTCTTTGGGCCTAGCCCATGTTTTTATATCATTGGGCCTAGCCTATGTATTTTATGTCTTTGGGCCTAGCCCATGTATTTTTATATGTTTTTGGGCCTTTATTAGTTTTGGGCCTCATTCATAACTATTATGGAATTTGGGCCCAATATATGATTTTCACAATTTGGGCCTAGCCCAAATGTATATATATGTAAGCCCATTTTTATTATAAGTGTTTACTTATACTTTTTCTAACTTTTTAATACACTTAACTTTCCGGATTTTTCATTTCGATAACATATGTGTATATATATATTGAATGCATAAATGTATATTTAGACTTGTCGTCGGCGTTGTTTATTACATGTTTGTTTTCGTCGTGAATCGTCCGTTGTCGTCGACGTGAAGGTGAAATCTTGAATGTCCGCCTATTGTTCGCATTTGTTTTAATTGTCCAATTTATTGTTTCGACGCATTGTGAGAATGTATTTATTATGTCACCCATACTTGGTACATTGTTTGAGTGTTTGCATTTTGTATAAGATTGGGTATTTTCTTGTGTATACCCTAAGTTTCTAATACATACATATACAATACACACATGTATACATATTATTTATTAGCAACAAGTATTTATACAAACACTTGTATTATTTTCCATATAAGAATATATATATATGTAAAAGTATTTATTTTTCTTATAAATATATATTTGTGACTTTATTTAAACACTTAGTTATTTAGGGATAACCCTTGTCATTAAAGTCCACTTAATGACGTTTTAAGTTACTAATCACGTTTAGTCCCACTAAACATGCTTTAATCGCGATTAGATTTTTAGAAAATTTCGCCATAGTTTCCCCTAAACTATTGCGTTTTCCACGTGGTAAAAACGTATTTAAAACCTGTTTAAACTCATAATCATCATCAACAAACCATCTACTATTTATTTAACATAATCTACGTATCATCATCCATGACTTTTGTTGTTAAAAACCCTAGTAAATCAAAAGGGTTTTTAATGTTTATTATCCTTCTTAAAACAATACTTTATAATGTTGTTTAAACAAGTTCATGCATGTAACCCTTTGAATACTACACATTTTTAATGTGATTACAACTTAAATACATATGTTTACTTCTTACAAAAATCATTCTTATGTATAAAAATTATTCTTAAGTTGTAATATTTTACATGGATGATGTGAGTGATGATCTTGTTTAGATTTAAACCTTATCATGTTTAAATCCTTATTTTTATACTAAATTACACAAGATTATCTTACTTTTATCTCATAATATCAACTTAAACAACTTCAATATACAACCTAACCTTCATATAAGCATGAAATCAACACAAAATAATCAATATTTAATGTTTTTATTATGTTGTGTTTTAGGGTTTTTGATGTATCTTTTCTTGATTTTCAAGATGATCAACTTGTACACTAATAATCTAAGCATAAATATAAGTTAAAATATGGAGGAGATTAGCTTACAATGGGTGCACAAGTTCCTTGAAGATTTAGAAGAAAAGTAAGCTCCTTAGAAGGCCCTAATGAGCTCCATCCATGCAAGCTTCCTTAGAGATCTTGATTAAGCTTCAAAGGGTGTATAAAGTGGTGTTCTAAGGTGGCACAATGGTGGTGTGTGGTGGATGTATCGTATCCGTGGGATAGGGGAAGAAGAATGAGAGGAAAGTTTTGAAATTTTGGTGAATAAAATTATAAGTATCCTTATGGTATTATTATATAATCACATCATATCTTCAAGTCCATCACATATCCTAAGCACCATGCTTATAAACTTTGATTTTCAACAAAATCAAGTGGGCATGGGGCCCACTTGAACCGTCCATGACAAGGGGGGGGGTAAGTGTAAGTTTTATTTTTACCACATGTTGAAAATAAAGATATTTAGGTGTTTAAATTAATTATGGTGATTAGGGTTAATCTTCTAGCATCGTAAGCATAAGACTTGTGTTTAGGGTGTAATTACATGGTATTTAATCCATATGATATTCCAAAATATGTTTCGGATGACGGATATGTCGCTAGGTCGTTCATCGTCGAAGTACTCGCTAATAAACGGAACTATATATTTATTACTGGAAGCGTTTGATTTCGATTACCACAACTCATATGGTGTCAAACTAGTGCATTTCCGGTCAAAAAATATTCACGACTAGTTCGCTAGATGAATACACGATGAATTAGGGTTGCCGGTATATCTTCCGTTCGACCGTTCGATCGATATCCGCACTTTTATGATCCGCCGTCGAACTTTTCCGAAAGTTGTGTTTCCGTGATCTCATGTTAGTTTAATGGATTCCGAGTTCCAAATAATGCTTAACTAGTTCACTAGACGCTCGGATGAGTCTATCGGGCACTAAAGTATTCGTCGTTTCGACGATCGGCCGCTTTCCGGTCGAATTGTTCACTGTTTGCCGAATGATCGGAAACGACGTGTTATGTGCATTTTTGCTATTCTCACATTACTTTAGGATGTTTAGCATTGTTTTATTCTTATATTGACATCCGGAATCCTCCAAATTAGTCTTGCGGACAAATCGCCATTTGTCGCCTTTTCGGTCGAAACGGACAATTTTGCAATTTAGGCGTTATACGGAAAGTTATGTATTATTGTAATAGTTGTTCTCAAATATGTGTTTTCGTTTGCATATGGACTCAGGTATGGCATTAACATGCCTTCATTTCTTGTTCGGATTCGTTTCAGCGGGTTTTCCGACACGGTTAGTGTCACCGCATTTAGTGCATTCAGAACTTTCTACCAACACTCTTAGGGCATTGTTTTGGTCTGTTTCTCATCGTAACGGAAACCATTTTATGTTATGATCAAATTTATTTGTCCTAATAACATACGACTCAGTTTTAAATTTAAATTACGATAATCATGAATGAGATTTTAATATGAAATTAGTGATTACATTGTACGGAATTTCCAGTTATTTGCCAGTTGTCACATACTCCCCCTGTTAAAAAGAATTTCGTCCTGAAATTCAGCTTGAGGCATCCACTGAAGGAGTCTTCTCGAACATGTGGGGGTATTTTGACTTGATTTGATCTTCACGCTCCCACGTATACTCGGGACCGTGACACGAATTCCGGTGAACCTTCACCAGTTTGATTTGGCTTCTTCTTGTCTTTTGGATCTTCCAGTCCATGACTTCAACTGGTTCTTCGGTGAATTGTAATTTGTCATCAACATGAATTTCATCGGCTGGAAAGATAACGGTGTCATTTGTTGGACTTTTCTTCAGATTAGACACATGGAAGGTGTCATGTACATTACTGAGTTCCTCTGGCAGTTTTAACTTGTAAGCCACAGTACCAATCTTTGCCAGAATTTCGAAAGGTCCAATATATCTTGGGTTGAGCTTCCCGCGCTTCCCGAACCTAGCTACGCCTTTCCAAGGTGAGACTTTTAACAATACTTTGTCTCCCACCTCGAAGGATAATGGTTTGCGTCTTCGATCCGCGTAGCTCTTTTGTCTATCTTGGGCTGCTTTAATACGCTCACGTATCTTAAATATCTTGTCTGTGGTCTCTTGCACTAGTTCGAGACCAATAAGTTTTCTGTCACCAACTTCCGCCCAACATAGCGGTGATCGGCACTTTCGTCCATATAGTGCTTTGAATGGTGCGGCCTTGATACTGGTGTGATAACTATTATTGTAAGTAAACTCTACCAACGGTAAATGAGTATCCCAGTTTCCGCCTAAATCCATCACACAGGCCCGAAGCATATCCTCTAATATTTGAATGGTTCGCTCGCTCTGACCATCGGTCTGTGGGTGAAAGGCTGTGCTTAAATCCAAGCGAGAACCAAATGAATTTTGAAATGATTGCCAGATACGTGACACAAAGAGACCATCTCTATCAGAGATTATCGAGATTGGCACCCCATGACGTGCCACAATCTCCTTCAGACACAGTTCTGCTAGTTTCTCCGTACTGTCTTTCTTGCGGATGGGTAGGAAATGAGCTGATTTGGTTAGCCGGTCGATGATAACCCAGATCATGTCATGACCTCGAGAGGTCCGTGGTAACTTTGTAATGAATCCATTGATATCTGCTCCCACTTCCAAACCGGAATCTCTGGTTGTTGTAATAATCTGGATGGCTTCTGGTATTCGGCCTTGACCTTTGCATAAGTTAGGCATCTCCCAACATAGGTTGCAATATCTCCTTTGAGATTAGGCCACCAATAATATTCTCTCAGATCCTGGTACATTTTGTCCGATCCTGGGTGCATCGAATACTTGGACTTGTGTGCTTCATCCATCACCAAGTCTCGCAACTCACCATAATAGGGAATCCAGATCCTTCCCATGAAATATAGAGTTCCATCCTTGCTTGGTTCCAATTGGTTTTCCATTCCCTTTAATGATTCAGCTGGAATGTTTTCTGGTTTCAATGCTTCTTGTTGTGCTTCCCGCACTCTAGAAATGAAGTTCGTCTGGATTGTCATCTCCAAAGCTCGCACCCGTAATGTTTTGACTCGTTCTTTTCTACTCAAGGCATCTGCTACGACATTCGCTTTGCCCAGGTGATACTTGATCTCACAGTCATAATCATTCAACAGTTCCACCCAACGTCGTTGGCGCATATTCAGTTCTTTTTGGTTGAATATATGTTGAAGACTTTTATGATCAGTGAATATGGTACACTTAGTGCCATATAGATAATGACGCCAGATCTTCAAGGCGAATACCACGACACCTAGCTCCAGGTCATGCGTGGTATAATTCCTTTCATGAACTTTCAACTGTCGAGACGCGTACGCGATGACTTTTTCTCGTTGCATTAACACGCAACCCAAACCTTGATGTGATGCATCACAGTACACCACAAAGTTCTCGGTACCGTCCGGGAGGGACATTATTGGTGCTTTGCATAGCTTCTCTTTCAATACTTGGAATGCCGATTCTTGCTTCTCTCCCCAATCAAACTTTCTATCCTTCTTGGTTAGCGAGGTTAGCGGTTGTGCAACCTTGGAGAAGTTTTCAATAAATCTCCTGTAATATCCCGCTAATCCTAGGAATTGTCGTATTTCCATGGGGGTTCTTGGCGTGGTCCAGTTCTTTATTGCCTCGATCTTCGAAGGGTCGACATGGATTTCGTTCTCGTTTACCACATGGCCAAGAAATTGTACCTCGCGAATCCAAAGAACTTGGCATATAGTTGCTCTTTCTTCAGCAATTCCAAAATGGCTCTCAGGTGTTGTTCATGCCCTTTCTCGGTGCGTGAGTATATCAGTATGTCATCTATGAATACGATCATGAATTTGTCGAGGTATGGCTTACACACTCGGTTCATCAAATCCATGAATACTACAGGGCGTTCGTTAGGCCAAAGGGCATAACAAGGAACTCATAATGACCGCGAAAGGCTGTCTTAGGAATGCTTTCCTCTTGGATTCTCAATTGATGATATCCGGATCTTAAATCAATCTTCGAGTAAAAACTTGATCCTTGTAACTGATCGAACAAATCATCGATCCGTGGTAATGGGTACCGGTACTTGATAGTTAACTTATTTAACTCCCGGTAGTCGATGCACATGCGAAATGTTCCGTCCTTTTTCTTCACGAATAGCACCGGAGCTCTCTAAGGCAAGAAACTCGGCCTTATGAAACCTTTGTCGAGCAGCTCTTGCAACTGCGTAGATAATTCTTGCATTTCCGAGGGCGCTAGATGGTATGGAGCTTTTGCCACAGGTGCAGCTCCTGGCACTAATTCGATACGGAATTCGACTTGTCGCGGTGGGGGTAGTCCCGGCAAGTCTTCCTGAAATACATTGGGGTATTCCCTCACTACTGGTATATCCTCAATCTTGCGTTCCTCTGCCTTCTTATCCACCACGTGGGCAAGAAAATCGATGCATCCTTTCCTCAAGCATTTTTGTGCCTTCATGCAGTTTATGATTCGAAGAGGTGTGTCATGCTTCTCCCCGTGAATCATCAAATGTTCTCCGTTGGGTAAGGGGATTCGAATGATCTTCTCATGACATATAACCTCGGCTCAATTATTGGACAGCCAATCCATTCCAATGACAACATCAAAACTACCCAGTTGAACTGGTAATAGATCTATATCAAACTTTCGTTCACCCAATTCTAACGTACATTTCTTTATTATTTCTTTTGACTCTACTAATAATCTGTTAGCTAACTCAATCGAGTAGGGAACATCTAGGTTACTCGACTTTACCCCAAGTATATCCCTAAACTCTTTAGAAACAAAATTGAAATCTGCCCCGGTATCAAAAAGAATAGATGCAAAGTGATCATTGATAGGGAACGTACTGGTGACCATGTTTGGATCCTGACGAGCGTCCTTAGCTCCAATTACAAACGCTCTCCCACGCGCTTGATTCGCTTTTGGGCAATCTTTCTTGAAATGCCCTTTTTCTCTGCATCCGAAACAACCTTGATCTCCAGTATTGGTTCCCCGGCACGCTTCGGTGCGATGACCAAATTTGCCACATTTTCCACACTTGGGGCCATGACATTCCCCGTGATGGTGGAAAGGACACTTGGGACATTTCGGTGCATCTCCAGTATAAGCTTTCTTAACCGCAGTGTTCGTGGTTGTGGTAACATATGCTTTGGTTTCCTTAACTTCTCTCGCGGTTTGTCTCTTGTTACTGTTGTTGTTACCACGAGAACCTTTCTTGAAGTGAGAAAATTTCCGCTTATCGGAATCCGTTGTCTCCCCAGTAGATTCTTTCTTGTTTCCACCATTCTTAGGCAACTTTCCCTGACATACAGCCTCTTCGATCAGACTGACAGCTAGCTCAATAGCTTCACCAATCTCTGTGGTTTCGAAGAGGTAACCAAACTCAGAATTTCGGGGGCAAGTCCCCAAATATACCTCTCAATACGTTTAAATTCTGGTTCCACTAGATATGACACCACTTGGGATAAATCATGGAATCGCTGTGTATACCCAGAAATGTCTGAACCGACCATTTTTAGATTCCAAAATTCTATCTCCAACTTTTGAATTTCCAATCTTGAGCAGTACTTTTTCTTTATTATCTCTTTTAGTTTCTCCTAGGTCAGGGCATATGCAGCATCATCGCCCTTGGTTTGGACCTGAAGGTTCCACCATGATAGAGCTCCATCCACAAAGAGTCCGGTAACATAGGTGACTCTTAATTCAGCCGACTGAGTCTGTCTTCTCAGTCCAGCGTACGAAGGCAACAGCGCCTCCGGTACCATCGAAGTTCCTCCATCCACAAAGAGTCCGGTAACATAGGTGACTCTTAATTCAGCCGACTGAATCTGTCTTCTCAGTCCAGCGTACGAAGGCAACAGCGCCTCCGGTACCATCGAAGTTCTCAGTCTGTCTTCTCCCAAGAAACTGCTTATATGTGCAACATGAAATCATTGGACACACCATTTAAGCATGAGTAAGTAGCACGAATAAGATGGATGAGAGTGTATCGAGGTTTTATGAGAAACCGTGTATTACCAGTGGGAGGATTTACTCCTGTTGAACCTTCTGTACCGCCGCTATGCTCAGAGCGGTTTGCCTCGTACTGTGCAATGGCTTGGGAGATACGTTCGTTCAGCTCCTCTTGTGTGGTGGGTAGGTGTTGTTGTTTGAGATTCTTTTGTGGGGCGGCATTGTCTTCTAATCACAATATGTCGCTCAATTAGTCGAATAGTACTTTCATGTTATTATTATCATTTATTTATTTATTTATTTATTATTATTATTATTATTATTATTATTATTATTATTATTATTATTATTTTATACATATGCAACAGCACATCGGTATATGATAAGTAAATAAATGAATATATGCAAACGCCATATGCACACCCGTCGTCATCATACACATGGCTCGCCACATCATAAAGTATAAATCATAATATCACCACAGTGCAATGCATCAATCATAAAATCACCACATCATGACATAATCAACCATAACATAAAAGAAATACAATGTAGCATAAAGAAAATACACTTTTATACAATGACAACTTGTTACAATTTGTTCGCGAAGAGCCAAAAAGGACTTAGGGGTACACAACCCTAGTCAATACAAGTTTTTACATTACAAAAGTACCATTTTCTACTACATTGCTTCTTCACGTCAATAAGTTGCCTTCCAAAAGCTGGGATCTTCAGGGCTGAGTCTTCATGAGCCAAAACAACAAAAGTACAGCGGATCCCCAAAAGATATCTACAAACATGCTACTAGGGTGGAGGGGGTGGTGGAAATGGCGATCGTGGGAACATGCTGTGATAGTATGCCATCTCCTCCTCGAGGCTAGAAATACGCCTAGTAGCATCCATCTAAAACTGATCTAGCTTCTTCACTCGTGCCTCGGACGGGCATGACGAGTGATGGAATGGGCAGTAGAAAGGTGGAGTCGGTAGTGATGATAGAGGTAGTGGTGGCTGCTCGGGGGCACGTGGAGTGCCGCTCAGAGAGTAGAAATGGGCAAGTCCTGTATAATAATGGGTCTAGGGGTCGGGAATCTGACAGGGAACGGACCGACGCGAGCTGGTGAGGCCACAAAGGGTGAATACATGGATGCAGGGGTGCTTGGGATGGCGGATGAAGCATCGTACGCCTCATGCTCACTTGGAGCAGCATCAGTAGATGACGAGATGTCCACGACTGGAATATCTGGGGGTGGAATCTCGAGTATAGTGATATCGTCGAAGACCTCGTCATCTCCCAGGTCGTCCTCCATGTGCTCCACGTGGAACACTGGTATCTCGTTGTCGTCATAATCCAAATCAATCACAGGAGGGACCACAGCAAGGGGCACAGCCAGATGCACAATAGCGTGTCCACCCTCCAGGTGACCATACACTATGATGTCATGCGGTGGCTGAGGGACGGCCAATACGTCGTTTGCTGGAGGTGCATCTACCTCCATAGGATCGTCAATGCTAGTGGTTGGAAGTCCCCATCGTCTCCATCTTCGGCTCCATCCCCTAAAGGTTGGGCCTAGGCAGCAGGATCATATCCATCATCAGATATATACTCCTCTGGGTCTTCCTCATAACTTGATGCTGAAGCCATAGTCCTGGCAAATAATCCGTACAATACATATATATACATGTTAGTAATTTATGATATATTTTAAATAAATCACCATTTCTCATGCAAAGCTTGTTCTCTTTTGTATTCCATGGAATCTTACTGTTTTGTGTCTATCCATTATTGAATACTGATGTATTGACTCTGCTCATTACTTATAGTTGAGCTCGTGTGATAGATCCTTGTGTTATAGTGACACAATGAAAACCTTTTTGTTATTTTGTTTTAATTCGAAAACATTTCTATCATGTTTTAAAACTTTGTTTTCATGTGTGAGCCCCTGGTGATTTAGACCAACTTTTAGTAAAAAGTTTTTCCCCAGTTCACTACAATCGGAGCTCTGATACCAGCCTGTCACACCCTGGTCGTAGCGGAAGCGCAAGTGTGGGACTATTAGGTAATCATTGCACCCAATATAGTAAACATTATAATTTAACAACAATGCATGCCATTCATAAGTTTCACTTCATATTTACAACCATCAAAAGGTAAAGTCACATTGTTATCAGTTTCAGATCACCATTACAAACATAGTTTAAAAGACATTTTTCAAAATAGGATAGTGTTTTCATCACAAATTCATGTTGAGGCTTTGACCTCTATATACCCAAACGAAGCTGGGATATAAAAGGCAAACCCTCCAAAAGATAATACATCGTTGTCTTGACAGTTCCCAAACCCGGATCCCATCACCAGCTCAAGTCCTGCGTCCTGAAACACATGTAATTTTAAAAAGTCAACATAAAGTTGGCGAGTTCATGTATTTTAATGGTTTCGTATCAAAATGTTATCCTTGAAAACCTGTATTGAAATCCAAGTATGTTATTAGCGTAAATGAGTTAATTTAGGGATCTATCAGTGTGTCACGAGCCCCCGGACATACTAGTTCCATAAGTAAGTAACCAAACCGAGACTACTTTGACATCATTGGGATCAGAAAAGCACTCCGAAGGGTATGCTAACAAGGAGTGGAGCGGGTCTCAAACTCAATAGATCTACTTCGTTTGCACCTTGGTCACTAAGTGATTAACGGTTACTATTGTTATCCTCATACTTACGCACAGTGATCTGTTATCTGCTAACCCATAGCTAACATACTGTTTTGAAATGACATGTATTTCCCCTCGATAGTTTAAAACAAAATTTAAAATAAGTGAATGGAGGGACATGAAACTCACAGTTTTTGCGTTCCTTTAAGTCGTACTGTTTAACTTTTGGTGTCCACAACGTATTGTAACCTACATGCGTATTGGTTTCATAGGCACCTAGTCTTAATGGACCTTGTACTCGTTGTTCATCTTGAATTCTTGTTATTTATTTACTTGTTATGATTGAACAACTTATAATGTTATTATAGTGTTGGTAGTTTGTTTTCGTTATATATATTTCTTAGATATATATATATATATATATTATTGTTTTCAAACAATGTGTGTACTGGGCCTTGTCCTTCACATGTTATTGGGCCTAGCCCATGTTTTCTTGTCATTGGCCCAGCCCATGTTTTCTTGTCATTGGGCCTAGCCCATGTAATTTTTGTCTTTGGGCCTAGCCCATGTATTTTATGTCATTGGGCCTAGCCCATGTATTTAATGTCTTTGGGCCTAGCCCATGTTTTTATGTCATTGGGCCTAGCCCATGTATTTTATGTCTTTGGGCCTAGCCCATGTTTTTGTGTCTTTGAGCCTAGCCCATGTATTTTTATATGTTTTTGGGCCTTTATTAGTTTTGGGCCCCATTCATAACTATTATGGAATTTGGGCCCAATATATGATTTTCACAATTTGGGCCTAGCCCAAATGTATATATATGTAAGCCCATTTTTATTATAAGTGTTTGCTTATAATTTTTCTAACTTTTTAATACACTTAACTTTCCGGATTTTTCATTTCGATAACATATATATATATATATATATATATTGAATGCCTAAATGTATATTTAGACTTGTCGTCGGCGTTGTTTATTACATGTTTGTTTTCGTCGAGAATCGACCGTTGTCGTCGACGTGAAGGTGAAATCTTGAATGTCCGCCTATTGTTCGCATTTGTTTTAATTGTCCGATTTATTGTTTCGACGCATTGTGAGAATGTATTTATTATGTCACCCAAACTTGGTACATTGTTTGAGTGTTTGCATTTTGTATAAGATTGGGTATTTTCTTGTGTATACCCCAAGTTCCTAATACATACATATACAATACACACATGTATACATATTATTTATTAGCAACAAGTATTTATACAAACACTTGTATTATTTTCCATATAAGAATATATATATATATATATATTTTTAAAAGTATTTATTTTTCTTATAAATATATTTTTGTGACTTTATTTAAACACTTAGTTATTTAGGGATATCCCTTGTCATTAAAGTCCACTTAATGATGTTTTAAGTTACTAATCACGTTTAGTCCCACTAATCACCCCACTAATCATGCTTTAATCACGATTAGATTTTTAGAAAATTTCGCCATAGTTTCCCCTAAACTATGGCGTTTTCCATGTTTTAAAAACGTATTTAAAACCTATTTAAACTCATAATCATCATCAACAAACCATCTACTATTTATTTAACATAATCTACATATCATCATCCGTGACTTTTGTTGTTAAAAACCCTAGTAAATCAAAAGGGTTTTTATTGTTTATTATCCTTCTTAAAACAATACTTTATCATGTTGTTTAACAAGTTCATGCATGTAACACTTTGATTACTACACATTTTAATGTGATTACAACTTAAATACATATGTTTACTTCTTACAAAAATCATTCTTATGTATAAAAACTATTCTTAAGTTGTAGTATTTTACATGGATGATGTGAGTGATGATCTTGTTTAGATTTAAACCTTATCATGTTTAAATCCTTATTTTTATACTAAATCACACAAGATCATCTTACTTTATCTCATAATATCAACATAAATAACTTCAATATACAATCTAACCTTCATATAAGCATGAAATCAACACAAAATAATCAATATTTATTGTTATTATTATGTTGTATTTTAGGGTTTTTGAAGTATCTTTTCTTGATTTTCAAGATGATCAACTTGTACACTAATAATCTAAGCATAAAAATAAGTTAGATTATGGAGGGTATTAGCTCACAATGGGTGCACAAGTTCCTTGAAGATTTAGAAGAAAAGTAAGCTCCTTAGAAGGCCCTAATGAGCTCCATCCATGCAAGCTTCCTTAGAGGTCTTGATTAAGCTTCAAAGGGTGTATAAAGTGGTGTTCTAAGGTGGCACAATGGTGGTGTGTGGTGGATGTATGGTAGCTGTGGGATAGGGGAAGAAGAATGAGAGGAAAGTTTTGAAATTTGGTGAATAAAATGATAAGTATCCTTATGGTATTATTATATAATCACATCATATCTTGAAGTCCATCACATATCCTAAGCACCATGCTTATAATCTTTGATTTTCAACAAAATCAAGTGGGCATGGGGCCCACTTGAACCGTCCATGACAGGGGGGGTAAAGTGTAAGTTTTATTTTTACCACATGTTGAAAATAAAGATATTTAGGTGTTTAAATTAATTATGGTGATTAGGGTTAATCTTCTAGCATCTTAAGCATAAGACTTGTGTTTAGGGTGTAATTACATGGTATTTAATCCATATGATCTTCCAAAATAAGTTTCGGATGACGGATATGTCGCTAGATCGTTCATCATCGAAGTACTCTCTAATACACGAAACTATATATTTATTACCGGAAGCGTTTGATTTCGATTACCACAACTAATATGGTGTCAAATTAGTGCATTTCCGGTCCAAAAATATTCACGACTAGTTCGCTAGATGAATACACGATGAATTAGGGTTGCCGATATATCTTCTGTTCGACCGTTCGATCGATATCGGCACTTTTATGATCCGCTGTCGAACTTTTCCAAAAGTTGGGTTTCCGTGACCTCATGTTAGTTGAATGGATTCCGAGTTCCAAATAATGCTTAACTAGTTCACTAGACGCTCGGATGAGGCTATCGGCCACTAAAATATTCGTCGTTTCGACGATCGGCTGCTTTCCGGTCGAATTGTGAACTGTTTGCCGAATGACCAGAAACAACGTGTAATGTTCATTTTTGATATTCTAACATTATTTTAGGATGTTTAGCATTGTTTTATTCTTATCTTGACATCCGGAATCCTCCTAATTAGTCTTGCGGACAAATCGCCATTTGTCTCATTTTCGGTCGAAACGGACAATTTTGCAATTTAGACGTTATACCGGAAAGTTATGTATTATTGTAATAGTTGTTCTCAAATATGTGTTTTCGTTTACATATGGACTCAGGTATGGCATTAAGATGCCTTCATTTCTTGTTCGGATTCGTTTCAGCGGGTTTTCCGACACGGTTAGTGTCACCGCATTTAGTACATTCAGAACTTTATACCAACACTCTTAGGGCATTGTTTTGGTCTGTTTCTCATCATAACGGAAACCGGTATTGAAATCGTAGTATGTGGTTTTCCTATTGAATCTAAGGATCAGTCAGTGTGTAGCTAATACACTGGCCTATGTGCCATAAGTAAGTAACCAACCCGAGACAACTTTGACATCATTGGGATCACAAAAGCACTCCTAACCGGTTAACATACCAGGAGTGGAGCGTGTCTCAAACTCGATAGATCTATACCTTTTGCACCTTGGTCACTACGTGATTAATGATTACTATTGTTATCTTCCTACTTACACACATTGACCTGTTATCATCTAATTCCATAACTACATACCAATTGTTATAAATCTGTGTTATTGGGCCTAGCCCATGTTTTCTTGATTTTTGGGCCTAGCCCATGTTTTCTTATCATTGGGCCTAGCCCATGTATTCTTGTTATTGGGCCTAGCCCATGTTTTCTTGTCATTGGGCCTAGCCCATGTTTTCTTGTCATTAGGCCTCGCCCCTAGTTATGACTATGACAATCCCGTCACTAGTCAAAAACTCATGCATGTTTCGAAAAGATTTGTAGCTTGTGAAAATCCGTAAGTTTAGCATAAAACCTTTCGTAAACCATTTGAGTTCGTTGAAATCTGTTTGTAACATGGTTTAGAAACATATGATTTTCGTTTCATCGGAACATTGTGTGCTTTCGCAAAACTTGCATGTCTTTCTACCCCCGAAAACATTTATAAAATGTAAAACGGTAAAAAGTGGGGGTTATGAACTCACCTGGATAATCCAGTGCAAAGCTAGCTTAAATGTTATTTCCATAGTGTTGTCTCCACAACTTGACTTGCTAGCATGCAATCTAGTGTATTTCTAAAATGGAATAACTTGTAAGTTTCTAAGAATGACGTAGCTATACTACGTGATACCGAGCTCTACCGAATCGTTACTCATACGATTCTATGAAATTATTATTGACTTAACTCGGTTAACCAACCTATGGCTTTCTTAGAATTGTCTTAGTTTTCGAGCGACCTGAAATATATGTTTACATCTAAACATAACTATATTTCATGAAATCATAACTACTTCGTAGTTTTCGTAAGACATGTTGTATATATACTTGTCTATATATCCGTATAAATAATACATTTCGTATTCGCGCAAGAGTCTGGCGTATCGTGTCGCACTTCGTTAGACGTTTGAATCGAATATAAACAATATACTATTGTTATAATATCATTCGGAAGTATTCGTACGTGTTCGCGTCGTCGACGTTAGAAATAAATATAACTATGTTTATTTTATAAAAGTATTCAACGCCATGACATTTGAATATATATAGTATTCTTGTAACACGATTTCCGAATTCTGTCATTTGAAATAATACGCACCTTGTATAAGCGTTTCGGAAATAGTGGCGTTTTGAAATAAATATAATCAATATACTTATTTTTATACATCGTTCGAATAATTTATCGACATTTGAAATATAGTTTCCGAATTCGGCGTTTGAATTAAACATAAATAATTATTTTCGATTGTAACAGATCGCCGAAAACTTGTTGCCTTGTAGTCGCGCGTGTTGAAAAGTTATCGGATCGATTTGTAGGCGTCATTAAAATAAATATATATGTTAATATTTATTTTATAACAATCGTTTGAAATCGGACGTTAAACCTTTGAAATATGTCGCGTTTTCGTTTTACGGATTTTACGAAAATCGGGCAGAGTTTCCTCTGTTTTTGGACGATCCCGACAATATTATTTGTCGATTTATTTTTCAAAACACAACCTCCAAACTCGCAAACAAACAATATATATATATATATATGGTTTTCCTTCGTGATTGAAACGTGGCTTTTGTCGAATATAAATCCGTTTTAAATTTAACGCCGATTATAATTCCGATTTATATATTTAACTAACGCCGCTTCGATTTTAATTAATAATTATTCGAAGGTAGCATACGTCGACTTAATTGTTATATTTTAACTCTTTGGCGATATGTTATTGTTAACGGGTCGGGTCGAGCTCGGTTTCGCGAGATATATATTAATATATCAACTAATATAATTTAAGTTTTCCCGTCGTAATTAATTTTTACCGAGTTGTGGGTTGATTCATTGGCCGACAGTTGACCACGTTTGACCGCGTTGACCGGGTTTGACCCGTTGACTTTTGTTGACCGCACCGAACCGAACCTGAAACATACAATTAAATATCCAAATATGAACCATGTTTGACTGAACCCAAACTTGGTTGACCCGAACCAACCTGAGCTGAGCCGGAGATGAACCTGGATTGAACTGAGTTGAACCTGGAGTGAACCGAACCCGAGCCGAGAAGCTGAACCAAACAACCCTACCATTACCGCCGCCGCTAAAACATCGCCGGCTGCCGCCGGCTTTACCATTGGTGTCTCGACCCAATCCCCACCGTCCAAACCCGAAAACAACCACCACCATCTTCATCGCTGCCAGAATCGACACACAAACCGAAAATAACACAGATCCGACCGGAAAAGGACCAACATAATCCACCATCGACATCACCGCCGACTGACGGGCTCGGAGCCGTCGTTGGCCGCTGCCGCTTTCGGCAGTCGGAGAACCGAGAGAGGTGGTGGGTCGCTGTTGAGACACAGCGGCTGCCGCCGCCCTCCTCCTCTCTCTTCGTCGCTCTCTCCCTCTCTCTTCTACTCTCTCTCTCTAACATGTCTGATCTGACCGTATGTATGCGTATGCGGTGTGTGTGTGTGTATGAGAGAGAGAACAGAGAAGAGAGGTGAGTGTGTGTCGCCGGCATAAACGACCGTCGGAGGTCACCGGACTATCGCCGGATTCCGGCGATCGGGATCAGAGAGGGAGAAAGAAGCCGGGGATGTTTGTGTGCTAGGGTTTCTTCAAAAATGAAAGTGGTGAAGGGTTATAGCTTATATTTATATTTAGGGTTTTGTTTAAATGGGTTAGCCCCAAAGCCCGTTGCGTGTTTCAAGCCCAAACCTTTTTCCACGGCCCGTTATCAAACCCGAACTTCATGATTTATCGAAATTTATTCGTTTTAGACTTGAAAGCGTTTAAAATTATATCGGAAGTTGTTGATGCACTTTATGGCCGTCACTGTGTGAATAGACTAGTTAGAGTGTGTATTGAATATTGTAATAGATTAGATACGAACACACGACCCAAGTGTGAACAAGTACTGACTCATACGAGTGAAATGTGCCTCGTACGAGTGATTGTATGTTTCGTACGAGTGACATCTGTGATTCGTACGAATGACTCACTTGTACGACATATTCGTACGAGTGACAGCAGGCATGGTTCGCACGAAATGTCATGTCTATAAATAGGTGTTGTGTGTTCATTGTTTGCAAGTTTTGGAAGTTCCCTTAGGGAAAATGCTGGCGGATACTCTCCAGGAACTCTGCCAGCCAGACCAGATGTAAGCTCCTTAAGTATGAATGAATGAATGAAAAGCTTCCGCTGATTCTGTTTGTGCCTAACGTCTATGTTCGTTCTGCCGGATCTGCTCTATCCCCAAAACCTCTGTCTAGAACCGCCACCCACGGGACCACAACTGGTATCAGAGGTACGGTACCGATTTATTCAGCTTAACAGTTGATGAATCACCTACGCTCATGGATTATTGGACGTATGAGGGGTTTTAGACGTAAAACATCGAATAAACGGACAATCCACGGACATAATGTTAAATTGATACCATAGGATTGTTAGAAACTGATTTTCGACCAGATCTGTGCAAAAATCATGTCAAAATTCAAAGAAATGAAGATTCTGGTTTGAAAGACGTTATTAGTTTCGTACGAAACATGATTCGTACGGAGCACGTCCTTCGTACGAAAAATGATTCGTACGAAAAAAAGGCATTTTTTGATCGTATTGACGAGACAAGTGTCCAAAAAAATTTGGTGATTACAAATTTTTTCGAGATTTTAACGTCAAATGCGGGCTGTTCGGGGTCACCGTCTAGCGCTTCAAAGTCAAATTTGATGATACGATCGTAATGGATTGAAGATTTTGGGATAGTCACTGATACCTGCGCAAAACGTCAATCATCTGGTGTAGTGATTATTAATGAGCCTTAATGTTTAGTCAGCATTTGGTCAAATCTGCAAATTTTGGGAAATTTTCGGCAAAATTTGAGGTTCCATATGCTGCAGTTTCACCATAATCCGCATTCCCATAAGAACTTGATTTCAGAATTTGCAAAAATGAGGGGAATAAAAATTTTCATAAAAATTCCGACATTTTTGAAATTCGTGACGCTGCAACAGTATCCGGGTGGTTCAGACTGCAAATTATTTGGGAAACACAGAGGATTGAATATTCATTAGAGATGAAATAACGTTCATGTCTATTGACGAATAGACTACACATACAGTATGGGTGATCGAAGAATGTTCAGAATTTTCAAATCACGTTTCAGATTAATGCTCAAGGGCTAACCACCTGAACCCGATGTGGAAGTGGAAGCACACACGACGGCATGGATGTGAACACGTCATTCTATCATTAACTCTGCATTGCAAATGAACCGTTTTTTAGACTAACCGCCAGAAAACACGGATGTCTTGTAGTTTCAGTGCCCCATTCCAGCGGATATAGCTATACATCTGTTATTGTGACTAAAGACGATGAATGTGCTTCTGATTGCCGAAGAATGTTTCTCAGATTCGATGTGTTACCAAATAGTTTGTTTCTGATGATTTGCTGATTGAAAAGATTTATGCGGATACTCATCGGTTTGAAGTTTTTCCGTGTGGTTATTCGAAGTTTCTGCAATTACCGGTTGGGTTTTGAAGATTAGAGGATCGAGCATCAAGGGGTGCGTTAAACCGAACGCGGATATCCTTAAACGTTGAAATGGAGAAAGCTACATTGTTTAATGAAAATTTGGTGATTGTTCGAGAAAATTTGAAGATCAAGCAAATTAGAGGAGGTTTCTGAACAATGCAACCAACAGCCTGAAGATTAATTTCTGGAGAAAATTATTTCAGGGGGAATGGTGCTTAAACGTAAATAATGCAAACCCGGATATTCAATAAAGGGGGAATTACAATGTCAACAGATACCCGATTGAAGTTGCAGAATATTCAAACACACCTCTCAAGATTTCAAGTTCAAGCTTCGACAGTGACTTCCAAGGGGAAATTGTTGATACACTTTATGGCCGTCACTGTGCGAATAGACTAGTTAGAGTGTGTATTGAACATTGTCATAGATTAGATACGAACACACGACCCAAGTGTGAAAAAGTACTAACTTATACGAGTGAAATATGCCTCGTACGAGGGACTGTATGTTTCGTACGATTGACATCTGTGATTCGTACGAATGACTCACTCGTACGAAATATTCGTACGAATGACTCACTTGTACGAAATATTCGTACGAGTGACAGCAGGCTTGGTTCGCACGAAATGTCATGTCTATAAATAGGTGTTGTGTGTTCATTGTTTGTAAGTTTTGGAAATTCCCTTAGGGGAAACGCTGGCGGATTCTCTCCAGGAACTCCGCTAGCCAGACCAGATTTAAGCTCTTTTAGTGTGAATGAATGAATGAAAAGATTCCGCTGATTCTGTTTGTTCCTAACGTGTATGTTCATTCTGCCGGATCTGCTCTGATACCAAGGGGGAAATTGTTGATGCACTTTATGGTCGTCACTGTGCAAATAGACTAGTTAGAGTGTGTATTGAATATTGTAATAGATTAGATACGAACACACGACCCAAGTGCGAACAAGTACTAACTCATACGGGTGATTGTATGTTTTCGTACGAGTGACATCTGTGATTCGTACGAATGACTCACTCGTATGAAATATTCGTACGAATGACTCACTCGTACGAAGTGACAGCAGGCTTAGTTCGCACGAAATGTCATGTCTATAAATAGGTGTTGTGTGTTCATTGTTTGCTAGTTTTGGAAGTTCCCTGAGGGGAAACGCTGGCGGGTTCTCTCCAGGAACTCCGCCAGCCAGACCAGATGTAAGCTCTTTAAGTATGAATGAATGAATGAAAGTTTCCGCTGATTCTGTTTGTCCCTAACGTCTATGTTCGTTCTGTCGGATCTGCTCTATCCCCAAAACCTCCGTCTAGAACCGCCGCCCAGGGACCACAACTAGTATCAGAGCTACGGTACCGATTCATTCAGCTTAACAGTTGATGAATCACCTACGCTCATGGATTATTGGACGTATGAGGGGTTTTAGACGTAAAACATTGAATAAACGGACAATCCACAGACATAATGTTAAATTGATACCATAGGATTGTTAGAAACTGATTTTCGACCCGATCTGTGCAAAATTATGTCAAAATTCAAAGAAATGAAGATTCTGGTTCGAAAGATGTTATCAGTTTCGTGCGAAACATGATTCGTACGGAGCACTTCCTTCGTACGAAAAATGATTCGTACGAAAAGTGATTCATACGAAAAAAAGGCATTTTTTGATCGTATTGACGAGACGAGTGTCCAAAAAAATTTAGTGATTACAAATTTTTTCGAGATTTTAACGTCAAATGCGGGCTGTTCGGGAACACCATCTAGCGCCTCAGAGTCAAATTTGATGATACGATCGCAATGGGATGAAGATTTTGGGATAGTCACTGATACCTGCGCAAAACTTTGATCATCTGGTGTAGTGATTATTATTGAGCCTTAACGTTTAGTCAGCATTTGGTCAAAACTGCAAATTTTGGGAAATTTTCGGCAAAATTTGAGGTATCATATGCTGCAGTTCCACCATAATCCGCATTCCCATAAGAACTCGACGTCAGAATTTGCAAAAATGAGGGGGAATCCGACATTATTAAAATTCGTGACGCTGCAACAGTATCCGGGTGGTTCAGACCGCAAATTATTTGGGAAACACAGAGGATTGAAGATTCATTAGAGATGAAATAACGTTCATGTCTATTACGAATAGACTACACATTCAGTATGGGTGATCGAAGAATGTTCAGAATTTTCAGATCATGTTTCAGATTGATGCTCAAGGGCTAACCACCTGATCCCCGATGTGGAAGTGGAAGCACACACGACGGCGTGGATGTGAACACGTCATTCTATCATTAACTCTGCATTGCAAATGAACCGTTTTTCAGACTAACCGCTAGAAAACACGGATGTCTTGTAGTTTCAGTGCCCCATTCCAGCGGAGATAGCTATACATCTGTAATTGTGACTAAAGACGCTGAATGTGCTTCTGATTGCCGAAGAATATTTCTCAGATTCGATGTGTTACCAAATAGTTTGTTTCTGATGATTTGCTGATTGAAAAGATTTTTGCGGATACTCATCGGTTTGAAGTTTTTCCGTGTGGTTATTCGAAGTTTCTGCAATTACCTGTTGGGTTTTGAAGATCAGAGGATCGAGCATCAAGGGGTGCGTTAAACCGAATGCGGATATCCTTAAACGTTGAAATGGAGAAAGCTACATTGTTTAATGACAATTTGGTGATTGTTCGAGAAAATTTGAAGATCAAGCAAATTAGAGGAGGTTTCTGAACAATGCAACCAACAGCCTGAAGATTAATTTCTGGAGAAAATTATTTCAGGGGGAATGGTGCTTAAACGTAAATAATGCAAACCCGGATCTTCAATAAAGGGGGAATTACAATGTCAACAGATACCCGATTGAAGTTGCAGAATATTCAAACACAGCTCAAGATTTCAAGTTCAAGCTTCGACAGTGACGTCCAAGGGGGAAATTGTTGATGCACTTTATGGCCGTCAAAGTGCGAATAGACTAGTTAGAGTGTGTATTGAATATTGTAATAGATTAGATACGAACACACGACCCAAGTGCGAACAAGTACTGACTCATACGAGTGACTGTACGTTTCGTACGAGTGACATCTGTGATTCGTACGAATGACTCACTCGTACGAAATATTCGTACGGATGGCTCACTCGTACGAAATATTCATACGAATGACACAGGCTTGGTTCGCACGAAATGTCATGTCTATAAATAGGTATTGTGTGTTCATTGTTTGATAGTTTTGGAACTTCCCTGAGGGGAAACGCTGACGGATTCCCTCCAGGAACTCCGCCAGCCAAACCAGATGTAAGCTCTTTTGGTATGAATGAATGAATGAAAAGCTTTCACTGATTCTGTTTGTGCCTAACGTCTATGTTCGTTCTGCCGGATCTGGTCTATCCCAAAACCTCCGTCTAGAACCGCCGCTCACGGGACCACAACTAGTATCAGAGCTACGGTATCGATTCATTCAGCTTAACAGTTGATGAAAAACCTACGCTCATGGATTATTGGACGTATGAGGGGTTTTAGATGTAAAACATCGAATAAACGGACAATACACGGTCATAATATTAAATTGATACAATAGGATTGTTAGAAACTGATTTTCGACCAGATCTGTGCAAAAATCATGTCGAAATTCGAAGAAATGAAGATTCTGGGTCGAAAGATGTTATCAGTTTCGTCCGAAACATGATTGTACAGAGCACCTCCTTCGTACGAAAAATGATTCGTACGAAAAATGATTCGTACGAAAAAAAGGCATTTTTTGATCGTATTGACGAGACGAGTGTCCAAAAAAATTTGGTGATTACAAATATTTTCAAGATTTTAACGTCAAATGCGGGCTGTTCGGGAACACCGTCTAGCGCTTCCGAGTCAAATTTGATGATACGATCGCAATGGGATGAAGATTTTAGGATAGTCACTAATACCTGCGCAAAACGTTGATCATCTAGTGTAGTGATTATTATTGAGCCTTAACATTTAGTCAGCATTTGGTCAAAACTGTAAATTTTGGGAAATTTTCGGCAAAATTTGAGGTATCATATGCTGCAGTTCCACCATAATCCGCATTCCGAGAAGAACTCAACGTCATAATTTGCAAAAAAGAGGGGGAATCTGACATTTTTGAAATGCGTGACGCTGCAACAGTATCCGGGTGGTTCGGACCGCAAATTATTTGGGAAACACAGAGGATTGAAGATTCATTAGAGATGAAATAACGTTCATGTCTATTGACGAATAGACTACACATTCAGTATGGGTGATCGAAGAATGTTCAGAATTTTCAGATCATGTTTCAGATTGATGCTCAAGGGCTAACCACCTGATCCCCGATGTGGAAGTGGAAGAACACACGACGGCGTGGATGTGAACACGGCATTCTATCATTAACTCTGCATTGCAAATGAACCGTTTTTTGGACTAACCGACAGAAAACAAGGATGTCTTGTAGTTTCAGTGCCCCATTCCAGCGGAGATAGCTATACATCTGTTATTGTGACTAAAGAGGATGAATGTGTTTCTGATTGCCGAAGAATGTTTCTCAGATTCGATGTGTTACCAGATAGTTTGTTTCTGATGATTTGCTGATTGAAAAGATTTTTGCGGATACTCATCGGTTTGAAGTTTTCCGTGTGGTTATTCGAAGTTTCTGTCAATTGCCGGTTGGGTTTTGAAGAACAAAGGATCGAGCATCAAGGGGGTGCGTTAAACCGAACGCAGATATCCTTAAACGTCGAAATGGAGAAAGCTACATTGTTTAATGACAAGTTGCTGATTGTTCGAGAAAATTTGAAGATCAAGCAAATCAAAGGAGGTTTCTGAACCATGCAACCAACAGCCTGAAGACTAATTTCTGGAGAAAATTATTTCAAGGGGAATGGTGCTTAAACGTAAATAATGCAAACCCAGATCTTCAATCAAGGGGGAATTACAATGTCAACAGATACCCGATTGAAGTTGCAGAATATTCAAACACAGCTCTCAAGATTTCAAGTTCAAGCTTCGACAGTGACGTCCAAGGGGGAAATTGTTGATGCACTTTATGGTCGTCACTGTGCGAATAGTCTAGATAGAGTGTGTATTGAATATTGTAATAGATTAGATACCAACACACGACCTAATTGCGAACAAGTACTTGCTCGGACGAGTGAAATGTGCCTCGTACGAGTGACTGTATGTTTCGTACGAGTGACATCTGTGATTCGTACGAATGACTCACTCGTACGAAATATTCGTACGAGTAACAGCAGGCTTGGTTCGCATGAAATTTCATGTCTATAAATAGGTGTTATGTGTTCATTGTTTGCTAGTTTTGGAAGTTCCCTGAGGGGAAACGCTGGCGGATTCTCTCTAGGAACTCCGCCAGCCAGACCATATGTAAGCTCTTTCGGTATGAATGAATGAAAAGCTTCCGCTGATTTTGTTTATGCCTAACGTCTATGTTCGTTCTGCCGGATCTGCTCTATCCCCAAGACCTCCGTCTAAAACCACCGCCCACGGGACCACAGAAGTCGTGTTTTGAGGCGTAATCTGTTTGTTGCGTTAAAGTTCGCGTATTTCGCTACGGTCACCGTTTTTCATTCTGGTTTCTACCGTGAACGTCAAAATCTGCAAACGAAGCCCAATATATCATAATATCTATATATTTAGACGTATCTCTAGTCCATGGCTTCCGTTTCGTTGTCGGTGCGTTCCTGTTTTCCGCGTAACTTCCACGTTGTGCTTTGACACGTTCAACGAACCAAATTTATCGCATAATTATGAATGTATGACAAATAAGAGTACAAAATTCGTATTTTTAGGCGTTGTCAGTATTTGTTCGGCATCAGTTCGCTTATCGCTCTAATTCGCTTCAAAGTTCTCGATTGTCGCCATATTGCGTAACGTGAATCAAGTATACGTTTCTATGCGTTCCAAAGGCCTGGTCGAGTTAATTTACGTCTAATTACGTTAATTGTATTGGTATTATTGTTCGTTAAGCGCTTAATTAAGACCGAAAACTGCCGGTTGTCATAGATATTGCTACTTATTTAAATTATAATGGCATATAGAACTTGTTCATGACTTATCCGGCTACCTGATGTCGCTGATATGCGTACGGTTAAGCATATGTAACTAGTTTACGAAAATTAACCAAAACGTGTCTAACCTTGTCATTTAAAGTCTCAAAATCCAGAATGTTTATAGTTTATCCATATTACACAAGTCAAGGTACTTGTTGAGATTAAACTACATTCTATCCAATCATCGTTAATTCTAGCGTTATACGTTTTAATCAAGTATGCTAGTCGGTCTAAGTCAATGACTTAAATAAGACCGTTAGTATTTAATTGGTTAGCTTATGCCATAATCCAGACTAGAGACTTGTCGGTAAAGGCTATCTGCACTTAGTACTTTTGTGTACGGCTGAGTTAATAAATCTTACGTTTAAACGAAGAATAGCTCAGGTATACTCTCGACTTATTTCCCCTATACAGGCTTGGGTTACGGTAAATTATTACCGCTTGTTTGATAACTTAAACATCGATTTTGCTTGATAACTTAAACATCGGGGGTTAACTACCGTGTCCTGGATATCCTCGGCTCATTACAATAGATAATGGCCACAACCTTAGCGCAGGTGTAGGCATACACCCGATAGACGCTCAAAATGCATTACCCACAAGGTTGGGAAGAAATTACTCCTTCGTGAGTCAAAAGTGGTGTGTACGTTAATCATGTCTCGGTCTCCGAACAGGGCCCTGTATGTATGGACAAACATGTAAATCTGTTAACAAGATTGGACGGTCAACTTTACCAAGTTATAAAAGATTTTGTGCTGATACGCACTTGAAACATTTTATTTAAATGTTTTCAAAATGAGTCAGTTGGGTGTATTTACCAGCGAAAGCTGATGTATTTTCAAAAGACTAAGCTTGCAGGTACAATATGAAAATAGGCTAGAAGTGCTCGGTAGTGATAAGAGGATCTTGAAAATCCTAGATCTGCCCAAAGTCTGTTTTATATTCTTTCTTTGTACAATTTATGATCCGCCTGTGGATCTTCTATTACGAGCCTTTATATTATTTTGTATTTCGAATATTTGGTTTGTGATAGTAATTTAAATCCAAGACTTCCGCTGTGTTGTGTTTAATTGTCTATGATGTTATCAACTTACGTCACGATATTCCCCACCTGGGCCCACCGGTGTTTGATTGGTTGTGGAAAGCCGGGGTGTGACACAATCCCAAGGATTTGTACCCATTTTGTTTGCTTGTTTATTAAAATCCAGTTAAAATTTCAAAATTAACTTGAAGTAAAAGTATTACTGTTAAAGTTCACGATTTTAAAAACACGAGGTATTGAAAGACTTGTCACGAACAACCAAAAACAAATCATGAAAAACTTGGTTTTTCATATGAACCACTGATGCGTACGAATCTGGTTCTTCGTATGAGTCAATGGTTCTTCGTACGAGTCAAATGGTTCTTCGTACGAACCAGAAGTTCTTCGTACGATCAAGTAGTTCTTCGTGCGAACTGTTGGTTCTTCGCACGAACACTTGATTCTTCGTGCGAACAGCTGGTTCTTCACACGAACAATTTGTTTTTCGTACGGTTAGTTGTTAGCAGATGGGGTCTTTCGCAGTGGATCGTTTTGTAGGGTTGGTTGGTGAGAAGTTTCCTTTTGTAACAGAAACTTGTTTCTGAGTTTGTTCAAAGGTTGTCAGTTGTAAACACAGAGTTGGTTAAAAAGACAAACATTCCAGAATCAGATTTTCAGTCAAATCAGTTAAATCTTAAAATTTAGTCAACCGTCAAGGAATATTCTAGTGAGTTGTTCGACAAGTGCTTCAACGGAAAGTATGTCCAACTAAACTTTGATAGAAAATTTCAAGAAAAACCATATCCTAACATGTCTCCATGCATTTTAACAAGGTTTTTATAAAAAATTTCTGAAAACAAGTTTTACCTAAGTTTAAAACTACTTTTGTTGTAAAAACTTAAGTTTCTTGCTTGAAGTTCAAGAACACTTCCAGAAAGCTTCACAACTTGCTCAAACACAACACTATGCTTGGTTTTAAACAAGGAAGAGAGCCAAAGCTTTGATACCACTTGTAGGTCCACTTGGAGGATCAAGATAACCTACTTCCTTGTTATCTAACACACATACGAGGGCGGAATCCACGTAAGTATGCAAACCAAAGCAAAGTAACAAACACAAGATAACCAAAGATTCACTATCTTGATTAACAGAAGAGAGCTAGTACAAACACATACACACAATGTTCATACAGACTTAAGGTATTCTCTTTGTGCTCTCTCTTACGTGAATTGTGAAGTGCATGTCTATGTATAGGCCCAACACCAGGTAACATTACGAAGAATGTTACTGGTCGTATGAAGCACTACAAGTCCCATTAAGAACATTTAAGGAAGAGTTGCTCGTACGAACAACCTATGGCTCGTACGAATAAGTAACTCACTCGTACGAACAAGTAACTCTTTCTTGAATGTTCATTCTACGAGCATGCAATGGCTTGTACGAACAGGTAACATGTTCGTATGAAGCGCAGTTCACTCGTACGAATATGGGGTTCTTCGGAGAACCCTGCTAACAGACATACTACACAGTCAGCAAGATCACAAACACAAAACTTAACAGTATGCACACATGCAACTGTTTTACAACACAGACAAACTAACTGTCGTACTAAATCAAGATAGAGGATATCTTGATTTGGTCGACACGACCAAACTTTACAGACATAATAAACAAAGACCGTACAATTACTGACGTAACTAAGAACAAGCGACAGACACAAAAGTGAATCAACAAATCATTTGTTGAGCTCCCGCCTATGCGCATCTTTTCAACATTTTTTGTTCAGATGGACATGGCCAACAAGCTCAACATCAAAGTTAGCAATTCTTAACGGTACTTGCTATTAACACATTCTTTTCAAATATTTATTCTACTCGGTATTTAAGCACCTACAATTCTTTTACAAATTTCTTACGTGTATGCAATAACATATCACATATACTATTCTGCATACAACTCTTTCATTTTGTTATACCAACTTTTTGCAGTTTGACTTTTCAAAGTCAAACTGGCATTTCTACTTATTGTACATATATTGAAGTACACGTTTGTACTTCTTTCCAAATCTAGCATACTTTCAGAACATTGTTTTAGCATTTCATGAGAAAGTCTTCCTTCCTTGTAATTACTTATGTCGTTCGTCCAGGTCCTAGCCCGTCATTCAATTTTGACTCTCATGTCTTATTTATTAACATGCGCAACATGTAGTTTATCCAGTATTTCTTTCCTTCAACTAAACTTTTCTCAATACTACAATAAATTTTCAAATGGTTGTACTTACTTCATGCATCAAACCCTTCATGCTATTTTACAATTTCTTGCCTTATAATTAATCAATCCAACCACGTTAACCTTTCAGGAAGTTATACTATAATTACATTCTCATTTATGTTTTATCAATTACTCAACCGACCCGTTAGGAGGCGTTTCGCATTCAAGCTCGTGCCTCCTACTATTTATCAAATTTTTCATTACATCTTTCAACACAACTTCCTTTATAGTGGTTTATGCTAGAAAACCTTTATATTCCAATTTTACCCTCCGGTAAGACATTAGACCAAAATGACCGTTAACCCAAATTGCTAGATGCATTTCATTTAGGTTAATCTATTACCCAATTTTGACACATCCCTCTCTAGTCTAGCTATAAGCTCCTACCGAAAGCATAACCTTTTATACATACCTGACGCAAGTCCAAAACCATTGACTCTTCATCCATACCTTGCAATGTTTATTTCTTTCCAATTTGTGGCAATGCATGCCCATACATTATGCTTACCTATAAGCATAAAACATGACAAAGAAAAAATTAAATACCAGGTTCAAATGGCGATCACCATTTGACCCGCATGACTCATTTGTCCTTTTAACCATTCTTGCATACAAACATATTTACATATATATATATATATATGTATATATATATATATATGTATATATATATAATTGTACGTTCGTAATTATCTTCAACTCGATCATACTTAGAAAACGTCATTTCATCAGTTTAGCATTTTTCCCAAAAACTTTTTTTTCTCACATCCATACTTAATCTATCGCCAACTACCTTATACTTACTTATAAGACCCGTTTAACTCCAGGAACATCAAACTGTCAACACATTCTTTTGTAGGTACCTTCATTCTTTTCATGTTTAGAATCCGTCTCACGGATTCAATCCTTTCTTTTTATACTTTTCGTTCTTACTTGTTTGACCTGTACTTACTTACGGGTTCAAACTTTGTTCATACTTTTCATTCTTTTAAGTTTAAGTCCAACTCGGGGGTTCAAGCTTTTCATTCACACTTTTCATTCTTTTATGTTTGAATCCATCTAGTGGGTTCAAACCTATTACTCATACTTTTCATGCATTTCCATCATTTGACCCGTTCATAACGTGTCAACTTTCTTACCATACGTTTTCATCCATTGTGACCCGTTCATTACGTGTTAACTTCCTTATTTACTTAATTACATGTATTACTATAATCAAAAGTTTTAATAATGAGCATTACTACAAGTGAAACTGGAAATATAACAAGTAACATATAGATTCAAACATTTCATTCTTACTTGGTTGGTCCATTCTTACTTACGGATTCATAATCTTCCTTCCAAAATTTTCAATCAACATAAAATTCTCCCAAGTTACTTGGGAATCTTGCCATTCTTTTCACACACACGACCACTTACTTCTCAATTCTACCGGACATACCTGTGATGATTATCATGGACTCATGAGTATCATAAGTTTCTTGCGCACTGGTCGGGCGCACAATCCACATACTAGCATCGTGCCTTCATGTAATCATCACTTTATGTCCGTAGAAGTGGATTTTAGTTTGTACATCATTTATAAAATCATGTTAAGGAAACATCAATGTTTTCCATTCAAGACCCTAACCTTTTTTGCGATTATCACAAAGACCGACAACTGCATCACCTTGCGCATGAAAATAGAAAAGGTGCTGAAGAGTGGGAAGCTCACCCATCTGCTTCAAAGCGTACGCAAGGAAGTGCGCCAAATTACTCGCGGCGAAGAGGGCCCGAGTAACAAGAAATGAAACAAGCATTCATTCATATGATACAGGGTGGCCCGGCGCACAAGCGCAGCCATCAGAAGAGTTGTACGCCACATTGGCGCGAACAACAAGTCATCTTCCCCATAGTTCCTGGGGGTCCACAGGAGGAATGTCTGATTGTGATAACTGGCATCTTTGGTCATTATCGCACCGACTACATGTTCATTGACCCGGGAAGCTCTATGGACTGTATCTATGAACAACGTTTTCAACAGTTGGACCCGGAGGATAAAGCGCGCTTAGAGCCGATCGATTTCCCATTGACTGGTTTCTGTAATGAATTCATTTTTCGCTGGGTTAGATCTCTTTTCCGATAACTCTTTCTGACGAACGACACTCGTGCACGGTCTCTGTCAACTTCATGGTGATGCCAGCAACATCGCGCCATGACGTGTTACTAGGCCATCGCGCCCAAAGAGAGTTCAACATGATCACCTCTACTCCTCACGCTGCTCGCGGGCTTCCAACGGAAACCGGGGTGGTAATTATGTATTCGAGGAAGGAGGTCATGTCCATAGAAGAGGAATCGCCAGTGAAGGTACCGAAGTCATCCTCAAACGGTGAGCCGGAAAATGGGTACTCAACAAGTCCCCAGAATAAACGGTGTTATTAGGTCCCGCCATGACCCCCGCAATCAAGGTGTTATGCAACCTAGACATTTTTGCGTGGTCACCGGCATATATGACAGGGGTACCAAGAGAGATTGCAGAGCATGCGCTGCACACTTTTCCTTCAGTTGAGCCGGTCGTTCAGAAAAAGCGCAGTTTTGGAGCTGAAAAACTCGCGCAATGAACGAGCAAGTTTCAGAGCTCCTCCAAGCCGGCATCCTCAGAGAAGTGCGCTACCAAACATCGGTAGCCAATCCAGTCATGGTCCAGAAGCACAACGGCGGTTGGCGCATGTGCGTTGATTTCAAAGACTTGAACAAAGCATGTCCAAAAGACTGTTATTGCCGGAAATCGACAAAAAAGTGGACTCCCTTGCTTCATTCAGGTGGAAATGTTTTCTTGATTGCTACAAAGGCTACCACCAGATTCAAATGAAGAAAGAGGACGAAGACAAAACCGCATTTCACACAGACAAGGGAATCTTTTGCTACACAAAGATGCCCTTTGGGTTGCGCAACGTGGGAGCCACCTACCAGCGTTTGATGGACCATGTCTTTGGAGATGGCATAGGCGAAATCGTGGATGTGTACATCGATGACTTAGTCATGATGAGCCCGGACGAGGAAAGGATGCTGACAAACATTCAGAAAACTGTCGCATCCTTGCGCAAAGCCAACTTGAAGCCGAACCCCGGGAAGTGCTCGTTTGGAATGGAAGAAGGAAAATTTTGGGGATTCATTGTCACGCGCGATGGGTTCAAAGTCAATCCTGAGAAGGTGGAAGCAATTCAGCACATGCCTTCCCCTTCGACCATTAAGGAAATGCAACGATTGGTTGGGCGACTGGCTGCACTGAACAGGTTCTTAGCCGACCACGCAATGAAATCCTTCCCATTCATCAGCACCCTGAGAAATTTTGTAAAGCAGTGGACTCCGGATGTAGAGAAAGCCTTCCAACAGATGAAGGAATGCTTGATTCAGTTGCCTACACTCATGGCACCGCAAAAGAACGAGCCATTGATTCTTTACCTTTCCGCTTCGGATATCGCTTTGGGCGCAATCTTGATAGTAGAGCGCGCAGGAGTCCAAACTCCAATCTACTACGTCAGCAAGATGTTAACTGACCCGGAGACAAGATACCCAATGATGAAGAAGCTTGCTCTAGCTTTAGTCCACGCATCCCGCAGGACGCATCGGTATTTTTCAGGCCACGTGATAACAGTTCTCACAAACTATCACCTGGGCCAAATTTTGTCAAAATCGGACATATCTGGCCGCTTAGCGAAATGGGCGATCGAGCTAGGTGGACACAATACTGTGTACAAACCACGCCCAGCTATTAAAGGCCAGATACTAGCCGATTTTGTCATGGAAATAACGAGCAATAAAGTGCAAGAATGTGAAGCTGTACAGAATCCTGCGCTGGTCACAGGTGACCGCGCATGGATCCTTCACACTAACGGCGCATCCAATGATGATGGCGCAGGGGCTGGTCTCTGTCTAATAAGCCCTGATAACCAGGAGTTCACCTACGCCATCAGTTTGGACTTCAAAAGCACAAATAACGAATCCGAATATGAAGCATTTCTGGCAGGCCTTCTGTTAGCTACCAAAATGGGCGCTAGAAATTTTGAAGCACATGTCGACTCCCTTTTGGTCGTGGGGTAGATCAATGGCCTGCACGACACAAAAGGCGAAGCGAGCATAAACATGTCGATGCGCTCAGCAAACTGGCGGCTACAAGCTTCAAACACCTCGCGCGAGAAGTGCGTATCGAGGTGCTCAAGAACCCTTTCGTTCCGCTGCGTCAAGTAAACGTCATAGAAATGGGAAATCCTTCCTGGATGTCTCCCATCATCATGTTTTTGCAACCTGGGATACTTCTAGAAAACAAGGCAGAAGCAAGAAAAGTCCAGAACAAGGCGATGAACTATGAAATGGCAGACATTATACTTTATCAAGAGTCATACCTGGGACCACTTCTCCGCTGCGTAGATCCGCAAGACGCACAATACTTGATCTGCGAAATACACGAAGGGTTGTACGGAATTCATGCCGGTCCACGCATGGTAGTCGCAAAGATCATGAATGTCGGCTACTATTGGCCTGGCATGCACTTAGACGCAGTCGAAACGTTGTGAAAATGTGCATCATGTCAACGAGGCGCTCCTAAGACGTTGCGCCCCAAAAATCCCTTGATGCCAGTGACAACAGCATGGCCCTTTCAACAATGGGCAATCGATATGGTGGGACTTTTCCCTGATGCCCCAGGTGTTGTAAACTTCATAATCGTAGTTGTCGATTACTTTACCAAGTGGGTAGAAGCAAAGCCCCTCGCATCCACCACATCAACAGTAGTTCGCAAATTCATTTGGGAGCAAATCATTTGTCACTTTGGGTTACCTCTACGCATTGTCAGTGATAATGGCCCCAATTTTACCGCTGAAGAGCTACAACCGTGGATGACGGAAATGCAAACCGAGCACATGTTCACTTCGGTCGCACATCCCCAAGGGAACGGCCAGGTGGAAAGCATAAACAAAAGTATAGTCTAAGGGATCAAGACGAGACTAGGGATGGCGCGGAGAGGCTGGGTAGATGAGTTGCCAAGTATCCTTTGGGCACATCGAACCATGCCGAAAACCAGCACCGGCGAGACACCATTCAGCCTGGTTTATGGGACAGAGGCAGTAATTCCCGCTGAGATAGGCCTCCCATCACGCGCATGGTCGCTATGCAAAACCAGAATAATGAGGAAGAGCGCAGGCTCGACTTGGACCTCCTGGAAGAAAGACGTGAAAACGCCGCAATCAATGCAGCAAAATACAAGTCCAAGCTCGAAAAGTACTACAATGCGCGAGTCCGCATTTTACCTTCCTAGCCGGTGATTTCGTTTTAAGAGACAATGAATCGTCCAATGCTGAAAGTCTAGGGAAACTCGCGCCTAAGTGGGAAGGTCCGTACATAATCCATGAAGTCCTAGGAAAGGGTGCATACGCCCTCAAACGTTTGGACGGCAAAAACGTTCCTAGGACCTGGAATGCGCAACAGCTAAGGCGGTGCTATATGTAGTCTAAGCATGTTCAAATGTCAAGGCTTCACGATTCATCAATGTTCGTGCACTATGATCTAATTTATCAATTTTGTACTTGGCTCTTACGCCTTATTGTTAATACAAAACACAGATTCGATGCATGGTTTTCATTATTCAGACATTTGTTACAAAGGCGCGAAACCACTTTGGGTATACGCAAAAACATCATGGTACAACATGACTCATGAACAGAATTCACTACCTGTTGTATGCGCATGGGATGTGACCTTCATACACGAGTTCATTACCAGTTATATTCGCTCTACCTATACAAAGTAGTTATGTTCACGCAAATATTGTAACTTAAAATAAACATTCATTCCATCAAAAGAAAAGTACAATCAACAAGTGCAGCGCGCAATTACATCCAAGAACAACATAACAAGCATACAAACATTCAACACTACCTTGTCCTTCAGATTCTTCTATCTCCGCAACATCTTAGAATATGTCCTCTAAACGGTCCACAAAATCATCATGCTAGAGCGTCTCACTCACTAGATCCATCACCGGCAGTTGTAGACGTCATACTCTTGCTTCGCCTTAGAGAAGGCGGCTTCAGTATCGACCCCACGAGTGGAAGCTCGGCTTGTATCCCATTGAACGTCCAATGCACGAGTCACGTGGTGTGCGCACTCTGCGTAGCCCTGCGCATATCCATCATGGCGTGCTGTGACCATCAGCCTAGCCACAGCACTGTCCAACTCCACCAAGTTCAGGATAGAGTTAGCAATCTACACAATGCAAGGAAATAAAATGAGAATCAAGATAAAGAGGGATCAAAATAACAACGGAGAACTTACATTAACTACCCCATGTTGTTGCATCCAGAGCATGTTATTCGTCAAGGGCTCCAACAGACTCTCCACGGTGGTGCGGGCTGCCTCAAAATTTTCTAATTTTTCCTCGCCCGCGCCCACCATTGCCTCCGCCAAGCAGCTTCTCTAGATCCTCCAAGCGCCTGCGTTGCAGGTTCTTCCTTTTCAACCAAGGCAGCTTGGAGATCCTTCTTCGCGCTTTCGAGCGCTGCACAAGCCTCCACCTAGTTAAACACAACAATGTTAGTCTGGTAATCTCTTGATCCTATAAAATAAAGAAGGGCAGAAGTTTTCACCTCCTTCTGCTTGCTGCGCTCACGGTGCGACCTTGCCTCTTCGGCCGCAGCAGAGGCTGCCTCCCTCTTTTTCTTTAAGCGCTCTACTTATGCGCGCAGATTGACCATCTCATCTCGTAAAGATTTTTTCTCGTTGTTGTCCCTCTCGCAGGCCTCCCTCCATAACTTGCGCTCCTCAGCAAGTGTGGCAGCGAAGCCTTCAGCCGTCTTTTTCCACCCCAGCATGAACCACTCCTCGGTCCGTTGAGCTTCGGCGAATTTCGCTCTCTCAGCCTCAAGCTCTAATTTTTGCGTAGCCACTTGGGCCACCCAAGGACCATTTCTTTCTTTGCCGCCTCAAACCTCTTTTGGTCCTGGTGCATGCTGCACCACTCCCTTATAATTTTATGTGTACTGGAGGTGGAGCTAGCAGCAAGCTGGAAGTACGCATTGTATGTCTGTTCATAAGTTTGTTCCCCGCGTGCACGTATTTTTGCTGGGGGAAAGCACCCTAGAACCACTCACGGCACGCCTGCCAGTGGCTAAATTTCTCTCCTTGCCTCAACTTCCACACAGGGGTGTGGATCTCAGCAATTCTGCCTTTAGAATATGACCTGTAGTAGTAATCACCCGGGGTCTCGTCCGGGGAAATCGGGGACCCTTCGTCAAAAGGGCGCTTCCCAGATCCCCCAGCTTCACCCCCGGGCACTAGCTCCACTGCATGAGCACCCCGAGGCGGCCTCCGCACCCACCTGTTCATCACCCTCAACCATAACTTCCACCACCTCTTCTACCAGCACAGTGGCCTCCGCACCCACCTGCGCCTCCGCCACCCCTGAGCTAGTCTCACCACCTTATCACCTAACGCTTGCCTGTCTCAAAGGTGGGTGGTGGCATGGAGATCTCGATCGGCGTAGCCGGAGTAGACGGAGGGACAAAAGGTGTCTCATCTTTCCCTACAGAATAATAGAAAGTTAAACAAGTGAAACAGGAAGAAAAATAAAGCACAAAGTCAAAAGTATTTACCTGGGGAAAACTTGGCTGCAAGCGCATCCAAGTTCTCGCGCTTCCCAATGATCTTCTTCTGCGCAGCCTTTTTGGGAGGCTGCGCGGCAATATCGTCGTTAGAATGAGCCCTCTTCCTCTTGAGCAGCTCTGGGCTGGAATCCACATCAATGGGGTCATCCGGGTTGACAATCGGAATCTCCGCCATCTCTTGCGGCTCCGGTTTTGGTTTCTTCAGACCTACAGGCGCAAGACCCTCCATGGAATCAGAGACTAGTACAAAGTCATTCAAAGAATCAGGCACAAAAGACGTACCTTTGGGCGGGTCTGCCCTAGTTTGCATCGGCTTCTTTGCAGCCACCACGCTAGGCCCCGCACGCTTTTTCTTTTTGGAGTCTGGGCCAACGCCCAAGTTCTTCAGCGCACTTGCATCATGGCGCAACATAGTAAGTAATCTGAAAAGATGTAAACAAATAAACAATGAAGACTTACCACTCTCAGGCGCAGGGGCCGCCAAATCTGCGTTCCGTGGCAATTTAAAATTCCCAAGGATCTAGGAGTGCCATGAGGGCTCCTCTGAGTTGAGAGGGACATTCTCCATCTGCCCCCTCTCATGCTGGAAAGCCGCTATATACAGCGCCACCCCTGCAAAAGTGCGCACAATGTTAGTTCGTGCACAAGGAGACATAATGAAATAATGAACTATGGGTACTTACTTTTATCCTTCTCCATATACATCGGCTTCTCCCGGCGGTCAGGTTTCCACATTAGGCTCATGCCAGCAGCCACTAGCGCTCTTTCTGGCAACTGAACTGTCGGAATCTCTTTAATCTCCTGGTACCAGGACTCCTCCGCCAGTATCGAAGATGTCTCAACAGGGATGTCTTCCGCTCCCGGGAAGTGCATCCGCAACGGAATCACGCCGACCTTTATATAAAAAAAAATTGTTTCCAGCCATGGTAGAACTTTGGCGGAAAGTGCAAGATCTTCTTCGCTTGAATCATATGCTGAAAGGAATAAAACCTCAGCGAGCAATGCAACTGGTAAAACACCCGGAACCGATTAACGGTTGGGTGAATACCCATAGATCGGAAGAGGAACTCAAAATGCTTTATCCGCACCATCCTCATCGGATTTAACTGAGATGTGGAAGCGGTAATGGTCAAGAACATCAAGGAAGAACTTTTTCGCCGGCAACTGAAAGTTGCCGTCAGCAAAGAAGTCAAAAAACAAAGAAATATAGCCGGTCGGAGCGTCGGCGGCAGTTTCCCCCTCGGAGGGGTACCGAGCATCCCACTCCTTGGGGAAGCGGAAGCCGGTTACCAGCCGTTGGAAGCTGGCTGTAGACCACTTCAACACCGGTAGAGAAGGGGAAGCCTCCATGGCGTAGCACTCTCTGGTTCTCTGGTAGCCATCTGAAATCGCAGGAAGAAAGAAATAAGGGAACAAGAAGATTTCAGAGAGGAGATTAAGATGAAGATTTTAGAGAAGAATAGATGAAAGCGTGATTTTAACCCTAAGAGGATCGTCTATTTATACCCATCGCATTTAATGTGATGGGGAAATGTGACGCATCCGCAGACCCAACAACCAATCCGCAGATGATGCGTGGAGGCAAGTGGGTAACTGACGGTTGCCACGCGCATGTGGCTGGTACTTTCTCTGCCATTCATTAATGAAAAGGAAGCTGCACTGTTGACAGCATGCTACAGCCGTCAGAGGTCACTTCCGCCTCACTTTTTTTCTCACCAACTCGCCTGCAACATCAGCATGACGAAAATTCAAATTTCAAAGACCTCATCATGAACAAAGGTTTCCCCCACACAAAGGTTTTCTTTATCCCTTGAAGTTGTTGAATTCATGTCGTTGAAATAAGTGCGCATACATGAATTCTTATAGTCCAGCACTCCACCTATTTGCCAACCTGCGCATAGGAGCACAACTGGACTGGGGAGACTTGGAGGGGTATGGTGCTAAAAACTTTGCGCCTGCGCAAGGCACCTCATAATGATCACAGGTCACAAGGATAACTTTGCTCGCAACGGTACGCCAATCTTGAAACCATTAGGTTGCCTAACAAACCTTGCGCATCCTGCGCAATAACAAGTCAAACTTGGAAGCGCAGGTCCCTGACCCTGCGTTGATTGATCAAACCTCTAGCCGCAAATTCCTAAAACCTTGCACAAGGCCAAGACTAAGATGAGAGCAACTCATAGTTAGTCTTGAGAACAAACGGACTTGATCCCTACAAGTCCGCGCTGGCCAGAAAGCACTGATAAGGCCACGCGGAAGGGATAAGCGCAAAGAGGCATTGATCAAGTACAAGGGTACAAAGTGGCAGAGCTGTGACCCAATAACCGCTCGGCAAGTTGTGCCAGACCATGTCGCATGATGAACAGACATGCAGAGGGTAGAAAGTACTCAAGGACGTACACGTAGCACCAACCAACTCACGTCACCACCGGCTGATGACAGGTCCGATAACAAGGACAACTACCAGGATACGTGGCTCCATCCACCATGCGCCAAGCGCACCTCTTGCCGGAGACCATTAACGGTCGTCGCAGAGAGATAGAATGGATATTCCTGGTTGTCGGTTCCAGGCCCGAGGCCCATCAGCCCATCTCCTACACACCTCTCTTCGACTATAAAATAAGGATCAGACCCCAAGGTAACACACACTGTTTTGAGCTCACTCACTAATTACTTGTTTATTACCTGCAATCCCCGATACTTATTCTCATGCCGGAGTGTGGTCACGGAGAAAACCCTTCCCCTTTCTCCCATGACGAGATTAACAGTGTTTCTAGTTTTGTAGTGAGCTTGAAGCAAGATCATTCCGACGAATAAACGAGAGATAACCTTTTATGCAGAGACTTTGAACCATAACGCAGATATCTCCGGATACCTTTTGGTCCAGTGTTTCTTCAACGTTACAAATATTACATGCATTTGCATGTGAAACACCTAAAACGCCATTTCTTATGTTGACATGAGTGATAATAACTAAAACGCCATGTGCTTTTTTTGTAGTAGTACAGTGTTCAAGATCGATGGAGTATCAGAACTCTCAAGGGTGATTGCTGAGAGCATGAGACCAGGATTGTATGCACACATGTGCATTATTCAAAGTTGGGGGCATATCCTAAACTACGAAGAAAGATACAAGGCTCCTGAATCACCCTCAAGACTATTTTGCACACAAAGAATGTTGGTAACTCTTTTGCTAAATTTAATTGATGCAATTATATTGTGACTTTGTTTTGTTATTAAAAATGTCGTTCACCGAAATTACAGAATACGCCCGCGTATGAAAAAACAAATAATTCAACAACAACATGGATTTGGTTATGAAACACACCCGTTTCAAAGAAGACCGGAAAGATAGAAAGATACAAGAATATGAGCTGGTCTTCGTGCCAATATACGCGAAAGACATTTTTTGTTGTCTGCTTCAATATAAAACACAGGAGAGTTGATGTATTGGATAACACCGCTACAGAGGATAAACTTAGCATCAAGGACAAGTATGGTGGATGGGTAAAAAAGTTGGTAAGTATCTTAAAAACTTTGTATATAGAAACTATGTTGACAAAACTCCATGATAATATATACAAAAATGTGAAATTGCAGCAACATGCTTTTGCAAACTACTTGCGTATTCAAAAACACCCGATGGCTAAGATCATGAAGATGACGCCTGTTATCAGACAAAAGATGGAATGAAGGACAACGTCTAGAGTGGTCGACTGTGGGATTTTTGCAATAAAACATATGGAAACGTATACGGGGCAGTTGGCTGGTTAGGAATGTGGTTTGGCAAAAGTGCACCAAATGACCCACAACAAAGACAACTAAATGACCTCGGGATTAAATGCATTGCAAAACTCATGCTACATAGCAAAAATGAAAACAGAAAAAAGGTGGTCAAATCTTTAAATAAATTCGTGCAATTAGGGGCAGCAAGAATTAGGGAATTGTATCAAATAGGATTCAGGAGAATAGAACAAAGGATGGAGGAATATGTAGATTAACTTAAACACCATGAATTGCTTTCTTTTTGTAATTTTCATGTTTACTAATGTGTTTGGTTTAGACTATTGCATCTACTTGTTTCTTATTAAAACGCCATAATGAACAAACCATAGGTTGAATGATAAACAATAAGAATAACATATTTACTGTAACCCTAAAACATTTTAATGAAAACGCCATAATTCAAATAATTAACAAATAGTATGAACTAATAAAACGTCATAATGATAAAGCCATTGATTGAATAATAAACAATAACTGATTTACTGTTTTCCTTAAACATGTTAATGAAACGCCATAACTTGAATAATTAAAAAATAGTAGAACTGATGTTAACAACTAATCAGATATGCGTAACAAGGTGTAAAACGCCATTGATAAGTTCTAAATAATGAAAACGACATTTTTCAAAAATATTGATTCTAGTTTGAAGGGCATAACGACATTTTTCAAAAATATTGCATTGAAAATAAAATGCCATTGAAACAATAATAAAAGAACAACATGCGATATTTGATGGACTTTTGTTTGAAAATGAATTATAACAAAATCTATTAAGCGGACTTGAACAAGGACAATCGCCCCGCATATCATTTAGCGCCCCCGCCACGTGTTCGACCAGGATCTGTTAGGAACCATCCTTTATCGCGAGAACCAATGTGAACACAACCAAAAATACCTAAAAAATCTAAAAGAACACACAAAATTTTTTCTTATTTTTTTTTTTTAAATTGTCAGTAAAAAAATTTCGAGTAACAATTATTGATGCACATGTGCATTCGTATCATTCATTGACAAATTCCGTAATACATTACCAGTATTAGACAATTGCACTTTCAGTTACACTACCATCCGTAATACATTACTTTTTACATTACCAATATTGGAAATGCACATGTGCATGTAATCTATGAACATGATATAACGTGTTTTGGTACACTACTTTGAATACACTTTCCATTTCATCTATCATACCATCCATGATACACTACCATTACCTCCTACCATCCATCCATAATACAATACCATTACCAATATGTATAATATTTTCACTTTATACACATGTACATCAACACCCTTCAAACCATCCAAACAGCATATTACATCATAAAGTGACAAATATAACCAAACTATCAACCACTAGATATAACTAATCAAAAACATGTACATGGGCCTACTTCGTCATTCGAAATCACAAACTTTTTGTACAAAAACACGTTATATCATGGTTATATATAATGATGCACATGTGCATTTTTAAATATTGGTAATGTAAAAATTAGTGTATTACGGATGGTAGTGTAAATGAAAGTGCAATTGTATAATAATGGTAATGTATTACGGAATTTGTCAAAGAAATGATACATATACACATGTGCATCGATAATTGTTACTCGAATTTTTTTAGTGACAAAATATAGCGATTTTTTAAAAAATATATTTAAAAAATTGTGTGTTTTTTAGGTATTTTTTTGTGTTCACATTGGTTCTCGTGGTTCTCGCAATAAGAGTGGTTCTTAAATGAACCCTACCCTATATATGTGTGTGTATATATATATATGACTAATAACATTAAGATATATACTTTTATGACTAATGATACTTATGTAAATTATTAGTGACTAAGAAGGTTAACTTAAGCATTTAATAAAATTAGTAGGTTACATACATTATTTAGTCAAAACTAATTATTTAATAGTTGATGGTAATTTAGATTGGTAATTTAATTTAGACAAAAACCCTAAGTATAGGATATGTTATTTTATTTAGTTTTGGTTTATTGGTTATTTAGTATTTTGGTGTCGTATTTCTGTCGTATTTCTTTAGGGTGATTTTCATCTTTTGGATCTTTCCTCGTATACTTGTGCGTTATTCTGCTAAGGATCTAATGGAACGCAAACTATGAGTAGATCTACTTTTTTCCCTCACTTAAACTTTTGGGGTGTATCATGTGTCTCGTTTCTATGGTATTCTATCTAAAGCAAATACATGCAAAATCAATGTGTTGCTACGTGTTTCACACTTATGTTTCTGTTGTTTCTAGTATCTATTGTTGCATATACGTGTATCTATTTGTTTACTCGCTTTGTGCCACAGGTTTCTATTGTGGCTAACCAGCTCCCCACAGCCATGGGTTGAACTCGGTATCGCCACCATTTAGATTAGCTCTTTGGGGCTTGAATCTCATTGTGTCTATTTTTCTATTATCTTTGTTTCGCATTATATGTTATGGTTGTGGAGTTGTGGTGATTATGATTATTATGAATTTTATGGTTACAACATTTACACTTGAGGATGCATGTTAATTTTTATTTCACAAATAAAAACAATAAGGTAAAAATACTTTATGTTAAACTCAGATCTATTCACCAACATTATGTTAACCAAAAACCTTTTTACGCATGATACAGGTACACAAGGTTGAAAGGATTGAAGTGAAAACACTTAGGATGTACCTTAGTAATAACATGGCATAACCTGGAAACCCGTAACCGTAATCACCGCTAGGCAAAACAACCTAGAAAAAAACAACAGTTAAAAAATGACGACAAGTCTAACGCCTAATTCAAATAAGTAAATAAATGTTTACCTTGTTAGTCTTCAGGTCTGGCAACAACGGTCTGCTAGGCACAGTAAACTAAAAAAACCAGCGAGTAAAAGATAATAGTAAATTTAATGTCTAATACAAAATAAGTAAATAAATGCTTACCTCGTTCAGGTCTGGCAATAAAGGTTCCTTATAATAAGAACGAAAGCGCCGAACACGTCCTCGTCCGCGTTTTCATCTTGTACTCTCGCATCGTAAGACTTAGGGACAACAGACCCCTCCTAAAACAACTGTGTGGTAAGTATTTCATAAACAAAACAAGTTAACAAATATTATACCACATTGCTTTCTGGAATAAACGTGCAGGTGTTGTTGCCAGACGACTTGCCAAAAACGCAATTGAGGTCAAACCAAGACATGGTGGAATCAATTGTCGAACGAAAGAAAGAAGAGAAGAAGAAACAACGTTTCCTTCGTCTCCTTTGTCGTTTATAAAGCCAGAAAGTTGATTTCATTTTTCACAGACCAATACGGGTCATATAGCCCTAACGATCCGTATAGTGCTGACGTAATATCACATCCGTCACATTTTGTCACTGTTGAGTGATTGAAGGACAACCTGTACATAATACGGGTCGTATAGACCTATACGATACGTATATGGTTTGCACATGACGGCAATGTCAGCCTTTGACTGACCTCGGGAATTGTTATCCACGGGTCGTATAGACTTATATGACTCGTATGGAAGGTGTCGATTTAATTTATCCCGATGTGCCAATAATACTGACCCTTATGTTATCCTTATTTCTACCACATTCATTGTGTTGTATTTCATGTACTTTCAAGATCATTGGAAGATTTTGTTAGCATTACGTGAAATAGCACACAAACCCAAGTAGCATTGTTGATCTTGATAGAGGCATGCAAATAATGGCGAAAATTCTTGATATAACACGCAACATTATACGAACAGAAAATGAAAATAATGGGGGTTTGAGTTGTAATGTCTAAACCATGTCTAATAAACAAGATATGGATTAGGTTGACCTATTTTAATCTTAACATGACAACTTGTTTAACAAGTCATCTCGTCAACCCTTTCAAATTAAAATAAAAACAGATTTTGTAAAGTCAACCTATCAACTCATTTACGACCCCTATAAGGATTTAACCCATTTATTACAGCAAACCATTCAACTTGTTCATAACTTAGTTATAACCCGCTAACCCGTTTAGTATAGACGAGGCACAATTACATTTTACACAAAGGCTTTTGAAGATCAACTGATGGTAAATTTAATGAAGGAAACGATAGATTGTTCAATGAAAGATGGTTTTTAATAGCACTCCCATATTATTTTTGTCAAACATGCATATGAAAGGTGAACAAGTTGCAAAAATGAAAACATTGAAAAATGAAAGTGATACATAAAGTCCCAAACATACCTTAACTCATGTAAAACTCATCTAAAGTACCAAATTGCCTATATATAGACCTAGCTAAAAGGCTTGTTACACTACTACTATAAGAAGTACATAACTGGAGTTAAAAAATTTTAAGTTAAATTAACATATTTGCCCATGACCATGAGTTTCTTTTTCCATGTATAAGTTATCCTTGACCAATGAAAACTAGTTTTTTTAGAGAAGATTTGAATTTAGAACAACCGATTATAGAGACCTCAATCAAGTCCCTCGTGTAGGTCTGCCATCAAGCTTAACGGGATTGAGATTTAAAAAGCGAAGGGCGTCATAGTCCTTTTGTCTGTAGAAAGCATAAGCCAGTAATAACGGGATTGAGAAGCTATAAAATGGAAAATGCACGAATGGGTTCATCTCATAAGCCTTCATTAGAGCCCAACAGTTCTGCACACAGAATATATAAACAAGAAAACATAAGCAAAAATTTGACACGTTAAAATGTGACTGCAATACAATATTGTCAAAATAGTGATCGAAATGTATGAGTTGGCATTAAATATAGACTTTCCATGACTTGGCTTGTTCCTTTCTTGGCTAACCTATTTGATCTGATATGTTTGAGATAAAACACATTTTTTCTGCTTCACTTACATATATAGTTTAAGAAATTACTTCATTATTATAATAAGTGTGACCCATTTATTTATGAATGGGCAAATCAGAGATATGTTTTACATCAAGACAGAACGTTCAACTATAAGAGAAGCAGGTCAAACAGGTTAGCTTAAAGTCAACCTTAAAACCTCCTCATAAATCCTTCTTATTATTTGTAACCATAATAAACACAACTATTTATAGAAAAAACAAAAAATGCATTCTCGGAACCTCTAGTTGTAGCTCTAAAGACATTTGCTTCTGTAATGCATTTTGATTTTCCTCTAGTAGTGTTATAGTTGTAGGTCAAATGATACTTACCTTAAAATGCTTCCAACAAACCGCCAGAGAAAAAATTACAAGTATACCCCTAGCCCATTTATGCAACATCCAGCCACTTATGTTGTGACCTTTTGACCTGGATTCTCCATCATCATCTCTTTTCTTTCCAGGAAGTGAACAAACATGATCTTGATACACTGCCCTCTCAGCAGCCAGTGCCCCAATTATAACAACAGCTGGTAATACCACAAAATAGACATGAGGAATAACAATTACCATTATATCCGGGAATCCGATAAACTCCAAACTTTTTAAATCATCGAAATTCACCACCCACCCTTTATATGTCATGTATCCCCTATATTGACCTCCTTTACTGAAAACTTGACCTGAAATCCATGGACATAGTACAAGGTACAACAAGTATGCTAACATTAATTTCCACAAAAACGAGATACTGTCCAGCTCAGCAAAAACCCATGTCAAACCGTTTATAACCCCTTTATTCGCCTTGAAGTATTTGTATGTGTAGTGTTTTTTCGAAACAGAAATGATGATTTTGGGTAGAATAAGAATGATGAAAACAAATAAATAGAATGACCAAAATATCGAGTAGTATAGTTCCGCCCATTGACACCCCATGACAAAAAAACTCTTTCCATGTCCATGACAGGTCAGCACGTAACCCATTTAACGAAAAAGGCATCAATTCGGTTGAAACTGTTACACCGTTGTAATCAACGGCTTCGATTTCTAGCCAATATCTACTAGGAGATGGATCCACAAATGCTTTTGAGTTCCATGGGGCAGTTATAAGTTGTTATCAGTTTTACTCATGGAAGCTTCTAGAACCACCATATCACGACGGCTAGAGTCATATATTTTCACCTTAACGGATGCAATGATAGCTGATGAAAAAACTAGGGCTCTGATATGAGATGTATCCTCCGTTGATTGGCATTTCAACATATACCGCGAATCCAATGGATAAGTAGGCAATATCAAAATTTCTTTAGATCTCGTTTTTAAATCTGCGTCAAGGAAGGATACACGACCTTTATCGATTGCCAAAAGGCGAATAGCTCGACTTTTCCTCCAGTCACCCATCTCCAGTTCCCAAAAGTCATTGACCTTTTTTGATGAACCCTTTGGATGCATATTTAGTGGATGAGGTTGCTGCTATCCGTTTCTTGATGATGTCGTTTCAAATTCTTACCGATCTAGAATGAAGATGGCCACACAAGTAAGCGGATACGGATTGGTTGAGGAAAATCTGTTGTAGGTTATGTTTAGAACTTGTGGGTGCAGAAAATGAAAGTGGAAAATGGCCGAAGGTGATCTTGGTTGACGATGTGGAATCCCATTGGGAGAGATGAGAGTTTAAATCCGTTAAGAGTTGGTCAGTTGGATGCCCAAAGAGGTTTGTGGGTCCCCGTAATCCAGTAGACATTGTGGTGTCGAAGGAAACAAATACAACATTCCGGGTGCTAGACTGAAGATAAAATAGAAATAAAGTTGAAGAATCCTGAGTAAAGAGAAACAGGACGGACAGACAGACCCTAGTATAGTATTTAGTTAAGGAAATTGCCTGCCTGCAGAGTAACGGTGTTGACAGATTGACTTCTTCCGAGTTGAGCAGTGATGCTATAGCTTGAAAAAAAGTCATATGCAGTGGGCAGACCAAAATTATCATGATTTCCCCTGAGATCATAGAAGATGCTTCTATCGAGGCCGCTCTTTGTTATAACATTCTCCATGGTCTTTTGGTATTCCACCCACTCTTGTTCATTCTGCTTCATTGTTAAATGATCCTTGCTTTTACCATCTGGTGGTGGTGACAGATAAAAACCAAACCTTCCTTTCCTTAGAATAGATAAATAAAATTAGAAAGAAAGAAAGAAAGAAAGAAGGAAGATATTACCAGTGAGATCGCCGGTTATTAGAACGAGTGAAGGGTTGAGCATGGAAAGAGTGCGAGTCACAGATTTCTGGAAATCAGAAGCTCTCTCAGGATGATGAACACTAAAATGAAGATCGGATAGCTCAACAATCCACACCACATTATTCTCCACCTTTATAACTTGTCTGCTGCTGCCGCTACAACTACAATTGCAGCACAACAATAACAGCATGATCCACACTTTCATATCCATATAATTCTTCCGGGGATTTATGCGTGAAACCTGTAACCAAACACAAGGAAGGATTAGGAAGGAAGGACTCATCCTGCTTCTCTTTCTTTACTTTTTTGTTAGCTACCTACCTTTTAAGTGGTTTTGTTTGACCTACCCACCCAATGCAATGCAATATCTCATGTAACCTAACCTACAACTCACGGGTTTGACCTGTGATGTCTACTTTTCATCACTAATTAAGGGTGCGGTGACCCTTATCCGCGTTTGAAAACCGATGTTCTGATTGTGTTTAAGTTTATGTTTTACATAACTTTTAGTTTTGACTAGTCGACTTTTGATTGGATTTGTATTTTACAGGTTTGCGGAGTTTAAGGAGTTATTTGAGAGCTTTCCGGAGAATCGGGTGGAAAACGGGTCAACCGGGATTGTAGAATGGAAAAATAGAAAAATAGGATCTAGAGAGACTGTCGCCGACGCACCCCTGGGCCATCGGCGACGCCCCATTAGGCCGTCGGCGACGCCCCATTAGGCCATCGGTGACGCCCCTTCCATTTGCATTATGCTGAAACTTGCTTTTGGACGGGTTATATCATGTTTGTTGACCCTTGGGGAGTTACGAGTTTTTGAAGGTTTGAACTTGTTCTTGGAGCCAAGAATCGTCCAACCATCATTTCGATCACCACCAATTCATACAATCAACCAAATCAATCATCCACCATTCCTAACGCTAATCCACTTCCACCATCATCCTCCTCCAATCTCCAATCCATTCATCATCATTCCCAATCCTAAACCCTAATCATCATCCATCTTCACCATCAAGCTTCAAGATGTCAATGTTCAAGCTATCATCAATCGTTGATCAAGTCCCGTTCACCATGAGCGGCTAATCTCTTTGGGTTTCACCCCAGTGTAAACTTTTGTAAGGATTTCTAGGGTTTGCTATTTGTTTAGAATTTGGTTTGTGACTAATTGAATTACATTTGATAATTATCTTACGTTTCTATTGAATTTGCGAATTGTTGAGTGAGTTATGAAATTCGACTTCGTGAAATGAATATGCGTATTTATGCCTTGTCTTTTGATAGGATTTACTTATCCAAGGCAACAAAGTGCATTGTGATCCATTGTCTATGATGTTGATAGCAATTGGCACCTAAACCATGTGATCCTAACACCGTTAATGATCTAATTCGATTAAACCAAGTTAAAACGTGTCGCAACCTTAGGTTCTACAATTGTTGAACCGGGTGTGAACCTTGTTCTATCATTTTGTTATAATCACTCAATCAAGTTTCTTGCAATCGTTTAAGTTTTCGTAGTTAACTAATTGGAAACATTTTTTATCGGATCATTCCGATACTCTATCAAACAAACAAAAATTCAAATAATCAACATAGCAAGCTTCATAAATTGTTTCAACCTTTAAAATCAATATTGTCCAGCGCAAACCACAAACTATTCGTGGTTTGACCCTTACTACCACTAACACATTGTTAAGGGTAATTTGGGACTATAAATATTATCTTGACCGGGGCGCGACACTCCGATTAGACCCCTTCGGTGAACAAGGTTCCCGAGCCGCAAGGTGCCGCCACCATTGCAGTGACCCTAAATCGGTGAGCAGTGAAGGAGTGAATCGGTGGATACTCACCGATGAAGGAAAAGAAGAGTTACAGGGGAGAGAGGGGGTTAATGGTGGGCCCCACCCTCTTTCAACCAATCACAAAATTTTCTTGTTTTTTCTAAAAGAAAAATGTTTATCACCCTAATGTGTTTAAAGCACCCCTAGTGTTTGAGTACAAATTGGGAAGTGGAGTGGTGACTTGACATGTCATGATATTATTGGTTAAAAAAAGTTTACCACCCCCATTTGGGGAGTGACCCTTCCACCCCAGACCTGGAAAACAGGTCGGGTCATGGGTCAAAACGGATCAATTACATAAAAGGGTTGTTTTGGTTCGGGTCGAAATGGGTCAGGTCAGAACGGGTTCGGGTTGAAACGGGTCCGGGTCAGAACGCGTTTCGGGTCAGGTCAGATCAGTTTGGTTAAAAACACTTTTTTTAAATAAAAGAGAGATTGTCCATCAAGGGACAATTTTGTCGGGTTGAAACGGGTCCGGATCAGTTATAGTTGAAACAAATCGGGGTCAGCTATATGACTCTGATCTGATAAGAACACCATGAAATTGCATTTAATACTACAAAGATTGCAAGGTGGCAATCGCTTTAGACTGATGTATTAGCATGTATAAGCTGACTAGATGAAACTAACAAACAAGATAACAACCTATTTAACAAAATCTAGAACGTATGAGTAATTTTCAATTTTAAGAAACTATAATACAAAACTAGCACTTGTAAGTTAGGAAAATAAATTAAATAACTAAATATCAAATTTAATAAAATTGTGGCAGTTGCATGAGAATTGAGAACATCAACCTCTTCTGCAGATATGAGTTTTATATGAAGAGTAGTACCAACTGGTTCTTGTGTCTTTTAGCGAAATAATAATAAACCACACCATAAGTCAAAACAAAAACAGCCTGTTAAAGGCGAAATGCTTCAAGCATAGAACATAATTCAAGAACTAGTATATCTTTTGCTTCAGTTGGTGTTCGATACACCTATTTCAGTATTTACATAATTGCCCCTGTTTTGGATTCACAAGTAGAGATAACCTTGGTATCTGTATCAAAATATGCCAAATATGGGTACCGGTATAGGTATAAAAAATGTTCGGTACGATAAATGCGATACGAATTCGGTACCACTACAATGTCCGGTGTGCTCATCCCTATTCACAAGCAAAAAAAAGGTTGAAATAGCATAACCAATCAAATAGCTCTAAATAATTATAATATAGCTATTTAAGCATAAATAAGTGTTCAATGAAGTCATAAATTTGATTAATAATTCTACCAGCAACTCTCAAAGGTTCGGTTCCTTGAATTTACAAAAGATCTATTTAAATAAAACAATGTTTCAAATCATGTTTTCCATGTTTCATGTCTTCCACCAGTCATAAGCCGGGGAGTAAATTACACAAATCGTTCTTTATGTTGACACTAGATTACAAAGTGTGTTGCTTTGTCTTCAAAAAGTACAAAGAACGTATTTAATGTTTGCAAATCCTTACACGTTATGTCATTTATCCTTAATTCAGTTATTTTTTATGGTTATATCTGGCCTTGTAAACCCCACATAAGAGTACTTTAATCATTTTACTCTAATTACTAAAATAAACAATTATAAAAGAAATAATAGATAAAAGAATTTTATTTATATAGTTATATATATACAAAACACACACATATATTCTCTCTATCTCTATCTCTACATTCTTTCTCACACTACCTACCCACCTGCCTCCGCTACCACCACCTCCCACCGCCACCACCACCCACCTCTCCCAACAGTGAATCATCCTTTCTTCATACAACTTCTAACAACAACAATCTCAATCTGTGATTCTTGCTTTTCATCTTCAGAAATCTCATTCTACTTAACTTCTTCAACATGATTTTGAACGGATGTATCAGTTACAACTGATGGATGAGGGACCTGAGAGGAATTTTCCAATTTCAAAGGGCCAGAGTGGGTTTTATTTGTTAGAGAGGAGGAGAGTGTGTATGAGAGAAAGGGTAGAGTGGGTTTTATTTGTTTTTTAAAAAATAAAATTATTTATTAAATTTCTTTAAATAAATGGGTAAAATGATTATAATATCTTAAGGGGTTCACTTGTTCAGATTTAACAATTTTTAAAATTAACTGAGCTAGGGTAAAAGAACGTAACATACAAACATTTGTAAATATCAAGTACGTTTTTTGTACTTTTTAAAAGTAAAAGATATAGTTTGCAATTTGCTATTAACATAAATGATGATTTTTATAATTTACTCTTAGCCAGAACCATAAGTCGTTTTTCTTGTTGAAAAGCAGGTTTTTCTAGAACAAAGTCCTATTTTATTGATTTAGTTTGTTTTTATAAGTCAAAATGCAATCTGTTTAGCCTATTTAGACACTTACATTCATAGAGAAATATAATATTGAGTTAGAGTGGTTTGGACGCTCTACTAGTGATTGAATTCCATCACTCACAACATCTAATCAAGTTCCGTCACATCATCGAGTTTTATTTCATCACTAGTGATAGATTTTAGTGGAAATGCTCATCACTAGTGATGGTTTTTTTTATTTCTAAACTATAAATTAACAATAAAACTATAAATTTTATTTAAATAAAAAACAATATTTTTAGACATACAACTTAAAAATAAAAAGATACATAAACAAAATCTACTATTCGTCCGAATCCGGAAATCCAAACCTAAAGAACCTACGAGTTCAATTAAATCATATCTCAACTGAAAGTGAAGGTCTTCATTGCAAGTCTTGTTGGACATTTTCGGGAAAGTGAGCTTGTGTGGGAGGATCCGGCACCCAATCTGGAGATATTGCACGTCTATCTTCTTTTAGTTAGCATATTGTGCCATTTGATACATGCATATACTATGTTATGGATTGTTTTTTTATTTTTCGTTCGAACCGGTCAGTTTAGTATCCCCATCTACCCTTTAAAACAACAAAAGTCCTCTCAACATCTTTTCTTGCCGATTCTTGTAACTTCTTGAACGTCTTTTCTTTAACCTTGACAGGAAATGAAGAAGCTTTCACAAAAACAGACCATGATGGGTAGATACCATCCACAAGAAGAAAGCCTCGTCTGTAATATCTTTCGTTAACAAAAAATGGACATAAAGATGTGGTACCATCTGTTACGCTTTGAAACAATGACGATATGTACAGAACATTAATGTCGTTGTTTGAACCAGGAACACCAAAATATGAATGCCAAAACCATAAATCATTCGACGTCACCGCTTCAAGTATGATGGTTGGTCTTTTGACGTCACCCCTAACATATGCCCCTCGCAAGTCTCTTGGACAATTTCTCCATTCGATTTGTGTACAATCGATGCAACCGAGCATCCCTGGAAAATGTCATCTAGCCTCATGCGCAGCGTAAATACGTGCGGTGTCGTGTCTCGTCGGTTTTCGTAGAAACTCTTTGGCATACAATTTAATGATCGCGTTACAAAAGAATTGCAAACATTCACGTGAAGTTATGTCCGACATAGCTAAGTATTCATCAAATTGATCGGGAGGGTTACCTGTCGCTGGTTGGCGGATGCGCATTTTTGTATCGGCGTGAAACTTCGTTTGCCCCTCCCGTCGTAACGTTCTTGAAACCATTCTTCGCTTGCTTCGATGTCTCCTACAATCTTTAAAAATAAATCTTTTGGTAAATGAAACCAATCTCTAAACATTTCGGTATTATAGACCGGATTCTTCGCAAAATAATCCTTGATTAACACTTCGTTGGCATGTATACGATCACGATCCACCATTTTCTTCTTTGGGCGGCTCGAACCTTCAAGTTATTTATACACCTTCTCGAAAAATTCAAGCGTATCATTGTCGAAAGATGTATCACTATCGGTGTCCATCGGTAACGGATCTGTAGGAAATTCCATTTTTAAAATTAGAAGATAAAGAGTAAAGATGTATTTTTGTGGGTTAAAAGATTGTACATGGGTTGAAAGAATGTAGAGTGTGTATATATATAGATGAGATGGTAATTTTTTATAAGAAAACTTGTTTCAAACGGTAACATAATGTTCAAATTTCAAATCTTCACGCGTTATAGTGGCCACGCGTTGTAGGTTCACGTGTTTTCAATAGTGGCGGCGGTGGTGTATACGTGCTTCCACGCGTGATGTTTCGCTCAAAACGTAGCGCCCCGGGTGGCCTTACAAGTTATAACCTACAAGAATATGTGTTCTATTATTTGTACAGTTCCACAAAACTCTACCCAACTCAATACAATTAAATACAACATTTTAGCATAATAAATAAAAAAAATAGAGAAGCAAAGACTGAATTCACAGTTCCAAACATAATTCCACATGCGATTCTTTATTTTTCTAACATAATTAGTTAAATTTTATCATAAAACAAACAATAAACATAACAACCACATCTAAATCATCAAAATCTTAAACAAATAATAATTAAAAATAACCTAACCAATAGACAAAATAACTTCTCAGAAATAGGGCACGAAACTCCTGTAGGAACCCAAAACAACGTCGTTTCAAACCCTAACGAAGATGATGAAGAATTAATCTACCCGTGATTCTATTCAAACCTAACGAAGATGATGTTCTAATTGAATATGATGAATTAATCTTCTAATTCAAACCCGGTTTATTGAAGATGATGTTCACCAACATTCAGCGTTAAACCCTCTCCATTGAAGTTGAATAGATGATGTTAAGTCAACGTTCTTCAATCTTCTTCACAGGTTCACCCGTGGTTTTCCTATTCAAACCCTAATGACCCGTAACTTTAATTTAATCAACCCAGGTTGACACGTGGATTAGAGTTTTAACTTTTTAAATGACCCACTTTGACCCCTTTTTTAATTTTTTTTAACCCAAAACAACCCATTATAGTTTTTAGAAAGGTTAAAATGACCCATATAATAGCTTATGGGTAAAGATTCCTCCCTAACTAGTTACAAATCTTACATACATTTGGATCAAATACAAATTAAGTTTAAGATATCAACCACAAAGTGTACGAAGCGACGGAAAAAAGGACAGATAGTGCTAGTTTGGTAAATAATGTAATTATATGTTGCAAAACATTTGGACTAAAGCAATAATTGTTACCCTATTTATATACTGCAAAGTAATTATTCATGCGCTTTATAAATGGGTTTGTGTAAGTGCACCCCCCTATTACTTGCTACACCCCCTCCCCCTTTGTGAGAGGAAAGATTGTGTGTCCCAAACCCAAGTTTGTGAGATAAGGGGGGGGGGGTGTAAGAAGTAAATAGGGATGTATTTGGTATCACCCCTTTACAATGGTTCATTGTACACTCCGTATGCTAAATTCTATTTGTACACATACATATATATAAAAATATATGTGTCTATTTTTCATATGTTGATAAGTTCTGTAAGTATGTAATGGAAAACATATAAACACAATACCTGTTACAACATTCAGGCCAACAGAGAATCCAGAAACAGATGCAACTATTGAGTTCGACATGTCAGTCAACTTGATTTGGTTCCCGTTTTGGATGTATACTAATGATGGTTATTACGAATTCTAAGGATTAGGAATTTAAGATTAGTGGAGAGAGAAGAGGTCGAAAATGTGATGTTTTTGTGGTTGTCTAATCTTGAACCCTTTCTAGTTATCTCCTTAAATACACCTAAGGGGAAACCTCTATTAGTTAATAAGGGTAATACGGTCCATCAACAATTACCAACTAATATTATAATAAAGTGTAATTATATTTTGATCCAATACTATATAAATGATTATAAAGGCCATATATATTAAATATAATAAATATTATTAATCTTACAATCTCTCACTTGGCCGAGTAATAATTTATTATGAGTATTAGATACGTCTGATCAGAAGTTAATACTCATTAGCTTTAAACCAAGAATCATAGTAGAGAAATACAACCGCTGAGTCATCATTTAACTCAGTACCCCCATTAGCCATACTACAACCTCAATCTAAAAACTAACACTTATGATTAAAATTTACAAGTAATTCGTTTAAACATTTCATTTGTATTTAGATTTGTCTATATGTCATTACGCTAGCAAAACATATCTTAGAGATAACAAAATCAAAACTGAGGATATTTCATTAATTAAAACATAAGTAAGTACAATATGCAATTAAAAAGGTCTTTAGTAAATCCCATATTTGAAACATGTTCTTTGAAAACTTTAGTTGGGAGATCTTTAGTGATCAAATCCGCAAGCATATTTTTAGTACTTATATACTCAATACAACGATTATTTTCCTCAACTCGCTCACGTATGAACAAGTACTTTGTATCGAGATATAAACCAACTTCAATCAAACTGTTACTGTTTGAGAAACTTACGGCAGCTGAGTTATCACAGTAAAGGTTCAATGGTTTAGAAATGAAATTAACTATTTAGAGTCCATTGATCAGATTCTTAAGCAACATTCCATGACAAGTTGCATTATAAACAACAATGTATTCAGCCATAATTGTGGAAGTTGTGGTTAACTGTTGTTTATGACTCCTCCATGAAATAGGTCCGCCTGCTAACATAAAAATATAGCTTGAAGTGGGTTTCTTATCATCTTTGCATTTAGCAAAGTTACAATCAGAATAACCTACCACTTCTAAATGATCATTTCTTCTATAAGTCAGTTTATAGTCTGTCGTCCATTGCAAATATCGAAGTACTTTCTTAGCTGCTTTCCAGTCATCTAGGTTAGGATTTGTTTGATCACGACCTATCATTCCAGCAATATGAGCGATATCTGGGCGAGTACAGACTTGAGCATACATCAGGCTCCCGACTACTGACGCATAAGATATGTGGCTCATTTGCTCCTTTTCAACCTCTATTTTTGGACATTTCAATGAACCAAAAACACATCCCTTAACTAATGGAGCGATTAAGGGGAGTGTTACATGTTGTAGCGTGTAAGGACACGATCTATGTGGGCCCTTTGAGATAATCCTAAGATCCCTTTGTGTCTGTCTAGGTGAATTTCGATGCGAATGATGTAAGAAGCATCTTCGGGGTTCTTCATTTTGAAGTTATGGAGAAGTAACAGCTTCGACTCATGCAACATGTTTAAACTATTATTTACCAATAGAATATTATCTACATAAAGGACAAGTATAGTAAAGTTGCTCCCACTCATCTTGAGGTAGGTGCATTGATTCACTTAATTCTTTGAAAAACCTTGTTTCTTCATGAATTCATCAAACTTGAGATACCATTGATGTGATGCTTGTTTTAACCCATATATGAATTTCTTCAACTTACACTAGATGTTCTTGACCTTCAGGTTGTTACATGTATACATCTTCATCTTAGTCTCTGTTAAGGAAAACGGTTTTTACGTCCATCTGATGCAGCTCTAAATCGAAATGAGCTACTAGGGCCATAACGATCCTTGATGAATCTTTAAGAGAGACATGTGAAAAACAAGTCTCTTGATAATCAATTCCCTTTTTCTTAGTGTAGCCCTTTGCAACCAATCTTGCTTTGTAGTGTTCAACGTTCCTATTTGGATCCGGTTTTGTTTTAAATACTCATTTACATCCTATGGGTTGACACCGTTGCGTAATTCTACCAAATCACAAACGCCATTTTCTTCATGGATTCAAACTCATCATCGATTTATTCCATTCAGAAATCTTATCACTATTAACAACTTCATTGTAAGAGATAGGATCATTGAGCTTTCTAGCATCCATTTTAGGTAGATGACATAATCATCCTAATTAGTAGACCTTCTAGGGCCTAAATTGTGACATTTTCATACGAACTGAAGATTTTGTTGAAAAAACATGGTGGCATTTTCGTAATTATTTACTCGTATAGTAATTATCAAAATTACTCTACAATGATCTTGTCGAGTAATTTTGTAAATGTTCTTGTAGGGTAAATTTGATCTTGTAGTATCATAATTACTCTACAAATGATCTTATATGGTAATTTTGATCTCGTAAGATAATTATATAGAGTATGATAATTACTCTAAAAATGATTTTGTAGAGTAATTTTGAATTGTATATTGTTTGATAAACTTGAAGAATAATTTTGATACCATTGTAGAGTAATTTTGATGTAGAGTAATTTTGATACACTTGTAGAGTAATTTTGATAATTACCCTACAAGATCAAAATTACTCTACAAGATCATTTGTAGAGTAATTTTGATAATTACCCTAGGAGCAAATAATTACGAAAATGCCACCATGTTTTTTTTGCTTTTTCATGCCTTTCGTACGTTTTGTACGATAAGGCACTTTGTACGTGAACTTAACCCTATATATAAGGCAAGGTTTCCTTCTTGTCCAAAGTTCATAAGAATTTTTAGGGACACATTTAAAAAGAACTCTATTGAGTATATGAAGAGCTCCTTTTAATACTTCAGTCCAAAGGAATAAAGGTAAACTAGTGTTGGCTAACATACTTCATACCATGTCCATTAGGGTGCGGTTTCTTCGTTCCGCGACGCCGTTCTGCTGAGGAGTACTTGGCATAGTGTATTGGTTTATGATCCCCTGGCCCTTACAAAACTCATAAAATGGACCAGGAGCTTGACCCGCAGCACTATGTCTTCCATAATATTCACCACCTTTATTTGATCTCACAACCTTAATTTGACGATCTAGTTGTCTTTCAACTTCAGCTTTATAATATTTAAAAGTTTAATGTGATTCAAAATTTTCCATAATGAGATACAAGTACATATAACGGGAATAGTCATCAATGAAAGTGATAAATGAAGTATGTCCAGTTATGCCAACGATGGGGGTAAGGACCACCAATGTAGTGTGAAGGAGTTCTAATATATTAGAGCTCCTAGTGGCACCTTTCTTAACTGCTAATGTCATTTTACCTTTAAGGCATTTGACACATGTTCCGCAGTTAGTGTAATCGAGATGTGGTAAGACTTCACCCTTTACGAGTTGTGTTAATTGTTGTCGTGAGAGGTGGCCTAAACGTTGATGCCACAACATGGATGAAGTTTCCAAGTCTCGTTTTTGTATCATCTTTGTAATTGGTTCATTTATATTATATGACAACAACAATTTGGAGAAGTCATCAACAGGCAGGTAAGATATTGTGACTCGGGTAGTAAGATACTATGCTTTCATAAACTCGGTGCTAGGTGGCAAACAATGAGGATAGATGGCAGAACTTGGTGAACAAGCAAAATTATGCAACTGGGCACCCCTTACGGATTGTATGGCTTCAGGTCTTACGGTCCATAAGGCCTTCTGATAAATAAGTTTCTATTTCTGGCAGTTTTGGCCCCCGGACTTGCATTTTCACTTGCTTGCCATTTTTAACCATTCTAACTTGATTTTTAAGCTATATGAAGGGTATAAAGGCATATGTGTCACGCCCGCTAATGCCAGAGTTGGGCGTGATCTATCTGGTATCTTCATTGCACAGCGGAAGTATATAACGCTAAGACTTCTAGAAAGTGAACGCCCACTAAGTACTCGAATTCCCATGGATTCTCCTATTCCAACCGTGCCATAATTTGAATATGTGACCTGAGAAAGAACATGCAAAAAGTCAGCATAAAGTTGGCGAGTTCATAGTTGTTTGAAAAAGATTTAAAATAAATCTTTTTGATAACCGGTTTAAATAGTGTGAGAACTCATAGTAAAAACCATTTTTCCTTGGCATGTCATTTGAAAAACTCGTATAACTGTCAGCGTCCGCATCACGTTAACATTTGAGAAATTCGTATGTAATAATGTGGTATGTAAAGCTCAATGAACTTGATGATCATTAATGTTTTGCAAGGAAATTAATATGTGTGACTACATAGGAAGCACTCAACCCTAGACGATTTCCTTCGGTCCACCTGGCTGGGACAGCAAAAGCACTACATGGGCTACACAAGGACCCATGAGTGGGGCTCGCTACACCCGATAGATCTACCCGACACCCTATTCGCACATGATCTAATATTTAATTCCATAGCTAAACCATACCATCGATACATGTATTTCCCCCAGAGAGTTGTAAAAACTGAAAATGTTTAAAAGAATAGGGGGACATGAACTCACGGAGTCTTTGTGCCTCGCACAAATGGGAAGGGGCCTAGCCCATTTAAGTCAACCCGTCCTCTTATTTGTATGCAGGACAACCCAGTCCTGTTGTAACTAGTATAATCCCGTCACTAGTCATGAAACTCATGCACGTTTCGGAAATACGCATATGTTTTGTAAAACCGGTATGTTTAGGATAAACCTTTCATAAACCATTTGAGTTTGTTGGAATTCGTTTGCAACATGGTTTGGAAATAGGATGTCACACCCCGGCTTTCCACAGCCAATCCAAACATCGGTGGGCCCGGGTGAGGAATATCGTGACGTAACTTGATAACATCATAGACAATTAAACACAACACAACGAAAGTCTTGGATTTAAATTACTATTACAAACCAAATATTCGAAATACAAAATAATATATACAGACGGCTCGTAATACAAGATCCAAAGGTGGATCAAAAATTGTACAAAAGAAAGAATGTAAAACAGACTTTGGGCAGATCTAGGATTTGCAAGATCCTCTTATCACTACCGAGCACTTCCAGCCTATTTTCATATTGTACCTGCAAGCTTAGTCTTTTGAAAATACGTCAGCTTTCGCTGGTAAATACACCCAACTGACTCATTTTGAAAATTAAAATATGTTTTAAGTGCGTATCAGCACAAAATCTTTTATAACTTGCGAAAGTTGACATTGCAACCTTGTTAACAGATTCACATGTTTGTCCATACATACAAGGCCCAGTGCGAAAACTAAGACATGATTAACTACACACCACTTACGAACTCACGAAAGAGTTATCCCCAATGACATGGGTAGTTGCATTTGAGCGTTTGTCGGGTGTATGCCTTCACCCCGCGCTAGGGTCGTGGCATTATCTAATGTAATGAGTCGAGGATATCCAGGACACGGTAGTTAACCCCGATGTTTAAGTTATCAAACAAAACTGATTAAAACAGAATATGCGGATTTACTAGCCATAATCCGGCATTCTATTGATCCCATTTCCGACCAAGCGGTAATAGTTTACCGTAACCCAAGCTCGTATAGGCGAAATAAGTCAAAAGTATTTACCTGAGCTAGTCTTCCTTTAAACGCAAGATTTATTAACTCAGCCGTACACAAAGCACTAAGTGCAGATAGCATTTACAGAATGTCTCTAGTCTGGATTATGGCATAAGCTAACCAATTAAATAATAACGGTCTTTCTTAAGTCATAGACTTTAGACCGACTAGCGTACATGATCAAAACGTATAACGCTAAATTAAACGTTGATTGGATAGAATGTAGTTTAGTCCAAACAAGTACTTTAACTTGTTTAATATGGATAAACTATAAACATTCTGGATTTTGAGACTTAAATGACAAGGTTAGTCCTGTTTCGGTTAATTTTCGTAAACTAGTTACATGTGCTTAACCGTACGCATATCAGTGATATCGGGTAACCGGATAAGTCATGGACAATTTCTATATGCCATTATATTTTAAATAAGTTATAATATCAGTAGGATATCAACTTATATGTCCGTTAAGGTTTTAAAATGAAACTATGCCTCATAAGGGCGTTTTGGTAATTTTATATCATATAAAAGGAACTTGAATATAATTCAATGTTATAACTATAAGTATTCTGAAAAAAATAACTTATTTATGATATATTATCAGTAGGATATTAATTATATGTGTAATTTATCTTTTATGACCAAACTATGCACCGAAGGGGCATTTTGGTCATTTTACACATAGTTTATAAATTATTTGGGATTCTGAGTTTATATCATGTACCTACTACAAAATATTTAAAATAAGTTTTAAATCAGTAGGTAACAAGTCTTGGTTAATAAATATGGTTTAAAACCATACTATGTGCTGAAATGACGCTTATGTCGTAAAATGACGATTTGTGTGATGTTTAATGAAAACTGATGTTAAGGTCAGGTTAACACGTCTTAGATATGTTATTTAATATAACATATCAGTAGGTAAAAGATTTATTTTGAAAAGATATGATTAAAACCATTATATAAGCCTCAAGGGCCTTATCGTCATTTATCAACATAATATAAGGACTTGTTCATAAACTTAGTTTATAATCTGGTTTGACACCCAAATAATCCTACTTGTAATATTACATCAGTAGGAAACTTATTTTCAAGTTCATTATCATTTAAACCTCAATTTATGCAAAAAGGGCATTTTAGTCAAAATGGCATAATTACGGAATTTGTGCATAAACTCAGATTCTGATTGTGATCATGTAATATAACCTCAGAGGGTTACGCTACATTATATTACGATCATAAGGAAACTTTAGATCAGTATCTAACTATCTAAATCGGGTTAGAATCTAAAGTCAAAGCAGAAGTCAAACTTTGCTACTTTCGGTTGCAAACCGACCCTAGAACTGAAATTGACGAGCCGAACATGTTCTTACATGTTCTAATAATTATTACCAACTTGTTAGATCCTTTATTTTATTTGTTTTCTTCTTGTTCTTTCAAAATAATGGAAATAAATGAATTTTTTACCATAAAAGATTTTGACACTCCCCTTTTTACAGATATTGATTTTATTGATCAGTAATAATAATGTCAGAAATTTTAATGTAGTATACATAATAATCATAGTTTATTTATATTCATTTTATCAACTAGCATTAATTAATCCGATTTTTGAGTTCATTTGGATAGTGATACAAAAAGACAAGTGTCAAAACAGGTTTCATAACATATATAAGATCAAATAATAACATTTTCGAAATGGCCTGTTTGACTTTTTAATATAATAACTTTGACCTATCAATTGGTCTAGTAAACGTGATCTTCAGAAGGTGCCGTTTATAGGGACTAACACCTACCTTATTACGATCACTTAGCCATGTTCGTTACGAACAACGGCTAGACCATAATGGTCTTAACCGAAAGTCAAGGCGTTTTTCATAAAACGCTTGACTTTTGGCTAGAAAAGCCTATAAACGAAAATGCAAGAGGAAGGAACACTTACAAGTAGTTCCTAGGATGCAATAGAACTAAGTTGGATGCTCCTTTTAGTTAGGAACTTCTAGAGGAGGGAGATAGAGTTGTGAATGAGAAAGGTGCAAGTTCAAATGGTGAACCTTGGCACCTATTTATAGTTGGGGAGCTTGAAGGAGGTGATGCTAGGTGCCAAGGGGTGTAAGAGGAAGCTTACAAGTGTCCTAAAACGTGGCATAGCTGTTTGGAAAGCCATGATTTTGAATCAAATGGTTTTTGGCATTTTGTGTGGAGGCAATTTTCTGCAGACACAGACCTCTCGCGCCCCGCGAGAGGCACAAGCCTTGCCTCTTGCACCTCACGAGCGCCCCGTGTCAGTTTTTAAAGTTTGACACTTTTAGCCCGTTAACTTATAAAACCTTCTAAAACACCTTTTTAGCACTTTAGCCATCCGTAACCAATATTGGCGTACCCGGGAGTATGCCCAGACATTTTCGAGCTCTCGGTTTGTTAAAAGGTCACTCAGAGGTATAAATTAACATGTTGACACTTTTAACCCTTCCATCATCCAACTTTCACATATTTACAGATTTAATTCCTCTCATCCAACAAACGAGACATATGAGAGTTAGGACTTCGTAAAGGATCACTCAGTGGCTCATTATATGCATGTTGACATATCAGTCACTCAGAGGCTAGGCATGTTGACATATCAGTCATCAGAGGCCAAGTTTAAGCATGTTGACATATCAGTCACTCAAAGGCCAAGTTTAAGCATGTTGACATATCAGTCACTCAGAGGGTAGGCATGTTGACATATCAGTCACTCAGAGGCCAAGTTTGAACATGTTGACACCTTTAGTCCCTATTAGTCTTTAATAGACTAAAATAAAAATACAACACGTGTCACTACTTTGGACACGATTTTACGAGGTGTTACATATGAATTTTTGTTCATCGAAATATTTTGTACTTTTTCAAAACTTGTATGTCTTTCCACCCCCGAAAACATTTATAAAAATGTAAATCTGTAAAAAGTGGGGGTTACGAACTCACCTCATGCACAAGCAAATGTAGCAAAGCAAATAGCTAAAATCAAAGTCTGCGGACGCGTGACACGACCTATTTGTATCCTAGAATTCCAAAGGCATCATGAGTTCTATGTATAAATTCTAGCATATGGTAATATGTATCAAGTCACCCAACTTACTAAATGTTGCTCTGCTTATCTTTAAAAACATACTTTGAAATATGCCTAACCATTAATGGCACGTATATGTTTCTAGAATATATATATATATACATATATATATACCATGTGTAAATGTAACTCGTCTTGTATTCCAACATTGGAATCTATGCCGAAGATTTGAAAAAAAATATATAACTTGTTCAAACCCGAAATTACATGATTATTTTATGATATATCTATACTATATTAATAAGTATATCCAAAGGGTAACTTAAGGTAATTTGCCACTTCCCTTTAAACTCCTTTAATGCATGAAGTACAACATCTTAAGCATAATATGTTTGAGCGGCCAAATTTTGCATTCATTTTTTCAATTCCCGCTCATCCCAGTTCCCCATACACCCCTGCCATGGATATACATCAAGGGTTTTCTAGATTCATTCTTCATTTTCAAAATCCTCTAGCCCCTTTCTCTCTCTAGCGATTTAAGAGATGGTGATTTCACAAGATGTTCAAGATTCACAAGATCCAATCGATAGATCCAAACGCTTTGAGATCTTCACTAACCCTCTCTCATTTTCATCTCATCTCAGGTTCAGATCTCTCATTTTCATCTCATTCTATCTAGATCCAAACGATTTTAGATCTTCATTGACCCTCTCTCATTTTCATCTCATCTCAGGTTCAAAGCTCTCATTTTCATCTCATTCTCTCTATTTCTTCATCCATTCAAGATCCAGATCTTAGTGAGCACCAACATTTCCTCTCTCATACAGTAATTATATTGTTTATTTTTCAATTTGTAGACAGAATTTTAAATGTTCTTGATATAAAACCATCTGAAGATCAGGGCACTCGCCTAGAAGCTAAATAAAACCATTTATTAATTCAAGTTAGAACTATGAACTTTATGGTAAAACAAAACCTAAATCTTGACCCCTCTTTGTTTACAGGTAGATGAAACGCCGCAGCCGCAACAAGTTTATACGGTAAACGATAGGTGCACTTCCACTAAAATGATTACGTAAACTATATCTCAAGAAATACCAATAATATTAGTCTTTATTGTTTATCAGATTAGATCAGCAATTAAGTCTAGCAAGTCTGATTATGATGAAGAGAAATTGAAAGAAGGTTTAACTTGCATGATATGTGTTGTTTGCTTTTTAGGGGGAACATAGGTGGTTCTCTCGTAAAGCTTACAAAACACATGTTATTGGTGACAACCCGCCTTATTTAACATATAAAACAACTTTATATGTTAAATATGGCGGACTACTGCACATAACCTGTGTTTTGTAAGGCCTATGGAGAGAAGCACCCATCTTCCCCTTACAAGGCAAAGAAAATTTATATATGTAATTTGTCAAACTACACTAAATTTAGTAAAAATATGTGTTGGGTATAAAATATATGTTGGAATTGAACCCTACAAAATAACAGAGATAGAAAGCCAAAATATACTACAACCTCTGATCCAAACAATATGTAACATCTACCCAAGTCAACGTCTGCTGAAGACTAAATGTCCAAGGTCGACCATAGCTAAAATCTGTTGAATACAAAGCTCTGCTGAAGTCTAAAGCTAAAAGTCTGCCAAGGCAAAGCTCTACTAAAGACTAAAGTTAAAGGTCTGCCAAGGCAAAGCTCTGCTAAAGACTAAAGGTAAAAGGTCTGCCAAGACAAAGCTCTGCTGAAGATCAAAGCTAAAGGTCTGTCAAGGCAAAGCTCTGCTGAAGACCAACAGAGGATGTATCATCAGTATTTTCTATCAGTCCTTGTAATGTTTAGTATATAAGCTTAGCAAATGTTATTAGTTTGTTATTTTTGTTAAGTGTCACTTTCATGCTGACATCATAATAAGATGCTCAGTGGTTAGGATTTTAGAATAAACAGAACAGTGCCTGTACTGCTCTATTTGATCACTTTCATCGATTATCAATCTAAGATATCTTCCTTACATTCTGTATGAACAAATGAGTGATCTTATGCTGAGGGGGAGATTGTGAGTCATATGCCAGTAATCATAATTACGAAAGCATGACAATGAAAACAATCTCTCAACTATTATGAATTAAAGCAAACTTGACATAATGCCCACTGATGCAAACCACTGACTCACTAACCACTGATGTTATAGTCACTAACCACTGATGCAAACCAATGATGCAAGTTCATCTGATTTATCTTCTTTCATTTACCATTTTAGAACTTACATAAACAATTTCAAACTCAGATCCTAACAATATACAAATAGCTTCATTTGAACCATTCTCAATATAGTCACCTTTTCTTACACCCGGCATTGAACCATTGTCAATATAGTCAAATTTTCTTACACCTGTCTTTAACAACCTTCATTACTTAAGACAATAAGTATCAATCCTTGTAATCCTATCCACTGACAAAAATGCAAACTTGACATAAATACCCCCTACACTTATAAGAAAATAAGTATCAGTCCTTGTAATCCTATCCACTAATCAGAAACCACTGATGACAAACCACTACTAACACACCAACAGTAGTTGTATAGCAAAACCACTGATTCAACCACTGACTCACTAACAACTGATGTTATACTCAGCAGTGGTTGTCCACCAGTGGTTGTGAACCACCAAAGTATTTGCCTAACATCTGATGTTATTATTCCATGAAAATCTATCTGTTGCTGAAAGTGTATCATCTGTTCCTACTTCCACTGTTGGTGAAACCACTGTTTTCCCCATCCACTATTGGTGAAACCACAGTTTTCCTAATCCACTGTTAGTGAAACCACTATTTTTCCAACCTCTGATCGTTCCTCTGTTCAGAACCACTACTGGTCTCCAGCAGAGTTTACACGTGCACAGATGATAGCCATCAGATGTTTTGGAAACTGCTGCCACATCAGCATTCACTCTTCCCTTTATAAACCCAGTTTCATCCCAACAGAGTTTCCACTTACCATTTCAATTTCAAAAAAAAATCTCCCATAAATTTCTCCATTAATCTCTTCTTCTTTCAAACTCTAAATACTCACTTATTCACCATGAATCTTATCCTCAAAACTCCCCATAACTACCCTCCAATATTTGACAAAACCAATAATAGTGCAACGTTCCACTCCATGATTGATGTTCTACAAACATCATCATTTAAAGATGTGTTACTTGCAAAAGCCCCGGTCTACATCGACACCCTCCGCCAGTTTTGGGCAAACACCGAACTGCAAATTCAGAACAAAAAGCCCTTTGCCATCACATCAAAGATTGGACAGTCACTGGTCCAAATCTCTCCTTCTACTATCTCCACCACTTTCGGTCTCAATGACCTTGATGACCCCACATCTATCTCCTTCTACTGCTCCTTCCTCTGTTGCTGAGCCCACTACTCCTGGTGACCATAACACTACAACCAGTGTTGTGCAACCCCACCAGTTAAACCCAAAAAGAAGCCAACCAAATCCACCAAGCCCACGAAACACCCCAAAAATGTAGCTCTGGAAGATGAGATCCCAGGTGTCTTACCTGTGACATCACAAACGTCACGTACAACCACTGCTGCTACTTCCTCACAGCAGATGGTTCAAAGATCTCCACCATCATAAGATCCTCTTGTTTCCTCACAAAAGGAACAAGTTGTAAGCACAGGGACACCACATTATGAGGCAGATGTTTCACTTGACCATTTGTTCTCCAGCCCCTCTCCCAAGTCTATGTCTCTTTCTACTCCCATACCCACTACTCCAATCCACCTACATTTATACCTTTGCTTGAGGCAATAGAGAAAATTCAGTCACTCAACAGTTCATCTCACTCACCCATTAAAGTGAGACAACTTCCATATTTTACTGAGTCTGAGAAAACTTTATCTCCTAGCCCACAGGCAATTGAGGAGGTTACACCCCAAGAGATACATGTAACTCTTGGTGGTAGGTCAAGTGAAGCAACTACTACAACTGCTGCTACAACAGTGGCTCAGTTGGACAGTGGTTACATAATTAAGACTTCCTTGATGGCAACAATTGCTGAGGCTACAACTGTATTCTCTGAGCCAGTTGGAAGTCCCTAGAACCAAGAACAAGGGGCATTTAGGTCTGATACTATGGAGTTTACTCTAGTAGAAGATCTAGATACAACTACCTCTGGTAGGAATTCGGATGATCCTATTAGATTAGGTGATGAATTAAGGTATAAAGAATTGACTGAGAGGATGTCTTCCATGGAATCATCTATAGATGACCTCAAAACTATGATGAAGTAGGTCCTACAAAACTCCCAACCTCAACCATCTCCCACACAAAATGATGATGAGCTATGGAAGGTTGTTCAACCAATTATCCTTGCTCAGAGACAACTGGCCGATATACAGTATGAAACCCATATGAAACTGATTCGAAATATGGTCCAGGCTCGCTATAAAGATACACAAGCTGACATCAAAGCCATCAAATACCATCTGTTCAAAACTATTGGCTCTGCCCTGGTGATCATTCTTCAAGATGACAATGAAGATGATGCCAAAAAGGGGGAGAAAGATTCAATGTGAAAGTTGCAGCCTGACTCAAAAGTCAAACCTTAGGTGCAACAACAGCCAGCAACAACAACAACTGCTGAAGCATCCGAAGCAACTTTGGGTAAAGAAATTGATGAATCATTAAACAAACAAGTTGAAAGGATTGCACATGAAAAGCAGCAAAGACAAGATATACTCGAAGAAAAAGCTTTGAGACTCATAAAAGAAGTAAAGGCTAACCAAATTGAAAAGGAAGATGTTGGAATTTCAAGGCAAATAAGATCTGCTAGAAGAGCAGGACAAGAAACTCCCATCTTTCCTACAACCACTGCTACAGCTACTACAAATGTATCCTCTGTCACTCTACCCATAGCAGATGTTAGGGCAGATGTTGTGACAATAGATGCTGGAACAACAGCTGCTCCAACAGATGTTGTTCAAACCACTGCCTTGATCACATTTCCAACCACAACTGAACCACTGCCCACACCATCCTGAATTCTCACACATCCACCTTCTCCCAAAATTAAATTCCAAAGCAAAAGAAAAACTTTTGTTGTTGATGATGATGAAGACAACCAATCACCACTTCCCACCTCATCACCATCCATATCACAACCATCCTCATCACCTCCACACTCTCAAACTCCATTTCACCCAGTTCCAACCATGCACCTATCCTCCTTATTCCTTCCATGGGTGCATTATACGCATTGGAAATTTTTACGGTTAAAGGTGAGATTGAAGCTTTCTACAAAATAGAAGATCCAACAAAAAGAGAATTTCCTTCCTTGACGGGGTATAGAAAGCATAGGAACTTGGGTGAATATCTTAAGCTGAAGGCTAAATAGGCTGAACACATTGCAAAGAAAATTCAAAAGATAAAGATGACAGGGCTTTACAAGTCACCTTGCAATACCAACTGAGCAAAGTCAGAAGCATTGAAGAATTTGCTAAGGAGCTGAGTAAGTCTATGTCTGTACAACCAACCACTAATGATCCAGAACAGATAGAAGATTATCTTGATCATGTCATGAAGCATAAGCCTTACAAAGCAACAAGGGCACAATTTAAAGGCTGGTCGGGTAATGAGCTTAAAGAAGAAATTGAAAGAATTCATTCTATGCTCAAAGATCCTTCAAAGATGTCTACTCCTCCTGTTTGGAAAAAGGCCAAAATTGAAAGCCAAGACCATGCTCTCAAAATTAAAAGAATGAAAGCCGAGCTTGTTAATGCTTTATATGGAACAACAAGGCAGATTGCTAGATGGTCAGAATCTAAAGTGGTAGATACCTACAGAAGGTTGGAAGAATTAAAAAAAAGGATCCTTCTATTCCAAGAAAGCCAATCTATGAGCAAACAACCTCTGCTTTTAAACAGACCCTCCGTCCTAAAAGATTAACTTCAACCACCAGCTTATCCACCATTCCCTTGAATCAAGCAAAGAGGGAAAATCGGGTAGAAGAAGAAGATCAAAGGATGCATGAGGAATTAAGAAAAGAGGGAATAAAGAACCAAATTTTGTTTTACACAGATGCTGCAAATGACAAGCTTAGAGCCTCAATATCCACACTTGTACGCAGACCAACCTCACCCAACTCATCAAAAATAACACTACTCCCAAGAAAACCATTCGACTCAAAAATTCGAAAATGGAAGTCTAACAAAGACAACCATGAATTGACATTGCTCAGGTCAGATGGTAGAGTTCAAAGGATAAAGATGGAGGATGCATACGGTCTGGATGTAGCTGATCTCTAAGACTTGCTGAATCTTGAGCTTGAAAGGGATGTAGAAGACATGATTGCCCTGGACTTTGAACTTCAGTTCAAAGGCCAAATAAGGAATCATTGATGAGAAAAAAAGATCAGCAATAAAGTTTAGTTTTGTCATCATCTGTTCTTGTAATGTTTAGCGTATAACAAGTAATCATAATAAATTTCTTTTAATGTTTAGTTTTGGCATTATCTGTGCCTGTACTGTTCTATTTGATCACTTTCATCGATTATCAATCTAAGCTATCTTCCTTACATTATGTATGAACAAATCAGTGATCTTAGGCTGAGGGGGAGATTGTGAGTCATATACAAGTAATCATAATTACGAAAGCATGATAATGAAAACAATCTCTCAACTGTTATGAATTTAAGAAAACTTGACATAAATGCCCACTGATGCAAACCACTGACTCACTAACCACTGATGTTATAGTCACTAACCACTGATACAAACCAATGATGTAAACCACTGACTCACTGATCAGTACCACTGATTCAACCATTGACTCACTAACCACTGATGCAAACCACTGACTCACTAACCATTGATGCAAACCACTGACTCACTGATCAGAAACCACTGATTCAACCACTGACTCACTAACCAGTGATGTTATACTCAACTTTTCGTACACCTGACATGTATCGAGCCCTTTTCAATACGAACCTTTTAGTTACAATTAGTTACCATCTACCTTAAACTGACATATTCTCAGTTACTCTTCTGAGTACCAGGCTTACTTTAACAGCTGTGAAATACTAACCTTTTCAAATATCAACTCCATAAGTCAGAGAATCTTTTCATTTTGTACTGTTGTCCTTTAGATTTTTTACTACTTAACCTGTCAGTCTTGCTTTTACAGTTGCTTTTACAGCTGTAAAGCAAACAGTGACTGGGTGGGTGGTAAAGCATGCTTGGAGCTCTATAAATCTGTAAGACTCTACCATGACTCCACATTACAGTCAGGAGTGCATTGTTGTAAGATTTTCTACTTCTGGGTCTTGCATTGTTGTAAGCTTTCTCGCTTTTATTGGTTTGTTTGTAACTTTTAACTGCTATAAACATAGCTATAACAATGTGTATTTATTGGTTTATTTTGTAATTAATATCTTCATATACAGGTGTAATTAGAAATAATACTTATATATAAATTTAAATATGTAAAGTAAATTTATAAATCTTTAAATTTTTCTTTATATATAACCAAGATATTTTTAATTGCTTTAAAATTGATTTTTCAGTTAACAATCCACTACGAACACATATCAACTGAGAGCTATGGGTGGTGGTTATCCAATTCCGCCGGTGACAAACCCTCAACATGATGATCCATTTTTTTACAGATGAAGAGTTGAATGAGCATATGCCTATACATTTGCTCAACTACAATTTGATGGACTACGAATTGGGAGAGGCATCACCGTCCGGTGGCAAACACTCATGTACCGCCACAACATCCTCCACCTTCAAACCGACCTCATGTAAAAAAACCCCAGTCAAACACAACAATTCATGAGTTGGGTTGAAGGGTACAAAACTGACCTTGGGGGCGGAATACGAACCACCGTTGGATGAAGAAATGATTTGGGAACCTTAGAACAACTTTGATGATGGCTGCCTCCACCGTAATGATGATGAAAATGATATATTTTGTGGTTTATCTAATGTTTTATTATGGGTTACTTAATTTTATTTCCATGTACTCTTTTTTCTCGAATTAGTTTGAATATTAATCATGTAGTTGTTTTAGTTTTAACTATGTATTAGTTTAAATTTATATTTATTGTTGTTTAATTTTAATCATGTTTATAGCAAAGCCACTGATGACAAACCACTGCTAACACACCAACAGTAGTTGTATAGCAAAACCACTGATTCACTAACCACTGATGTTATACTCAGCAGTGGTTGGCTACCACCAACAGTGTTTGCCTAACATCTGATGTTATTACTCCATCAGAGGTTAGCAACATCATCAGTATTTGTCTAACATCTGATGTTATTACTCTATCAGAGGTTAGCAAAATCATCAGAGGTTTGGCAAGGATTCTTTCAAATGTTGGCTTATCAGTAGTTTGACTATATTTCATCATCTATTATGACTATCTTTTATTTAATTTGCAAGGTATTTGACACTTTATCAATTTACAATGAATAATGGACAACCAAAGCATCTTAATCATGCTTCTAGCTCGAGTGCATCTACTAGAGCCGAAAAACGAAAAGAGTATAACAAAAGATACTATGTTGCACGCAAAGAAATTACAAAGTCTCAAAATTTGGGAGTGGTGAGGTCTCCCGAAGTTCTTCTTCAATATCTTCAAAGAGTAATAGATCAACAGAAAGGACACCCTTAAGAAGTTTAGAAACTAATATTACTCAATTTGCCCAAATGAAAAATGAGAACGCGTCAAGCACATTCCCCTCTGTAATTGATGAAGTCGTGCCTAGAGCATCACGAGGTTTCTATTTATTTAATAATGATTTCCTTATCGAACTTGACATCTTTAACAACCTTCATTACATAAGACAATTATTTTTTTAGGTGTTCAAATTCAACCGCATACACTTTGAGCTCAATTTTGTGAAGTAGTTGATCAACCTTCCTTCCAAGATGAGAACGTAGAAGATGATCCATATAACTTTGTTTACGATCGTGTACCTAGAGAGCATCATGTTTTAAAAGAACAGGGTGCATGTCCTGATTGTGGAGCAAAACGTTTTCAATTTGAGTTTGATACCTTTTGTTGTATGGGTGGGAAAATTGTCTTAGCAAATTCAGAAATTCCAGAGGAATTGCACCGGCTTTTCACATCACAAGATCAAATTGGAAATATTTTTAGGCAAAACATTCGTGCTTATAACACCAATTTTTCTTTTGCCTTAATGGGAGTGACGTTGGATGATACATTGAGCAATATGAGAGACGGTGTATATACTTTTCGTGCACATAGAGGAATATATCACAAAATCGACCAATTAGTTCCGAGAGATGGAACCCCGAGGTACCTGCAGTTGTATTTTTATGATCCTGATGCTGAGTTAGATCTCAGACTCCAATGGCAAAATCTTGATCGACGTATTACTCCGATTTTGACACGAGTTCTTTCTACAAACCCACATGTCGATACATTTCGAAGACTTGTGGAACTAGGACCTGTAGACAACTATAGAGTCACTTAAAATACTTTGGTTAAACTTGACCAAAGGGTGTACAACCGACCAACAACATCGGAGGTATATAAAATGTTATAAAAACACCGGGAAATATAAACAATTGATCACAAACTACCTGTTACACCCCGTATTTCCATGCAAAACCGGTGGGCCTGGTGGGGAATATCGTGACGTAAGTTGATATCATCATAGTCAATTAAACACAGCACAACGGAAGTCTTAGAGTTAAAATTGCTATTACAAACCAAATGTTCAAAGTACGAAAATAATATACAGATGACTTGTAATGAAAGATCAACAGGCGGATCGTAAAATATACAAAAATGTGTAACAGACTTTGAGCAGATCTAAGGATTTGCAAAATCCTCTTATCACTACCAAGCAGCTTCCAGCCTATTTCGTATTGTACCTGTAGCTTAGTCTTTTGAAAATACGTCAGCTTTCGCTGGTAAATACACCCAACTGACTCGCTTTGAAAACATTTCAAAAATGGATTTAAGTGCACAGGGCACGAAAAATCTTTTATAACCTGGGAAAGTCAGCCTTGTAACCTTGTTAACAGCTTTACATGTTTGTCCATACATATGGGGCCCAGTATAGAGACCGAGACATGATTAACGTACACACCACTTATATACCCACGAAGGAGTTATCCCCAACTAGCGGGTAAAAATAATTTAGCATGAGCATCTGTCAGGTGTATGTCTATACCCCGCGCTTTGGTCGTGACCATTAACTAATGTAATGAGCTGAGGATATCCAGGACACGGTCGTTAACCCCTAATGTTTAAGTTATCAAACAAAACTGATTAAAACAGAATATACAGATTTACTAGCCACAGTCCGGCATTCGATTGATCATTTCCGACCAAGAGGTAATAATTTATTGTAACCCAAGCCTGTATCGGGAAAATAAGTCAAGAGTATTTACCTGAGCTAGTCTTGATTTAAAATGCAAGATTTAATATCTCAGCCGTATTCAAAATGAAATAAGTGTAGATATCATTTACTGAAAGGCTATAGTCTAGATTATGGCATAGGCTAATCAATGAAAATGCTAACGGTCTTAATTTAAGTCATAGACTTAGACCGACTAGCGTACAGGATCAAAACGGTATAATACGCTAGATTAAACGATGACCGGATAGAATTTAGTTTAAACCCAACAAGTACTATGACTTGTATAATATGGGTAAACCATAAGCATTCTGGATTTTGAGACTAAAATGATAAGGTTAAACCCGTTTCGGTTAATTTTCATAAACTAGTTACATATACTTAACCGTGCACATATAAGAGATATTGGGTAACCGGATAAGTCATGGACAAGTTCTATATGCCATTGTACTTTAAATAAGTTGTAATATCAATAACTTACATGCCCGTTAAGATTTTAAAATGAGATTATGCCTCATAAAGGCGTTTTGGTAATTACAGATCGCATAAAAGAAATTTGAATATATTTTGATGTTATGATCATAAATATTCTAGAAATAATTTCTTTATGGTATAATATCAGTAAGATAATGATCATATGTGTAATTTATCATTTATGACCAAACTATGCACCGTAGGGGCATTTTGGTCATTTTACACATAGTTTTATAATTTTTTTGGGATTCTAAGTTTATATTATGTACCTACTATAAAAATATTTTAAATAAGTTTATGGTTTTAAACCATACTATGTGCCAAAACGACGTTTATGTCGAAAAATGACGATTTGAGCGAAATTTATGAAAACTGATGCTAAGACCAGGTTTATATGTTTTAGATATGTTATTTAACTTAACACATTTGTAGATAAAAAGGTTTTATATAAAAAGTATAATTAAAACCGTTGTATGCGCAATAAGGGTTTTATTGTCATTTGTCGACATAATGCAAGGACTTTATGTAAACTCAGTATATAAACTGATTTTACATCTCAAACAATCTTACTTATGATACTACATCAGTAGGAAATTCATTTTAAGTTCGTTATTGATTAAAACGTTATTTTATGTAAAAAGGGCATTTTATTCAAAATTACATAATAACGGAACTTGTGCATAAACTCAGATTCTGATTATGATCATGTAATATAACCTCAGGGGGTTATGCTACATTATATTACGATCATAGGGCAACCTTAGATCAGTAGTTAACTAATCTAAATCGGGCCAGAATCGAAAGTTAAAGCAGAAGTCAAACTTTTCAACTTTTGGTTGTGAACCGGCCCTAGAACTGAAATTGACGAGTCGAACATGTTCTCACATGTTCTAATAATTATTACCAACTTGTTTAAGTGTCAAAACATGTTGTATAACATATATAAACTCATATTATAATATTTTCTAAATCTGACCTGTTAGACTTTTTAATAATAAAACTTTGACCCGTCAATTGGTCTAGCAAACGCGATCTTTAGGAGGTGCACTTAATAGGGATTAACACATACCTTATTATGATCACTTAGCCATGTTCGTTACGAACAATGGCTGGACCATAATGGTCTTAACCGAAAGTCAAGGCGTTTTCCGTAAATGCTTGACTTTTGGCTGTAAAAAGCCTATAAACAAAAATGCAAGAGAAAAGACCACTTACAAGTGATTCCTAAGATAAAATAGAACTAAGTTGGATGCTCCTTTCAGTTAGGAACTTTCAGCAGAGGGAGATAGAATGAAAATGAGAAAGGTGTAAGTTCAAGTGATGAACCATCGCACCTTTATAGTTGGAGAGCTTCCAGGAGGTGATGCCAGGTGTTAGCAAGTGTTAGAGGAAGCCTACAAGTATCCTAAAACGTGACATAGCAGTTTGGAAGTCATGGTTTTGAATCAAATGGTTTTTGGCCACATGTGTGGGTGCCAAGCAAAAATTCTACAGACACAGGCCTCTGGCGGCCCGCGAGAGACCAGACCTATGTCTCTCGCGGCCCACGAGCGCCTCATGGGAACTTTCTGACTTTTTCACATTTATCCACTCAACTTATTAAATCTATAAAACACCTTTATAAGCATAATTAGCCCTCTGTAGCCAACATTTGGCGTACCCGAGAGTATGCCCGGAAATTGTCAAGCTCTTAGTTCGTTAAAATTTCACTCAGAGGTATAAATTAACATGTTGACACTTTTAACCCCTCCATTGTCCAACTTTTACATATTTACATAATTAATCCCTCTCGTCTAACAAGTGGCTCATATGAGAGTTAGGACTTCGTAAAGGGTCACTTAGAGGCTCAGTATAAGCATGTTGACACTAATGGTACTCAAAGGCTAAGTTTAAGAATGCTGACACTAATGGTCACTCAGAGGCTCAGTGTAAGCATGGTGACACTAATGGTCACTTAGATGCTTAGTTTAAGCATGTTGACACTAATGGTCACTCAGAGGCTCAGTTTATGCATGTTGACACTAGAGGGTCACTCAGAGGCTTAGTTTGAGCATGTTGACACCTTTATTCCTTATTAGTCCTTGTTAGACTTATTATAAAAGTGTTGACACATGTCGCTATATTATTGCACACGATTTTACGAGGTGTTACACTACCACTGATGCAAACCACTACTAACACACCAACAGTAGTTGTATAGCAAAACCACTTATTCAACCACAGACTCAGTAACAACTGATGTTATACTCAGCAGTGGTTGTCTACCACCAAAGTGTTTGCCTAACATATGATGTTATTACTCCTTCAGAGGTTAGCAACATCATCAGTGTTTGTCCAAGATCTGATGTTATTACTCTATCAGAGGTTATACAACTCATCAGAGGTTTGGCTTTATTCCATCAGATGTTGGCTCATCAGTAGTTTGATTTTATTTGACCTTATTTAACCATCTGAATTGTTACTTTCTTCTACATAAAATATTATATTAATTACAGTTGTTTAATAGTATTGCTTATTTTACTTACGTAGGTTGCTAATATTTGGGTTGAAGGCAATGACAATATCACTTCGTATAAACGAAGCATCGTTATTTATGGTAGATCAGAATATAACCAAACTATTCAGACGTACTTCATTTGTTACGATCCTTTGTCGTATCCTCTATGTTTTCCTAATGGTGAGTTGGGTTGGCAAGCTAATATACCACGTCATGGAGTATCGATCGATGAGGTTCGCATCAATGACAACATCGAAGGAGAAATGGAAGGTACCAACAATTTATTATTCTTGTAAGTGACGATCATAAAAATACCCTAATGTGTTTTATTTTATTAATTGTTTGTTTTTAAAATATCTTCATCGTTTAGAGGCTAACACACGAAGTGGTAGAACAACCGTGGCTATGCGAGAGTACTACTGTTACAATTTCCAGATTCGATCTACCGAAAACGTGCATATGTTCGGTGGTAGACTGCTACAACAGTTTGTGATAGATGTTTACATAAGGATTGAGACATCACGTTTAGCATTTTGTGAAAGAAACCAGGCAAAGATACGGGCCGACTTGTACCAAGGTATTGTGGATTGCGTCAATGGTGGTGAGGTTCATGCAAATAGAGACGGAAAACGAAATGTTGCCTGCATCTTTCATTGGAGGGCCTCACGACATGTGACGTCGGTTTCTAGATGCGATGACTTTAGTTCAAGATGACGGAAAGCCTGATATATTCCTTAAGTGGCCTGAGATATGTGATAATTTACATGTTGATCAAACTGCACAAGATCGTCCGGACCTTTTGGGCTAAATTAGAACATCTTAAGGAACAACTCTTCAAGAAACATATCCTCGGGAAGTTAAGGGATACGTTTATGTCATCGAATTTCAAAAGCGTGGTTTGCCGCACGCACATCTTCTCCTTATCATGTACACGCAACACAAAATCAATAACGCAGACCATTATGATAAGGTTGTGTGATGCAGAGATTCCTAACAAACTAAGACATCCCAAATTGCATGAGATTTTTGTTAAGCACATGATTCACGGCCCTTGCGGCGGTTTGCGATTAAGTAGTCTTGTATGCAGGGTGATCCTAAAATTTTTCGTTTTCACTATCCCAGACAATTTAATGAAGAGAAAACACAAGGAGAAGATGCATATCCGTTGTATCAAAGGAGAGACACCGGAATAGAAGTGGACGTACGAGGAAAAACACTTGAAAATAGATGGGTGGTCCCATATAACCTAATGCGCCATAAGGGCTTATCGTCATTTGTCGACATAATGCAAGGACTTGTATGTAAAATCAGTATATAAACTGATTTAACATCCCAAATAATCTTATTTATGGTATTACATTAGTAGAAATTCATTTTCAAGTTCGTTATTGTTTAAAACCTTATTTTATGTAAAGAGGGCATTTTAGTCAAAATTGGCATAATAACGGAACTTGTGCATAAACTCAGATTCTGATTATGATCATTTAATATAACCTTAGGGGGTTATGCTACATTATATTACAATCATAATGTAACCTTAGATCAGTAGTTAACTAATCTAAATCGGGTCAGAATTGAAAGTCAAAGTAGAAGCCAAACTTTGCGACTTTCGGTTGCGAACCGACCCTAGAACTGAAATTGACGAGTCGAACATGTTCTCACATGTTCTAATAATTATTACCAACTTGTTTAAGTGTCAAAATATGTTTCATAACATATATAAACTCATATTATAATATTTTCTAAATTTGGCCTTTTTGACTTTTTAATAATAAAACTTTGACCCGTCAATTGGTCTAGCAAACGTGATCTTTAGGAGTGCCCTTAATAGGGATTAACACATACCATATTACAATCACTTATCCATGTTCGTTACGAAAAATGGCTGGACCATAATGGTCTTAACCGAAAGTCAAGGCGTTTTCCGTAAACGCTTGACTTTTGGCTGTAAAAAGCCTATAAATGAAAATGCAAGAGCAATGACCACTTACAAGTGATTCCTAGATGCAATAGAACTAAGTTGGATGCTCCTTTCAGTTAGGAACTTTCAGAGGAGAGAGATAGAATGAAAATGAGAAAGGTGCAAGTTCAAGTGACGAACCATCGCACCTATTTATAGTTGGAGAGCTTCCAGGAGGTGATGCCAGCTGTTAGCAAGTGTTAGAGGAAGCCTAAAAGTGTCCTAAAATGTGGCATAGCAGTTTGGAAGTCATAGTTTCGAATCAAATGGTTTTTGGCAACATGTGTGGGTGCCAAGCAAAAATTCTGCAGACACAGGCCTTTGGCGGCCCGCGAGAGACCAGACCTATGTCTCTCGCGGCCCGCGAGCGCCTCATGGGAACTTTCAAACTTTGTCACATTTAGCCCCTCAACTTATTAAATCTCTAAAACACCTTTATAAGCATAATTAGCCCTCCGTAGCCAACATTTGGCGTACCCGAGAGTATGCCCGGAAATTGTCAAGCTCTTGGTTCGTTAAAAGGTCACTCATAGGTATAAATTAACATGTTGACACTTTTATCCCCTCCATTGTCCAACTTTTACATATTTACATAATTAATCCCTCTCGTCTAACAAGTAGCTCATATGAGAGTTAGGACTTCGTAAAGGGTCACTCAGAGGCTCAGTATAAGCATGTTGACACTAATGACACTCAGAGGCTCAGTGTAAGAATGGTGACACTAATGGTCACTTAGATGCTTAGTTTAAGCATGTTGACACTAATGGTCACTCAGAGGCTCAGTTTATGCATGTTGACACCAGAGGGTCACTCAGAGGCTTAGTTTGAGCATGTTGACAACTTTATTCCTTATTAGTCCTTATTAGACTTATTATAAAAGTGTTGAAACATGTCGCTATATTATTGGACACGATTTTACGAGGTGTTAAATCCTCACCCCCTTAAAAGAAATCTCTACCTCGAGATTTTTTCAAAAAGATGGGGTATTTTTGTCGCATAGTGGACTCAACCTCCCATGTATATTCGAGGCCTCGTAGGGCATCCCACTTAACCTTTACTAAAGGTATCTTTTTCTTTCGGACCTGCTTACGCTGTCGATCCTCGATCGAAATTGGTATCTCAAGGAACCTCAGGTTGTCATCAATTTGCACATCATGATGTGACATTGCTAGCGAATCATCGGCTAGACATTTCTTAAGATTACAGATGTGGAATACATCATGAATTCCACTAAGCTCTTCTGGCAGCTTAAGCTTATAAGCTACTGTGCCGACACATTCGATTATCTCGAAAGGTCCAATATATCTTGGGCTTATCTTGCCCTTCTTTCCAAATCTCATTACACCTTTCCAAGGTGATACTTTTCGCATGACTTTGTCCCCTATTTGGAACTTAAGAGGTTTACGCCTCTTGTCAGCATAGCTCTTATGTATATTACGGGCAGCTTTGAGTCTATCACGGATTTGTACAATCTTATCCATGGTTTCTAGGACAATCTCCGGTCCTGATAGTTGGGCTTCCCCAACTTCGGCCCAACACACGGACGTTCGACATTTTCTCCCATACAAGGCCTCAAAAGGAGCAGCCTTGATGCTCGTATGGTAACTACTATTGTAGGAGAATTCTATTAGGGGTAAGTGGTCATCCCAACTTCCACCTAAATCAATCACACATGCTCTAAGCATGTCTTCCAAGGTTTAAATAGTACGCTTACTTTGTCCATCCGTCTGTGAGTGGTAAGCCGTACTAAAGTTCAATCTTGTACCTAAAGATTGTTGGAAACTTTTCCAAAAGTGAGATGTATATCTAGTATCTCTATCGGATACAATAGATACCGCATACCATGTAGGGATACGATCTTGTCCACATACAACTTAGCCAATTTATCAGAATTATAAGTCTCTTTAATTGGCAAGAAATATGCTGACTTAGTCAGCCTATCCACAATGACCCAAATCGTGTCATTACCACGTTTGGTCTTAGGTAACTTGGTAATCAGATCCATAGTTACCATTTCCCATTTCCAAGTGGGAATTTCAAGTTGTTGTAGAAGTCCTGACGGTTTCTGATGTTCGGCTTTAACTTGCGAACACGTCAGACACTTAGCTACATAAGTGGCTATGGATTTCTTCAAGACTTTAAGATTGCCTCGCCATTAACCAAACTAACTCGTAAGAATGAAAAGTTTGTCTGGAGAGCCGAACAAGAAAGAGCGTTTCAATTGCTCAAGGAAAAGTTGACCAGTGCACTAGTGTTGGCCTTGCCAGACGGCACCGACGATTTGGTAGTATACTCTAACGCATCACATCTAGGACTTGGATGTGTACTTATGCAACGAGGTAAGGTGATTGCTTATGCCTCGAGACAACTGAAAATTCACGAAAAGAAGTATCCAACTCACGACCTTGAATTGCGGCGGTGGTATTTACCTTGAAGATCTGGAGGCACTACTTATACGCAACGAAGTGTATTATTTTCACCAATCATAAGAGTTTGAAATATTTCTTCGATCAAAAGGAGTTAAATATGAGGCAACGACGTTGGTTAGAGATGGTGAAAGATTATGATTGTGAAATTCATTATCACCCCGGAAAAGCCAACGTAGTGGCTGATGCCCTCAGCCAAAAGGAAGGATACACTCCTATCCGAGTATGGTCGATGCAATTGGTGGTTACTTCGGGTTTGCTTGAATGAATCCGAGAAGCACAAATTGAAGCGGTAAAAGAAGAGAAGTTGAGAAAAGAACGAGTGAAGGGTCAAGTTAAAAATTTAGAAAATGAAAATAACGGATTGAAATCCCGATTTGGTAGAATGTGGGTCCCAAACACGTGTGGTGTTAAGGACCTCTTACTTGACGAAGCCCATAAAACGCATTACTCAATTCACCCGGGAGCAACTAAGATGTACCGAGATTTGAAACAAAACTATTGGTGGCCTGGAATGTAAAGAGATGTGGTGAAGTACGTCGAAAAGTGCCTAACTTGTTTACAAGTAAAGGCAGAACATCAAAGGCCATACGGAAAACTACAACCATTAGACATACCAGTTTGGAAATGCGAACATATCACTATAGACATGTTGACCAAATTGCCAAGAACGGCTCGGAGTTTTGACGCCACTTGGGTGGTTGTAGATAGATTGACTAAGAGCGCTCACTTTATTCACATTCGTGAAACTTATACTTCTGAGAAGATGTTGGAGGTGTATATGAATGAGATTATCGCCCGTCATGGAGTGCCGGTATTAATCGTGTCGGACAGAGATACCCGATTTACTTCAAAATTTTGGCGAGAATTTCAAGAACAAATGGATACCAAGATGTTAGTTAGTACAACATACCACCCTCAAACTGACAGGCAAAGTGAACGGACAATTCAAACGTTAGAAGATATGCTTCGAGCATGTATTATTAACTTTGGTGGTAGTTGGGATGCTCACTTACCGCTAGTCGAATTTTCTTACAATAACAGCTATCATTTGAGCATTGGTGTGGCGCCATATGAGATACTTTATGGCCGAAAATGCCGAACCCCGGTATGTTGGGGTGAAGTAGGACCAAAAGAGCTCGCCAATAAAGATGTGGTAAGAGTCACAAATGAAAAGATTGACGCGGTAAGAGCCCATTTAAAAGCAGCCCAAGATCGACAAAAGTCTTATGCGGATAAAAGACGAAGACCTATTGAATTTCAAATAGGCGATAGAGTAATGCTCATGGTGTCTCCATGGAAGGGAATCATTCGATTTAGAAAAAGAGGGAAATTGAGCCCCCGGTTTATCGGACCATTCAAGATTATTAGTCGGGTGGGCAAGGTGGCTTATCGATTAGAACTTCTAGATTAGTTACGTGGGATACACAACACTTTCCATGTGTCGCACCTTCGCAAATGCTTAGCGGACGAAACCGCTTATGTACCACTTGATGATATTGAAATTGATGACAAACTTAGTTACATAGTTAACTAAACCTATCGAAATCCTTGACCGAAAGGTCAAAGGATTGAGGAGTAAAGAAGTTGACCAAGTGAAGGTCAAATGGGAGCACCAAAAAGGATCGGACACCACTTGGGAATCCGAAGAAGAAATGAAAAGACTCTACCCTTCACTTTTCGGTACGTATTAATGTTTCGGGGACGAACCTTTCGTAAGGAGGGTGGATTTGTAACGCCCTGAAAATATTAAATTAAATAATTATAATTTCGTGTCTTTATATATTATGTTGCCTCGAATGAAACAATATAGAACATAAAACTCGTAATATGTAACCTAGTTAATAACATGCTAATGTCTATAAACATTAGATTGTGGGCATTCTATCAATATCAAAACATGAGGGACTAGAATGGTTAAATTGATAACCTTAGTTTATAACAAAAAAATAGGGAAAACACACTTGTGTGTGTTCAGGTCGACCCAGAGGAAAGAAAAGAAGGGGGAAACCCTTCTTCAACCTAGCAACACAAAATCACCAAATTTGAGTCCAAAATCAAAGAAGTTTTGATGCATGATTGAAGGTTTTGATCACACAATACCCCTTAAACCTAAGGTAAGTTGTAATTTCACTTTTGGTGAAATCTCTAATTTAGAGAAATCCATGAGATAGGACGGTCTAGTGGGTAAATCGCCATAAAAATATGTATGGCTGATTGTAGGAGTGTTTATGATGTTTATATTTTTTGATTATGTGAATAATTGGAATTGTGACATATTAGGATGGGACCATGTATGTGAAGAAATGGGTTTAGGTTATAAATGTTGAACCTATAAAAAATGATGGTCATGCTAAGTACTAACTTGTGAAAACTAAAATTTATATGTTATTTCGATTGTAATGAAAGTGAACACTTATTGAGATGAGATAATGAGGTAAAATGGGTTGTCAAGTATAGCTAATAAAATAGTTTGAATGCGATGCCCACCAGGTGTTCGATGTAATGCCTAAGTGAGATTTGATTAATAGTAATGTGTGAAGAATCTTGATGTAAACCATACAAATCAATCAATTGATAATATGGTGAAATAGTCATAGTAAAGGTGAATTAACCTTTGTTGGTTTATGCTCTTTAGGCAACTTGAGTGATAAGGCGGACGATAAGGTCGGAAGTGATACGTGGCTCAAAGGAAAGCTCTAAGGTATATGGTTCATCTCTCATAATATTCCTTTTTACATGCGTAAATGTTAACTGATGAGATTATAGAATAGTTTGATTGATTAAAAGCGATGGATTTTGCTAAAACTATGAAACGGATCAAAATGAGATTATAAAATAGTTTGATTGATTTAAAAGCGATGGATTTCACTAGAACTATCAAACGGATCAAATGGGATCATGGAATAGTTTGGTTGAAACAAAGTGATGGATTTCGCTAAAAACAACCTGCGGGTGAAAATGAGATTATAGAATAGTTTGGTTGCACAAAAGCGATGGATTTCGCTAAAAACAACTAAACGGATACAAAAGGATAAAAATGGAGTTTTATTGCATGGCGGAATTGGCATGACCCTTTAATTCGTTACAAAAATGGCGATAAGTGTAAAATCGGAAATATAAGTATAAGCCGGATAACAGGAATACATCATGTAAGTTGAGGGGGCCAAGAAAAGAGGTGAAATCATAAATATGGTGGATTTGCTAAAAGCATGTGGTTTAACAAGTTCATTCGCCAAATACGTAAACGGGTCAAAATATTAGAATTTATGGAAATTTAAATCAAGAAGTACAAATTCTCACAATGAAGTACTACAAATTTGAAAAACAGTAAATACCATTTTTGCGGACATTTTCTGCAAGTACCGAGCCTTGTTTCGATGTGTTGAACTTAAAACGGGTCAAATGGATAGAAAAATAAAACAACATTTATGTTGTTGCAGGTGGCGTCGCCGACGCCATGTAGGGCCATCGCAGACGCAGCCATAAAACCCGACGCACTATGTTACTGTCGACGGCAGTTAGTCTCCGAGGCCACAAAATAAGAAGTGTCTCTGACGCGGCAAGTAGTCGTCGCTGACGCACTGCCTGATATGCAAATATTCTTTTTATTTGTTTAATGAAATTCTTTAATGTTTTTAGTTATAATGAATTTATTTATTGTATTAACAAAATATAAAATTAAATTTTAGTTAAATCAAGGTGATCGCGAGCTATCATGGATGAAGATCAAGTTAGATGAATAATTGAACATCTTTGAAATTTAATATTTTCGTTGTTACGTTTTGTTTATGTATTTACTTGGATAAAGACTTTAAGTTATTTTAAGTATTAAAAAAAATAATATAAAATTTATTAGAAAGATTTTTTTTTTGTTTTTGATCATGGATATTACATCCACCCATTTGTGGATCCTCATGAATGGTATGGTAGGTTTTGGGTAATGGTGGCAGCGAACCTGACCGTTAACCCGCACGTATCGACATACGTGCTCCATGTTTCCTCCTTGGTGGCTCAGGTGGTGGTTGAGGTTGTTCCACCAGTTCCATTTGAACATCTTCTTGTGTAAGAGGTGTTGGGGAGTGGTGGGAAGGAGTGTTAGCAAAAGTGAATTGGTTCCAATATTGGTCCCATCATTGGGACCTTGGTAAGGTGATCCAGCGTAAGAGTTAGAATCGCCAGAGATTTCGATAGGGTGTCCATGCGATCCTGACGGTGGCATCTCTGGGTCGGAGTCCTCGTCCATAGGGTTGGGTTGATCCAATTGATTCTTATCACCTGGGGGTGTCTTGAAGTAGTGGTTAGGGTTAAACCCATCATTATATGAATGATGAGAATGGTGTGATTGGTTAGAATGGTAAGATTGGTATAAGTTTTGTGTATGAGTAGTTCGTCTTGCTAGTGGCCAGGAATCCCTCGAATCCTCATAAGGATTCGAGTGATGGGGTTGTGAAGGTATACGTCCAGATGGTCCTCCCCTCATAGGTCCTTTACCTCTTCCTCGTACTCTTGGCGGCATTTTCTTGTTAAAATCAAGTCAACACAATAATAATAACTTAATAAGGAGATGAGTAAAACTAGGTCAAAGCCTAGACTCGGAAGTCTAAGGAATGTGCTTTTGTGTAAGTTTTAGATTAAACACAAGAAGGCTAGTGTTTAATTCTCTCAAATGTTACCTCTGATACCAACCTGTCATACCCCGTATTTCTAACCAAACACCTGTGGGCCGGGTGGGGAATATCGTGATGTAAGTTGATATCATCATAGTCAATTAAACACAGCACAGCGAAAGTCTTGGAGTTTAAATTACTATTACAAACCAAATGTTCAAAGTACGAAAATAATATACAGACGGCTTGTAATGAAAGATCCACAGGCGGATCATAAAATATACAAAATTGTGTAACAGACTTTGGGCAGATCTAAGGATTTCCATGATCCTCTTATATCACTACCAAGCAGCTTCCAGTCTATTTCATATTGTACCTGCAGCTTAGTCTTTTGAAAATACGTAAGCTTTCGCTAGTAAATACACCCAACTGACTCGTTTTGAAAACATTTCAAAATTTGATTTATGTGCACAGGGCACGAAAAATCTTTTGTAACTTGGGAAAGTCAGCCTTGTAACCTTGTTAACAGCTATCTTTGTCCATACATATGGGGCCCAGTACAGAGACTGAGACATGATTAACGTACACACCACTTATGAACACACGAAGTAGTTATCCCCAATTAGTGGGTAAAAATAATTTAGCATGAGCATCTGTCAAGTGTATGCCTACACCTCGCGCTTTAGTCGTGGCCATCAACTAATGTAATGAGCCGAGGATATCCAGGACACGGTCGTTAACCCCCCAATGTTTAAGTATCAAACAAAACTGATTAAAACGGAATATGCGGATTTACTAGCCACATAATGGCATTCAATTGATCCCATTTCCTACCAAGCCGTAATAATTTACCGTAACCCAAACACGTATAGGAAGATAAGTCAAGAGTATTTACCCGAGCTAGTCTTGATTTAAAATGCAAGATTTAATATCTCAGTCATATTCAAAATGAAATAAGTGCAGACAGCATTTACTGGAAGGCTCTAGTCTGGATTATGGCATAGGCTAATCAATGAAAATGCTAACGGTCTTAATTTAAGACATAGACTTAGACCGACTAGCGTACAGGATCAAGACGGTATAATACGCTAGATTAAGCAATGACCGGATAGAATGTAGTTTAAACCCAACAAGTACTATGACTTGTATAATATGGGTAAACCATAAGCATTCTGGATTTTGAGACTAAAATGATAAGGTTAAACCCGTTTCGGTTTCTTTCCGTAAACTAGTTACATATACTTAATCGTGCGCATATAAGCGATATCGGGTAACCGGATAAGTCATGGACAAGTTTTATATGCCATCATACTTTAAATAAGTTGTATATCAGTAGGATATAAACTTACATGTCCGTTAAGATTTTAAAATTAGATTATGCCTCAAAAGGGCGTTTTGGTAATTAGAAATTTGAATATATTTTGATGTTATGATCATAAGTATTCTGGAAATAATTTATTTTATGGTATAATATCAGTAAGATAATGATCATATGTGTAATTTATCATTTATAACCAAACTATGCACCGTAAGGGCATTTTGGTTATTCTACACATAGTTTTATAATTTATTTGAGATTTTGAGTTTATATTATGTACCTACAATAAAAATATAATAAGTTTTAAAATCAGTAGGTAACAAGTCTTGGTTGATAAATATGGTTTTAAACCATACTATGCGCCGAAACGGCGTTTATGTCAAAAATGACGATTTGAGCAAAATTTATGAAAACTGATGCTAAGACCAGGTTTATATATTTTAGATATGTTATTTAATTTAACACATCAGTAGATAAAAAAGATTGTTATAAAAGTATGATTAAAACCGTTTTATGCGCCATAAGGGCTTTATCGTCATTTGTCGACATAATGCAAGGACTTGTATGTAAACTCAATATATAAACTGATTTAAGATCTCAAATAATCTTACTTATGATATTACATCAGTAGGAAATTCATTTTCAAGTTCGTTATTGATTAAAACCTTATTATATGTAAAAAGGGCATTTTAGTCAAAATTGACATAATAAAGGAACTTGTGCACAAACTCACATTCTGATTATGATCATGTAATATAACCTCAGGGGGTTATGCTACATTGTATTAAAATCATAATGCAATCTTAGATCCGTAGTTAACTAATCTAAATCGGGACAAAATCAAAAGTCAAAGTAGAAGTCAAACTTTGCGACTTTCGGTTGCGAACTTAGCCTAGAACTGAAATTGACGAGTCGAACATGTTCTCACATGTTCTAATAATTATTACCAACTTGTCAAGTGTCAAAACATGCTGCATAACATATATAAACTCATATTATATTTTCTAAATCTGGCCTTTTTGACTTCTAAATAATAAAACTTTGACCCGTCAATTGGTCTAGCAAACGTGATCCTTAGGAGGTGCCCTTAATAGGGATTAACACCTACCTTATTACGATCACTTAGCCATGTTCATTACGAACAATGGCTAGACCATAATGGTCTTAACCGAAAGTCAAGGTGTTTTCCGTAAACGCTTGACTTTTTGCTGTAAAAAGCCTATAAATGAAAATGCAAGAGAAAGGAACACTTACAAGTAATTCCTAGGATGAAATAAAACTAAGTTGGATGCTCCTTTCAGTTAGTAACTTCCAGAGGAAGGAGATAGAATGAAAATGAGAAAGGTGCAAGTTCAAGTAATGAACCATTGCACCTATTCATAGTTGGAGAGCTTGAAGGAGGTGATGCCAGGTGTTAGCAAGTGTTAGAGGAAGCCTACAAGTGTCCTAAAACATGGCATAGCAGTTTGGAAGTCATGGTTTCGAATCAAATGGTTTTTGGCAACATGTGTGGGTGCTAAGCAAAAATTCTGCAGACAGGCCTCTGGCGGCCCGCGAGAGACCAGACCTATGTCTCTCGCGGCCCGCGAGCACCTCATGGGAACTTTCAAACTTTGTCACATTTAGCCCCTCAACTTATTAAATCTCTAAAACACCTTTATAAGCATAATTAGCCCTCCGTAGCCAACATTTGGCGTACCCGAGTGTATGCACGGAAATTGTTAAGCTCTTGGTTCGTTAAAAGGTCACTCAGAGGTATAAATTAACATATTGACACTTTTAACCCCTCCATTATCCAACTTTTACATATTTACATAATTAATCCCTCTAGTCTAACAAGTGGCTCATATGAGAGTTAGGACTTCGTAAAGGGTCACTCAGAGGCTCAGTATAAGCATGTTAACATTACTGGTCACTCAGAGGCTAAGTTTAAGCATGCTGACACTAATGGTCACTCAGAGGCTCAATGTAAGCATCTTGACACTAATGGTCATGTTGACACCAGAGGGTCACTCAGAGTCTTAGTTTGAGCATGTTGACACCTTTAGTCCTTATGAGACTTATTATAAAAAGTATTGACACGTGTCGCTATATTATTGAACACAATTTTATGAGGTGTTACATCCTCACCCCCTTAAAAGAAATCTCGACCTCGAGATTTTTTTCAAAAAGATGGGGGTATTTTTGTCGCATAGTGGACTCAACCTCCCATGTATATTCGGGGCCTCGTAGGGCATCCCCCTTAACCTTTACTATAGGTATCTTTTTCTTTCGGAGCTTCTTAACCTATCGATCCTCGATCGAAATTGGTTTCTCAACGAACCTCAGGTTTTCATCAATTTGCACATCATGATGTGACATTGCTAGCGACTCATCGGCTATACATTTCTTAAGATTACAGATGTGGAATACATCATGAATTCCACTAAGCTCCTCTGGCAGCGTATGCTTATAAGCTATAGTGCCGACACATTCGATTATCTCGAAAGGTCCAATATATCTTGGGCTTATCTTGCCCTTCTTTCCAAATCTCATTACACCTTTCCAAGGTGATACTTTTAGCATGACTTTGTCCCCTATTTGGAACTTAACGCCTCTTGTCAGCATAGCTCTTCTGCCTATCACGGGCAGCTTTGAGTCTATCACGGATTTGTACAATCTTATCCATGGTTTCCAGGACAATCTCCCGTCCTGATAGTTGGGCTTCCCCAACTTCGGCCCAACACATGGGCGTTCGACATTTTCTCCCATACAAGGCCTCAAAAGGAGCAGCCTTGATGCTCGTATGGTAACTACTATTGTAGGAGAATTCTATTAGGGGTAAATGGTCATCTCAACTTCCACCTAAATCAATCACACATGCTCTAAGCATGTCTTCCAAGGTTTGAATAGTACACTCACTTTGTCCATCCGTCTGTGGGTAGTAAGCCGTACTAAAGTTCAATCTTGTGCCTAAAGATTGTTGGAAACTTTTTCAAAAGTGAGATGTATATCTAGTATCTCTATCGGATACAATATATACCGCACACCATGTAGGGACACGATCTTGTCCACATACAACTTAGCCAATTTGTCAGAATTATAAGTCTCTTTAATTGGCAAGAAATGCGCTGACTTAGTCAGCCTATACACATTGATCCAAATCGTGTCATTACCACGTTTGGGCTAGGTAACTTGGTAATAAAATCCATAGTTACCATTTCCCATTTTCAAGTGGGAATTTCAAGTTGTTGTAGAAGTCCTGACGGTTTCTGATGTTCGGCTTTGAGAACACGTTAGACACTTAGCTACATAAGTGGCTATGGATTTCTTCAAACCCATCCACCAATAATTCTTTTTCAAATCCTGATACATCTTGTCACCACCTGGGTGAACTGAGTATCTCGTATTATGCGCTTCTTGGAGGATTAGATCTCTAAGTCCTACAAAGATTAGAACCCAGATTCTACCATTAAATATAAGGATTCCATCTTTTCCAGGTATTAACTGATCAACAGTTCCGCCTAATCCTTCATTAGGAACATTAGCCTCTAATACGGCTTGCCTTTGTATATCTAATAGCTTTTCATTTAAGCTATTTCTGAGTTCAATGCTCTTGGCGTTAATCTTTATAGGCTTAACTCTTTCCTTGCGACTTAAGGCGTCAGCAACGACATTTGCCTTGTAGGGATGATAGCGAATTTCTCAATCATAATCATTAAGTGTTTCCATCCAGCGGCGCTGTCGCATGTTCAAATCCTTTTGATTGAACAAATGTTGGAGACTCTTATGGTCAGTGTATATAATACACTTCGTGCCATATAAGTAATGTCTCCATAACTTAAGTGCAAATACAATGGACCCCAATTCCAAGTCATGGGGGTGTAATTCCTTTCGTGCTCCTTTAATTGTCGTGATGCATAAGCAATTATTTTTCCTTTTTGCATTAGCACACTGCCCATGCCAATGTGCAAGGCATCACAATAAACAACAAAGTCCTCAATACCCTCAGGTAGATATGACACATGAGCATTGCTCAACATGTGTTTTAGAATTTCAAAGGATTCTTTTTGTTTTGGACCCCAGTCAAACTTGACATTCTTACGGGTCAAGGTACTTAAAGGAGTGGCTATCCTCGAAAAGTTCTCAATGCTCCTATAATAACCGGCCAATCCTAAGAAGCTACGAATCTCCGATGGAGTTTTGGGTACTTCCCAATTCATTATGGCTTCAATGTTAGCGGGATCCACTTGGATACCGCGCTCACTTACAACATGTCCAAGAAACTGGACTTCTCTAAGCCAAAATTCGCACTTAGAGAACTTAGCATAAAGCTTCTCTTGTCTTAGCAATTCTAGGATGCACCGAAGATGTTTGTCGTGATCAACTTGATTACGAGAGTAGATAAGTATGTCGTCTATGAAGACAATGACAAACTTATCTAGATACGGCTTGCAAACTTTATTCATGAGATCCATGAATGTTGCAGGTGCATTTGTGAGCCCAAAAAGCATCACCAGAAATTCATAATGACCATAACGGGTCCTAAAGGCAGTCTTGGGAACATCTTCACTTCTAACCTTCAGATGATGGTATCCTGATCTCAAATCGATCTTAGAGAAGTAACTAGCCCCTTGAAGTTGATCGAACAAGTCATCGATCCTGGGCAGAGGATAACGGTTCTTGATTGTTATCTTGTTTAGTTCACGATAATCAATGCACATCCGCATTGAACCGTCCTTTTTCTTAACAAAAAGGATAGGAGCTCCCCAAGGGGAGGAACTATGCTGAATAAAGCCTTTCTCTAAACCTTAATCTAATTGTATTCTTAATTCCTTCATTTCCATCGGTGCTAACCGAATGGAGCTCTAGCAACAGTTGCTAAACCTGGTAGGATGTCAATCCTAAACTCCACTTGCCTATTTGGAGGTAGACCTGATAATTCATTAGGAAAGACATCGGAATATTCCGAGATGATTGGAAGGTCTTCAATATTTAGCTTAGGCTCGTTGATAGTTACTTGTGCCAGGTAAATGACACAACCTTTCCCAAGACACTTGGATGCCTTAAATAATGACACCTTGTTTGGCAATCCATAGTGTGAATCTCCAAGAATGGTGATCATTTCACCAAATGGGGTTTTAACTTCGATGAGTTTCTTATTACAGGCAATGCAGGCTTGGTTATGAGATAACTAATCTATGCCTAAGACTACATTGAACCCCGCCAATTTCATTGGCAAAAGAGAGATAGGAATAAAATGATTCTTAATGGATATAAAACACCCTTCAAGAATGGAAGATGCTGTTTCTAAAGTTCCATCAGCAAGTTCTACCTCATAAGCTATATCTAGAGTTCTAATGGGTAAGTTTAATAGTTCACTAAACTTATGATCTACAAAGGACTTATCTGCACCCGAATAAAAAAGAACTCTAGCATATATGTCATTAATGAGGAATATACATGTTATGACGTTGTTGTCATTAACAGCCTCTCTAGCATTCATCTGAAAGGCACGTGCATTTCCTTTCTTAGCCTCTCCAGGCTTTGCATCATTACTTCTGAGGTTCTTAGGGAAATTAGGCTTAATATGCCCCTTCTCATTACAGCCATAACAGACTGCATCCTTAAGATTTTTGCACTCTAGGGTCTTATGTCCTTTCTTTTGCAAATTCCACAAGGTTTAGCATGTGGGTCAGCATTGCATTGCCCCCAATGCCTGCAGTTACAGGTCTTGCACAGAGGCCTATCATTAGACATGTGCTGGTTCTTCTTGAACCCAAAATTTCCTCTCTTTTTAAACCTTTGGGTGTTATCATCCTCCCGTTTCCTTTTTCCGTCAGTCTTAGTCCTAACTGACTTTTGCCTTACCAAGTCTAAGGTGAGAGAGAGAGATAGGTCAACAGCAGACCTGTAGGTACTAGGCTAAGCAGCCTTTACCATGCCCTTAATCTCGAGCACTAATCCATTAATGAAATGCGCAATTCGTTTGGGTTCAGGATTGATTAGATAGGAGACTAATCTGGATGGGGAGTTGAAGTCAGAAACGTACTTCCGACAGTCCAGATTTTCATTGTAAGAGTCAGAAAGTCTGACTCTATCTTCTCCACCTCATGAGGTGGGCAGTAGGTCTCTTTGACAAGGTCAACAAACTTGGACCACCCCAAGTTATACATGTGTATTTTACCTGTTGATTGGACCATTGCCTTCCACCAAATCAGGGCATCACCCTTGAATGACTGTGATACATACTTTACCACATCCTTATAAGCACAACCGCTGATATCCACTATCGTCCCCATTTCATCAAGCCATCTTAAGGCTTCTACTGCTCCCCTTTCTCCATTAAAATCTCGGGGCTTACAGGAGACGAAGTATTTATAGGTACATCCGTCTTTAGAAGAGCGGAACCTATCGTTAAATTCTAATTTCCTTGGTTCACTCTTCGCATTTGAAGAGTGAACAGAGCTCTCCTTACGAGCTGATGATGGTGGAATAGATAAAGGTTTGCAGCGAGTAGCGCTCACTTCCTTAAATTTTTTCATGGCCTTTCCAACAGCTGCATCTATGCGAGCTTGGAAATCATCCATCAATGGCTATGTTTTCAGCATTGTTAGAGTTAATATCTCGGTGGCTACTTTGTGCCTCATCCGAGTTAGCCATTCTTGAAACTTTGGTTCTAAACACCAAATTAAACTTCGTTTTTAGCCACGGTACTAATAACTATATGGGCTTTCAAAATTGGATATATAAATCCATTGCCTATTTAAACTAGTGTGAATATAATCACAACTCTTAGGCTTAACATTTCTATGAATGTTATCTATATTTGGCCTAGGTCTCAAAAGGACCATCAAAGCCAAATTACAATTTGGACATAGTCCATATATATTTTAGACAATGGATCTTAATGTCACAACTGTCATTGTCATATGACAATTATAGATAGCTCATAGGCTTGTCTCGTAGGACATTAAAATATGGCTCATAGGCCTTATCCCAAGGATATTAAAATACAGCACATTGGCTTGTCACTTAAGGACGTAAAATATGTCACTAAGACTCGTCACTAAGGACTTATTATTATGGCACGTACGCCTGTCACTTTGGAACATAAAAAAATACGGCACTTGGCATGTCACTAAGGACATATAAAAATACGACACAGTGGCCTGTCACTAAGGACATATAAAAATACGGCACATTGGCCTGTCACTAAGGACATATAAAAATACGGCACACTGGCCTGTCACTAAGGACATATAAAAATACGGAACATTGGCCTATCACTAAGGATATAATTTTGGGCAGAGGGTTATATTAACCACAACTTTCATTGTCTTAGTTGACAATATAATATTGCTCGAAGGCAAATCATCACTAATGGATGTTTAATCATGGTCCGCAGACACTACATCACTAATGGATGTCAATTATGGCCCGTAGGCATTACATCACTAATGGATGTCAATTATGGCCTTAGGCACTACATCACTAATGGATGTTCAATTATTATCATCGCATTGATGATATTAGCCGGGATCAAATTTGATCACATAGGCTATATAAGGTTAGGATGTAGTCAACTACCTAGACGGCTAGTGTGGTTCCTCAAGTCACACTACCAATAAGTCCTTAATGGTCGATTAACAGCCACGATCGCACTGACCTTAACCACTTGAAGGCTTGAATATAGTCCACCACCTCTTGATAGAAGGATAATTATTCCATAACTATCATGATAGAAGGCTATCCATCCTTAACTATCATTTATAATCTGGCCAATTAATATGGTCTGTGCCATTTGGCTAATCAAAACCATTAAGATCTTTTGGAATTATACAGTAGATCATAAATTTCGAGTATAATCGAGATGATCGCTTGAAGAGGATGAGTACATACATATATAATTCCAAAATATTTCATTAAATGACAATAAGAAATTACAATACTAGAAACAAATAAATAAAACTAATTGTCCATGCAAGGACTAAAATGTCACACCCTGATAAATCCATCACGTCAGAGCTGGGTGTGAAATGAACTGGTATCTTCATTGCACAGCGGAAGTAAATGTGAGTGCTAAGACTTCTAGAGAGTGAACGACCGCTAAGTATTTGAATCCCCAAGGTTCTCCTATTTCAACCGTGCCATACTTGAAATTATAACCTAAGAAAGAACATGCGAAAAGTCAACATAAAGTTGGCGAGTTCATAGTTTGTATGTTTTTGTTTCAAATGAATCATAAAGCATTTGAAAATATTGCATTCGAAAAACCGGTTTGTGATCATGGTATCCCAAAGCATTTGAAATGTCGTATTTGTATGCCTATATTGAAATGTTTTCTATGCTGTTTGTAAACCAATGCATATAACTGTTATGTCTGCAAACCGGTAATAAAATGTTTTCAATCGTATCTATAGATCGGAAATAAAATGTTTTCAATCGTATCTGTAAACCGGAAATAAATGTTTTCAATCGTATCTGTAAACCGGTATTGAAATCATAGTATGTAGGATGCCTATGGAATCTAAGGATCAATCAGTGTGTATCTAATACACTGACTTATGTGCCATAAGTAAGTAACCAAACTGAGACAACTCTGACATCATTGGGATCACAAAAGCACTCCTAATGGGTTAACAAACCAGGAGTGGAGCGTGCCTCAAACTCGATAGATCTATACCTTTTTGCACCTTGGTTACTACGTGATTAATGGTTACTATTGTCATCCTCCTACTTACGCACAGTGATCTGTCATCATTTAATCCCATAGCTGCATAGCAGTTGTTAAAAATCTATATTTTTGATGTGTATGAACGGGCCTCGCCCTTCATATGATTTTCATTACTCAAGATTTTGATATTGGGCCTAGACCATGTCATTCGTGTCTTTGGGCCTTGCCCATGTTATCCGTGTTATTGGGCCTAGCCCATGTTATCCGTGTTATTGGGCCTAGCCCATGTTATTAATAAAATTTGGGGCCTAGCCCCTAGTCATGACTAAGACAATCCCGTCATTAGTCATAAAACTCATGCATGTTTTGAAAATAAACGAGTGTTTTGTAAAACCGGTATGTTTAGCCTAAACCATTCATAAAACATCGTGTTTGTTGAAATCTGTTTGTAATATCGTTTAGAAATGTATGATTTCCGTTTATCGACACATTGTGTGCTTTTGCAAAACTTTCATGTCTTTCCACCCCTGAAAACATTTATAAAATGTAAAACGGTGAAAGGTGGGGTTATGAACTCACCTTGATATCCTTGTGCAAAGCTAGCTTAATGTGATTCCATATTGTCATCTCCACAACGTGGCTTGCTAACATGCAATCTATGACATTCCTAAAATGGAATAACTTATAAGTCTCTAAATATAACGTAGCTAAACTACGTGTCACCGAGCTCTACGAATCGTTAACCATACGATTCTATAAAACTGTTATTGTCTTGACTCGGAATAACCAATCTATGGTTTTCTTGGAAACGACTTAGTTTTCGAGAGATTTGAAATATATGTTTATATATATTTCATGAAATTGTATTAGTCATTATATACATTGACGGATCATAGTACGACTCTTCGTAGTTTTCGTAAGATGTAATACATATATCCTTGTAAATATACTCATATATGTAAAGCAATTCGTATCCGAGCGATAGTCATGCATATCGTTTATAATTAATCAAATAATTATATAGTCGTATGCTTGGTATAATCTTACGGTGTTGCGTCGCACTTCGTCCAGACGTTTGAATCGAATATAGCAAGTATATTATTGTTATGAAAGGATTCGAGTCGTCGACGTTTGAAGTAGGTATCGATGATTATGTTTACATTATATGTTTTCCGAATACTCATGTCCGAATTCTGTCGTTTGAAATAAACATACACATTATATTTATCTTGTAAAAGTGTTCGGAATTCTTGACGTTCAAAATAAATATATAACATCATATTTATTTTTATAACAGTATTCGAAAGTATTATCGACGTTTGAAAACTACTTTCCGAATTTTCCGACGTTTGAAGTAAATATAAATAATTATATTTGTTTTATAACCGGATACCGAATTCTGTTATCTTGTTGAAACGTTAGCGGCTTGATTTTGTAAGTTATAATAGTGTCGGCAAAATAAATATACATCTATATTTATTTTATAACAATTACTTGGATTGGACAGTTTTTGTTTTAATTATAAAACATGTTTCTCTTTTCGAATTTTGACGAAAAAAGGGCAAAGTTTCCTCTGTTTTGGACGATCCCGACAATTCAAGTTGTCGATTTATTTGTCAAAACGCAACAGTCAATGTAATAATAATATGCATACAATTTTATTATGATCTTTAATACGTCGAATAATTATCGCGACCAATTTTAGTAGATGCATGTAATTGTGTATATATATATATATATAATGACGTCGCGAGTAACGTACGTCGGTTCGATTGTTATTTTTAAATGTTGGCGATATGTAATTATTAGCGGGTCGGGTCGAGCTCGGTTTCGGAATACTTAACAATAATATTTATATAAGATAATATAATTAAAATTTTCGTGTCGTAATTAATTTTTACCAAGTCCTTCGTTGATTTGTTGACCCGACTGTTGACCGGGTTTGACTAGTTGACCTGTTGACTTGCGTTGACCGCAGTTGACTGGGTTTGACTAAGTTGACCAGCGTTGACTAAGTCGACCGAGTTTAACCTAAACCTTTCCGTATCCCGGACTTGAAACATGAACCAAGTGAACCGAACTGAAACCTTGTTGACCCAAACCGAACCGAAACTTTGTTGACCTGAACCGAACCAATCTGAACCGAAGCGATCTGTTGACTGTTTGACCATCCATAACGGAGTCAACCTGTTTGATTGAGTTAACTCGGGTTGATTGAGTTTGACTCGTTGACTGATTGAACCATGTGGACCGAGACTCGACAAAACGACGCCCAAACAAGGACTGAACCGAACTTCAACTGGACCATAACCCGAGCACCCAAACCGTTCCTCACCTCTGCCGCCGGCACCACCGTCGCTGGCTGCCGTTGCGCCGCTACTGCCGTCGTCGGCTGTCGCCGAGCGACGGCTTCATTTGTCGTCGATGGTCGCCGCCATCTAGCCGGAACCACCACTACTACTACTCGATCACCCCTGAAATAGAAATCAAAAGTCCGAAAGATGTGGATCGAACCAGATCTAGAAGGATCTGAAAGAAATAGGAGAAGTCGAAAGGGTTACCGTGAACTCACGGCTCCCAAAGTTAGAACCACCACCGTCGCTGCTCAGACCGCGAAATAGATCCCGGAATCGGGTTTAGGAGGTGCATTTTAGGGGGGTTTCACCGCGGGTCCGCCGCAAAAATCCACCGCCGCCAGTCCGCCGGAGCCCTGCCGGTGGTCGGCCGGAGTCCGGTTGTCAGACTGGAGTGAGTGAGAGAGAGAGCAGCTTGTGTGTGTTGTGAGGTTTGAGTAAAGAATAGGGTTTGCAACCCTTTTATAGCTAAGGTTTCTAAGTGGGTTTGGGCCCAAGGCCCAAAAGCCCGTTTCTAGTGTTTTGAGCGGCCCAATCACGTCTACGAGGCCCGTTTTCGAACCTGAATATCGTGTAATGTCGTATAACATTGTTTAGGGTAAAAACATGTAAAAGGTGTCGGTATTCGATGTTAATAGCGTGCGTTCGTCGGTTTCGTTAAAATGCGTAAAATGCTCCGGTTATCGTTTCTTGTCCGTTTGTCGATCCGATTTCGACCACGAATAATAAAATTCGATTACAAAGCTAAATATATCATAATATATTGGTATCAAGGCATAATTCGAGTTCGTTGCTTCTGTTTCATTGTCGGTGCGTTCCTACGGACGTGTTTTTCGTTCACGTAAGCGTTTTGTGATGTTCGAAGCATGATAATTCATCAAAACCAAATTCTTACGCATAAATTGTACATGTAAATTCTGTATTTTTTGGCATTGTCAGTATTTTGTCTGGTGTCAGTTCGTTACCGTTTGACGTTCAGTAGTTTTCCCGCAAATCACCATTCGCGTACCGAAAAGTCGAATAGACGTTCCTAGGCATTCCAAAGGCCTGATCAAGTTAATTTATATCAAATTACGCTAATTATGATGGTTTAAACGTTTTTTATGCGCGTAATTATTACCGGAAAATGTCGGTTGTCACATAAAAGAAATAATTTGTCCACGCAGGGACTAAATAAATAACAATGTCCACGTAGGGACTAAACATAATAACATAATAATAGAAGAGACTTCACTCGTCCTTCTCTCCCTTAACCAACTTGGAGAGCTTCTTGAAGAACTTATTCGTCTTCTTCTCCATTTTCTCCGCTTGTTGTTGCATTTCCTTCATTCGTTCCACGGCCTCATTAATGGCCTCAAGAGGGGGCAGGGTTGTGGTTGTGGTTGTGGTTGTGGTTGTGGTTGAGGTACAACAGGATACTGGTACCCATAACTTGGATATCCAGTAGGTGGATAAGTAGGTGGGAAAGGAGACGGGTAAAGTGCATTATGCATGACCGCTTGCATGTAAGGGTCATGCGATAGTGCCTGGTAATTTACCGGCGTAGATGGGTTAATGGGATCATATCCAGATGTATTCGGATATATAGGAATAGGGTTATTAAAACTCGATGATGGTGGTGTCGATTCCACCACAGGTGAAATATTGGAGGGTCCACCCATTTGTGGATCCTCGTGAATGGTATAGTAGGTTTTGGGCACATTGACCCGCACGTACCGACATATGTGCTCCACATTTCCTCCTTGGTGGCTTAGGTGGTGGCTGAGGTTGTTCCACCGGTTCCATTTGAACATCTTCTTGTGTAGGAGGTGTTGGGAAGGAGTGTTAGCAAAAGTGAATTGGTTCCAATATTGGTCCCATTCGTTAGGAACTTGGTAAGGTGATCCAACGTAAGAGTTTGAATCGCTAGAGATTTCGATAGGGTGTCCATGCGATCCCAACAGTGGCATCTCCGGGTTGGAGTCCTCGTCCATAGGGTGGGTTGATCCAACTGATTCTAAACAGCTGGGGTGTGTTGAAGTAGTGGTTAGGGTTAAACTCATCATGATATGAATGATGAGAGTGATGAGAATGGTGTGATTGGTGAGAATGGTAAGAGTGGTATGAGCTTTGTGTATGAGTAGGTGAATGTCTTGCTAGTGGCCAGGAATCCCCCGAATCCTCATAAGGATTCGAGTGATGGGGTTGGGAAGGGATACGTCCAGATGGTCCTCCCCTTATAGGTCCTTTACCTCTTCCTCGTACGCTTGGCGGCATTTTCCTGTTAAAATCAAGTCAAAACAATAATAATAACTTAATAAGGAGATGAGTAATCCTAGGTCAAAGCCTAGACTCGGAAGTCTAGGGAATGTGCTTTTGTGTAAGTTTGAGATTAAACACAAGAAGGCTAGTGTTTAATTCTCTCAAACGTTGCCTCTGATACCAACCTGTCACACCCCGTATTTCTAACCAAACACCGATGGGCCCGGGTAGGGAATATCGTGACGTAAGTTGATATCATCATAGTCAATTAAACACAGCACAGCGGAAGTCTTGGAGTTTAAATTACTGTTACGAACCAAATGTTCAAAGTACGAAAATAATATATAGACGGCTTGTAATGAAAGATCCATAGGCGGATCATAAAATATATAAAAATGTGTAACAGACTTTGGGCAGATCTAAGGATTTGCAAGATCCTCTTATATCACTACCAGGCGGATCTAAGGATTTCAGTTAGGAACTTCCAGAGGAGGGAGATAGAATGAAAATGAGAAAGGTGCAAGTTCAAGTGATGAACCATTGCACCTATTTATAGTTGGAGAGCTTGCAGGAGGTGATGCTAGGTATTAGCAAGTTTAGAGGAAGCCTACAAGTGTCCTAAAACGTGGCATAGTAGTTTGGAAGTCCATGGTTTCAAATCAAATGGTTTTGGGCAACATGTGTGGGTGCTAAGCAAAAATTCTGCAGACATGGGCCTCTGGCGGCCCGCGAGAGACCAGACCTATGTCTCTTGCAGCCCACGAGCGCCTCATGGGAACTTTCAAACTTTGTCACATTTAGCCCCTCAACTTATTAAACCTCTAAAACACCTTTATAAGCATAATTACATTTAGCATACCCGAGAGTATGCCTGGACATTGTCAAGCTCTTGGTTCGTTAAAAGATCACTCAGAGGTTTAAATTAACATGTTGACACTTTTAACCCCTCCATTGACCAACTTTTACATATTTACATAATTATTCCTCTCGTCCAACCAGTGGCTCATATGAGAGTTAGGACTTTGTAAAGGGTCACTCAGAGACTCAGTATAAGCATGTTGACACTAATGGTCACTCATAGGCTAAGTTTAAGCATGCTGACACTAATGGTCACTCAGATGCTTGGTTTAAACATGTTGACACTAATGGTCACTCAGAGGCTCAGTTTATGCATGTTGACACCAGAGGGTCACTCAGAGGCTTTGTTTGAGCATGTTGACACCTTTAGACCTTATTAGTCCTTATTATACTTTATAAAAGTATTGACATGTGTCGCTATATTATTGGACATGACTTTACGAGGTGTTACACTACCACTGATGCAAACCACTGCTAACACACCAACAGTAGTTGTATAGCAAAACCACTGATTCAACCACAGACTCAATAACCACGGATGTTATACTCAGCAGTGGTTGTCTACCACCAACAGTGTTTGCCTAACATCTGATTTATTACTCCATCAGAGGTTAGTAACATCATTAGTGTTTGTCTAACATCTGATGTTATTACTCTATCAGAGGTTACCAAACTCATCAGAGGTTTGGCTTTATTCCATCAGATGTTGGCTCGTAAGTAGTTCGACTTTATTTGACCAACTGAATTGGTACTTTCTTCAACATAAAATAATATATTAATTACAATTATTTAATAGTATTGCTTATTTTACATACTTATAGTTGACGATTATATAGGTTGCCTGTATTTGGGTTGAAGGTAATGACAATATCACTTTGTATAAACGAAGCATCGTTATTTACGGTAGATCTGAATATAGCCAAACTATTCAGCCGTACTTTAGTTGTTACGATCCATTGTCGTATCCTCTATTTTTCCTAATGGTGAGTCGGGTTGGCATGCTAATATACCACATCATGGAGTATCGATCGATGAGGTTCGCAACAATGACAACATCGAAGGAGAAACGGAAGGTACCAATAATTTATTATTCTTTTAAGTGACGATCATAAAAATACCCTAATGCATTTTATTATATTAACTGTTTGTTTTTAAAATATCTTCATCGTTCAGAGGCTAACACATGAAGTGGTAGAACAACCGGGGCTATGCGAGAGTACTACTGTTACAATTTCCAGATTCGATCTACCGAAAACGTGCATCTGTTTGGTGGTAGACTGCTACAACAATTTGTGGTAGATGTTTACATAAAGATTGAGACATCACGTTTAGAACTTTGTGAAAGAAACCAGGCAAAGATACGGGCCGACTTGTACCAAGGTATTGTGGATTGCGCCCAATGGTGGTGAGGTTCATGCAAACAGAGTCCGAAAATGAAATGTTGCCTGCATCTTTCATCAGAGGGCCTCGCGACATGTGACGTCGGTTTCTAGATGCGATGACTTTAGTTCAAGATGACAGCAAGCCTTCTATATTCCTTACAATGACGTGTAATCCTAAGTGGCCTGAGATATATGATAATTTACATGTTGATCAAACTGCACAAGATCGTCCGGACCTTATTTTAAGAGTAATTCGGGCTAAATTAGAAGATCTTAAGGAACAACTCTTCAAGAAACATATCCTCGGGGAAGTTAACGCATACGTTTATGTCATCGAATTTCAAAAGTCTGGTTTGCCGCACGTACATCTTCTCCTTATCATGTACACGCAACACAAAATCAATAACACGGACCATTATGATAAGGTTATGTGGTGCTGAGATTCCTAACAAACTAAGACATCCCAAATTGCATGAGATTGTTGTGAAGCACATGATTCATGGCCCTTGCGGCGGTTTATGATTAAGTAGTCCTTGTATGCAGGGTGATCCTAAAATTTGTCGTTTTCACTATCCTAGACAATTTAATGAAGAGACAACACAAGGAGAAGATGCATATCCATTGTATCGCAGGAGAGACACCGAAATAGAAGTGGACGTATGAGGAAAAACACTTGATAATAGATGGGTGGTCCCATATAACCCAAGGCTTTTGATGATGTTTAACTGCCACATCAATGTTGAAGTTTGCTCAAGTATAAAATCTATGAAATATCTTTTCAAATATGTTTATAAAGGACATGACATACAGGTTATTCAAGTTGATCAAAGTGAGCCAGGGGTTGTTATTAATGAGATAAAGAGGTTTCAGGATGCATGCTACATATCGCCCCAGAGGCTATGTGGCGCATTTTTTCCTTCTCTCTTTCTCAAATCTTTCCTTCTGTTCTAGCTTTACAACTTTATCTACCAAGTAATTAGATGGTTAGATTTAGAGATGATGAGATAATGTCTAATATTGTTGATAGGGAAAAGGATAAGAGAACCATGCTAACTGCAATTTTTGAGAAAAATAGAATCGATGAAACAACAAGGGTATATTTGTATAAATATTTTCCAAAACACTTCACGTGGAATGGAAGCACACGCCGTTGAAATCGTCGTTTGGGTAAAAAAAGAGGTCGTATCGTATCCGCTAATCCAGCCGAATGAGAAAGGTACTACTTACGCCTACTTTTGTCAAATGTCAAAGGGCCTACTTCTTTTGAACATCTTTGCATGGTTAATGGTCAAAGGTGTGAGACATTTCAAAAAGAAGCTCTTGAGTTAGACTTAATAGAAGCTGATGAATATCTATTACAATGTCTCAAAGAAGCCTCTATATTCCAGTTTCCCAATGCTCTTAGAAGGTTATTTGCGACCATAATGAGTTTTTTGCCAACCTGGAGATATTCGAAAGTTATGGAATGACCACTTTGATTCACTTTCTGAAGATCACGGTTATACTGTCAAAGTATCAAACGATATTAGAATATGGTTCTTACCGAAATTAGTGTCTTTCTACAATCCATGGGTAAAAATATCAATGAATTCGACCTTCCTAAGATAACAGAAGATGTTAACTTACAAGATGTAGGTTACCATGAGTTACAAGAGGAGTATGGGATTGTTTTGGAACCTGAACACTTGAGTGCCAAAGATAAACTTAATCCGGACCAAAAAAACGTGTTTGATGAGATCATGATGCATGTTGATAATGATCTTCCACGCGTCTTCTTTATTGATGGTCCAGGTGGAACTGGAAAAACATTTTAGTACAATGCCTTGCTTGCTGAAATTCAGTCACGTGGTCTTATTGCTCTCGCAACAGCTTCATCAGGTGTTGCGGCTAATAATATGCCAGGAGGTAGAACGTCTCACTCAAGATTCAAGATTCCTATGGATCTTGAAAATAATTCAAAGTGTAGTATCAAAAAATAGAGTGGGGCCGCTAAACTAATCTGGTCTGCCAAAATAATCATATAGGATGAAGCGTCGATGGCTAAGCGACAGGTGATAGAGGCAGTTGATCGTACATTGCAGGACATTATAGGTGTTAGTCTCCCATTTGGTGGGAAGATAATGGTTATGGGAGGTGACTTCAGACAGGTGTTGCCGGGTATTAAACGTGGCACTCGAGCACAGATCATAGACTCCAGCCTACGAATGTTACCTCTTTGGTCTTTGACTAAACAGATGCGGTTAACCATAAATATGAGAGCGTCGAAAGATCCATGGTTTGCTGAATTTCTTTTAAGAGTCGGCAATGGAATTGAAGAACCAATGGAAGGAAACTATATCCGTATACTCGATGACATGACAATTCAGTGAAACAATAGAGAAAACTCTATAAAAGAATAGATCAATGCCATCTTTCCATCAATTGAAGATAGTGTATACTCTTCAGATTATGTAATCTCTAGAGCGATATTGTCCACTAAAAAACGAGAGTGTTGACGAGATTAATAATCAAATGATCAACATTTTCCAACGGGAGGAAAAAGTGTATTACAGTTTTGACGAAGCCGAAGACGATCAACACAACTTCTATTCGATCGAGTTCTTAAACTCGCTAAATGCTAGTGGTTTGCCGCCTCATAAGCTTCGTTTAAAAATTGGATGCCCAATAATATTACGGAATATCGATCCATCACATGGCTTGTATAATGGCACGCGGTTGATATGTAAAGGCTTCATGCGAAATGTTATTGATGCAGAAATTGAAGTCGGTCAGCATGCCGATAAACGAGTATTTTTGCCAAGAATCCATCTAACCTTTTCTGAAGATGACATATTCCCATTCAAGCTGAAAAGAAAACAGTTTCCAATTTGACTAAGCTTTTCCATGACGATTAATAAAGCTCAAGGTCAAACAATTCCGCATGTTGGTGTTTATTTACGGGATTCTCTATTTTCACATGGACAACTTTATGTGGCGTTATCAAGAGGGATTTCAAGACAAAATACGAAGGTGTTGGTACATCTCGTAAAAGATTTTAAACAACCCGGAGTTTACACATCAAATGTTGTCTACCAGGAAGTGTTGCGTGATTGATGAATCGCATTTGTATCAAAACGAAGGTAAGTTAGTTGATTTTGTGCCTTAATTGCTTCCATAAATTACCTTTTTAATTACTTTTTTAAAACACATGTAAGCGTCTAACATTGTTTTTTTATCTGTCAAAATCGGGTATAGTAGAGGAGAAGATACAAGAAATACATGAGCGAACAGATGTATTGGTAAAACAGGAAGAGATACAAGAGACTCCCCGTATTCTGTTTTTGGTGTTTTGTCCAGCTACTTGCTTGTATTGTGCTCTTCTTGTTTTTAATTACATCTACTTCCTTGTTTTGTACTCTTCTTGTATATTAATCACGCCGAAGCTACAACAAAAAAAATGAGGAAAAGTATATCACCAAAGAATTGATAAACTAACAGAAAAACAAGTGCCAACATATCAAGAATAAAAAACTAACTTAAGTACTATACAATATATCACAAGACAATAAGTATCATTTACCATTTTTAGAACTTACATAAACAGTTCAAACTCAGATCCTAATAATATGCAAATAATAATCCGTAGTTAGAATCTAACTTCATTTGAACCATTCTCAATATAGTCAACTTTTCTTACACCCATCATTTGAACCATTGTCAATATAGTCAACTTTTCTTACACCTTTCTTTAACAACCTCCATTACTTAAGACAATAAGTATCAGTCCTTGTAGTCATATCCACTTATATAAATACAAACTTGACATAAATGCCCCCTGAACTTATAAGAAAATAAGTATCAGTCCTCGTAATCCTATCCACTGATCAGAAACCATTAATGACAAACCACTGCTAACACACCAACAGTAGTTGTGTAGCAAAACCACTGATTCAACCACAGACTCACTAACCACTGATGTTATACTCAGTAGTGGTTGTCCAGCAGTGGTTGGCTACCACCAACAGTGTTTGGCTAACATCTGATGTTATTACTCCATCAGAGGTTAGCAACATCATCAGTGTTTGTCTAACATCTGATGTTATTAATAGTGTATGTCTAACATCATAGATTATACTCATTATCAATTTATGGTGTGTTTAGATAATTTGTGCAGTGTTAAGTTTTTTTACCTATTCTACTTATATAATGACTTTTTTTGGCGCGAGCAAGATATTGTTTTTGGGGCTAAAAAACAATAGTAATTTTTTATGTGTACTTTTTGTATCTCTTGTCGTGTGATGTAGGATGCAGACCTATAATGTGACATGTAATTATGGGGTTTTGAAAATATAAAAAATTCAATTGCCATGGTGTGGTTTTTAATATAATAAATGTTAGTAATGAATTTTCCATCGTTTCAGTTACTGTTTGTAGTTACTGTTTGTTCAGCTTTATCTATTAAGGTTGTAACACGTCCTATCTTTTTAAGTTTGGCGTTTTATTTTAATCCATCTTTATAGATAAAGACGACAAAATTAAACTTTTGTAAGGCACCCTTTTATTCTATTCTGTTGCACCTTGTTTTATACATTTCAGTAATTATTTGGAGTTAATAATAATACGTGATTAAAGGAATTTTATTATAGTTTTGGTGTTTGGTGTTTGTGACATTTTGGCATTTTATAAGTAATTAGAGAAATAATATATTTTATTAGCTGAAAATTAGATAACAAACTACATAAAATGACACCAAAAAAAATACAGAAAAGAAAAAAATTAAAAATGCTAATCCAATTTCTCATCCAAATCTTCACTGCCATCAGTCTCTTATTCTTGAAGTTTTTGACCCCTGAACCTGTGAATTCCTTATATATGTGCCGATTTCCCTACACAGCTGAAACGACCTGCTCTAGGCGAAGCTGATCATTCAACAAAAAATATGGCGTTTTAGTTTTTGGTACGATCTGTTGTTGTTGATTGAAGAAGTGGTTGTGTGGATGGTGGAGACATAGATCGATGTCATTTTTGTGGATGCTATTATTGAGCTGTGATTGTGAGTGGGTTTTTCGCTTTGATGATATTTGGCCATCATCATCATGTTCATCCCACTCTTCATCATTTAAAATGGAGTCCAAAATAGCGTTTACACTGGCATAGGTCTCCCCTTCTCATCCAAACCTTCCTCAAGAACAAAGGAGACAAAATGACATATCACTGTCATCAGTCTCTTTGTCTTGAAGATTTATCCATCTCATTCAACAAAATCTGTTAGAACACACAGCTTACATGTTTGCCATATGTTATTTTGAACTTTTTGGCGTTTTAATTTGAACAATGTGAGGTTTATCTTAATAAAATTTTGTTGAATGAGATGGACAACATTGTTATGCTCTCTTAATAATGACCTAAGAATATTGTCCACCTCATTCAGTGAAACTTTATGGAGAACAAAACTGATGTTATAAGAAACGAGGTTTGCCATATGGTATTTAGAAAAATATGTTATTTGCTTTTGGTGTAATCAATGGAAGGGCCTGAGGTTGTTTATATAAGATGTTTTTGGCACGTAGTTTGGGCGGGAATTTTCTATAAGTTACTGTTTGTTCAGTAATAAAGATGGCACGTCCCATCATTAAGTTACTGTTTGTTCAGCTTTATCTGTTAAATCTGCAACATGTCAGTCACATCCAGATCAGAAACCACTGATGCAAACCATTGATGACAAACCACTGCTAACACACCAACAATAGTTATATAGCAAAACCACTGATGTTATACTCAGCAGTGGCTGTCCAGCAGTGGTTGGCTACCACCAACGGTGTTTGCCTAACATCTGATGTTTTACTCCATCAGAGGTTAGCAATATCATCAGTGTTTGTCTAACATCATCAGTGTTTGCCTAACATCTGATGTTATACCTTCCAAACTACCAGTGATCAGAAGCCACTGATGACAAACTACTGCTAACACACCAACCATAGTTGTATAGCAAAACCATTGATTCGACCACAGACTCACTAACTACTGATGTTATACCCAGCAATGGTTGTCCAGCAGTGGTTGTCTACCACCAACAGTGTTTGCCTAAATTTGATGTTATTACTCCATTAGAAGTTAGCAACATCATCAGTGTTTGTCTTACATCTGATATTATTACTTCATCAGAGGTTAGAAACATAATCAGTATTTGTCTAACATCTGATGTTATTAATAAATGCTTGTCTAACATCAGAGATTATACTAATTACAATTATTTAATAGTATTGCTTATTTTACTTACTTATAGTTGACGATTATACTAACATCTGATGTTATTAATAGTGTTTGTCTAACGCCGAAGCTACAACTAAAAAAATTAGAAAAAGTATATCACCAAAGAATTGATAAACTAACAGAAAAACTAGTGCCAACATATCACGAATAAGAAAACTAACTTAAGTACTATACAATATCACGAGACGACTGATAAACTAACGGTAAACGAGTATCCGATTTAAATCGCACACCCCGCCGCATCGCGCGGGTAAATGACTAGTGTGTGTGTGTATAGGGTAAGGTTCTAGAGTGAACACTAGGTTGAGAGTGAACTGTGTGAACTAATCTGAGCCATTGGATTATATCATCTATAGATTTTTAAACAATGGCAAGATTGTAATTATAATTTTGTAACTTCCCTTTAAATTAATTGACAGAAGGGTATTTGTGTCTTTTGTAAATTGCATTTATTAAACAATATAATCAAAATTCCTAAAATCTTGATAGTTTCCATATATACAAGATACAAAGTTACTAGTGTATACACATGTATATAGTCTCGATAGTATTAATTTATACAAGATACACAGATGTTTGTTTATACACATGTGTACAGTCTCGCTAACTATCAATTTATACAAGATACACAGCTGTTAGTTTATACACATATGTACTTGAATAATACACATGTGTATAAATCTGGTTTATACCGACCTGTGGGAACAAGATGTAATTATACACAAGTATATAAGTCTTGTATATACTGAGCTGTATACACATATGTAAAAATACATAATTTAATTAGGTTTAATATTTAATTTTAAAAAGAACATAAGAGTTTATTTAAAAATAAACATGTGAGAGAGAGAGAGTTAAGAGATGAGAAAATTAAAGGATTTTAATTAAAAGTACTTAACTAATATCATTTTTATCCTTTTAATCTAAAAAATGATCAAAGGCCAAGATTAGTTCACTCAGTTCACTCTCAAAAAGTTGTTCACAAATGATCCTAGTCATGTATATATACATATATATATGGAGATAACCCAATGAGATTTATGGTGCCTTTGTTTTGAAAACTGAAAGTGATTGATCGCCAAATGTTTATGTACAGAGCTACCCGGGAAACAAATATACACTTTTGTCGGATTTTAGTTTAACTTAGTATTTTTTTACCTAAAAATATATATATTTTTATTTTTACATCCCAAATTCCATAAAGTACGTAGCTTGCATAATAAATAATGTGACAGACATATATGTAAAAAAGAGATATTTATTAATATTTCTATATGAAAATCTCTCCAAATTATGTATATAAAAAAATACTTTTGTATGTGTAAAACAATAGACTTGGTTGTTTTTTTACTTAGGCTTTCCTTACAAATTATATTTATACATAAATATTTTGATCACCACACCTTGTAATAGGCTTTTTAATGAATCAGAGTTTAAATAATATAGTAGCTTGGTTTATATATGAAGTTGGTTTTATAAATTAAAATACAAGAATTCTAAAACTACATATGTACATGATTCGTGTATATATAAAATACATATACATGTGTGTTCGGGAACTAATAATCTTTATCAAACGTGAACGTGCATTAAAATACAAAGATTAAATAAGCTCAATTTTAAATGCATAAAATAATATATTATGCATAAAAATAAGAGTTAAATGCTTGGTTGGTCCCTGTGGTTTGCAAATCTTGCAGACTTGGTCCTAGTGGTTCACTAATTACACACTTGGTCCCAGTAGTTTCAAATTTTGCACTCGGGTGGTCCTTACCACTAACCTTTGTTAGATTTCTCAGTTAAATATACATAAAATGTCTATTATACCCCTCGTCTTCTTCATCCTTTCTATCTCTCTGAATAAAAAGCCCTGTCAACCACCTGTAACTACTCTGCTACCACCACCCTCACCCTCGCCGCCTTTCACCGCCATACCACTCAGCCACCACTGCCACAACCACCCTCCGCTACAACCACCCTCCGCCCACAACCACCCGCCGCCTTTCGTCGAACCCGGAGGTCTCCCTCTAATCTTCTTAACCGATCCGAACCCTTCATCCATCGGAATAGAACTAACCGGCGCAGCCGAAATAGGCGGAGGAGCAGCAGCCGAATGCGGCTGCTGCTGCTGATGTTCAAACGCTCCGTTCAACGACGCGGTGGTGGTGGTGACATGTGTCAACTTTACGGCCTGCGCTGCACTGATTGCCGACGGTGACATAGAGCCGTCCGGACCGTACTTCCTCGGCCTCCCCCTCTTTTTCACCGCTATCTCACTGCCACCAACACCGCCGCTGCCACTGCCACCGTGCTCGTTAATGTTGATATTCTGGTGGAACCCTACGCTGCTGCCGCCAACAACACCGCCACTGCCGCCAACACCGCCGCTGCTAGACATTACATCAGTAGCAACACCGTAACCGCTTGTAACGCTGGGAGGATACACACGGACGGTATTCACCGGCTGCTGAGACGAAACCACCAGCTGAGAGGTTAGCGGCCCCGACGCCATTGACGGCTGGAACAGTCTTCCTGCTTCAGATCCGTTCATTTGCATACAATTTTTCAAATATTTTCTTCTGAAAAATTGAAAGACATACAACACAAATCTCCTGTAACAGAAACACCATATAATATCAAAATTAGGGTGCGGCGGTGGTGGTTGTGGCGGAGGGTGGTTGTAGCGGAGGGTGTTGTGGCAGTGGTGGCTGAACGGTATGGCGGTGAAAGGCGGCGAGGGTGAGGGTGGTTGTAGCAGAGTAGTTGTAGGTGGTTGACAAGGCTTTTTATTCAGAGATAGAAAGGATGAAGAAGACGAGGGGTATAATAGCCATTTTATGTATACTTAACTGAGAAATCTAACAAAGGTTAGTGGTAAGGACCACCCGAGTGCAAAATTTGAAACTACTGGGACCAAGTGTGTAATTAGTGAACCACTGGGACCAAGTCTGCAAGATTTGCAAACCACAGGGACCAACCAAGCATTTAACTCTAAAAATAACTTGAAAATGCTTTCCTATCATTTTTTATATATCACTAATGCTCATGTGCGTCAAATCGTTTAAACATGTAACAATAATTACTAAAAAAATCACCTAGTGTGTGTAATGTAACCTTGTGAATGTATGGAGTTTTGCTAGACGTGCAATGACAATCATACAAAATTAAGTCTAAAACGTATAATCAAAATGTAATCATTGTTAAGGATGGTATCGATATTGACCTAATTTTGCTAGTTGTCACAATATGTAACTTGGAAATTTGTTCCGAAAATGTCGTGAATATCATTTCGCTCGATTATACGATTACGTATTTCGTAAATAAAATATAACATTTTATTGAATACGAAAAATGATTGAAATTGTATAATGTTAAAAAATTGTAAATGTCACACTGAAAAATCTAATGATGATTAAATTTTGTTTGTAGAATTATATGCATTGGCAAAACGAAAGAGTCGGGTAAGAATGAGTCGATAATGATTAGTTTTGTCTTTGTGAGAATGATTTAAACAGATGTAGGTTATCACAGATCAACTTTATAGAAATTGTTAAAATTTATTCAGTTAATCATATGCTAATTTCTCCCCTGTTTTGGTGTTTGGGTAGTGATGAACACTGCACACCAACAACAATTGTGTTAAGCATGTTGTTAATGGCCAAATATACTCGGCTTATGTTAAGTTGGTAGCGTATACAGTTCTACTAACCGTATTAAGTTAGTGAACACTTTTAACAAAATAACAAAATGATATGAAAGATGCATTGGTTGGAAAAGAACAGAGGCAAGCACTTTCATTAGGTTTTCGTATTGTTTAATTTGATACGAGTAAACTCTACTATAGTGAGTGTTTTCGTTTTACATCCCAAATGAAAGAAGAAAATGTAGTATGCACAAGCACAATAGACTACCAGTGCTGAATTTATCGTAAACACGTGTCACTAAATATCGTGAAAGCATCTTCTAGACGCTTCCAACAATGCCATAAAAGATAAGAAGACATGAACGCTACCAACATGCTTAACATTATCTTATTTAGAAATGCTTTTTTTTTGGAACAACACTTTCTTGTGGCTATCGCACTTCCCAAATTCAAGAGCCTCGTTGCTCCACTCTGGCTAAACTATATTGTCTTAACCGGGCCATGTTGGCTTCAGAGTTTGGCTTGGCATTCCCCGGGGAAACCTTACCGTTGGCTGTCACTTGACAGTCGTTGTGCCACCACAAACGCAGAACTCTCTGACGTAACACACGGTTAGACAAAAACCCGGAGGGGTTCGGCATCTCTGCAAAAAGGCTAGGCTCTATCCATTATTGCCTATTTAACTAAAGTGACACTAGTTGGGTTTAAACTTGGATCTTCATTGAAGAACCCAAGTCTCCCTACCTATTGGTAGATTTGTATATTTTAACTTGGTCATCATGATGACAAAATTGCAAATACAACGTTTGGCCGCTATTTTCCATCGTCTCTACTCACATAGCCACGTGATCTCTAGATAAGTGAAATTTTAGGTTTATAGGTAACGCATACCACGATCACGTATCTTTGTTTATATACGCTTGTGTATAACTGATTTTATGTACCTTTTTTATTTTATTAAAGTGAATGAATGCTAACCCAACTTATGAACTGGTGATGTATTAATGAGCCGAGATCACTGTTGATATACACGCATATCTCAGAAAGAAACCCAACAATAAGCCGAGATCACTTCAAACCAGGAGTCTCCGTCATAATGGGCTGAGAACATTATATTTTTGCTCATACGAGCAAGCTGACCAGACTCCACCCCATGAATCGACCCAAACTAAACTGTAGCGTTTCAAGGATGTAAACCATCTCAGATCTATCATCAAGAAACCTCTAAAACGACAAGATTAAAAGTCAACACCGACACAAATTGGGTAAAAAACGGGCATTTAAGTTAAAAATACCGCCAAAAAAAGAAATAAATAACACTTGTATCTGTGAAGTTCTGGTATTAGTACTCCCGATTAAAGAATTTTTGCCTTTTGCTCAAAGCAACTAAAACATGGCTAACCACGGTGTGCCGGGTTGCCAGGTTCTGACCTTTGACAAGAAACTACCTAGGCTTGGCTCAGAGCCAAGGAACCACGGAGCACCAGTTTGCCGGTTTGACCATTCACAAGAAGCTACCTTGGCCTTGCTTGCTTTTCTTTTTAGGGGAGATATTTCCACTGGAAATAGTACAAGAAATTTAAAATTAGAGAGATATATAGAGACGGTATCTGTATATGTATAGTAGAGATATGAAGACCATCAGGTGGGGCCGGGAGCAAGCGTGTTTGAAGGCAGGTTTACTCCTGCTCCTTTCACAGATACTTTAGGGGCTCTAACAGAGCTAGCCCTGCTCGTGAGGTTCGAGTCGAGAAAGAGAACGACCACTGTGATGTCATCATGGAAATGACGACGGACCCCACGATCGATCTTTTTCAAGTCAGAGTATCTCATTTCCCTCTTCTTTGCTGCTTTGCGCAATGCAACTTTTACTAGTCTCTTAGCAATTCCCTGCATCAATGAATATTAATGTTGTGAGTTTTCGTAGGTTGACACTAACACAACCTATTTAAACCCAAATTTATTAGTTGATATTATTTTTAGCATATTAATAACGTTAATTACAACCAAAAATACAAATGTATATAAAATAATTATGATTTAAACTATAAAACTTGATGCCCATTTCTTTCTCTCTTATTTTCTTTTAATTTCAACATAAAATACCCAATCAATCAGTTTAAGTTATTATATTTTTAACAGCAATTCCTAGATTTTCTAGGATAAATACATCAGCTCCAGAACACACCACTTAAATGTCCCCAAGGGCACGTTTAAATTATTACATAAAAGAAATGTTAAAAAATAAGTATAAAACTAAACGGGTTAAACCGGTCAACCTGCAAACCTGGTACGTCGACCCGAAACTGACCCAAACCAGCTTTAGACTAAACTCAAACCCGCAAATTTCATGTTAGGTTTGTGTCGTGTCAAAAAATTCACACCCCTTGCAGTAAATGTCAAGAAAAGGGTAAAATAGTCTTCTTGTTTAGAACATATGTTCAGGTTAGTAATGTAAACTTCCTAAAGAGGACAGAACACCCAAGATAGGTCTATACAAACCAAGAACAAAGAAGAATAAAACTTGACATTTAGGTCAACCAAGAATGATTTTGAAAGCGGGATCGACATGAAACCTATAAAATGTTAAACCGATGAATTAAAAAAAACAATAATAATAATTGATGATTGTAGTTTTTAGAAGAATTACTATCAATCTTGGTATTTCAAGATTAGTAGATTTGACCTCTAAAAAAGTCAAAACAGCATAACAAAAGTTTAAGTGTGTGTGTTTTAACTTTGAGGTATTTAGTTAAGCATCTTACGTTGCGTGGGTAATTCTGAACAATATCAACAGCTTCTTGATTGGTTAGGTGCTCCCAGAGGCCATCTGAAGCAAATATGATAAACTGATCATGTGGCTGCAGCTGGTGTGTCGAAACAGATGGATCTGAGCTCAATATCGGTCTTTTAAACGTTTCACGCAGGCGGAACTTAGCATACAAAGGCGCCTTATTGAATTCCGCCTTTTTTAAGTATACATCACCAATAGATTTTGAAATCTGCTAAATAAACACAGGTTTTGGAACTTAAATTTTAAAAATATAAGGTTAATCACCACACGTTAAGAGATGGCAATTTTGACCAATCGGTTATAAAAAGATCAAGATGTTTCATCTACTATGTTCAAATGAGTAAAATCATTTATATTTATATTTAGCTAAAATGGGAACAGGTTAAATGTGTCGAAAACTGTCCAAACTTCAAAGTATGTTTTCGATCCACTAACCCTCTTAATTCAAAACTTTATATCAACATTTGAGGTATTGGACAGAGATGTTGCAACTGTTACGGTTGTGAGGATATAACCATGTGATTCACTTTTTTTAATTTTTTATTCAAGGTATGCCAATAAGAAATCCATGAAAATTCAAAGAAATCATTCATCTATTTTGCCTATCAAAGTTTATCAATTTATTTTTCAAAGTAATTGTTTGGTCTCAGTAGAACAAACTTACAAGCTCCAGCAAATGGAACTTTAAATGGGACTGAGTTCTTAGAAGGTCAGGACTCTCTCTCTCTCTCTCTCTCTCTCTCTCTCTCTCTCTCTCTCTCTCTCTCTTTCCTTTGACTATCCAGGTGCAATGCTTGATAGATCCTAGTGTTTCTTTGCTGTGGATCTCTAGAAAAACCCTTGTTTTTCCTATTTCTTTCTGCATCATCGACCAAAGAAGACACACAGCGAACAATATCCCACTTTTTAAAGTACAAACTTGTGAATCTTCATTAGAAGGATGTTTTCTTGTTAAATCACTATTTTTTCTATTTTATGTTTATTTAATCTCCTCGTTGTACTTGCTGTGTACACATAAGTATACGCCTTTTAACTGCACTTTAATAATCTAGTAAACATCACGATTTTCATGGCTTCACTTTTGATTAAGGCATCAAAAAGACGGTCATCTCGTTTATGAATTTAAGAGAAGGTGCATGGATAAACCTAGGGACAATGACAGCTTATATTCTCTACTAACGCCAAAGATTTATTGCTTACACTTATATTATGTTGACTTTCAGTGTATTCTTTTTTACCATAAAATAATATGCTAACCTAAGAGGAAGACAAATTATGATCAAGATGAATAAATACAATTGTAACTTCTTGGACAGTACAAAACTACAAATCTTAATGGGAGAATATTTGCATGAACACCTAAATGTTACCATACACGATTATATATTAAAAAGTAACTATGTGTAAGAGGAAGTTACCTGTATAAGACCTTTTACCCGCCACACGTTATGCTTCAAGACGACAATCTGCGAGTCATCTGGATGCGCGGAGTGCAACTCCTGTCTCACAGACTCTATACATGCATTGTGTTCCTCTGAGAGCTGAATTGCAAGAACTTCCCCACTCACCTTCACATGCCTTCCCAAAACAGCTCGAGAATCTCCAAGATTAGCAATGTAAAGGGTCCCGCCACACACAACTCCAACAAGACAGCATGATCCAACAGCTGCTATTTGTGGTTTCATTGGCCACTGTTTCGATACAATAGAGAGGAAACCCTCTTCTGTTGCTTGAAATGCCTTTTTAATTACCTCCATTGACATTGATTGATTCTCTGAAGTGAACCCTGAAAAATCAACAGCTTTGTTGACTTCAGTGATCCTTAAAAGTATTGAAGAGCAGTTTGTACGAGCATAAAACAAAAAGAGTAAAATGCCATTTTCGTCCATGAGCTTTGGCCAGTTTTGCCACTTTCTTCCAAAGGTTTGTTTTTCCGCATCTAGATCCAAAAGGTTTAACATCTTGCAATTTTCATTTGGCTCGCTAACTTCATCCATTTTTCTCCGTTAAGTCAGGGGTATTTCCGTCTCTTTTGTTAACTTATAGGGCAATTCGGTCTTTTTTCAAGGGTATTCCCTCTTTTTACATAAGGTAAAAAAGACCGGATTGCCTTTTAAGTTAACAAAAAAGACGGAAATACCCCTGACTTAACAAAAAAAATAGGAGTTAACGAACCGGATGCAAATTGATAGAAGCCATCCGATTCCTATCACAAATGCTAAAATTTCAAAACATTTGGATCCAGATGCGGAAAAACAAACCTTCGGACGAAAGTCATAAAACTGGCCAAAACCTCAGGGACGAAAATGACATTTTACTCAAAACAAAAATTTATTAAAGGTTCAAATGACTTACTCTTAAGATGTTGAAATAAGTTACTATTAATAAAGCGTGACGTCTCAGGACCTCCATGCCCATCATACACTCCTACAAAGGTGCCATAAGGTCCCGATTCTTGCAAGCTTAAACACCCCGATTCAAGCTGGCTCTGATCCTCTAATAAATTATTAGCTTGAACTACAGCCATGGAGAAATCTCCATTATAATGATGTCCTGTATCCTTGTACCATAAGAGACCATCTTGACGACCACCCGAATCAGAGCCGTTGTGAACATGTCTGTCGGAACGTGGCCGGAAACAAGCCCACAAAAAGTTCATGAACCCAGATATCATACCTCATCTCATCAAGACCCCTTTTCTAAGTATTCGCATCTGATTAAGATCAAAGACTAACTTATTATTCTCGTCAAATCAAACCAAAATCCTACAAACAAGAAAAATATAAACAGAAATTCAAAGGTAAACTGTAGCTATGACATTAAAAATCAAACTTTAAATATGCAATTTTTCTGAAAACCACTCAAAACTATCTTTCTTTTTTTCAAACAAACCTCTTTCATTTAACGTCAGGAAAATTACATAAGAATGGCATGTAAAGGGCAACAAGCTGCGCCGCAACCCCTTTTGAATAGCAAACAACCCCCTTTTAAATAGCAAATCCAATTCTACCAAAAACAAAACTATCTCAGTTTATTATTTGAAAATATGCAATCTTATGCCCCTCAAATCGAACCTTCATCGCGATCTCAACGAAAATCAAATGTTATTGTAGGAACAACAATTGAAAACTTTTTCAATATGCAATCTCATAATCTACAAAAAAGAAAAAAAAAACATAAAATTGTTGCTCAGCAATTTAGATGCCCAAATCTTCTAAAAATCAAACCGAACTCGAACAGAAACACATAATTGATAATCCTACATACAAGTATTAACTTAAACATATATCACAAATACCATGATCACAACAGCCTCAGGAAATAAGAAGTCACAAAAAATAAAAAATAAAGTCAAATCTAATTAAGCAGTCAACAACAACAGGACACTAGCAAACAAAACCCTAACCTAAGTCCTCTTCTAATAAGTTGATAAATCAAACTCAACAATCAACAAATCAGGAGAATAACTACCTTCAGAGCAGAAACCTGAAGAAGATCTGAAGGCGAACGAATCGGATCTACGGATGAATATACACAAATAGAGGAATTGAAGATTCACAATTAAACAATGAAGAGTGAGAGTAATCTGATGATGATGATGAACAGGAATTTGAAGCTTATTATGCGAGTTTAGCAGAAAAACGCGGAGCAATTGGAAATTTGAAGAAGATGATCGATTGAGGGAGAGAGAGCTCTTATCAATCAAGGGAAGGAAGGGTAGAGAGAGATAGTCGAAGGAGTTTATCAATTAAGATGATAATTTAGTGATATGGTGTATGATAGTCTTTATGAGTTGTCCAAGACGTGCACTTGACATCAAGACAAGTGGCATCTACCCATGGTCGCTTTCGGGTGAATATGTTTGCTGCTCGACCTCACTTTTTATTAATATTTTAATTTAATCTAATTGCTTTCTTTCGTCACCGATCTTCATATACTCGCCTAAACACCTTCTTCATTTCATATTTCATATTTCATATTTCATTTCATATTAATAGTAACCATTCATATTAACAGTAACTAGTGAGATTGTTTCGCGCTACGTGACGAGGATTCGGTCGTTATCAATTTGTTTCATTACAATAACACTTCTATAACAAACGAAAGAGAAAATCCTAAAAAATAAAATTATGATATACCCAAGAGTATAGATTTATGTGTTTCGTATCGATCGATCACCATAAGAACGAATATTGATAACAGTTTCGGTAATACCAATACTTATGTCGATGTTGTTTTGTCAGGATTAGTTCGATTGGTTACGGTGTCGATACCAAAAATATTTTTTTAATACAATCCCTTTTAGAAAAAATGTATACTGGAATGGCTTAAAATATTAAATTAAAAAAATACGATTATTATAATTTTTTTTATCAATGATAATAATAAGTAATATCAACAATAACTAGATGTAAGCCTCGCCGCGTTGCGACTAGGGCTTACAAATTTAGGCGTAAGGTATACCAGGAATGCCAACTTCACCTCTATTGTGGTATGTGTTCCTTTCATGTTTACGCATTTCTTTTTTCTCAAAATGTAGCTCAAAACATATATAATAGATAAATAAATAAAGTTGGGGTTATGTTTTCTGAAACGTGAACTTCATTAAAAAACACCAACTTATAAAACGGGACGGTCAAACCACAAGAACTACATAAATACAAAATTACACCACTCGATCCATGAAACGGACCTCACTATCATACATAATAAAAATGTAGGATATTTTAATATTAATTATTATACATCAAGTAAAAACTAAAAAAGATTATAATTTACTCTATAGTGGTTGGTGGTGGTTTTTAACGGTGGCTTGGATGGTAATAAACAAAAGGTTTTAACAAAGTTAATTTTTTATTCGATAAAAGAGTTTTCGCTTACCTATATGCATAAACATTCCTAATTACCCATTTTATTTTTCTCTCCCCAAAAACTTCCTCTATTTCTCTCTCTTAAACTCAAATTTTTCCTTCACTATTTGATTTCATAAGGAAACAGAGTGTTTTATGTTGTGTCAACATATCCGCAAGTCTTCCAATAATGTTTACATAAATCTCTTTTTATGAGGTATATACCTACAGGGGATACATACATAATCTGTATCTATATGTAACCCTCTCAAATGTGTCCAAATTCTTGAAAGTTATTTTCAAACCCTACCATCTCAAAACTTTATCATCGGAGCACTTAAGTACCGGCACACGCCTCAACAGATTACTGGTTGAGGGTTGTCGTTGCCTCCTACGACGACCCCTTCTCTCATTATGCACTTAACATGTCCTTATTTCTGATTCATGGAGGTGGATCTAGTAGTCGAGACCAAGAACACCACCACAACAAACTATCACCGTTGTTAGAACACCATCGATGGGATCTGACGTGTCAACAATGCATAATCCTCAGAGACTGAAGTTGCAATCGAGTTCACGTTCTCGTTTTGTATGCTTTCCGGCAACTATGATGTTGGGTTATGTAACACCTGGTAAAATCGTGTCCAATAGTATAGTGACACGTGTTGTATTTTAAATAAAGTCTGTTAAAGACCAATAAGGACTAAAGGCGTCAACATGCTCAAACTGAGCCTCTGAGTGACGGTCTGATGTCAACATGCATAAAGCCTCTGAGTGACTGATATGTCAACATGCTTAAATCATTAGCCTCTGAGTGACTAATATGTCAACATGCTTGAAATTTGGCCTCTGAGTGACTGATATGTCAACATGCTTGAAATTTGGCCTCTGAGTGACTGATATGTCAACATGCCCAGCCTCTGAGTGACATTGGAGTCAACATGCTTATAATAAGCCTCTGAGTGATCCTTTACGAAGTCCTAACTCTCATACGTGTCATTTGTTGGACGAGAGGGTTCAATTTTGTAAATGTGTGAAAGTTGGATAATGGAGGGACTAAATGTGTCAACATGTTAATTCTTACCTCTGAGTGACCTTTTAAACGAACCGAGAGCTCGACAATGTCTGGACGTAACCCCGGGTATGCCAAATATTGGCTACAGAGGGCTAAAAGTGCCAAAAAGGTGTTTTAGAGAGGTTTAATAGGTTTTAAAAGTTAAGGGGCTAAAAGTGTCAAACTTTGAAACTGGCCATGGGGCGGTCGCGGGCCGCGAGAGACCTGGCCTGGGTCTCTCGCGCCCCGCGAGACAGGGTCTGCTGCAGAAAATTTGTTTGGCAGCTAAGCAAAACTCCACAAAACCATTAATTCGAAACCATTGACTTGTAATCAGCTATGCCACGTTTTAGGACACTTGTAAGCTTCCTCTTACACCCCTAAACACCTGGCTTCACCTCCTTTGAGCTCTCCAACTATAAATAGGTGCTTAAGTTCACCATTCCAACTTGCACCTTTCTCATTCAGTCACTCTTCTCCCTCCTCTGGAAGTTCCTAGCTAAAAGAGTATCCAACTTAATTCTCTTGCATTCTAGGAACCTCTTGTAAGTGTTCCTTACTCTTGCATTTTCGTTTATAGGCTTTTATAGCCAAAAGTCAAGCATTTTACAGAAAACGCTTTGACTTTCGGTTAAGACCATTATGGTCCAGCCATTGTTCGAAATGAACATGGCTAAGTGATCGTAATAAGGTAGGTGTTAGTCCCTATAAAGGGCACCTTCTGAAGATCACGTTTGTTAGACCAACTGACGGGTCAAAGTTATAATATTAAAAAGTCAAAGAGGCCATTTTTGGAAAAATCATAAATTGATCTTATATATGTTATGAAACCTGTTTTGACACTTAAACAAGTTGATAATAATTATTATAACATGTAAGAACATGTTCGGCTCGTCAATTTCAGTTCTAGGGTCGGTTCGTAACCGAAAGTCGCAAAGTTTGACTTCTGTTTTGACTTTCGATTCTGACCCGATTTAGATTAGTTATCTACTGATCTAAAGTTGCATTATGATCATAATATAATGTAGCATAACCCTCTGAAGTTATATTACATGATCATAATCAGAATCCGAGTTCATGCGCAAGTTCCATAACTATGTCATCTTTGACCAAAATGTCCTTTTTGCATAAAACAAGGTTTTAAATGGTAATGAACTTGAAAATGAGTTTCCTACTGATATAATATTATAAGTAGGATTATTTGGGATGTTAAACCAAGTTATAAACTAAGTTTTCAAACAGGTCCTTAAACTGTGTCGATAAATGACGGTTTTAGCCCTTGTGGCTCATAAAATGATTTTAACCAATCTTTTCAAGGTATATCAATTACCTACTGATATGTTATATTAAATAACATATTTTAAACATTTTAATCTGACCCTAATGTCAGTTTTCATTAAACATCGCTTAAAACGTCATTTTACGACATAAGCGTCGTTTCGGCGCATAGTATGATTTTAAACCATATTATTGACCAAGACTTGAGACCTACTGATTTTAAAACTTATTTTAAACATATTTACAGGAGGTACATGTTATAAACCCCAAATAATTTATAAACTTTGCGTAAAATGACCAAAATGCCCCTTCGGTGCATAGTTTGGTCATAAAGATAATTACACACATAATTGACATCCTACTGATATTAAATCATAAACAAATTGTTTTTCCAGAATACTCATGATCATAAACTTAAAATACATTCAAGTTCCTTTTATACGACATATAATTACCAAAATGCCCTTATAAGGCATAGTTTCATTTTAAAACCTTAACGGGCATACAAGTTGATATCCTACTGATATCTTAACTTATTCAAAATATAATGGCATATATAACTTGTCCATGACTTATCCGGTTACCCGATATTGCTAACGGTTACGTATATGTAACTATTTTACTGAAATTAATCGAAACCAGTTTAACCTTGTCATTTAAGTCTCTAAATCTAGAATGTTAATAGTTTACCCATATTAAACAAGTCAAGGTACTTGTTGGGATTAAACTACATTCTATGCAATCATCGTTTAATCTAGCGTCATACGTTTTGATCAAGTACGCTAGTCGGTTTAAGTCCATGACTTAAATAAAACAGTTAGTATTTAATTGGTTAGTTTATGCCATAATCCAGACCAGAGACTTGCCGGTAAATGCTATCTGCACTTAGTCCTATTTGTGTACGGCTGAGTTATTAAAAATTAAAGAAGACTAGCTCAGGTAAATACTCTCGACTTATTTCCCTATACGGGCTTGGGTACCGCTTGGTCGGAAATAGGATTCAATCGAACGCCGGTTCGGGGATAGTAAATCCGCATATTCTATTTTAATCAGTTTTATTTGATAATTTAAACATCGGGGGTTAACTACCGAGTCCTGGATATCCTCGGCTCATTACAATAGAAATGGCCATGACCTTAGCGTGGGTGTAGGCATACACCTGATAGACGCTCAATTATGCATTCCCACAAGGTTGGGAGGAATTGACTCCTTCGTGAGTCCAAAGTGGTGTGTACGTTAATTGTGTCTCGGTTTTCGTACCGAGCCCCGTATGTATGACAAACATGTAAATCTGTTAACAAGGTTGGACGGTCAATTTACCCAGGTTAAAAAAGATTTTTGTGCTGATACGCACTTAAAACATTTTTGGAATGTTTTCAAAATGAGTCAGTTAGGTGTATTTACCAGCGAAAGCTGACGTATTTTCAAAAGATTAATCTGCAGGTACAATACGAAAATAGGCCGAAAGTGCTTGGTAGTGATAGAGGATCTTGCAAATCCTAAATCTGCCCAAAGTCTGTTTTGTATTCTTTCCATGTACAATTTATGATCCGCCCGTGGATCTCTATTACAAGCTTGTATATTATTTTGTATTTTCGAATATTCGGTTTGTAATAGTAATTTTACTCCAAGACTTCCACTGTGCCGTGTTTAATTGACTATGATGATTATTAACTGACTTCACGATACTCCACACCGGGCCCACCGGTATATGGATTTGGATTGGAAATCCGGGGTGTGACCGGTTATAAAGAGCATTTTGGCATGGTGATCAAGCAATGTTCAGGTGATTATAAAGCATTATAAAGTGCAGCTAATGGTGAGTTAGGGTGACAAGCTGAGAGACGCGTGGCTTCTGTACTTTTGTGTGAAGTTGAAAATAGCAAAATAACCTAAGGGCCATCATCCAAATTAACCCATAAAAGAATAAAAGAAAAATAACTTGTACAATATATAACACAAGTTACAAACAATGATGTCTAAGATTATTTTAAATTGATAGTATATAAATTAGTAAGATATATTTATATTAATATCTTCAATTCACTTTTGTGATAGTTAATCTGTTTAAGTTGTGTTTGTTGGTTAAAGATCATAAGTCTATTACATCTAAGTAATGGAGCATGATTAGCAAACCACCCCGTTAATAACATAATTGATCCATAGCTTTGTGCATTAACATTTCAGTGTTCATCACCACTTCTTATTCATATGTATATATAATATAATATTAGTTGCGCGTTGTGATGGGTATGCGGTCAGTATCGATTCGATTGATAACAGGATCTGTATGGTATCAGCACTTGGTATAGTAACCAAAATATAAAAGTAATGATATGACCAAAATGATGTTTACACGTGTTTTACAATGGTCGAAAACCATAAAAACGAATATGAGTTCCAACAATAAGGATGCCAGTATCAATGTTGTTCGGTCGAAATCGACAAGGCATTGATGTTGCTAGGACGGCGTCAGTTTAGTTACTCATGACAGGGGTATAGTACCAACGCTCGCTATCGCTTACAATATATAAAATATACTTTATACTACTACCGAAGTTGTTCACACGGTATTGGTTAGATTCGTCACAATAAAAAACAAAAAAATCAATTATATTTCACCCGTTCGATTCAAACAAAACTTATATTGAATTGTAGATAAAAATAAGCATGTCGCAACATTATATTATTAAAATAATGTAAACGATAAACGGCATCGACATTTAACAAAAATACTAAATGTAGATAGAAAATAGACACATTGTAACTACATACTCAAAATTTTATAAGACATTGTTTCATAAAAGCTATAATTGAAAAACAAAATATGTTTAATTCATACAATAAAATTAATTTAATTCATATAATAAAATAACCAAAAGCAAGAAAAAAATATAATAACAAATAAAAATTTGTTAACTGTTCATGACAGCTTTCTTTTGATAGTTATAGTAAACAAATAGTAAATTATAGTAAATAGTAAATGTATCTCTCCTGTTACGGCGGTGTCGAAACGTAAGGTAATTTGAATTTATACCGTCTAATGAAAAAAATTATCATATTTAAACCAACTCGTTTTTAAAGAGCATTGACGTCAAAACGTAGACTAACTAAAAACATACATAAAAATTTGCGTGAAAACGTATTATATTTGACCTGACAAAATTTATACGGAAACGTAAACCAACTTAAATTTATACTGACACAAACATATATACAAAACAATATCGATATGGCGGCAATATGATTGGTTTCCCTCGTGTTACACGGCGTGACTTTGGTCGTTATCAGCTCGACTCATCGGAAAACCAAAAAGCAAAGATCGATATAAGTAAATCCCGATATCGGTTCCGTACTGGTTAGAAAAATAAAAATAGGTTTTTCCCAAGCGAGATTTTGATCGATTTATCCCGTACTACGCGGCGTGACTTTGGTCGTTATTGGCTCTACTCATTCAAAGCGATATCAATACAGGTTCAGATAATACCAATGGAAAAAAAGCAAAAAATATCAAAAGTTTAAACCCTAAAAGAAAAAAAAGAAAGAAACAAAAAATATCATTAAATGTTTTAGAAATTGAGTTTTAAACGAGTCTGGCTCGAGTTCTCTTAAGTTATACGAAGTAAGCTCGAGCTTAGACGAAACTGGGCTTGACTCAATGCTTTTACACTGCTCCTTTGCAGTGTGAAGGAAAAAAAATATTTTCTCATACATTTTATATCCATATAACAATGCCTATATAAATCCTTTATTTAGTTACTATATAAGCGACTAAAGGTGTAGTATTCATTTTTAGCTAAGCATTAGTCTTTCCTTTATCAAAAATGACTTTATACGCCCACAATATCATATATGTATCATTATAAGTGTATGCATTCTTCATTATAGTTAAGCATTAGCCTTTTCTTTATCAATAACGAATCGGATCTATGGATGAATATACACAAATAGAAGAATTGAATATTCACAATTAAACAATGAAGAGTGAGAGTAATCTGATGATGATGATGAAGAGGAATTTGAAGCTTATTATGCGAGTTTAGAAGAAAAAGGCGGAGCAATTGGAAGTTTGAAGAAGATGATCGATTAAGAGAGAGAGAGAGCGCTCTTATCAATCAAGGGAAGGAAGGGTACAAAGAGAGAGAGAGAGAGAAAGAGAGAGAGAGTCGAAGGAGTTTATCAATGAAGATGATAAACTACTGATATGGTGTATGATAGTCTTTATGAGCTATCCAAGACGTGCACTTGAGATCAAGACAAGTGGCATCTAGCCATGATCGCTTTCGGGTGAATATGTTTCCTGCTCGACCTCACTTTTCTATATAATATAATAAATGAGATATATTTGGAACATGTGGCGTGTTATAGTGGAGCCTCAAGCTTATTATGGGATAGAATGAATTTGAGGCCATATGGAGGTGAGATCCGAATTGTATTCAAGTCAGATTTATGATTTGGTTCACCTGAATTCACTTAATCAAATATACTATAAATTATAACATATCAATGATTGATATCATAATCTTATTCCATATCTACACAACATCTCTTCTTTCTCTCTCTCTCTCTCTCTTTGCTTTTTCTTCTGATTCTTGAACAAGATTAATAATATTTCAAGATCGAATGTAGTTGTTGATCTATTATTTCTTTGTGTATATCATCGTTTTGATCATGTGGATTATTAGTTTTTAAAAATATTGATTCGAATCATGTTAACAATATTATTCTTTTACTATCTTTCAGATCTGATCGAAAAAATTAAGGTATGTGATATATTTGTGTCGATTAAGCATTAATTTTTTTTGTTAATCCAAGTTGTTGATGTTTAATTGTATAATTTTTTTGTTATTTAAATCAGCACCGATGTATTCGGCACCATCTTCTTTATTGTGCGGACAAAATCATAGGTGTGTTGTTTGTGTGTTATGTTTGGTTATTCAACATTAATCGAAGTTACTAGTGTTTTTGTTTTGATCGTTTATGCTGAAACCCTAAATCTGAACTATCAATCGAACAACGAATCTTCAAACCACTTAAGAAGTTAGTTGAATTTTGTTACTGTTTTTTGATTTTAATAAGCTTAAACGTGTTTTTTGAGGTTTTAGCTCTATAATTTTTCTAAAATAAAAAAACTATCGATTTTATGCGGGTTAAGTTGTTAATACATGTTTGATGATCTTCTCATGTTAACATATAAAAGGTTTTTATTGTATGGATTTTTCGAATTTTTATATAAAAATATTTATAGTTTGTGTATATGTTATCAAGATTTGTTTATTTTTTTTGTCCAGATTTATTGTTTTCAGTTTTTTTATAGATTGCTCATGTTTTTCATTCGTGGTTGTTTGCATTCAAGAATTTTTTAAATAATTACAATATTTAGGTTTTAGTTCTTTCAAAATTTCATCCATAGTTGTTAAAATATTGACACTTCAATTATTTGATTTTTTAAACTAATGAAAAAATAGTTTTAATTAGAGATTCTGCAGTAAATGCAATATATTACAATTCAATTACATTTTTGAGGATTTGTATTTAGTATTGTTAATAATTGGTTGTTGTTGTTATTATTATTATTATTATTATTATTATATAATGCATTTTTTAATTGTGATGATAGATTTTCTGCAAAAATATAGATCTAAAGAAAATGAATCCCAGTTTCTTTAAATTTATCGATGATTCAACATTGTTCTACTTTGTATGTTACATTATTCTTTTTTATATTTACTTTTATTAAGCTTGATTATCTTTATAATATGTATAATTAGATTTTTTTAGTATGTTCTTTCACATACAATACCAAGTGATTTTGCAGCTGACCTGTGGGGAGATAATGTGTCTTATGGTGAGTTGATCCAAATATCCTAAATAGTTGTTAACTATATGTATATAAATAGATTTTCTAACTAATGAGATGTTTAGGTTTTAGATTTTCAATTAATTTTTATTTTCAATGTTCTTATATTATGTTTAGATAGATTCAAAAATGTTTGAAATTTATAAAATGAATTTTGTTATTTTTACATGTTTAATGATTTATACTGAGTAGATGTTAATAATTCTTTTTTGTCTACATTTATTGCAATGTCTAAATAATTACCATATTCAGTTATGTATATTTTAAAATTTTGAAATATGAAATATATTTATTTATGATTGATTTCTAGATCAATTTCCATCATTTTTAATTTGTAATTATCAGTTATTAACTTCCTTATTTAATAACCTTATAATTTAAACTTATTTTATTTGTTTATTGTCATATATAAAAGATTTTGTTATTGTGGGAATAGAATTATAGAGCAAATTAAGACCAATTAAGTTATTATTTTACAAACTTTTAATTTTAAAGCATAAATGTTATATCATATGAAACTCATTGTTATTAAATATTCAGTTATGCATATACTTGAAATTTTGAAATATATTTACTTATGATAGATATATAATTCAAGTTCAATCATTCTTTAATTTGTAACTAGTTTAAGAACGCGTGAATTTCACGGGTTGGAAAAAGAAAATATCTGCACCGTTGACATAAATATTATGATTAAATACACGTTAAAACACAAACGAATATGTTAGATTACAACGACAAATTGAAATACATGAATATGCAACGATCACAATTTGTTGATAATCTCTTTATAAACCACATTAGTTGTTTTATCTGTAGGTTTCCCGTTATTGTCAAGCATTAGTAGTTTGACTCCATCTCGTGTTTTTACCCGTGATAAAGCAACATACAATTGACCATGAGAGAAGACGGGTTGTTTTAAGTACAAACCAACTTCTGTGGTGTGTTAATTTTAAAATCTATTTGGTTCTTTTAAACTAAATTTAGAGTTGAGGAAACAAATTTACACATTCACATGTATAGGCCAAACGAATGGTAAGTTGGATCTTTTTAATTTGCATGAACTTTTAAAACTAAGGGTTCTAATATTCTCAAAAGTTACAAAAATAATACCTTAAAGAGGGGGCATTTTCTAGGATAGAATAGCAACTTCGGTTTTGTAGTGTGTTCAACCTCAACAAATCAGTAATGTCTTCAATGAAGGTTTTAATATCTTTGTTAGGATAAGCAGGTCAAATATATAATTTAATTCTCTTTATAGTCAAAATAGAAAGGGCTCGATAAAAATGAACAAAAAGAAAAAAGTTTGGCCAGGTTTTAATCCATGCACTTGTGGTTTTAGTTCCTTTGATCAATATAACTTCATCGTCTGCAATACGTTCCTCCAGGACTTCGTCTGCATATCCGATGAATGAACCCTCCATGTGAGCAAATGCTGACTCCTGTACAAAACCAAAAACTCAAACTCACCGGATGTTGAACTGGAAAAACTCAAATATCTCCATTAAGAAAACTTACAAACAACATACGTTTATTTCTATCAGAATAAAAAGCAAATGCTAGAACGTATAAGCAAATGTAGAAAGGGTGGGACTCGGTTCTACTCGCCACGAAATCTGGCACGATCTTTGGATCATAGACGCGGTTGTTATGAATGTCAAAACAGGATTTATCGGATCATTCAAAAAGGAACGAGGTCCAAACAGGTTATCACACTAAAACTTAAACCTTTTATTTCTAAAACTTCAATAAAATCTGCAAATGAAACGACTTTTGAAGTTGTATGCGTCAAAAAAGTGACTCATAGTTTTGTTCGACCATATGGCCCGTTCTACTTTTAGCTAAACTTTTTTGAATTTAACTAACCTGACCCGTTTGACCAAAAACACAACCCAAATCCAAACTTAATAAGTAAACTGGTCAAAACTGCCACCTCTTAACAGGGCAAATTATCATTACCTCAAGAATCCACCACGTTTTAGCATAAAAGAAACACCATTACAAAGATGCGAATGGTCAGACATGCCATCTTCAGCGCCAATATTGGTTCATGCTAATGTATTAACAAAGAAAAAAATCCTACCCAAATTCATAATACACGATCTAAACATATATCATACTATTTCTATTTCGGGAGATAATACTTAATAAAAAACACAAAATAACATATTTGCAATCAGTCTCCAATAGGGATAAGCAAATGGTTCCGGGTACTACCGAACCGGTACTGGTACAAAAATTTCTGAACCGACTCGAAAAATTGATAACGATTCGGACCGACATTTAGCGTTTTCGGTACCGATATTTGCCGATTTTTACCTTCAAATACTGGTCCATATTGGTACCGAACCATACCATACCGGGCATTTTCGGTAAAAAAAAGTACACCTAGATCAACCCGTTTACCCATTTGTCTAAAATCATTCAAGTAAATAAGTATTTTAAGAAAAAAACAAAAAAAATAAACACCCATTTAACCGGTTGGTGACAATGTACATCCTAACTTGACTCGTTGGTGACAATGTACATCCTGACTTGACTCTTTGGTGATAATGTACAACCTAAATTGACCCATTTGCCTATATCCATTTAAAGATTTATTTTAAGAAAAAAACTAATATAAATATTCCCAATTGGCCGGTTGGTGACAAAGTACAATCTAAACCACAACCGAAGGTTCACCCATTTGCCAAATATAATCTACCTTCTCAATCATTAAGAATAAATGCGATGTTTTCTTGTTTCTAAGATTTAGTTTTGTAATGTCAAATCTAAAATTCAAAAAGATACATAGAGAAATAAAAAGGGGTACAACGCTTACCGGAATCTTGCTCTCGACAGTGATGTGTCAGTCATCAAGTTACGGGCGAAAACCGATGGAGTTGGGTTACCGGAATCTTGTTCTCACGGTGATGTATCAGTCGTCAAGTGAGTTGCGCAACTTGTCTAAGAAAAAGTTAGAATGAGACGGTAAACACGTGGCGAAACATGCATGAAGATATGGAAAGCACCGATGAGCATGAAAATGATATAATTAAAATTTATGTTTTGTGAGCCTACAAATGTAGAAAGGGATGGACTCGCTTCTACTCGCAACAAAATCTGACACGATCTTGGGATCATAGAAGCGGCTGTTATGAATATCAAAATAGGTCTTATCGGATCAATTGAAAATGAATCATGTCCCTAGCACTAAACCTTCTTTTCTAAAACTTCAATAAAATCTTTAGATAAAACGACTTTTAAAGTTATATGCTTTAAAAAAAGTGACTTATAGTTTTGTTTGACCATATCCTTGTTCTGATTTTAGCTAAACTTTTGAATTTAACAAAACCTGACTCTTTTGACCAAAAACACAACCCAAACCAATTTAATAAGTAAACTGGTCAAAGCCGCCACCTCTTAACATGGCAAATTATCATTACATCAAGAATCCACCACGTTTTAGCATAAAAGAAACACCAATGCGAAGAAGCGAATGGTCAGATTGAAGAAACATTGGTATAAACTATATCCGGGGATATCTAGGTTCTGGTTCGAGGTCTCTGCATGTAAAGATTATCTCTTATTTGCCGGTCGATATGATCTTAGTTCAGACTCACTGCAAAACTGATAACACCGTTAGTCTCGCCACTGGAGAAAAGGGGGAGGGGGGTTTCTCCATGACCAAACTCCAGCGTGAGAATAAGTATATTGGTTTGCAAAGGATAATGTGTGTAATTAATGAACAAGAACAAGCGTATCCTAACCTGGAGGTGAGGTCCTTTCTTTATAGCCGGAGAGATTTATGTAGGAGATGGGCTGATGGCCTTGGGCCTAGAAGCGACAACCATGAATATCAATTTTGTCTCTTCTGCCACAACCGTTAGTGAGCGCTGGCAGGAAGGGCGCTTGGCACATGGTGGATGGGGCCACGTGTCCTGGCAGTTGTCCTTGTTGTCTGGTCTGTCATCAGCTGTTAGTGGAGATCGTGTGATAGTCGCTGGCATACGTCCACGACTGTTCATCGTGCAACGTGGTCTAGCACAACCTGCCAAATGCTTATTGGGTCACAGCTCCACCACTTGAACCTTTGTACTTGATCGATGTCTCATTGGCTTCTCCTTACCGCGTGGCCTTATCAGTGCTTTTTGGCCAGCGTGTACTTGTAGGGATCAAGTTCTTTTTTCAAGACTAAGTACGAGTTGCTCTCGCCTTAGTTTTGGCCTTGTGTGTAACTCCCAAAAGGGCTGTGTAGTCGGCGCAAGGTTTTAAGAAGTCGCAGCTAGAAGCTTACTTAATTAGCACAAGATGTAGGACTTGCGCTTTCATGTTTAACTTGCCGTTGCGCGAGGTGCACAAGGTTTATTAAGCAACCTGCTGTCTTCAGGGTTGGCTTACCGTTGTGCATAGCGCGCAAGGTTACTCAAGTGACCTGTTATCATTATGAGGGTATGGTATCCTGCGCAAGCGTAGGATTTTTGGGACCATACCCCTCCAAGTCCCCCCCAGTCTAGTGTGGCTCCTATGCGCAACTTAGCAAGTAGGTGGAGCGCAAGACTATAAAAAATCATGTATGCGCGTTTATTTCAACGGTCGTAAATCGTTAAGGCCTTTGTGAGGAAGAGACCAAAGAAAACCTTTGAGTGGAGGAAACCATTGCTCAGGTTAAAGTCTTTGAAATTTGAATTTTCATAAAGCTGACAGGTCTTTAGGCCAGTTGTTGAGAAAAAAACGGGGCGGAAGTGACCTCTGACGGCTATAGCAGGCTGTCAACAGTGCTAGTTGCTTTTTCACTAATGAATAGCAGAAAAGTACCAGCCACGCGCGCGTGGCACCTGTCAGACTCCCACTTGCCCTCCACATGTCACCTGTAGATTTGTCACTGGGTGTGTGGAGGCGTCACGCTTCCCCATCGCATTAAATGCGATGAGTATAAATAGATGATTCGCCTTGGTTGAAATTCACTCATCTCTTCACTTCTTTGTATCTCTTCATATTTATCTTCTCCAAAACCCTTTCCGATCCTTGCTCCGTCTGATAGCCAGAGATGATGACCGAAGAAAGGCCCCAAAGTACCATCGGCGGAGAAACTACGAGTTTACTGCCTGTATTGAAATGGTTGGCGAACAGTTTTCAAAAACTTTCGCCGGTTTCAGATTTCCGGAAACTGATACCCTTCTGAAGGGAATACTGCTGCAGATACCCCACATGGCTTCATCACTTTGTTTTTCGATCATTTTGCCGACGGGTAACTTCCGGCTGCTGGCGACAAAATTCTTCTTGAATATCCTTGACCACTACCGATTTCATATTTCCCAGTTGATGTACTAAAAGTAGTCTAATAAAAACAAATGAAATTAACCTAATTCTAGACTCATAGTAATACCCTAGACTCCTAAACTCGACTAAACTACTAACCGGCAAGTGGACCGATCAATTGTAGTAAGCTTAAGTAAGTCTGAATATCGAACCCACAAGAGTCTCTAATTACATTAATGACTCTATTTAAACTAAGCTGACACACTTAATTTATTTTATATTGGGGGGGGGGGGGTACTAAAACTCCAAATATTATAATTAAACTAAAATTTACTTAACTAAGATGACTTAAAAGTGTAATTTTGAAGCAAAGATTTAATTAAGTGATAATGGAACAACTACCTAGGTTAGAATCTTTATTACTATTTAATGGTTTCTAATTGAATAATAATGTGATAGGGAACCAGGATCTTAAAATACTAAATCCTAAGGAATACCGAACAGGACTCCCGACCCTTCTCGGGAAGACACCTATGATATCCTAAAGATAGCTATGCTTACCGGTTTATCAGATTTCCTTTCGGTTATCTAATGTTTAATAAAGTGTCTAGAATAGCTAACTATCTCTCAATAGGGAGCTTAGCCTAACTAAGGTTCTTGATTTGGTTTAACCGACACAAATATGGCAAGTAAACTAAAATCGGGCTTCTCTCAAAACCTAATCCTAGCAATTTACCTATTTAATTCAGTTAATAAACTATTAATCTCAATAATTAGTTTAGTATAATGTTAAGATTTGATTATTTTTTCATTCAATTGTTTCTAGGGTTTATTGGCCAATTTACCGAAAGATTACCTAACCTGTTAAGACTCGACAATCAACATAAACCTATTCTTTGAAAGGCACTCAACTAGATCTATGTGAAAACAATTAAACAATCAATAATTAACTCAAAACATGCAAATACACCAAATCAATTCACCAAAGTTTACTACTTTATCAAAAATCCTATAAACACATTATAAATTCAATAAAAATCTAACCTTTAATAATAAATCATCAAAACCTAGGTAGCAACAGAAAATCTAGCCAATAATCATTATCTTAAACATAATCAAAGTGAGTTTAAAAACTAAATTCATCAAAACGAAAACAAGAAAGCTAAAGGTTAAGAAAATTGGTAAACAAAACCCGGAATTTCTTTGATCTCTAGGCTCCTAGCTTCAATTCAATGATTCCCGAACAACTTCTCCTTCAGAAACTAGCTCAAGATTACCAGAAATCACCTCCTAAGCATCCAAGTTCGTCCCATAATTTTTATTAGCGTTAAACTCTAATATAAATAACATACTTCAACCAAAACTAATCAGATTACGACACTTTCTAATAAACTAGTCCTCTCCTTGGCCGCGAGAGGCATAGGGTAACTGGTCGCGCCCGCGACCAGGTTGTATTTCTTCGTATTATCTACTTCCTCTCGCTGGCTGCGAGAGGAGTGTCTTCTTGCGGTCGCGGGCCGCCAAAGGAGTATTTTCCCATTTTCTCGATTTGTTTCTTCTCTCGACTTCCAATTACGATCCGGCTCGGTTTCCTTCAACATTTCAGCTCGTTTTCTCCTCTTTTCAGCTACTTCCATGAACCAAGACCTGCAAAACATAATTGGATTAAAAGTAGTTAAATTCTTGTAGAACCGAAATGAATATTAACGAAACTAGTACAAACTATACACGATAAATTGATGTATTATTCAATACATCACCAGTTGAACCCCATGGGAATGGTCAGGATCAAACATATTGAATTTCTATGTCGCTCGATGGGCATCCACCCAACCGTAAACCGGTCCTGGATTTTTTATCAGCTTCACTGCTCCCTAGGGTTTTGCTCCTTTCAGCATCGCATTCAGGTGAAGAAGATCCTGCACACCCCTCCCAAGTCTTACCATGATTGGAAACAAAAATTCTTCTTCATCAAAGCTAGGGTCATCCCTATAAGGATGCACTTCCGCGGGGCTGAAGACATTCCAATGGAGACAATCTCCATTCTTGACCATGAATCGAGGTATCAGGATATGAAGGAGATCCTGGTCGTTCAGTTGCCGGAGAGAGCGTTAGTTGCTGCGGGGATGAGCCTATTGTGGAAATCTGACCGCCGTGAGAAGCCATTGTGTATGGAAGATGATAAGAGTAAGCTCCATTATTTTGTTACTTCTCCTTGTACGTTATTTCTAAACCATGCGCGTTTTTGTAGGGGTTGCGCTGTACATTGCGGCGTTCCAGAGGGAAAATGGGCGAATGAAGAATGTTCCGCTTAATCCGGAGGAACCAACCTGGTATTCCCAAATACTTGGGGAACTTTGAGTTGCCTCGAGGTGCGGATTTAATGGCTCCTCTGTTCAGAAGTGGTAAGTGTTAAATGTTTGTTACTTGCACCCTTTCGGATTACTTAGTGTGTATTGCGCCACGATACGGTGCGCTGCGGAACCTGGGTGTTGGCCAAGATTCGAAGAAGAAGAGGCGCACGGGGCCAGTGTTGGTGCAACCAAGAAGCCTGCTCAACCCAAGGCGGACCCACCCTAAGGTACGTGCTCTGTGTCTGACACTTGGGTTAACTATGTGGTGGTTTCTGATTCGTTAGAAGGCCTTGCGCCTATAGGCTTGAAGAAACCCAAGGCTGAGTCACAAGATGCCGTGGAGATACCGCCTGCGAACCCGGACGATCCAATAGATCCGGAGTCGAGCCCAGAACCCCTGAATAGAAAAACCGAGAATTGAGCTATTCCCAAGTGCGATACAGTTGCGCAACCTCCTAAGAAGGTTGCATGTAGGAAAACCATAGGCAAGCGCGGGAATCTTGACGCGCTTGCAACCAAATTTTCACCAGGTAAAACCTTATCTTGTGCTTAATATTTTATTCTTCCTATTAAACCGTTTCAGCACCTTCGTTATACAGGGAAAGATGAAACACCATTCTTTATGTCATCCGCTCCTGACGTACCAGTAGAGACCACACCAATGCCACAACCCGTTTATGGGGCTGCGTAAGCGCCGAGTGCCAAAGGTGGTGAGTCGAGTGGTAACGGAGGCAAGTGTGGATGTTGAGGCAGTGGTTCCTGAAGGGATGCGCCCCAATATACTTCTCTTCCAAGGACTTAGTCGGCGGAATAGTACCTGGGGTGACGCTGGGGAATTTGGAGAGCACCCTTCTGACGAAGGGTCCCCAATTCGTCCCGATGAAACCCTGGGTGACTACTATTACCGATCATATTCAGAGAAACGAGCTGCCTAGGTTCATACTCCTGTTTGGAAGTTGAAGTAGGGTGAAAGGTTCAGCCACTGGTAGGTATACCGGGAGTGGTTTAAAGGTGCTTTCCCCCCAGCAGAGGTGAGAGCACGCGGGGAACAGGGCTATGAACAAACGTACCGCGCATATCTACAACTTGCTCTAGCTCCACCTCCAACACTCACAAGATCATCCGAGAGTGGCGTAATATGCACAGAGATCAAGAAAATTTTGAATCTACAAAAAAAGAAATGGCGCTCGAGCGGGCCCAAATGGCTATGCAAAACAAGACTGGAGGCCGAGAAGGCAAAGTTCGCTGAAGCGCAGAAGATCGAAGAATGGTCTGTGCTGGGGTGGAAAAAGAAGGTCGAGAACGCCACTGCCACGCTTTGCTGAAGCGTAAGCTATGGAAAGAGGCATGTGAGCGGGATAATAATGAGAAATATCATTGAGGAATGAAACCGTTGCCTTGCGCGCTGAGATGGAGCGCCTAAAGAAGGAAAAAGAGGAGGCTACAACTGCCTCCGAAGAAGCAAGGTCTCATCAGGAGCGCAGTGAGCAGAAAGAGGTAGAAATTTCCGCCCTTCTTATTTTACGAAATCAAGAGATTGCCGAACTTACATCCTTATTGCGTAATCAGGAAGAAACTAGGGCGGCTCTGAAGGTGCGAAGAAAGATCTCCAAGCTGCCAGGGTTGAGAAGGCTGAATTACAGCGCCGACACTTGGAGGATCAAGAGAAACTGCGACTCTCTGAAGTGAAGGTGAGCACGGGTGAGAAGCACGCCGAACTTGCAGAGCAAAAACTGGAAGATTCAGAGGCAGCCCGCGCCACCGCAGAGAGTGTAGTTGAGCCTTTGACGAGTAACATGCTCTGGATGCAACAGCACGGAGTTGTGAATGTATTTCCATCCGCTGTACAGATTTCCAATTCGATCCTTAACTCGGTAGAGTTAGACAATGTTGTGGCTAAGCTGATGGTCACCGCACGCCATGACGAATATGCGCAGGGTTATGCAGAGTGCGCTCATCACGTAACTCATGCTTTGGATGTTACTTGGGATACCAGCCATGCCGCTACCTATGGAGTCAATACAGATGTTGCCTTTTCAAAGGCGAAGCAAGAGTATGACCGTCTGCAGCTACCAGTGATAGATCTGGTAAGTGAGGTACTTCAGCATGACGAATTTGTTGATCGTTTAAAGGATGTCTTCCATGATGAGGCGGCGGAAGTTGAAGAGTCAGAGGAATAGGGTGCCAGTGCCTCCCGCGTGTAATGTTTAGGACGACTGTTAGGAGAGAATCTTGATTGTACTTCCATGTAATCGTGTAACATGTGTTCTTTTAAGGACAATGCAATGCTGTACTTTTTGACCCGATGCAGGTATGTTTGAAATGGTAATCTGATGTATTTGTGTGAAAATAACCACTTTGTGTTGGTAGAGAAAATAAAATTGGTAATGAGCTCATGTATGAACGTCACAACCCCATCCGCGTGCAATGGTTGACTGCTGAAAATGAGGCGAGTTTTGTTCATGAGTCGTGTTATACCACAATGTTTTTGCGTATAACCAAAGTGGTTTCACGCATTTGTAACAAAAAGGCTAATAATCCATGTCGTGTAATGACTTTGTTTTCTTTGTATTAACGATAAGGCGCATGAGCCATGTACAAAATCGATAAGATTAGATCATGAGTTGAGTAGCAGTCTTTTGCGCCAATACTGATAAAGCGCAAGGCCAATGCGTATGAAGATGCTCGGATTACATATAACATCGCCATAATTGTTACCAATTCCAGGTCCTAGGAATGTTTGTGCCATCTAAACGCTTGAGGGTGTAAGCCCCTTTCCTAAGACTTCATGGATTATGTAAGGGCCTTCCCACTTAGGCGCAAGCTTTCCTGTACGCTCAGCGTTAGACATTTCGTTATCTCTTAAAATGAAATCTCCAGGAAGGAAAGTACATATGCGGACTCGCGTATTGTAGTATATTTCAAGGTTTGACTTGTATTTGGCTTTGTTGATTGCGGCGTTTTTACGCCTGTCTTCCAAGATGTCCAGATCAAGCCTACGTGCTTCATCGTTATTCTGGGTTCGCATAGCGATCATACACGGTGATGGGAGACCAATCTCAGCTGGGATTACTGCTTCAGTCCCATAAACCAGGCTAAATGGTGTTTCGCCTGTGCTGGTTTTCGGCATAGTCCGATGAGCCCAAAGGATACTTGGCAACTCATCAACTCAACCTCTCCGACCGTCCCCAATCTTGTCTTGATCCCTTCGACTATACTTCTGTTGATACTTTCAACTTGGCCATTCTCTTGGGGATGCACGACCGAAGTGAACACGTGCTCAATGTGCATCTCAGTCATCCATCGTTGTAAATCTTCGGATGCAAAATTGGGGCCATTATCACTGACAATGCGTAGAGGCAGACCGAAACGACAAATAGTGTGTTCCCAAATGAATTTACGAACTACCGTGTCGGGGTTGATGCGAGTGGCTTGGCCTCTACCCACTTGGTAAAATAATCGACAGCTACGAGTATAAACTTTACGGCACCTGGGCATCAGGAAAAGGTCCCACCATATCGATTCCACTGCTGAAAAGGCCACGCTGTTGTCACTGGGATCAAAGGATATTTGGGGGGCAATGTCTTAGGCGCGTGTCGCGACATGATGCACATTTTCTCAGCGTTTCGAATGCATCTAAGTGCATGCCCGACCAACGGTATCCAACATTCATGATTTTTGCGACTACCATGCGTGGGACAACATGAATTCCGCACAACCCTTATCTTGCGGATCAAGTATTGTGCATCCTGTGGGTCTATGCAGCGAAGGAGTGGTCCAAGATATGGCTTCTGGCAAAGTATTCCGTCTGCCATTTCATAATATAGCGCTTTGTTTTGGCCTTTCCTTGCCTCCGCCTTGTTTTCTGGGAGTATCCCATATTGTAAGAACATGATGATGGGAGATATCCAAGAAGGATTTCCCATTTCTATCACATTCACTTGACGTAGCGTCACAGAAGGGTTTTTTTAGCACCTCGATGCACACTTCTTGCGCGAGATGTTTGAAGCTTGTTGCCGCCAGTTTACTAAGGGCGCATCTGCATGTTTGTTTTCACTTCGATTGATGTGGGTCACTTTGAAAGTATGGAATTTGTTAATCAAAGATTGCGCCTGTTCGAGGTACAGGGGCATCGTCTCCCCTTTTGCATCATAAAGGCCATTGATTTGCCTGGAACCAAAAGAGAATCAACGTGTGCTTCCAAATTCTTAGTGCCCATTTTGATTGCTAACCGGAGGCCTGCGAGAAACGCTTCATATTCGGCTTCATTGTTGGTGCTCTTGAAATCCAACCTGATGGCGTAAGTATACTCCTGGTTATCAGGGCTTATTAAATGAAGACCAGCCCCTGCTCCATCATTGTTGGATGTGCCATCAGTGTGGAGGGTCCATACGCGGTCATCCGTAACAGGCGTTGGATTTTGGACAACCTCACATTCTTGCACCTTGTTGCTTGGAACTTCCGTGATGAAGTCGGCTAATATCTGGCCTTTGATAACTGGACGTGGTTTGTACAAAATATTGTGTCCCCTAATTCGATCGCGCATTTCGCTAATAGGCCAGAGTTGTCAGGTTTGGATAAAACTTGACCCAGGTGATAGTTTGTAAGAACTGTGATCACGTGGCCAGAAAAATACCTGCGCAATCGATGGGATGCATGAACCAATGCTAAGGCAAGTTTTTCCATCATCGGGTATCGTGTCTCTGGGTCGGTTAACATCTTGCTGACATAGTAAATCAAACTTTGGACCCCTGCGTGTTCTACAAGCAAGACTGCGCCAACAGTGATGTCCGATGCGGAGAGGTATAGACTCAATGGCTCGTTCTTCTGTGGGGCGGTGAGAGCAGGCAGTTGAATCAAACATTCCTTCATTTGTTGAAAGGCTTTTTCTATATCAGGAGTCCACTGGAACTTGTTCTGCTTCACACAATTTCTCAAAGTACTGATGAATGGAAAGGATTTCGTCGCGTGTTTGCTAAGAATCGGTTCAGCACAGCCAGTCGACCAGCCAACTGTTGCATTTCTTTGATGGTTGAGGGTGAAGGCATACGCTGAATTGCTTCGACTTTCACAGGGTTGACCTTAAAGCCGTCGCGCATGACGATAAACCCCAAGAATTTCCCTTCCTCCATCCCGAACGAACATTTTCTAGGATTCAACTTTAAATTAACCTTGCACAGGGACGCGAAAAATTTTTGAATGTTTGTCAAGATCATTTCCTCATCTGGACTTATGATGACCAAGTCATCGATGTATACTTCCACAGTCACACCTATTTCATCTCCGAAGAGATGATCCATTAAGCGCTGATAGGTGGCTCCCGCATTACGCAACCCAAAGGGCATCTTTGTGTAGCAAAAGATCCCCTTGTCTATGCGGAAAGCTGTTTTATCTTCATCTTCTTTTTCCATTTGGATTTGGTGGTAGCCCTTGTAGCAATCAAGGAAACATTTTCACCGGAAAGAAGCGAGGAAGTCCACCTTTTTATCGATCTCTGGTAAAGGTAGCAGTCTTTTGGACATGCCTTGTTCAATCTTTGAAATCGACGCACATACGCCAACCGCCATTGTGCTTTTGGACCATAACTGGATTTACTACCCATATTTGATAGCGCACTTCTCTGAGAATACCAGCTTTGAGGTGCTCTGAAACTTGTCCATTCATTGCTCGAGTTTTCTCTGCTCCAAAACTGCGCTTCTTCTGCACAACTGGCTCGACTGATGGAAATGTCTGCAGCGCATGCTCCGCGATCTCCCTGGGTACACCCGTCATGTCCACCGGTGACCACTCAAAAATATCCATATTGCGGAAAAGGAGTTGTTTAAGTCACGCCTTGACTGTGGGGGTCATAGCGGGACCTAGCAACACTGTTAGTTCTGGGTACTTGTTGTTGAGTACCTATTTTTCTGGTTCACCATCTAGGGATGACTTTGCTACTTTCACCGGTGGTTCTTCCTCTATGGACATGACTTCTTTCCTGGAATACATGATTGCCACACCGGTTTCTGTTGGAAAACCGCATGCAGCGTGAGGAGTTGATGTAATCATGTTGAAATTCCTTTGCGCGCGACGGCCGATTAACACGTCATGGCGAGATGTTGTTGGCATCACCATAAATTTAACCAGAACCATGCGCAAATGTTTTCCGTCTGAAAGAGTGACCGAGAATGAGATCTCCCTGAGGGGAAAAATGGCTTCGTTACAGAAACAGTTAATGGGAAATTAACCGGCTCTAAGTGCGTTTTGTCCTCCGGGTCTAGCTACTTAAAACACTGTTCATAAATGATATCCATAGAACTTCCCAGGTCGATGAACATGAATCAGTGCGATATGCCAGTTATCACTACCGGTCGCTTTTCCTGAGGACCAACAGGAACTATGGGAAAAATAACTTGCTGCTCGTGCCAATGTGGCGTGCAACTCTTCTGACGACAACGTTTGCACGCTGGACCACCTTGTACCATATGAACAAATGCTTGCTTCATTTTCTTATTACTCGGGCCTTCTTCACCGCGAGTAATTTGACGAACCTCTTTGCGCATGTTCTGAAGCAGGTGGGTGAGCTTCCCACTCTTCAATGCCTTCTCTATCTCCGTTCGCAGGCTTATACAATTGTCGGTGGTATGCCTGGTGTCCTTGTGATAGTCGCAAAAAAATGTTAGGATCCTGACCTTTTTTATTTCTCATCATCAGTGGCTGTTTGAACTGATGATCCTCAGTGCTGAGTATTTCTGCTGGGGTCTTTGTTAATGGTGTCCACTGCCTATCACGATTATCTTGTTTTATTGCTCTTTGAGTAGCAATCTTGTTGATCGTTGCACGCGTGTCGATTGGCGAGTAAGGAGAAGAGTTCTGATTTGACTCTTTCCAATTTTTTTTGTTTTTCTTCCCAAAACTTCTGCTCGTATCTTGCGGACGATATTGAGGCATAGGAGGTCGGTTGGAATTCAGATTGATCTCGGTCTGCTCGTAAACCTTGGCTGCCGCCATAAGTTTTTTCCAAGTTTTTGGAAGACCAGTAGTTCCCGACAACACCTTTATCATCTCATCACACCGAACAACGTATTTGAACTGTGCGCGAATCAGGTCTTCGTGTACATCGCCGATCTCCAAAACCTCTTTGTTGTAGCGCGTAATGAAATCTTCCAAACTTTCATCATCCCTCCGCCAAATATTCATAACGTCTGAAGATCTCTGACGTATCGCTGCTGCTGGCTAAAGTGGGTCAGGAACTTATCCTTGAGATCATTCCAAGAAGTGAGCTTACCCGTTGGCAGGTTATCAAACCATAAGCGCGTGGCGCCTGTGAGGGTTTGGACAAACAAATGACACCACATAGGCAGCGTCCATCCTCCAATAAGTCCTGTGCCTGTGAACAAGCGCATGTGATCATCTGGATTCGTCAAACCATTAAATTTTCCCACATTGGAAGGCAACTTTGTGCGTTCAAGTGGAGCCAGCGCAATCTCCTTCACAAACTTAGAGTGTTCTGCTGCTTCGGCTGTCCTATAGATCAAATTGTAATTATGTTCGGCCTTCGGATTGTATACAGCACGTGACGTAGGCTTGTATGCAACGTGATCTTTTGTCAATCGGTGAAATACGCTAGAACTGTCACCTTCATCATATGTTCTATCAATTTCTTCGCGCTAGGTGTCCCGCCCTCTAATGGGTGCGGGCCTAGGCGAGAATGAATTGAGGCTCGCCTTTGTGTGTTTGACTCATATCTTGGTCTAGACTGAGAATGCTCTTCTGTTTCTCTGGTAGGAAAATGTGATGGCACATTCTCTCTAGCCGGCGAATTGTAACTTAATACTCGTGGTGCAGGCGAGGCATGCACGTGAGTCATAGACTGTTGCGCCGGTGCAGCAGATGCGTGGGTTTGCGCACAAAGTTGCGCATAAACAACATTTAAAGCAGTTTGAGACTTGACGTACCATGACATCGGAGTTTCACAAGGAGGTAATATTGATGTGATTAGCACAAAAGGAGTTTCAGCTTGGATTCCTGGAGTCACTAGAATGTTCACACGACCGGAATCATGATGAACACCAACATCTTGGAAAATCCTTCTTCCACTTGTCTGTCGGCCTGAGAAACATAAATTGGGTTCTTGCCCTTGGCCTGAGGACCTCGTGGTACACTTGAGAGGCCATCAGCCATTGGAAATAAACAAACAAGAGACAAAGGTTTAAGAAAGGAGAAAATCGAATGGTTCCAATGAAGAAACATGGTACAAACTATATCCGGGGATATCTAGGTTCTGGTACGAGGTCTCTTCATGTAAAGATTATCTCTTGTCTGCCCGTCGATATGATCTTAGTTCAGACTCACTACAAAACTAAAAACACCATTAGTCTCGCCACTGGAGAAAGGGGGGGGGGGGGGGTTCTCTGTGACCACACTCCAGCGTGAGAATAAGTGTATTGGTTTGCAAAGGATAATGTATGTAATTAGTGAGCAAGAACAAGCGTATCCTAACCTGGAAGTGAGGTCCTTTCTTTATAGTCGGAGAGAGATTTGTGTAGGAGATGGGCTGATGGGCCTTGGGCCTAGAAGCGTCAACCAGGAATATTCATTCTGTCTCTTCTGCCATGACCGTTAGTGATCCCTGGCAGAAAGAGCGCTTGGCGCACGGTGGATGGGCCACGTGTCCTGGCAGTTGTCCTTGTTGTCTGGTCTGTCATCAGCCGTTAGTGAGATTGTGTGACAGTCGCTAGCACGAGCTGGCTGGTGCCACGCGTACGTCCTTGCGTACTTTTTGTCCTTTGCACGACTGTTCATCGTGCAACGTGGTCTGGCACAACCTGCCGAGTGCCTTTTGGGTCACAGCTCTGCCACTTGTACCTTTGTACTTGATCGATACCTCATTGCACTTCTCCTTACCGCGTGGCCTTATCAGTGCTTTTTGGCCAGCGTGAACTTGTAGGGATCAAGTTCTTTTTTCAAGACTAAGTACAAGTTGCTCTCGCCTTAGTCTTAGCCTTGTATGTAACTCCCAAAAGGGATGTGTAGTCGGCGCAAGGTTTTAAGAAGTCTCAGCTAAAATATTACTTAATTAGCGCAAGATGTAGGACTTGCGCTTTATGTTTAACTTGCCGTTGCGCGAGGTGCACAAGGTTTATTAAGCAACCTGCTGTCTTCAGGGTTGGCTTACCGTTGCGCATAGCGCGCAAGGTTACTCAAGCGACCTGTTATCATTATGAGGGTATGGTATCCTGCACAAGCGCAAGGTTTTTGGGACCATACCTCTCCACAGACATACGATGTTTAGCGCCAATATTGGTACATGCTAATGTATTAACAAAGAAAAAAATCATACTCAAAGTCATAATACACGATCCAAGTATATAGCAGACTATTTCGGGAGATAACACTTAATAAAAAACACAAAATAACATATATGCAATCAGTCTCGAGTAGGGATAGCAAATGGTCCCGGGTATTGGTTCAGAACTAGTACTGAACCGGTACCGGTAAAAATTTCCCCAACCAACTCGAAAAATGGATACTGATTCGGTACCAACATTTAGCGTTTTGGGTGCCGATATTTGCTGATTTTTACCTTCAACTACTGGTCTGTACAGATACCGAACCATTCCATACCAGGAATTTTCGATAAAAAAGTACACCTGAATCAACCTGTTTACCCATTTGCCTAAAATCATTTAAGTCTCGGGGACGGCTCAGACCATTGAATACCCGTCCCGGGGACTGTTTGGGGACGGAAACGGAATGGAAACGCCATGGGGCCGTCCCCCAAACGTTTCCGGGAATTTGGGGACGGCAGCGAGACGATTCCGGGATGTGGGGACGGCAACTAAAGGTTTCGGGGACGGCTGCCAGTGAGTTGAAAGATAAACAAAAGAGAAGTAAGGACGATGGCCGTAATGATTTTTCTCCAGTGAGTTGAAGGGTTGCAGCCGCAGATGGGACAAAGGCTGTTAGTTTGGAAGAAGATGATAAATAAAAGGGCAACCCTATTTTACATTTAGTGGCTTTTAAAATTTTAGTTTGTGGCCCCCAACTCACTTATAAAAATCTAATATTGAAATCTATTATTTACTGAAATGTTTTTCTTTTTTACTAACATCTACGATTTTTAGTTAGTCTTTATTTATGTTTTTGACTTAACATTAAAAACTTATAAATTCCTATTGTTTTTATTTTTAGTTAATTACTTACAATTTTTGTATCTAATACATTATTTAATCTAATGTAGAGATCTATTTTTATAAAGCTCAAAAATTTCACGTGTTCCTAATTACACCAATATATAACTATTTTGGGGTTTTATGTTACATTATCTTTGATAAATATTTATTTTTTATATGTTTTTATTCCCGTACTCGTCCCGTCCCCGCTTCTTGAATTTTTTAGTTTTGCCGTTTCCCGTACCCGTACCCGTCCCCATACCCCGTTCCCGTCCCCGTCCCAGTACATCATAGATTGGGAATTTTAAGAAAAAAACTAAAAAACAAATAACACTCGTTTAACCTGTTGGTGACAATGTACATCCTGACTTGACTCGGTGACAATGTACAGTCTAAATTGACCCATTTGCCTATATCCATTTAAAACAATTGTTTTTTTTAAGAAAAATTCTAATATAAATATTCCCAATTAGCCGGTTGGTGACAAAGTAAGACCTGAACTACAACCGAAGGTTCACCCATTTGTCAAATATAATCTACCTTCTCAATCACTAAAAATAAATAAACTGTTTTCTTGTTTCTAAGATTTAGTTTTGTAATGTAAAATTTAAAAGTCGTAAAGATACATAGAAAAATAAGAAGGGGTACAACGCTTACCGGAATCTTGTTATCGGTCGTCAAGACACTGGCGGAAAATGATGGAGTTGGGTTACCGGATTTTTTTTCTCAACGGTGATGTATTGGTCGTTGTGAGGCGTGCAACTCGTCTATAAAAGTTGGACTGAAATGGTAAACACATGCCGAAACACCTCTCAGGATATGGGAAGCACCGATGAGCATAAAAATGATATAATTAAAAATTTGTGTTTGTGAGCCTACAAATGTAGAAAGGGATGGACTCGGTTCTACTCGTAACAAAATCTGGCACAATCTTGGGATCATAGTAGCGGTTGTTATAGATATCAAAACAGGTCTTATCGGATCGATTGAAAACGAATTAGGTCTATACAGGTTATCACACTAACACTTAAACCTTCTTTTCTTAAACTTAAATGAAATTTCAAATGAAACGACTTTTGAAGTTGTATGCTTCAAAAAAGTGACTCATAGTTTTGTTTGACCATATGACCCGTTCCGCTTTTAGCTAAACTTTTAAATTAAACAAACCTGACCCGTTTAACCAAAACACAACCCAAAACCAAACGTAATAAATAAATTGGTCAAAACCGCCACCTCTTAATATGTCAAATTATTATGACCTCAAGAATCCACCACGTTTTAGCATAAAAGAAACACCATTGCAAAGATGCGAATGGTCAGACATGCCATCTTCAGCGCCAATATTGGTTCATGCTAATGTATTAACAAAGAAAAAAAATCCTACCCAAGGTCATAGTACACGATCTAAGTATATAGCAGACTATTTCAGGGGATAACACTTAATAAAACACACAAAATAACATATATGCAACCAGTCTCCAGTAGGGATGAGCAAATAGATACCGGTTCGAAACCAGTACGGAACTGATACTTGTACAAAATTTCCCGAACCGACTCGAAAAACTTGATACCGATTCGGTACAGGTATTTACTGGTTTTTACCTTCAAATACTGGTCCATACCGGTACCGAATCATACCGGACCGGGTATTTTGGTAAAAAAAACGTACACCTCAATCAACCCATTTACCCATTTGCCTAAAATCATTTAAGTAATTGGGTATTTTAAGGAAAAAAACTAAAAAATAAATGACACCCATTTGATCCGTTGGTGAAAATGTACATTTTAACTTGACTCATTGGCGACAATGTACAGCCTAAATTGACCCATTTGCTTATATCCATTTAAAGCAATTGTTTTTTTTAAGAAAAAAACTAATATAAATATTCCCAATTGGTCGGTTGGTGATAAAGTACGATCTGAACCACAACCGAAGGTTCACCATTTGCCAAATATAATCTACCTTCTCAATCATTAAGAAGAATACGATGTTTTCTTGTTTCTTAGATTTAGTTTTGTAATGAAAAATTTAAAAAGTCGCAAAGATACATAGAAACAAAAGAAGGGGTACAACGGTTACTGGAATCTTGTTCTTGACGTTGAGGTGTGCAACTCGTCTAAAAAAGTTAAAATGAACCGGTAAACACGTGGCGAAACACGCATGAAGATATGGAAAGTACCAATGAGCATCAACCCAACAACTTAATGTTGTACTAAAAGCTACATGTCAGATACATCACTTACGGAAGGATACAGGGTACCATCATCTTTGCTAAAAGAATCACTCTGAATGTGCAGCTTTGCATTCAGTAAATCTTGATCTGCTCTTAAAGTCCATAGTGGTTTCTACAAAAATAAAAGTAAGATTGTGCGTAAATTTTAAAAGCAAAAATAAGCTAAAAGAATTAAAAAAACTTGAAAATTTGGAAATTTGATACCACAGAATGAGATAATTACACCCACACATATGGGCTAATCAGTGGGAAAGGTAAATATTGACTTCAAATATATATGTCGACTTGATATTAGTGAATGACATAAATACACCATTACTCATTTGCTCCACCATCATAAATCCAAGCTTGTTACCATTACAACAATATTTGCTCATTACATTATAGTGTACATGATCTTTTAAACAAATAGGCAACAATTAACATATTCATAAGGCTCAGAAAATGCAAAAGGACCAAGCCACCCATGGCTGCAATAGGGGTTGCAGGTACTAAGTTGCCATCCTCCATAGCTGCCACACCATGGTGACATATTGCCTTTATTTCTTTTATAACTCATCACAGCCTCTGTGTAACACGATCCATTTAAACCAAACACAACTACTATTCCTATTTAACGGTCGTTAAATTACTATTCCTAACCACCGTACAACCATTTCACCCCACGGTACAACACCAAACAACTATAAAATGTTACTGATTGATGTTGTATCAATTTATAGTACATAATGAAGATACCAATGAACCGACATCGCCATAAGTCCAACGAAACCCTAGCTGACAGGCCCGGAGGCGGTGGCTAGGTATTCCAAACCAGCATTAACGTTGATACCCAACTATCAACGACTGTCCAGTGATCCTGACAACACAAAATCATCATGACCAACACCTATTCCGACTGTGGCAACCATGGTATCAGGTTTCTAACAAAAACACAATTCAGTGGCTTTACAGAACTCTCAATTCAGTTACATACAAATAGCCACAAGCTGAGAAACATAAATCCAACCAACAATGATTAAAATATGAACTCAATATAATAAATTATTCTTCAAGCATTCCAAACATTCATTACACTCACTTACATAAAAAACCCGACCATATAGTTTACTAAACTAAATAAAATAAACTAATAATCAAAGCATATAGCAGGTTCCGTCTGATAAGAATTGGAGAATATGTTAAATTCTCAACTTAAAAAACCAACCACCTGTTCTAGCTATAGCAATTGCAGGTTTATTTGAATATGAAATTATCGATAAATAAAGAACCGGAGAGAATGTAGGTGACGATGATGATTTGAAAAGATGCAATTGTGTAAAACGTGTGGGTTTTATGAACCACCAAACATACTAACCTGTAACATTGCACCCCAATTACCATAATCATAGCCAGAACCACCACTACTGTCATCTTCGTCATCATCAACCACCACCGACAATTGTGGAGGAAATCCTAGCTGACCAGAATCGAGGCAATAAACCTTAGCTGACCGGAATAGTGGCTATAGCTCCAGCCATCACCTGGAACAACCGTCTATCGTCTGAAACCCAACTGGAAAGTCGAAGATAAGTAAGATCTAGGGTTTATGATTTGAAAAAAAATAGTGTGAAAGAAAAGGACTGGATATCTATGAAATAGGATTTAGATTGAAGAGAAGAAAGGCATGGATTGATAAGCTGGGTGACGGAAAGAGTTCTAGGGTTTGTTTCCAGCCTTAATTTTAAGGATTAAGAAACATGAATAGAAAAGCAATTGAAAAATTAGTGTTAGATTTGGATGAGAATTTAAGAAGAAGATGAGAAACATGAGACACGAGATACATCATAACATAAATTTGAGTTAGAAAACAGTGTGTGAGGGAAGGAACTAACGTGAGAAAGGATAATAGAGGAAAAGTGATTGGCGCCCAAACCTTAATTCTCTTGATAAAGAGAATGTCCACATCTTGGAGGCCTAAAATATGGCATGTGGCTAAAATGTATTCTTTTAGTATAGTAGATAGATTATCATCTATTAACTTCTTAAAAGATTTTATTATGGTCGTAATATAATTATAGAGTAAATTAAGATCAATCAAGTTATTATTATACTAAATTTTATTTTTAAAGCCTAGATGTTGTATTATATGAAACTCATTTTTATTAAATATTCAATTATGTTTTTGCAATATGTTTATTTATGGTATATTTCTAAATCAGTTTCAATTATTCTTTAATTTGTAATTATCATTTATTAACTTCCTAAATTAGCAACTTTAAAACTAATCAAGTGATTATTTTACAAACTTTTAATTTTAAAATAATAGATTTTATATTATATGAAACTCATTTTTATTTAATACTTAGTTATGTATATTTTTGAAAGTTTAAAATTTGAAATATGTTTGTATATGGTAGATTTCTAAATTAATTTAAATTATTTTTTTTCATTTGTAACTATCATTTATTAATTTTCTAGTTTAACAGACTTATAATCAAAACTTATTTTTTTGTTTATTGTCGAATATAAAAGATTAAATTATAATGATAATACAATTATGGAGCAAATTAAGACCACTCAAGTTATTATTTTACTAACTTTTAATTCTATAAAATAATTGTTATATTACATGACTCTTTTTTATTGAATAATTTTCCATTTTCAATTTAGTAAGCATACTTTATTTTGTATTTTAGGAAAATATTTTTAATTGAAATACATAATTACTTGGTATAATACGATTTAAATTCGAATTTTAACTTTCTTTTCTCAATTAAATCGTTATCTTTTAATCAAATGTAAAATATAAAATATTTTATTAAGTAATCTAATGTCAAAAAATATATTTTTATTATAACAGATTCCAAATTCTAAATACCATTTTGTATTTCAATGATATTTAAATTGATTACATTTTTAATGTAGGTAAATGTGGTGTTTTCAACACATTTGATGTTAGTAGACGATCTTGAATAAATTAATTTATTGAAGACAATGTCTACTAAAATTGTTTCATATTAACAAATGGCATTATCAATCACTATGAACATGTATATAATTTTATTTTGTAGAAGATAAAACACATTAATAAATATATAGGCATATTGAAAAACTATCTTCAACATCAGCATCTAGTGACCAAGTTGGGCTATATGTTATTTCAAGCATCGAGAATGAATTCCTTGACAACACTGATTTTACTCTTATAGCTTTTCTCGGTACCATAATAGTGGTATACTTTTCTTTTTCTTTTTTTTCTTTTGCATGTACTTTTTGATTTATGATGCCTATTAGTTAGTATTTAGTTTGTTATGTTTTATTAAAAGAAGAAGGTCTTGGTTATTAGGACATTTCTGCCATTTGTAATTATAAGATATGGTATTGTAATGGTTGCAACCAATGTGAATCCCATGTCGAGAAAACTTTTGAAACAATTGTAAAGGAGGATGGTTCAGGTGATGTGGAAGATAAGAAAGCTTTGGTTTGTACCAATCGTGACTGTGAAGGCTTTGAAATTTTTTCAATTCATCGGTTACAATTTTCCTCATTTTATACTTTATTAGATAAACCAACAAAGTTTATTCTTTCACGTTATATTTCTTTGTAACGTAAACAAATTCAAGATACCCATTCGTGTGCAAGATTGTACTAGTATTGTGACTATGACTGTGTTTGATTATGAAGCCTATAAGATTATCAAGAAATCCGCAAAAGAACTCTTAGCAGCACAAGGCGAGGCAAATTTTATTTACAACTTTGTCATTAAAACTATTTCAATATCTTATGTATTCATATTTTACTCGTATATTGTAGGTGTTCAATTTTGGAGGGATTCTCAAATCATATCAGAATCATTTGGTGTTCCTATGTCGGAACTTCAATCTAATCCTCTTGAAATTTCTAAGGTAATGTCAAATGTTTTTCCAGTTTTTTATATAGTTTTGAATACTATTTTTAAAACTATGTTTATGTATATGTTTGTAGGCTGAAGTGTGTTATACTCGAGACAATTCAACGCTTATATCTAATGCTATTTAAAGTAATAAAAAATCATCATCCTCAGGTGAAGTTAAACATAACCTTCATGAAGTCTACGAGATAGACGACTCACTAAATTGTTCTTTAACAAAACGCCATATTGGAGATGAAAAAGGTGAAAACAAGGCTGATGGAATTGACAAACTTTTGATTTCAAAGATGGAGAAGTGGTGTGTTTCGTAATATTTCATTTTGATGAAGTGATTGTTTAAGACATGGTGGTGTTATTTGTTTCACATTGTGGTGCATTTAAATGTTTTCGTTGATTTATTATATGTTTTTGAACACAATAAAATGGTTGTTATAATTTGGGTTATGCGTTTATTGGTGATATTGTTTTTAACATTATTTATATAAATATGTAAATAGATTTATGTTAATAGTCAAACCGCACATTTATAATGTGTCGTATTTATAGTAAATAGTTATGACTTAATTTTAAGTATTTTTTATGGAGTCGTTTACTTTGTCAATAATTTTTTTTACAAATTTTGTCAATTAAGTTAAAATTTATCTCAAATACAACTTTTAATACAAAACAATTATAAAACAATATAACCGTTAGAAAACAATTTTTTTATTTTATTTAACGACACAGTTAGATTAATATAAATTAATTTTTCTTACGTAGGAAGTTCAGGTAGTATTTTTATTTTACATTTGTTGTATTCATAATTTAAATGATTCAAATCCGTGAAATTCATGAATAATAACCTAGTTTATCAATATTTTTAATCTAATTGCTTTCTTTAGTCAGCTCCGACCTTCGTATACTCACCCAAACACCTTTTTCAATTGATATTAATATATTATTATTATTAGTTATAAATAAAACTACATACAATTCTACTTATAAAAGTAAACATATAGAAAAGTATGATATTTGATACATAATAAATAACCAGAGCTCAAGCTTAAAGAAATTTTCAAAAGACAAACTTAAGTTTTAGAAATTAAGTTTTAAACGAGGTTGGCTCGAGTTCTGTTAAGTTAGACAAACTAAGCTCGAGCTTAGACGAGACTGGGCTTGACTTGATGCTTTTACACCGCTCCTTTTTAGTGTGAAGGAAAAAAACAATTTATTGGATATTTTATATCCATATAACAATGCTCATATAAATCCTTTATTTAGTTACTGTATAAGAAACTAAGGGTGTAGTGTTCATTTTTAGCTAAGCATTATCCTTTTTTTTAGTAATAATAACTTTATACGCCCACAATATCATATATGTATAATTATAGGTGTATACATCTATCTATACTAATAAAGTAAAACATTCGAGGGACACATGTTATTCCCTCAATGAGTTTCACTAATTTTATTTTTTTACTTTTTGGTTAAAAAATTGGGATTTGGATACCTTGGGTATGACCTATTTGTAAAAAAATGGATCGTTTATAATAACCTTATATCCGAACTTTTCATTTTATCTTACATTGACGCACACACAAAAACCCGAAGAATTCTTTCCATCCTCTCGATGTTATTCTTTGGATCCCATCAACATCGATTCAATCGTTGATCCGTTCATCTTCATCTGTTTTTAAAATCGACGCATCCAGGTAATTTTGATTTCTATATAATTTCACGTCTTTGTTAGTTTATGTTTGATTTTATGCTATAATGTTAAATCCAGTGGACTTCAAAGTTTTAGAGTTCATTGTTGTAAGATTCGTGCTTAACATGTATATTTTTAAAATCGATTCAATCGTTGATCCATACATCTTCATCTGTTTTTAAAATCGACGCATCCAGGTAATTTTGATTTCTGTATAATGTCACATGTTTGTTAGTTTATGTTTGATTTTATGCTATAATGTTAAATCCAGTGGACTTTAAAGTTTTAATATCCATTGTTGTAAGATTCGTGCTTAACATGTATATTTTTTTACGAAACCATTTTATTTTATTTTTCAAAATTGATAATATTTTGTTGAGATATTTTTTATTGGGGTCGTATAAAAATATTAAACCGTCTTGATTTGAGTGTTATCGACATAAGGGTTGTAAGATTCATGCTTAACAATAATTTTTTTTGAAGAAACCCTATTTTTTTTCACTCATGCTCCACTCGATCTAAATGTCATCAACATCACAGATTAAATTCCTTTCATATTTGAGTGTTATCGACATCATATATTAGAATCATAGAATGTGCAATGGATTATTTGTAGTCGATTATAGACTCTAATTTTATTTGTGTTTTTTTATAACGATTTTTGTTGTTTATGGTTTTAATATAGTGAGTTTATTTACTGAATCTGTATGATTATAGTTGAATACATATGTGTTTTTTTGGAGTTCAATGGTTTTATCTTGGATGCTTATGAATTGAATTTCGGATCATGATAATGGGTTCTGATACTATCCATATGCTTGTTACAAAATTATTATTATTTCCGAATTTAGAGTAGAGATAATGACTTGATTTTAAATTCAAAATTTGATTTAAATGATAATATGAAAGTCAACAATACAGGGTTAATAACATTAGTTGAATTGCCTTTTTTAATGGGTCCTAGACATGTTAGTGGTTTAGGATTGCATGTAGTTGAATGAATATAATACTTGATACATAATACATAATTATATTAGATAATTACACATTATAACTAATTTTATTATTTTAGTTGTAACAAAATAATTTTAACAATTCACCTTTTATATTATTTCCGAACTTAACATTTATTATTTCTATTTTAATAATAATTTAAAATTAAATATATCATTTTTTGATTAAATTCTTCCATAATATTACAATACATTTAACGGTAAATTCTATTTGACTTATCTTTGAATGAAGTTACATGGAATAGAATTTGACTATATCCGTTTTTGTAATTGTTTTGGTCAAAAATTTGATCAAGGATAATGTAACTAAATTTGTAAAGTGAGGTAGAGTACTTAGGTGATGAACGATGATGAAACAAATGTTAGATGAATAAAATAATCAAACACAAGGATTTATACAAGTAAAAGCCACTAGTAGATCGCCGGCATAAAAACCTTGGATAATGAAAACTATCACTATCAACTATATTGAACAACTAAAGGTGATTACAACTTTGGATGTCGATCAAACGTTTACAATTGATTGCTAAGAGTGTTGTGTGTTTTCTGGTTCGTAGTGTGTATGCGAGAGTGTGAATTGTGTCTACGAACACTTGATCAACCCATTTTGAATAACACTAACAACTAAGTCCGAAAATTATGCAAGGCCAGGTTCACTCCCATGACCGTTTGTGGAAATAGAACGTGCGACATCTTGAACGAATTATCCCTGAGATTCCAGCTAAGACTCAGTCCACTTCGTTAATAGCCTGCACATGAATATTAACAAACGTCGAGAACAATTGTTAGAAACTATAAGTAATAATAAGGATCCTTGATCCTCTTAGTCCCTGCACTACCTGCTAAGGACCACTGATCTAGGTAACACTCATAATATTAGATCCATGATTATAAAAATCTATGCCCTAACAATTGCCCCCAATATGGCGGCTGTGATAAGGATTCACAACTGTCATATTGCCGTTCAATTCGGACTAGCCATTAGTCTGATCAACTAGCCATTACAACTTCTGACGTATGGGATTTGACTGGCTATAACCATCATTGTGATTTATAGGCTAGAGATAACTCCTCAATCTCTTTAAAGATCAGAAGACCCTCTCGTATATCTTCACTCCAGAGTTTTAATCAGGTATTGTATTTCTTTCTCTCTATTTTCTTCATAAAATCCTTCATCCTTTATTTTCTGAAATTGACGAAGATGATCACCCGATCCTCTCTCGGTACCAGCCCGGAGAGATAAAACACCCAAGCCATAATCTCACGATGAATCCTTCATCAGAGATTTGTAAGTTCACCGACCCGGAGATTGAGAGCCTTTTCCCATGTTTTCCACCGAAAACTATTTTCCGACCGTTTGACCCATCGATTCGGAGTGATGCTATTTTTATGACTTATCCTTTTCTCTTGTTTGCATGCAGTAACTAACTTTGCTTGTCTCGCCAACCTTCCTGGAACAGAACAAAGGGTTGCAGCTTTCTTGGCACTCGACTCGTCTGTAAGAACGTTCAAGCTATGGATCAAGGATTCTGAAGAAAACACTTCCACGTCCTACACCATGTTAAGTAAGTAATTGTGTATACATTGTAATTTGAATTTAATAAAATGTATGGAATGATATACTTATCTGTTTCTCCCTTGAATAGGTTCTCAAATGTCTGCTAGCAAGTCTGCCAATAAGTTTGGGTTTGATGATATTGATAGCATGCTCTCCCCTCGCTCCATCAATAAGGAGCTATTCAAGGGCCAAAATCTCCCCAAACCTAAAGCCGTGACAACCAGGGCTAAAGCTGGGTCCAAAAGGAAAAACCTGTGGAGCCAGAAGATGATGCCTTTGAGGTTGAGAGGCAGTTCCATGAGTTCATCACCGAGGTAAGGATCCTTGATCCATTATTGATAATTCTGCATATAGTGATGGATCCCATATCCTGACTTTTCTGTGTTGTGGTTTGTAGAGCTTCGCCAGCATGAAGGCCCATTACGAGAGGACCCTGGCTGAGATGGAGGAGAACTTGGCCAACCTGCCATCCATCGCCGCTCAAAGGATAAGACTATTTCCAAACTGGAGAAGGATGCAAAGGGCTTGGAGAAGTAACTGCTAGTGACCGAGATGGGGACCAGCAAGGCTGTCATGGAGGAGACTGATGAGGCTAAGGTCTGCACTGCGCGAACCATGCTTCAGGCTAGGATCAGAATGGCTCAAGAAGCCATTGATCCTAACTTCGACAGGTCAGCTTGGGATGTGGCTTCATGGAAGCAGACTCTGCTAAAGCTGGGTGGAGAAACAGATTGGAGCCGGTGATAGCAGTTGAGGCTGGATCAAGCGGGGCTAAGGAGACGGCTGGTGGAGTAGGTGGTGGTGAAGCAGCAGGTGGTGAACCTGCAACAGTGGGCGATGAAGGATGTTGATGCCTATGCCTGAGCCCCCTTTTTAATGTTTTCTGGTGAACAATGGTTTGTAGTAACTTTGAACAATAGCTATTAGGATAAGGATCCATGATCCTTAAAACAATTTTGAGGGGTGAAAAAGGGGGATGGGTCCTTCTGTTTGTGAAGGATGAAGCCTTTGGCATCCTTCTCTTTTACTTTTCCCTACAAACATTAACAACTAGTAACACCCTACTTCAACCCGGGTGGCTAGGCCACGTTTTGCTGGTGGAAGCCTAGGTTGATAATTTTGGCATGAATGGTGGTGTTTAATGTAACACCTCGACTGCGTATAAAATAACCCGCGACAGAATCGTTGGAGGTTCACGTTACAAATTGTTTCAAACACATGGTATTTAAGTTTTGTTTTATTGAATTAATAATTTACATTATCTTTGAGAATTCAAAACAGAATACAACAACTATTTTATTTTTAAGCAAGCTAAGGCCCGAGTCCATCCTACGTGTAGCATGCTTTTCATAATCATACATTTGCATCTAAAACATATGTGAAAAAGAGATGGCCAACAATGAATGCTGGTGAGTGACATAGGTTTTGTGGCCAAGTTCATGGCTTTGAATTTGTATTACAATACCTTGAAATCAACTTGTATTAAATGTGTTTGGTATTGTAACATGTTTAATCAACTTTAAAAGTTGGTAAAAGTGTGAAAACCTTGTAGCCATGAATCTTTGACATAAGTGTTTCCTTTGTAAAATTGTTAGAATTGAACCCTACAAAAGAACAGATGATAGAAAGCCAAAATATACTACAACCTCTGGTCCTAATAATAATAAAACATCTGCTGGAGTCAATCTCTGCCGAAGACAAAATGTCAAAGGTCTTCCATAGCGAAACACTGTTGAAGACTAAAGCTAAAGGTTTGCCAAGGCAAAACTCTATTGAAGACTATAACTAAAGGTCTGCCAAGGCAAAACTCTGTTGAAGACTAAAGCTAAAGGTCTGCCAAGGCAAAACTCTGCTGAAGGCCAATAGAGGATTTCTCATCAGTGTTTTCTATCAGTCTTTGTAATGTTAGTTATAGAAGTGGTTAGCTTAGCAGATGTTGTTAGTTTGTTAATGTTGTTAGATGTTGCTTTCCTGCTGACATCATCATAAGATGCTCAGTGGTTAGAATTTTAGCATAAATAGAATAGTGCCTGTACTATTCTATTTGATCACTTTTCATCACTTATCAATCTACTATTCTTCTTTACATTCTGTACGAACAAATCAGTGATCTTTTGGCTGAGGGGGAGATTGTGAGTTATATGCAAATGATTACAATCACGAAAGCATGATAATGAAAACAATCTCTCAATCGTTATGAATCAAAGTTCATCATTCCACTGCATTTACATCTGATTTATCGTCTTTCATTTTCATCTTTAGAACTTTCATAATAGTTTCAAACTCAAGTCCTAACAATTGGTATCAGAGCTTGGTCAATCGAATTTGATTTAACAATCAATTTGATTTGAATAGATCAGCTCTCACTGCTAATTCGGTTTGTTCTTTTTAATTGAAAACAATCAATTACATTTTTGAAGTTTTTAAACAAAAATCTGTTTGCAAACAATCAGAATGTCACATACTTCACAAGATCCTCATAGCATCGACAACATGTTTAAACCACCGATCCTTGTCAGATCTGAGTATAATATCTGGCAAAGACGGATGGGCCATGTCCTTGCTCAGCAAAACACTGGTTGCTAGAAGTTGGTCATCTTTGGAGCTCATGTTCCAATTATACTGAGTACAGAGGACCCTAAAGTCCAAGTACCAAAGAATCCTGAAAATTATTCCGAGCAAGATTTCCAAAAGATCGAGCTAGATGCAAAGGCATTTAGCATCGTGACCTCTGCATTGCCAAACAATATCTATGCTGGCCTGTTGCATTGCAATATGCAAAGGAGTTATGGGATGCTTTGAAAGGGCAATTCGGTCGGACTAAGGAAGTAACTGAAAACAACAAAGAGGTTCTGAATCAACAATATGAAACATTTTGTCATGTGAAAGGAGAGTGATTAACCCAACAATTTGAAAGATTTAGCTGTCTCATTAGTGAGCTTAAACTGGTTAATGTTGAGTTTGGAAATTCGATTTTAAATAGTCATTTTCTTAGATCATTACCAGACAAGTGGGACACTATAGCTTTTATAACTAGAAATTCAGTTGGGTTCAAAGAAATGAGTCTTACTCAGCTTCATGGTAGGCTCCTCACTTATGAGAGAGAGCTAAACAAGAAAAAGAAGCTACAAGAGTCTGGCAAAGTGGTTGATGACTATGCATTTGGTAGTACAACACTTTTTGGCCAAGAAGAAGCCTCCGGTAGCTGTTAGGATTATAGTTATTATCATTTCATTGACATAACCTCTGGTGGTAATTTCAGCTTTGATTCTTACACACCCAATTATGCTTTTACTGCTAATGGGGGAACGCCAAACTTCTGATAACTTATCCTTTGAGTTGAATGACCTTCAACATTTTGACCCTACAGATTTGGAAGAAATGGACATTTTGCACCAGCTTGCCTTGTTGAGTGTTAGAGCTAGCAAGTATGACAAGAGAACTGGTAGAAAGTTTCCAGGGTTGCATGGGGGGCTAAAAGTTGGGCTGGATAAGTCAAATATTAAATGCTTCAAGTGTAACAGGCTAGGCCATTTTGCTAGAGAATGTAGGTCTCAAACATCTGGACCAATTATCACACATCCTAGCCCTAGAGATTAAAACACTGTCCATTATTCCCAATATACCCCTGCTCCTCATATGCAAAACACTGCTCATTTTGCACACCATGCTACCACTATTCCTGTGCAATATGTTCAAACCACTGTTCCTCAAATTCAATATGTTCAAGCACCAACTCCGCAGGTTCAAATGCAACCTGCTCAACAAGTTACTCAAACCACTGCTCAGGCAGAAGTTCATCAACAGAGCTTCTTTACTCAGGGCTTTGTTGATTGGAGTGGCTTGCCTGAGGATCTGACTAATGAATACTTTGCTCTAATTGCTAACACTAAAAAGAAACAAAATGAATTTTGCTTTATGGCATTAGAGTCTATAGTTGAGGGTGTTGAATCTGAGGAAGTGGAGCCTAAGTCTGTTGTGTCTAATGTTCATGATGAAACAATTGTTACACAAGAAAATGTTGATGAAGAATTGAAACCTGTGTCTGACCCATGGGATGCTAGTGTTTGTGAAGGTGAATGTGATTGTGCCATGATGGCTGTTACTAAGATATCTCCTCAGGTCTTAAAATATCTATGTTCAGATAAATGCATCATAGCTTTTGCTAACATAAAAGAGGTGAATGAAAACCTTAGGAATAAGATTTTGGATGATGAATTTCAGTTTGAAAAGCTTTCAAAAGAGCTAAAAACTAAACTGTTTGAAAAAGAATATAAAATCAGCAGCTTAAAACATGAAGCTAGCATAACTAAGGACCAACTTCAAACTATGATAGGAAAATATCAGGTTTGCAAAAAGGAGTTGGAATCCACCCAAATCACTTGTGAAAAATGGGTGGAATCCTGTAAAGGTTATTAGATTTTGTTAGAAAACCAGGTCAAAGGTAACATAGAATTTGGCATTGGTTTCAAAGAAATTGACCAAATTTCCGAAAATGTTACTGGAAATGATTCTAGTGTGGTTGAAATTGTTCCAACAAACTTGGCTGGTCAAGAAATCAAAGTCACTAATAAAAATGGAAATAAAATTGTTTTAGAAAGACATGAGGGATCCTCAACTTTTGAGGAGATTGAGAAGTATCAATTTAAATCCACATGATCTGATGAATGTGAAATTCTTAAAAATTTCAAGCCAATGGATTTTTCAACCATTGAAGGTGTCAAAGAACCAAAGGAAAGAATCATTTTCATAACAGATTTACTAGCAGATGTTACAACATTAGCTGGTAAAAAGTCTAAAAAAGGGAAAAAGAAAGAAAATATCAAAAACTTGTTTTGTGATTTCTGTGAAAAGAAGAACCATGTTACCAAAAACTGTTTTCTTCTAAACGCTTATGACATTAACAAAACAAGTGTGATCATTGATTCTCCAAATTGCACAATTTGTAATAAAACAAACCATAAAACTCAAGAGTGTGTTTATCTCAGAAACTTTGATGTGAAAAAGAATGAGTATAAATCCAAAACACTTGAGAGTTCAAAGATCAGTACTGCAAAAGGAAAGTCTAAACAGACCTTTATGCCTGTTGAAACACCTGTTACCAAAACAATGCATAAAACCTCTGCTCCCAGAGAGGTGCAGGTAATAGATGCACCACCTGCCAACCAGTACCCAAGAGGATATGGCCAACCAATTTACCAAAAGGCACCTCCTAGTTATGAGGGTTACAAAAGGCTCTCAAAACCAAGAGTAAATAGGCATCCTCATGGTTACTATCATCTAATAGGAGATGGGTCTCAACCGCTGTTACAAAGATCTGTTCAAACCACTGACCATTCTTCTAAATTTGAGACTGACATGTCTGTGACCCCTTCCAAAGCCATTTTGGCTTTGGAAAACCACCTAAACTAATTAATTACCACTATGCAAGGAACTTCTACTTGCCTTGAAAGTTTATGGTATGTAGATAGTGGAGGCTCCAGGCACATGACAGGATGTAAAGCCCTTCTCAAAGACTTCATGGCTCATGGAATGGGTGATATATCCTTTGATAATAATTCAAAAGGGAAGGTGCTTGGGTCAGGAACTGTTCAGGCTGGGAAACTCAAATTTGAAAATGTCAATCTGAAATTTAATCTTCTTAGTGTTTCACAAATGAGTGACAAGGGCTATGGGTCATTCTTCACTAAGAAAACTTGTCAGATTGTTGGGGCTGAAGTGGTTAAAAAGATTGATCAAATCTTAGCTGAGAGCAAAGCACAAGTTGTTGCTCATAGTAGTGGGAATGTGTATGTGGTTGATATATTGAAGGATCATCCAATGACTGATGCCTGTATGTTCTCAGCTGCCTCTAACAAAGAGACAGAACTATAGCACAGAAGACTTGGGCACACAAATCTGGCAACTATCACCATACTCTCTAAATAAGGCCTTGTAAGAGGTCTACCACTTTTCACAAAAGCAAACAACATAACAGTTCATACAAGCCCATTGGTGAGTCTAAAACAAGTAAATGCTTACAATTGTTACATATGGACTTGTTTTCCCCTGTAAAAATCATGAGCCTTAAACAAAAAAGGTATTGCCTTATTATTGTTGATGATTTTTCTAGGTTTACTTGGACTTACTTTTGCACTTCAAGGATGAGACTACAGGTATCTTGCAGGGATTTGTAAAACAAGTTGAAAAGCAATTTGACCTACCAGTAAAAGTCTTTAGGAGTGACAATGGCACATAGTTTAAAAATAAGGAATTATGAGTTTTGTGTGTCAAAAGGAATTGTATGGCAGTACAACATTCCAAGAACACCAGAACAAAATGGGGTGGTCGAAAGGAAAAACAGAACTTTAATTGAAGCTGCTAGAACCATGCTTGC